>OX451737.1:370253952-370994109 GCA_948472305.1 Vicia faba | reverse complement strand
ATTATCGTTATTATTGTTATTATTATCGTTGTTATCGTTATTATTATTATTGTTATTATTATCGTTGTTATTGTTATTGTTATCGTTGTTATCGTTATTATTATTATCGTTGTTATCGTTATTGTTATCGTTGTTATCGTTATTATTATTATCGTTGTTATCGTTATTGTTATCGTTGTTATCGTTATTATTATTATCGTTATTATTGTTATTATTATCGTTTATCGTTGTTATCGTTATTATTATTATCGTTATTATCATTATTGTTATTGTTGTTATCGTTATTATTATTATCGTTATTATCATTATTGTTATTGTTATTATCATTATTGTTGTTATCGTTATTATTATCATTATTGTTATTGTTATTATCATTATTGTTATTGTTATTATTATCATTATTGTTATTGTTATTATTATTATTATTATTATCGTTATTATTATTATTATTATTATCGTTATTATCATTATTGTTATTGTTATTGTTATTATTATCATTATTATTATTATTATTATTATTATTGTTATTATTATTATTATTATTATTATTATTATTATTATTATTGTTATTGTTATTGTTGTTGTTATTGTTATTATTGTTATTCATTGTTATTGTTATTATTGTTATTATTATTATTATTATTATTATTATTATTATTATTATTATTATTATTATTATTGTTATTATTGTTATTATTGTTATTGTTATTATTGTTATTATTATTATTATTATTGTTATTATTGTTATTGTTATTATTGTTATTGTTATTATTGTTATTGTGTTATTGTTATTATTGTTGTTATTGTTATTATTGTTATTGTTATTATTGTTATTGTTGTTATTGTTATTGTTATTGTTATTGTTATTGTTATTATTGTTATTGTTATTGTTATTGTTATTGTTATTATTGTTATTATTGTTATTATTATTATATTATTATTATTATTATTATTATTATTATTATTGTTATTATTATTATTATTATTATTATTATTATTATTATTATTATTATTATTATTATTATTATTGGTGTAGCTCCAGTTGTTGGTGTAGCTCCAACCACCGTTAATTATCAGAGACCATCCCATCAGGGGAATCAAGGGTATACTCAGAGAAGGGAGAGTTATGACCCTATCCCTATGAGCTATACAGAATTACTCCCGACGTTAGTTCAAAAGAAGTTGGTTCAGACCAGACTGCCTCCCACTATACCATCACCATTGCCTTGGTATTATAAGGCAGACCAAACATGTGCTTTTTATCAGGGAGCACCAGGGCACAATGTTGAGAACTGCTATCCTTTGAAGACTTAAGTACAAAAATTGGTGAAGTTTGGTATCTTATCCTTCAAAGATGTTGGCCCTAATGTGAAGATAATCCTTTGCCAAAGCATGGAGGAGCAAATGCCGTGAACATGGTGGTTGGTTGTCCAGGCGACTTCCAGATTTTCGATATTAAATTGGTTAGAGGAGATTTGGTAAAACTGCATGCAGACCTCTGTGAATTTAGCTACTATACGCATGACCATACTGGTTGTGCTATTTGTAGTACAAATATACATGGTTGTGACAAGATAAATGCTGATTTGCAAGAGATGATGGATGAGGGCCTCATCCACATAATCAGGCCTAGGGCAGAGTATGAAGAGGAGGTAAACATGGTTTCTGGATGTTCTGGAGAGTTCAGAATCTTTGATATGGAATATTTTAATGAGGATCTTGTACAATTGCATGCTACTTTCTGCCACATAGCTGGTCAGGTAGAACATCAGTATGGATCTTGCCGAATTTGCTGTCGGGACCCCCGAGGATGTTCAATTGTAAGGAAATGTATTCAGTTGTTTTGGATAATGGAACTATCAAGGTTACAGGCCAAAGAGATGATTATCATGAGGTTAATGAGATTGAGGTTTGTTTGGCTGAAGAAGAGTCAGATTATGAGTATGCCTCTGCAGATGATTTCTTCTCCTCAGATGAAGATATGTTTTCTAGAGATGACTCTGAAATGACTGAATGTGTTGAAGATGGAGTAAATGTTATTGTGCCTTGATTTGGTGCACCCACCCCTTTTAAAGTTGAATATCATAGAAAGCCAACTATTACTCCATTGGTGATTAGTTTGTCGGGTCCTGTCCCCTACAAGCCAGACAAGGTTGTACCCTACAAATATAATGCTGCAATTTTAGAGGATGGTGTGGAAGTTCCCATCCGGCCAATGCCTAATGTTGAAAATATTGTAGAGACTAGCACAGTGACCCGCAATGGTCGTGTATTTGCCCCAATTGTTCGTGGAGATGTTAGTACTGGAAAGAAAATTGTTGAAGATGTTGAATCCAAGAAGGCAGTGGGTGAATCTAGTGGAGCTACGCTAGAAAAGGATGTAGATGATATTTTGAAGATAATCAAGATGAGCGACTATAGGATTATAGATCAGCTACTGCAGACTCCTTCAAAAATATCTATCTTGGCTTTATTGATGAACTCCTCTGCTCACAGAGAATCTTTGACGAGGGTATTGAACCAAGCTTTTGTGGAAAGTGATATGCATGTAGACCAGTTCAGTAGTGTGGTAGGGAACATTACATCATGTAATAACCTCAGTTTCTACAATGATGAACTACCCGATGAAGGAAGGAACCACAATCTGGCCCTCCACATCTCTATGAACTGCAAGAATGATTCATTATCCAATGTGATGATTGATAATGGATCCGTATTGAATGTTATACCGAGGAGCACATTTATGAAGTTTAAATATCAAGGAACTCCCATGCGCCCAAGTGGCATTATTGTGAAAGCATTTGATCGATCAAGGAAATTTGTTATTGGTGAAGTGGACTTGCCTATTCATATAGGCCCGCATTTATTTCAGATTACTTTCCAGGTCATGGATATTGTACCCGCGTATAGCTGCTTGTTGGGACGGTCGTGGATACATGAGGCAGGGGCTGTCACTTCGACTTTACACCATAATTTGAAGTTTGTGTGTGAAGGAAAAGTCGTAATTATAAATAGAGAACAGGCATTATTGATATCTCATTTGTCCTCTTTCAGCATTGTGGAGGCGGATGAAGATGCTGTTGGAACCCAGTTCCAAGCTTTATCCATTGATAATATAAGAGGAAATGAGAATTCTATGGCTTCGTTTAAGGATGCTCAGCAGGTTGTGCGTAATGGCCATAGTGAAGTACGGGGACAGATTGTTGATCCACCTGTAAATAAGAATAGAGTTTTCTTGGGGTTCTCTATGAAGACTGATAAAGGTAAGAGCATGAAGCTGAAGTATGATGCATTCAAGTATCAAAACATCTTTCATAGCGGGGGTTATCTTCATCCAAATGTTTCCGGGATTAATGCCATTGTGGAAGATGAAGCAGAGCCAGGAATGCCAAATTATGTGACGCACAGAGTTAGGGTTCAGAACTGGATCACCATTGATGTTCCCTCTTGCATACATGTTTCAAAGTAATTTGTTTTTGTTAATCTTTTTGAAAAGTTTTCACTCTTCCCAAGGTGAAAGTATTGATATTGTATGGGCTTAACTATTTGCTTTGATTTTTAAAATCAATAATAAAAGTTGTCTTTGTTTCCCAAGATTGTGTTTTTATTTGTTTTGCTTTTTCCTTGGAAAATGGTAATCAGAAAAAACCTTTCAAAATAAATAAAAATTGAAATTCAATATGCATGATCACTTGTTATATGTGTCAGTTTATAAAAGCAATCATAAATCATATGTGCAGATTAATTAAAAAACATGTTGAATACAATAACCTTGCACCCTCTCCCAACTTTGAATGTCCTGTGTATGGGACCGAAGATGAAGACTATGATGAGATTCTAGAAGAGGTATGATGGTTGCTTGAGCGCGATGAGAATTCCATTCAGCCATATAAAGATCCATTGGAAGTAATCAATTTGGGTTCAGAAGAAGATCCGAAAGAAGTCAAGATTGGAGTATTATTGCATCCTGATGTGAAGAGCAGGTTGATTGAGATGTTGAAAGAGTATGTGGATATTTTTTCTTGGTCTTACCAAGATATTATTGGTATAGATACATATATTATAGAGCACCATTTACCGCTGAAGCTAGAGTGCCCTCCAATCAAATAGAAGTTGCAAAGAACTAACCCATATATGGTAGTGAACATCAAAGAAGAAGTTCTAAAGCAAATTAATATCGGTTTTATTATGACATCAGTGTACCCTCAGTGGATTACCAATATTGTCCCAATACCGAAGAAAGACAGAAAAGTTCGCATGTGCGTAGATTACAGAGATCTAAATAAAGCTAGTCTAAAAGATGATTTTCCATTACCACACATTGATATGTTAGTGGATAGTACAAAAAAATTCAAAGTTTTTTCATTCATGGACGGATTTTCCGGGTATAATCAAATAAGGATGGCTCCCGAGGACATGGAAAAAACAATGTTTATCACACCCTGGGGAACATTCTGTTATAGAGTGATTCCCTTCGGGTTGAAGAATGCTTGTGCAACGTACCAGAGGGCTATGACAACCCTATTCCATGATATGATGCACAGGGAAATTGAGATATATGTTGATGATATGATTGCTAAATCCCAGACTGGAGAAGGGCATGTAGAAGATTTGTTAAAGTTGTTTCAGCGTTTGAGGAAGTATCGTCTCTGCTTGAATCCAAATAAATGTACCTTCGGTGTTCGGTCAGGTAAATTGTTGGGTTTCATTATTAGCAAGAGATGGATTAAAGTTGACCCTGATAAAGTCAAAGAAATTCAATAAATTCCAGCATCGAGAACTGAAAAGCAAGTCAGAGGGTTCCTCGGGCGTTTGAATTATATTTCCAAATTCATTTCCCACTTGACTGCAACGTGTGAACCAATCTTTAAGTTGTTAAAGAAAGATCAACGTTGTGTATGGACAGATGTCTACCAAAGGGAATTTGAAAGTATTAAAGAATATTTGCTTGAACCTCCTATCTTGCTCCCTCCCGTTGAAGGAAGACCATTGATTATGTATCTGACAGTGTTAGATAATACCATTGGCTGTATTCTGGGACAACAAGATGAAACAGGGAAGAAAGAGTATGCCATTTATCATGTCAGTAAAAAATTTACTAATTATGAGTCGCGATATTCCATGCTGGAAAAGACATGTTGTGCTCTGGCCTGGGCGGAAAAACGTTTGCGGCAGTATATGTTTAATCATATTACTTGGTTGATCTCCAAAATGGATCCAATCAAGCACATTTTTGAAAAGCCTGCTCTTACTGGGAGAATTTCCCGCTGACAGATGCTGTTATCTGAATATGACATCGAATACCGCACTCAAAAAGCTATTAAAAGTAGCGTGTTGGCAGATTATCTTTCTCACCAACCAGTTGATGATTATCATTCTGTGATGTATGATTTCCCCGATGAGGATGTGATGTTTCTGAAAGTGAAAGATTGTGATGAACCATTGCCTGATGAAGGTCCTAATCCTGAATCTCGTTGGAGTATGATATTTGATGGAGATGTGAATGCTTATGGTAAAGGAATTGGTGTTGTGATTGTCACTCCACATGGATCACACATCCCTTTTACTGCAAGGTTGACATTTGATTGTACTAATAATATGGCAGAATATGAGGCTTGCATCATGGGTCTCGAGGAAGCTATTGATCTTAGAATTAAAATTCTATATGTGTATGGTGATTCAACTTTGGTAATAAATTAGATTAAAGGAGAGTGGGATACTCGTCACCCCGACTTGATCCCTTACTAAGATTATGCTAGAAGATTGTTACCCTTCTTTAATAAAGTTGAATTCCATCACATTCCCAGAGACGAAAATCAAATGGCGGATGCTCTGGAAACTCAGGATTCTATGTATCAAGTGAGTACTTGGAATGATATACCTCTAATTATAGTTCAAAGACTAGATAGGCCTGCTCATGTGTTTACAATAGAAGAGGTAGAAGATGAGAAACCTTGGTATTACGATATCAAGCATTTTCTCCAGACTCAGGAATACCCGATTGGTGCATCGAATAAAGATAGAAAGACATTGAGAAGAGTGGCTGGAAGTTTCTTCCTCAGTGAAAATGTGTTGTACAAGAAAAATTATGACATGGTCTTGCTCAGATGTGTGGATAAACATGAAGCCGACATGTTGATCCATGAGATTCATGAAGGTTCATTTGGCACTCATGCCAATGGACATTCGATGGCTAAAAAGATGCTAAGGGCAGGTTACTATAGGCTAATAATGGAATATGACTGTTACATATTTGCAAAGAAGTGTCATAAATGCCATATTTATGTGGACAAAATCCATGTGCCTCCGACACTTCTCAATGTTATTTCTTCCCCGTGGCCTTTCTTTATGTGCGGTATTGACATGATTGGAATGATAGAACCCAAATCTTCGAATGGACACTGTTTTATCTTGGTAGCAATTGATTACTTCACAAAATGGGTGGAAGTTGATTCATATGCTAATGTTACTAAGCAGGTGGTAGTGCACTTCGTTAAGAATAATCTCATATGTCGGTACGGTGTGCCGAGAAGAATCATCACCGACAATGGCTCGAATCTGAACAACAAGATAATGACAAAACTTTGTGAAGAATTCAAGATTATCCATCACAATTCATCTTCGTACAGGCCGAAGATGAATAGGGTTGTTGAAGCTGCTAATAAGAATATCAAGAAGATCATACAGAAGATGGTTGTTACTTATAAAGATTGGCATGAAATGCTTCCTTTTGCTTTACATGGATATCGGACATCTGTTCGCACTTCAACAGGAGCAACCTCGTTCTCCCTTGTGTATGGAATGGAAGCGGTGCTCCCAATCGAGGTTGAGATTCCCTCTTTGCGTGTGATAATGGAAACCAAGTTGTCAGAGGCTGAATGGGTCCAGAACAGGTTTGACTAATTGAATTTGATCGAAGAGAAGAGAATGACGACTTTGTATCATGGACAGTTATATCAGAAGAGAATGAAGAAAGCTTTTGATAAGAAGGTCAAACCTCATGAATTCAGAGAAGGCGACTTCGTGCTCAGGAAGATCATGTCTTTTAACGCTGATTCTAGGGGCAAGTGGATTCCCAATTTTGAAGGCCCATATGTTGTCAAGAAAGCCTTCTCTAGCGGTGCATTAATTCTTGAAACTATGGATGGCGAGGAGTTCCCACGTCCCATGAATGTTGATGCAGTCAAGAAATACTTCACGTAAAGAAACAAAAGAACAGCTCGCTAAGTTGAAAACCCGAAAGGGAGGCTTAGGAAAAAAGGAGCGTCTCGGTAGGCCAAAAACCCAAAGGGCGGTCTAGGCAAAAATTAGAGACATAAACAGAATAAAATTTCCCGCTAAGTTGAAAACCCGCAAGGGTAGCTTAGGAAAAAGTTAGAGACTTTCTTGGAAAGTGACTACATCAGACAAAGACTTGATCATTGAAGCAACAATATTCTTGGATACTCACCATACTTCAACAGAAGCTGCTGCTCATAATTTCAAAGTTGTTAGAGGGAATAGTGGTCATTGTATCTCAATGTATCTTTTCCATTATATATTACAATTTTCCGAACTTTGTAATCATCCGTGGAGTCTCGCCATTCACAAACTACCATTCTATCAATAAAATTTGAGCTTTTACCCAATTCTTTGTATTTCTTATTTTTATTCAGCTTACAAAGACTCCATTTATTATTGATAATAATTTTCAAAGAAAAAAGATTAAATAACAAAATTATTTTTCAAAAAGAATTTATAACTTACTTTTACTTTAGATTTTCTGATTGAAGAGGAAAACAAAAGTGGTGATCCCAAGAATGGACGAACTCCAATAATTTTGGAAAGTTTTGTTTTCCCTGGGAAGTTTTTGTCAGGTTGTTTTCGCTGGTATGCGCGTGATTTTTGTATATTGAAGATGATACCAACTGGCGTAAGGTCCAGTATTGGGTTTGTGATCCCAGTGTCCCCAGTCAAGTCTTGGTTCATTTTTTATTTATTTTTGGGTTTGCATGGTCTGAGGCCTCTATTCCAGATTCCCCATCGAAGTCTTCCCTCATATGATGAAAGGTCTTATTCCCTTGGTGTGCTGAGATGGAACTATTTGCAAAATGTCGCTCTTTATGCAGTATTGGCATTATTGCTGGTATTTATTTCCCAGGCAACTAGACCAGGGCAATATATTTTCAAAGAAGTGTTGAGAAAGTTGTCAACCCTTTGAGTTTTCACCCGCCAAGTGCTGGGTTTGATTTAAAATCCCCATGAGTTTGACCTCTTTCTATAATGTTGACTTCTTGATTCCCCAGGAAGGCTATCCCAGGGAATTTTTTGTTGGAATAAGTTTGAATGATATGAAGACTCAATATGAGATTCTCCAGTGAAGGCCTCACTTATTTGATAGAAGTCTTTTCTCCCCGTGCATGCTGAGTTGGACTCATTTGCGAAGTATCTCCCTTTCGGCAGTACTTGCATTTTGTTTGATTTCTCGATAATCAGGCAGGGGCAATGTTTTATTTAAGAAGTGTTGAAATGGTTATCAATTTTTTGGGTTTTCTCCCTCCAGGTGCTGGGTTTAATTTAAAATCCCCCATAATTTTGATTTCTTGCTGTTATATTTGACTTCTTAACTCCCCAAGTTTTTATCCCCATGAGGTTTCATACTTTTCCCCCATAGAAGTTGGTGCAATACTTACTCTCAATATTGAAGAACATATCTTGGTTTCCCCTCTTCAATGTGGTGTTGGTCTCCCCAATAAAGTCAACACGAGGTCTCCAGTTGGTATCTCAATAATGAAGCACTATCTCCCCTAGTGAAGTTTGTATGATATTTCCCCAATGAAGTCAACTCGAAATCCTCAGTTGATGTTTTGCCAATATGGTTTCCATCTGCCTTATTTGAAATCAGTATTGCAATCCCCAGTAGAGGTGCAGACCATGAAAACATTTGTTTACCCATTGAAGTCTGAGTGCTATTCCCCTGTGAAGCCCGGAGAAGAATGTTATATCCCTATATCTATACTGTTTTGTCGCTATGATTTGTTTACTTCCAGATTATGTTCCTTCCCAGTGAATTTAAGCTGCAAAATAGGATTCTGTTTCCTCGGTTGGTGCTTACTTTCTCTTGGAATGTTCATCTTGGATGTGATTTAGCCGAGTGTTGATTGTGCCCGAGTTGGTTTTGCCTGGTTACTCCCAGTGTTATATGTTTATTTTGTTAGCATATACATGATAATACAAATACATTCATACATACATCATGCATATTTAAATTTAGCAAATCATTGCTCATTCACATTCGTTAATATTTTGTTGACATATTACCCTGTTTTGCATAATTGTGTTATTCTCTCTCCAATAGAGTGTTAACCTTAAGCAGAAAGTCTATACTCTTTCAATTTCCCCATTGAGTTATCCCTCATGGAATATTTTTACTTTAGCCTTCCTATACAACTCTTTGTCTGGATGATTTGGGTTTCCCTCTTGGGTTTATATCTCAAAGGATGTATTTTCGTTGACTGTTTCACGCCAGTTTATTTCTGGTTTGAATCGTTCTTTCACAGCAATATTATTACTTTGGATTTCTGTAAGCTTCGAGCCTTGGTTTGAGAATGTGCATTTATTTTGCACGAGAAGACTTTATCTCCTCAGTAGAAATATGTTGGCATTTCCCGAAGAAGCCCTATTTCTTTAACCAGGAAGTCATATTTCTTTCCTCAGGAAGTCATATTTCTTTCCTCAAGAAGTCATGATTCATTCCCCATGAAGTCATATTTCTTTCCTCAGGAAGCCCTATTGCTTTCCCCAGAAATCCATCTTTATAATCCTTCCCATAAAAGCAAGTAGCAGGTCTCTTTATTTGAGAAACTGATACTTCCCCGTAAAAGTCGACGTTACTTTTTTTCTATCTTCCCTATGAGTGGATAGTTTGCAGTTCGTTGTCAAATTACTCTAATGAATGGTAAGTCTTTCAATATCTCATAGACAGTTCGTTGTGAAATCTCAGCAAGTGGTAGTCTTTTTACTTGAGACAACTTATATATTACCCTTTCCAGGAGAAATGCCTTGGTTAAAGAAGAAGTTGAGACCCATTCTAGGTGAAACACCGGGATTTTGGGGAAACTTGTTATCTTTTTTCTACCTTCAGTGAACGTTGATAGTTCACCGTCAATGAACGTAGATGCTATGATATTTCTTTTCTCTCTACCTTCAGTGAGAGTTGGTAGTTCACCATCAGTGAACATTAGTGATTGTTATCTTTTTGCTACCTTCAGTGAATGTTGGTAGTTCACCGTCAGTGAACGTCAGTGCTATGATATTTCTTTTCTCTTACTATCTTCAGTGAAAGTTGGTAGTTCACCATCAGTGAACGTTGGTGATTGTTATCTTTTTGCAACCTTTAGTGAATGTTAGTAGTTCACCGTCAGTGAACGTCGGTGCTATGATATTTCTTTTCTCTCTACCTTCAGTGAAAGTTTGTAGTTCATCATCAGTGAAGTCGATGTTTGTCTCTCTACCTTCAGTGAACGTTGGTAGCTCACCGCCAATGAACATTGATGTTGTTATTCTTTTCTATTTCTATATTCAGTGAACTTCGATAGTTTCTCCTTCAGTAAAAGTTGGTGTACCCTTTGATCTTTTACCATCCTCAATGAGTCATTATCTTTTGGATCTTCTACCTACAACTATTGAGTTTGGTAGTTCACAGTTGGTTGTCAATCACTTTTATCCTATACTATCTCCTCTTTAGCTGAGTTGATGCTACCTTATGTCTTCTTATCATGCCTTACCCTGTTGTCCTACCAATGATTGTGGAACCGGTTGCTGAAGGAGACACTTCTTATCTTGTTCTCTATCCTAACATGCCAACTGATCATGAGGAGTTACAAAAATCTTGGGTTCAACTTAAAGAGGAGCGGGACACGTTTGAAACTGAATTCTATGCCAGCGAAAATAAGGTCCTGGAACTCACTAGGCTACTTCATGAAGAGAGAAGTATAAACACCTACATTACACCAAAGAGGATGCACTCATGGGATACCTAATTTTCTTTTTGCTTTAAGTTTTGATTTGTTTAATTGTAAGCCTAAAGGGCACTTTTTTCACAATTCAAACTTATTAATACAATGTGTGCTTCTTTTTGTTAAACAAATTTGAGTCTATAAGAATCCTTGAAATCATTTCATATTGTTGTACCCCAAAATTTTCCCTGTCATTTATCAATAAGTTTCACACAAGATTTCCTTTGGTTCAAGATTGTACAAGGGTTGATCAGCTTAAGACACCTCTTTAAGCACTGATGACTGAAATTAGGGTTTGATATTGAACAAGGATAATTGAACTTCTAATGCCTCATATGACTTTCATAGATCATTATGGACCATCAAGATTGCTCATGTCAAGTTTCAAGTCTTGGATCACATTTTTGCTCAGTCAATTGGCCAGTTGACCTAAAAATCAACTGTGTTGGGGAAAAAGTCAATTGTGGCCAAACTTCATAATTTTTGATCCATATCAACATTGTGAACTCCTATAAGTCATTTGATCAAGTTTGGACCATAATTCCTCTAGAAATTTGATCAGATCATCAAAAGGGCAAAATGGTCAAAATTAGGGTTTTGATTGAGAAAAGGGCAATTTCTGATTTTTGACCTAGCAAATGATTAATTGGTTTGAGACACGATCTCAAGGTTTCAAATGCATCATTTTTACCTAATGGTTTGACTCAAAACTTCCCTCAAGATCAATTGATTGATAGTTGATTTTCAGTCAACTGATATAGTGAAAAGTCAAACTTTGACTTTTTGGTCATAATCAAGTGTCAAAGATCACAATTCATCAAAACATGTCAAAATATGAAACTTGTTCATCAAGAAATTAAAAAGTCAAGATTTCATTTTGAAAAGTCAAAGTTTCCAAACTTAGAAATTTTTCTAAGTGTTGAAAACTTCATATTTTTTCACAACTTTGAGCCAATTTTTCACCATGATGCAAGATGATTCAAAGGAAACTTTCAACATGAAAGTTGTAGATCTCAAGGAGATATAAAACATTTCTTTACACAACTTCTCCTAGAAATGTATGGATTTCAAGTTATGATTTTGTGAATACATGTTCATGAAACTTGGAAACTTAGTGAAATTTTGCCCTAGTTTATGCAGGATTTTGACCTAACATTATGGCAATTTTTCACATAGTTCCAAGGGGAATTTTCAAAATTGATTCAAAGAGGGTTTGTATAGAGCATTACAAGCTTTCTAAAATGTCAAAGAACTCCTTGAGATCATGTTTGAGCAAGGATAATCGAAGGCATGAAGTTGGCATTTCATTCTTGAATTATAGGTCATTTTCATGATGAACAAGAACTCAAATCCATGCTAGGCTGCACAATCTTTGCTTTTCAGGAAACAAAACTTGTTTGGTACTCCATAATTAAATGTTTGCACAGCTGTTAGAGGTTTCAACTCAAGCATTCAATGTATTGCCCATGCTTAATGCCATTTTGGAAAGAAAGTGCACATTGCCATTTTGGAAAAGTAGCTTTATGCACAAAATCAGTTCTTGAGCTTTGCAATTGTTTTCTTCTGATCACACACAACCTATAACCCAAAAGAAACTTGTCTCAAGCCTCTAACAGCTCAGCCCATGCTTGTACTATGCCTTGAAACCATATTCCCACTTTTCTTCAAAATCAAGTAACATAGCCATAAGTCTATATCTTGTGATTCTGACCCTCTCAAGTGCTGGAACCCTTTCCTTACTTATATATGCACAAGTTGTTTTCATCAAAGCACAAGAATACACAAGCTCTAAAACACAAAAAACCTCAGGATTGTATCACAAAACTCCATTGTTACATAACTTGACCAAAAACTTGAAACTCACATCTCCCTCGTGCGTTTCCAAGCCTTTTGGTTCCTAAAGCTTCTAAACATCAAATGCAAACCATCCAAAGTCCTTTTTCCTAACTGTAACACCTCCATCATCAAGTTCCATTTTCAAAAATAGGGGTCTGCAAATGGACTTCTCAAGAACTCCCCAGCCACTTTCAGCTCAAGCCAAGCATCACATTAGCTTCCTGGGAACTTGAGGAAGCTAACCCAATCACTAGAACTCATTGAAAGCTGCTCAAACTCAAAACACGATACCCTCTTGCAATGTGAGTTTTCTGAATTTTGAACTATTCATATAGGCATTGTTAGGCTTACATTTGTCTAGATAGAATGTAGATATCATTTCCCTGAAACTATACATGTCCATAGATTTCATTTATGTTGCTTGAGCATGGAGAATTTTGAGTTTAAACTTGCTGAAACATTTAGGTCAAAATTTGGTACTTTCATAAATTCATCCTTATCTTTGAATGTTAGCTTAAATTAGTTACATGGTTGTATTCGTGGTAAAAAAATACACAAGTTTCATGTTTACATTTTTGAAAATGGTTGAAGAATGAGCAAGTTACAGATCCTTTGGCTAGAGGTTGAAGATGAAGTAC
Source organism: Vicia faba (assembly GCA_948472305.1). Taxonomy (NCBI): domain Eukaryota; kingdom Viridiplantae; phylum Streptophyta; class Magnoliopsida; order Fabales; family Fabaceae; genus Vicia; species Vicia faba. The sequence goes on along the minus strand of OX451737.1, from coordinate 370,980,638 downwards.
AGTCAGGGCAAGTAATGTGTTATGTATTTATTGTTGTGCCAATGTTAATGGATGTATCACCACCCCAGTGATTAAAGCGCGAGCCTGTCACCCCTTGGACCTGGGTTCGAGCCCCAGCGTCCATTTTACCATTTTTTCACATATTTTCTGTTTTCCTTGTTTTTTTGTTTGAACAAGTGGGGCCTCCAACTTGGGCCTGATCATTTTTTCTTTTACTAACCCCTGTTTATGTTTAGCACCCCATGACCCAAACCTTTTTGTTATTTTTTTTTCATTTTATTTATTTCCTTATTATATTTTATATTACATTCTTATTTTCTTTATTTTTATTATTTTTATTATTATTATTATTATTATTATTATTATTATTATTATTATTATTATTATTATTATTTTCATTAATAAAAAATCCAAAAAAATATTTTGTTTATTATTTTTACACTTATTTAGTTTATTTGTTTTATAAAACTAAAAGAACAAAAAACATTTTCTTGATAAACAATTTCTTCATTAGTGATTAATATTTAGTTTTAGGTTTAACTATTATATTATTTTCTTGTAAATTAAAAATTAATTTAGAACTTAGGTTTGTTTTAATTAATTAATTTGCCTATTATTATTATTAATTTAAAACCTTTTCATAAATAAAAAACCCTAAAAACATTTTTACTTAATTTATTTCTTAATTAATTTAGGTTTAAGTTTTTGTTAATTTTTTAATTAATCATTTTCTCTAATTAGGGTTAGGTTAAAATCCTTTCATAAAAATCAAATAAAAATCATCACTTTTTTTCATTTACATTCTTGCATTTTTATTTTCAATTTTGTACAATATTCAATATGGTTGTAATAATTATTTAGATTTAATTTTCTTTCCATTTCCCCATTTTTCAATTTGTACACCCCCTCCCCTAATGATGTAATAGCTTAATATTTTTATTTTTCGCAATTTAATACTTTATATATAAATGATAGTAATTAGGATTTGTATGAAAAGATTAAAATCAACAAATTAGAAAACCCTAATTCAAAGACAAAAATAATGCACGTAAGTCAATACACTTGCACACTTACACCCTTAGGGTAAATCCACTTTGTTGCTTTGAGAAATAAATGGTCATAATATGCATGTAAGATGTCTTAGCAAAAACAAACAAAAATATCAGATCATAGTCCCTCGATGACGCTATCGAAAGTTGCCTTACAAATGATCTTAGTCCCTCAAAGAAAATGCTAAGATATTCTTACAACATTGTTATTCATGACTATACGATGACCCTTGCCCGTCCCTTTTACATCCAAAGATAGGGTTTCTTACCAAATCAATGGTAAGATAACAATGTCAAAGGAAAGAGGAAATAAATAAGAAAGACTTTTGATTAGGTAGAATATTCCTAGTTTGTTTCTCATTTTCAAACTAAAATATCCTTGCTATTTTCAAAACAAACACCAACACTTTCAAAAACATCCTACAAACTTGAGACATTTTCAAAAGACAAACACTTTGTACGCGTTCTTATAGAAACGAGAACCATTACAAAGACACCTTTTCAAAATCACTTTCAAAAACACACTCCACAAACACCTATTTGAACTATTTTTAAAACAACACTTTGTACGCATTCTTATAGAAACGAGAACTAATACAAAGACATTTTTAAAATACTTTCAAAACCACACCACACAAAGCACATTTTCAAACAAAAGTAAGTGATCTAGCAAGCAACTAAGAGCCCGTAGATAACTACGGATGGAAAGGATGCTAGTACCTTCCCTTTTCATAATCTACCCCCCGAACTCAAGAAAACATCTCAAAGGTCTTTCCTGTTCTTTTCAAACTTTCTTTTTGGATTAAAGAAAAGTCGGTGGTGACTCTTGCTAACCGCAACATTTGCGATCAAACACAAAACAACCAAGTTAGTTCTCCCACTGTGTTACAGAACTGGCGACGCTGCTGCAGAAAATTTAAAAGTGGGGTTACCTTAGAGATAGATAACATTTATTTGCTTTCATTGTTTGATTTGTTTTCTTTACTTTATGATTCCTTGTTTTGGCTTGCTTTGATCCTCCACTCGGATTTGAGACACCTTGTTAGGTAAGTAGCAATAGATTGTGGAAACTGTATGGCATAAACCGATATGGTTGAAACAATGGCTACGTTAGTGTGACGCATTTGTGGGTACTAGTATCCCTTGTGTTGAATCAGGGAGAATATGGGGCCGCTGAGTGGCGTCCTGAAGCACTAACTCACTTTAGAACCTTAATTGAACAAACTTAGCCATTTAGGACATAGTGAGATAACCAATTTCGATGGAAAGTTGAAAATTGGTTGATACTCGATAATACACTCATTGAGACTAGACTTTTGGGATATCCTGGACGCAAGAAAAGATTGATTGTGCTGGGACAATGCCTAAAAGAAAGGTCTGTGATATTGAGATCCCTTAGAACCCAGTTACTATTAGCTATGACAGGTTTGAGCCAACTAAACTTCAAGAGGGTACTTACCTACAAGCTCCATACAATCCCAAGTCTAAGGACTTGTTTTTTCCTTGTGTGTATATGCTTACTTGTACATAACATCATAAAAATCATAACATCATACACATTCTCACTAACCATTTCAAGGATTTAGGAATTTATCATTGTTTTGTTTTGTAGGCCATGAACTCCATCCGAAGAAACACCATCCGAATCAGCTTCGTGAAAGCACACCCTCAGCTCCAAGAGTTAGCATCAAGGGTGCCCAGAGATTCTCCTTTTACCAAGAAATATGGTTGACTCCTCAGTTTGGCTACCTCCAATTTCCAAGAAGAGATGATGTGTGTGCTCTTCCAATTCTTTGATCCCATACATTATTGCTTCACCTTTCATGACTACCAGTTGGTACCTACACTAGAAGAGTTCTCTCTACTATTAGGAGTGCCCGTGCTTGATCAGATACCGTTCACCGGTGTAGAAGGGATCTCGAAACCTGAGGTCATGGCCGAAGCTCTACATCTGAAGAGAGCCGACATCATAGCAAATTAGGAGACTAGAAGCGGAGTCAAAGGGTTCATAGCCAAATTTCTATTAGAGAAAGATCGTTCATTCTGGGAAGATATGGATTTTCAAGCCTTTGAAGACGTCGTGGCCCTCCTCATCTATGGTTTGGTTCTTTTCCCCAATTTGGACCAATTCATAGATGTAAATTCCATCAAAGTCTTTCTCTCCCGTAATCCTATACCTACCTTGTTGGGAGACATATTACATTGCATCCATACCCGCACTATGAAGAAAAGAGGTACCCTTTTGTGTTGCATTCCTCTACTCTCCAAGTGGTTCATTTCACACCTACCTCGATAAACATTGAAGAACGAGCGAAGTTGACATGGTCTCAAAGGATGATGTCCCTCACCCACTCTGATATTCATTGGTGTTCGAGATCCTCGGATGATATTTCTATCATTGACCGTTATGGGGAATTCCCTAATGTCCCCCTACTTAAAATTAGAGGAGGTATCACTTACAACCCCTGCTCGGCCTTACGACAGTTTGGTTATGGCCGAAGGGATGGTCCTCATGAGATGCTCATCCAAGGTTTGGTGTTCGACTACGAAAGGCACGATCAAGGCTACCGTTAGAGGTTTATGCAAGCTTGGAGCATGGTAAACAAGGTGGATAGCAAGACACTGGGGAACAATAATTCCATACCTCTTGAGCCTTATCTCAAATGGGTACGAGCTCATGCTCAAAGCCTTATGATGCCTTACCCCTCCATTCTCCCAGTTATCATAGAGCTTGTTGTGGAAGGAGATGTTCTATACATTATTCTTCATCCTAACATGCCCACCTCTCTCGAATACTTGCAAAGGTATTTGATACATCTTAAGGAAGAGCGAGATACTTTTGAAGCCCAATTTTACGCCAGTGAGAAGAATGTTCTGGAACTCACCAAGCAGCTTCATGAGGAACAGAGTCTGAACGCCTACATCGCACCAAAGAGGATGCGTTCAACTTTTTTATCTTAGAGTTTTGTATTTTATTTCTTTCATTGTGAGCACAAAGAGGCATGATGTACTCAAACTTTGATTTATTAATATAACGTGTGTTCCTTTTTGTCTAAAGCAAACTTAAATCTCTAATTTCCTTGAAATAATTTGCATATGCATCTTCATTCATCCTAACACAAACATGTTTCTTACAACAGGTCTCCTTATCTTTCTACTATTTATTTCAGTAAGATGGATCTTGAGCACACAATAAAAGATCTCCAGGCGCAAAATGCTCAGTTTCAACAAATTTTATTTGTAACACCGCAATTCTACCCCAAGCAAATTATGCGAGATAAATCAGAGTTATAAAATTTCAATCATCAAATGAATCAGGACGTCACAAATTCTTCTAACAAATTCATTGCATTCATCGTGGATATATAACACTTTAAAAACATCGGATGAACCATCGTCATAACATCTTTAATAGAATAATTCAACAACTACGCAGCGGAATTCTTCAATAACATCTCTAACTAAAACAACAACTTTGAAACATCTCATATTTAATAATAATCGATTCAAAACTCAACAACTGAAAATCAACAATAAAAAATTAGCAAGCGCTCATCCCCCCGAGTGTTACATATCAGAGCAATGACACCGACTCGAACTATTGAAGGTATACGGCCTTCACTCGCGATTACCTGCACGTTACTAACATAAGGGCAACATTCAAACAAAAGGGGTGAGATATCTAACAATATAATAAAGCACATGATAATTAATATATTAAATTAGAACACTAATATTACCACTTCTCATCTCATAATCAACAATAGTTACAGTATATATACTCATTCATGAACATCAAATACACTTTATTATTCAATCATATAATGCGACTCAAAACTATGCAAATGCATGTGGTACCATTGGAGCAGAACTCTCATCTCAAAAATCTTCCAATTAATAGAGGCATCAACAAGGCATAGCCTTCATCTCAAAATTTGCCAATCCAGGCCATCTCAACGAGCATAAGCTCCATCTCAAAAATGCAATGTATACGACTCATCATGAATGTAATAACAACACCCAAATTACCAACATCTCAAATCATCTCAAAACATCTCAATTAACATTTCAGAATATCAACATCTCAATCATCTCAAAACATCTCAATTAACATCTCAAAATATCAACATCTCAATCATATCAAAACATCTCAATTAACATCTCAGAATATCAACATCTCAATCATCTCAAAACATCTCAATTAACATAACAACATCTCATAATTTATTAAACATCATTTATCATCACAAAATCATCGAACACAACTCCATCAATAACATCTCACCAATACTCAATTGTATATTAATAGTACAGTAATCCATCATGTTATTCTGCTAATTTATATCATTACAGTCACTAATCCTACTATCATAATTCTAACAGCAGCCTCTAAACATCTATTATTCATCGTTCTATCCAAAAATCAACACAACGACCAACAACGGAATTAATTTCTAAATCTTAAATTGGTTACTAGGATTACACTTCTTAATCATCATCTAAATCATCTAGATTAGAGTTCTTCGCGTTAGTAAATCAATGCTTCGAACGACATATCAAACAACATCCTAAAACCCAAGTTACAACAATTAAAAGCCAATTCTGTCAAAAATCAGACCTTATGGGTCGACACAAAACTCTGTGGATCGACTCATTCTGCTTCTCCTGTACACTATGAGTCGACACATCCTCCTTATTGATCAACTCATCCTGGCTTTATATCACAGCATGTATTGACTCATCAGCAACGAAGATGAATCTTGGCTATGACTTGGAAGAGTAACACGCATCCACATGGACCACTTAAATAAACTAGTCTGAAAAGAGCTTGTAGATGGTCTGCCAAACTTACATTTCGAAAAAAAACATATTATGTGATGCGTGCCAAAAAGGAAAGCAAATGAGAGCATTTTTTAAACCTAAAAACATAGTTTCTACTGATTGGCCCTTGCAACTACTTCATATGGATATTTTTGGCCCATCAAGAAATATAAGTTTAGGCAAAAACATTTACTCTCTAGTTATTGCATATGACTACTCTCAATATACTTGGACAAAATTCTTATCTCAAAAAAGAGATTTGTTTGTTGCCTTTTGAAAATTAGCAAAAGTTATCCAAAATGAAAAAAGGATCCAGCATTGCGCCAATAAGAAGCGGTCATGAAGGAGAATTCCAAAATGAGGACTCCAAAAAATTTTGTAACGAAAATAGTATTCAAAAAAATTCCTCCACTCCTAGAAATCCCCAACTAAATGGGGAAGAAGAAAGGAAAAATAGACCTCTAGTAGAGTTAGCAAGGATGGTGCTCAATGAAATAAATCTCCCCAAATATTTATGGGCCGATGTTGTAAACATTGCTTGCTATGTAATGAATCGTATCTTAATATAAACCATTCTAAAGGAAACTCCTTATGAATTATATAAGGGGAGAAAATCGAATATCTCTCACTTTCATATCTTTGGGTGCAAATTCTTTATCCATAATAATGGAAAAGATAACTTGGAAAAATTTGACGCAAAAGTTGATGAAGGTATATTTATAGGATATTCCACTTCGAGCAAAGCCTTTAGAATTCATAACAGAAAAAATAGAATAACTGAAGTATCAATTCATGTTACCTTTGATGAAACTAACCCCAAAATTGTAGAAGTATAGTTATTGATTGAGCAGTTATTCTCGAAAGGACAAATATTAAGATAATCTAGAACCAACCCAAAATGACAATAATGATGAAGTCATAATTGGAGACTTAAATCAAGAACAAAGTTTAGTTACTCCACCAGAAACCCAAGATCCTAAAAAATAATAGAGATTGGAAAAATATTATCCAATACAGAACGTAATTGGGGACATAACTAAAGGAGTCACCACTAGACGATCACTCAATAAGGTATGTAATTTTATGGCCTTTGTTTCATAAATTTAGCCAAAAGAAGATGAAGAAGCTATTTCTGATAATCATTGGTCTCTTGCTTTGCAATAAGAGTTAATTCAATTTGAACAAAACAATGTTTGGGAACTTGTTCTTAAAGATTCAGCTAATTTGGTCATTGGAACCTGATGGGTCTTTCACAACAAGCTAGATGAAGAAGGAAATGTTTTAAGAAACAAATCTAGGCTATTTACGAAATGTTATAATCAACAGGAGAGAATAGATTTCTATGAAACTTATGCTCATGTAGCCAGATTAGAGGCCATAAGAATGTTATTAGCTTTCTCATGCATCATGGATTTCAAACTATTTCAAATGGACGTAAAAAGTGTTTTTATAAATAGATAGATTCAAGAGGACGTATTTGTTGACCAACCTTCTGGATTTATTAATCCTACTTTTCCATTCCATATTTTTAAACATAAAAAGGCACTATATGGCCTAAAACAAGTTCCTATAGCATGGTATGATCGCCTAAGTTTTTACTTAAAAATAAGTTTGAACGAGCACAAAGTAATAAAACTATTTTTATTAAGAAAAAATGACATGACATACTACTCGTTCAAATAAATGTAGATGATATCATATTCGGTGCTACTAACAAGTCCTTGTGCAAGTAATTTTCTAAAATAATGCAGAATGAATTTGAAAGGTCTATGATGAGAGAGTTAAAGTACTTTTTAGGGCTTAAGATCTATCAAACCATAGGAGGAACATTCATAAGCCAAGCTAAATACTGCAAAGAGTTACTCATAAGGTTTGATATTGAAAGATCAAAAGTACTAGCAACACCAATGTCAACATCATGCTCCCTATACAAAGATGAAAACGGAAAACACGTTGATGAAAGAAAATAGGCAAAATACCCTTTTTAATCCCTTAACTTTACCTCGGCGTTCATTCTGGTCCAGTTGTACCCCAAAATTTTCCCTCTCATTTCTCAATAATTTTCTCACAAGACCTTCCATGGCTCAAGTTTGCAGTACTGATACATCAATTTAGGTTTGGAGTTGGCATAAGGGCAAAATTGTCAAAATACATACTGAAAAGTCAAACTTTGACTTTTAGATCAAAATCAGGTTTCAAGAATCATATTTCATCAATACATTTTAGAATATGAAGTTGGTTCATCAAGAAAATCAAAGTCAAAATTACTTTGGAAAAGTCAAAGTTCTAAACACTTAGAAATTTTTCTAAATGTTAAGAAAAAATGATAAGTTCAGAACTTCTGGGCAGATTTTCATCATGATGCAAGATGATTCAGGAAGAACTTCTAACACAAGAGTTGTAGATCTCAATGAGATATAAAACATCGCAGAACATAACTTCTCCTAGAAATGCTAGGATTTCAAGTTATAAATATTTGAAGACACGTCCATGAAACTAAAACACTTAGTAAATTCTGAGCCTTTCCAAGTTTAAATTTGGTTAGAACTTATGGGTCAGTTTTCACGTAGGTTCAATCAGAGTTTGCAGAAGATATTCAAAGAAGGTTTACAAATCATGTTACAAGCTTTTTGGAAAGTCTAAGAACTCCTTCAGATCATGCTGGAGCAGGGAGATTTAAAGATCAGAAGTTGGACATTTGTTCTTAATCTAAGTTACATTTATGCTGAACTTCTGATCCAATTTCAAGCTAGGTTGTATAATCTCAGGTTGTAGGTCTTCTTGCTTGATTAATCTCATCATCATTTAATGCTCACATCCACTATTGACTCTTTATCGAAAGGATTTTCCCACGTGTGGCATAGAAGTACCATTGTTGTCCTTGAAAACTAAATTTTTGTACAAAGTTCATGTTGGGCCCATACTTTACTTTTTCTTCTTAGTGTACTTCCTCCATAAATCATGCTTACAAACTCAGATTAAATGTGCTTAAAGCTGCTAACGACCCTACCTTTCCTTGAAACGTGCTTTGGCTAAACTTGCTTCAAAAACAAGTCAACAAGCTATAATACATAAATCCTTGAAACCTTGCTGAAAATTCCAAGAACTTGAAACTGCAGTCCAAACATAAAGCCTGCTAATTTCTAGTTTTTGCATCCAAACTCTAATTTTCCTTGTGCATTTCTTGGCCAAATCACCCATACAGTTTTTTATATATACTTAGAACCTTTCCCAAATTCTGTTTTCAAACTGTAAAACAGTCTTCACCACTCTCTATTTCAGAAGTCAGAACTTGGCATCTTGGCTACTCCATAACTTTCCAACCATTCTTAGCTCAAGTTAAGAGTTGCTTTAGCCTTCTGAGAACTTGAGGAAGTTGACCAGAACATCATAGCAACCTGAACCAGGCCCTAACTCACAGAATAATTTCCAGCTACACGGTAAGTTTCTTCTGACTTTTATCTCATTACTTAGGCATTGTTAGGCTTGTATTTTCAAAGATACAATATATACATCATGGCTCTGATTCTGTACATATTTATAGATTTTATTTATATGGCCTAAGTAGAGAGAATTTCAGATCAAAACTTCTTGAGGAAATTAGGTTTCAGAATTAGGATTAACAAAATTCATGTTTGCTTCTGGTTTATAGTTTTGATGCTTTGTATTTCTGAAACCATGATGAAATTTGCCATAACTGCTATGTTTGCATTTTCCATTTTTGTGAGAAATGACTAAGTTGCAGATACTCTGAATGGCATGGAGAAGGAGATGAAGTTCATCATCAGAACTTACTTTGTAATATATGTTTATAGTTTTGTTTATAATACCGGATGTATAGCCACCCCAGTGATAGAGAGTGAGGGCATTAGACATTAGTGTTAAGGGTCCTGAGTTCTAGCCACAGAAACACATTTTTATGTTTATTTCTTGACATTTTCCCCATTATTTGTCAAACTTATTCCTGGACCAGAAATTCTAGATACACCCCCTTCAGTTGTTTGTCAAAACATTGATCCTGGACCAAAACTTCTAGATATTCCTATCCAACAACATTGACACCTCACTTACTGTTGTACCCCAAAATTTGCCCTCTCACTTTACTCAATATATGTTCATTGAGATACTCAACTTGCTCAAGGATGCCCGAGAGTTGACCAGATAAACTCCCTCCTAAAGCAATGAACCCCCAATTAGGGTTTCCATTTTCATCAAGATGGGTGAACTTCAAAGACCTCATATGCTCTCCATGGTCCTAATATGTTCTCAAGACCCTCCATATCAAAATTCAAGCCTTGCATAAGAAGTTTGCTCAGTCAACTGCTCAGATCCTGTAGAATCGACTGTATTAGGTCTAAAGTCAATTGTGGCCCACATACAGTCAAACTTCAAGATTTTTGGTCAACATCAACATTTTTACTCAACGAATGCTCCTAATTCATCAAAACTCAAAAGTTGCTAAATTAGGGTTTCTCAGGAAAAGTCAACCAAATTTTACCAAGCATAACTTCCTCATAATTTATCAGAAATTTCTCATCCAAAGCTCATTTTGAAGGGAATCCAATTTCCTATAAATCATCTTCAGCCCTCAAGTTCAAGAAATGCACCCATAAAAAGATATGAGTTTCCACATTATAGGTCCTTTTGAAAAGTCAACAAAAACACACTTTGGGTCAAATCTTCTTACATGAACATGGAAGACCCAATTCAGATGAGACCAAAAGGGTTGTTTAGGGGACATCCTAATATTTCTAAAAACTCTAAGAATATCTCTCTAGGGTTAAAATTGGAAGAATTATGCATTGTCAAAGTTGACCATTTTTGGAAAATTGCCAAAAGTCAAATGTGCTCACAAATGCATTTTTTGTCAAATGGGCCCAACTTTTTAAGCTTGCACCTCACTTCCAACATGGTCCACGACCCAAACATCCTTCTACATGTTATTAGCTTTATTTATTTAATTTACTTTGATTTTTATCCTTTAAAAATCAAATTAAATCAAATAAATCATCTAAATAATAAAAGATTTCACTACAAATCTTTTTATCATCAATTGGAAATTAACAAAAGCTGGCAAGATCAAGGAAAATCGTGGAAAGAGAGTAAAGAATGGATTTGGTCCAAAAATAAACAAAATTAAAAACTTGAAAAGAGAATATTTTGTCATCAAAGCATGGGATGTTTTCCAATTATGTTGACCTAGTATGCTACCATACATAAGGACAATCATTCCAAACATGAAGCATACGAGAAGGCTGCCTCAAGACCAAGAAAAAGTTTCCAAAAAATTTAAGAAAAAGTGTAATTCGTGTAAATTGTTCTAGCTCTTTTCCAGTCAGAACAAGCATGCAATCTTCCTCCTGAAGACTCCAGGAAGCGTTCCACACAGTTAGGCCATCCTAGTATGCGCAGGAACTCCCTCACATGATCTCTCCGATTGGTAAACTTTCTCTACTCTCAAACTCGCGTATCACTTAATTTAAATCCATATCTCTTGCATACATGTGTTTCTATTGATGATTATGAGTGTTTGTACGTGTGACATGCGAAGCTAATACCTAGGAACGTCCTTTGCCATTAATGATCGTCGTCTCACGTTTTTTCTCATAACATTGTTTACAAGCTGTTTCAGGACAAGAGGAGGTCACCGTTGGATCCGCAGCCCTCAAATTAGGGGGGTAGGGTCCAATTGATCTTTGTGTTTGTAGGTTTATGCAAGTTTTGAAAAAAGGGATGACCGAAGAAGGTGACCGGAGCTAGGGCTCCGGTGCTTCTCCGGTGAGTCAATGTCGGGGGGATAGTTTTACTCTGTCGTGGCACTTGGTGACATTCTGATTGGTTCGTTCAACAACCAGGGGCCCACATGGCTTGTATAATTGAAAAATCAGAAATTAACCAACTTTTCCCTTTATCTTATTTTTGTTTGATTATATATATGAGTTAACATCCAGCGTAGTTGGTCAGGGGAAGGAGGTATGAATTTCATGTCCTGGGTTCAATCCCAAGCGTGAGCTTTTGTTTTTTTTCCATTATTTTCACCAGATCCAGTATGCCTCACCATCCAGAGTCCACCATACGCCTTTGTTGCACCCCAAAATTTACCTTCTTGATTTTGGCTTATGTTTCATCATGAATATCATATTGCATTGCATTCATACATTATGATGGGATAAAAATACTTTGGTTATCAAGTCTTCCTCAAGATTTGAAGGTTGATTGCATTGACAAGTTGCTCAAGATTGAACCTTATCATCTAAACCTCTGGATCTTTCAAGCTCAAAAGTTATTGCATATCTCAAGATGTTTTATCCATCTCTTTGGATCATCAGAGGATTGAAGTTTGTGTTTGATTATAAGAAGAACCATTTTTTTGATTCACCAGTCAAATTAGGGTTTTGTTTGAGCAAGGCTATTGATCAATGTAAAAGTCTTAATTTGGAAGCTACAACATCTCATTGGTATTTGAGAAGTCTTTTTACAAGAAATTGGTCATGATGCCCAGAGGATTTGAAGTTTTGAAGAAGATTCATCAGTCTTCTAAGGTATTAACCAAAACTAGGGTTTGGGATTTCATCAAGATTTACTGATAATTTTGAAGTGAAACTTTGTACATGGCCTCTATATGTTTGGAAGATCATATATTTGAAGTTTTGATCATCAATTTTGAAGGGAAGTGATTCAATTGATCAAAAGGGGTAAAATGGTCATTTTGGTCAAAATCAGTCAAAATCAGGAGTTGACCAAGTTGGACTTTTGGTCAACCATCAATTTAAGCATCCTCTTTTCATATTCCATACCTAAATTCATCTTTGAATCATGAGAAATGGTGAATTTGAGTGTAACTTGTTCAAGAAGTAACTTAAAAATTAAAAAAAAATCTAAGTGTCAAGATGACTTCTATTGGTCAAGTCACGCGCGTAATTTCATCAAACACTTGGCATGCCATTTTGTGGAATCAATTTCTTGTGACTCAAGCCTCAATTTTAAAAATTAAAAAGAGCATTTTGTTGTCTTCCATGAGAGCTTCCCATTGAACTTTGAATCTTTCAATTTGGCCAAGAATTGAGTGAGTTATGGTGCTTCAAAGTTGGTATCTCAAAGCTGGTTTCATGCACCCCATGCATGCCCATGCACGCACGCGGACCAGGCAGGCCAAATTACACGTTTGCCTCAAGTTTGCAACAACATTTCTCCATCAAGTCAGCATCAATTTGGAAAATTAAAAGCCTTATGATGTTCTATGTTATGAGAGCTCTTGAAAGGCCCCTGAAGCATCCAAAACGCATGATGGAATTTCAAGTGGCCTAAGTATAAAGTCAGCTAGCCAGATTATTTGAAAACCATGTCCATGTTGCAGATTTGTGCATAAATCCAGTTTTGATTGATGTCAACATAGCCAGCTCACCAAGTGCACATTCTTTGCTCAAAATTCCACTCAACATGACATCATCAAAACGACTTCTAGGCTGGGCATAACAAGAAGCAAAATGCATCACCATGATCAATCTCTTGATTTTTCTTTTTTTTTTTGCAAATTTGCTTCTAACAACCTGGAGTTCTTTAAAGACCTTTCTACCCTCAGCAGTCACTCTATATAAGCCATATCTCACTCACTTTCAAGGCACGCATTCATTCTCTCAAAAAATCAGAAGCTGATCTCTCTCTCTCTCTCTCTCTCTCTCAAAAAATTTCTTCTTCGAAGCTTCTTTATTCTCCACTCCAGAGCTCGATTCATGACCATTTTCACTTCATTGGAGCATTAGAAGCAATGGACAAGGGTTTTCACTTCGTTTCAGAGGCCATAGTTGAGTTTATTTCTCAACTCTAAAGGTATTTTCAGATCTCGATTCTCCATAATTTTGCTTGTTTCATGTGATTTAAAGCTTGTGATCATGTTCATAGCTTGCCAGATCTTACATCTGATGTATAAACTTGTTTTATTTTGAAGCATATGCGATTTGGTGAACTTCTGGTTTTTCATGATTTAATGATTTTCTCAATTTTCTTGCTCTGATTTCTACTTCCATGGTCTATCATTTTGAATTTTGTAAAAATCACGATGTTGTTGATAGTTTGAACTTTGATTTGTGATTTGAATCATTGATTTTGGTGGAGAAATAAGGGAGAAGTGTTGATCAGAACATAGGAGCATGAAACTGAAAAACACGCGTTAGGGCATTATCTTGAGGAAGAAGATGATGGCGTGGCTGGATCTGATTGGTCCATGTGATTTTTAATGCATTTTTCATATTTTTGATTTTATTTGATTTTCTGATTTTATTTTTGTGATCAAAACATTTTCAAAAATCATGAAAATATTACCATAGGCCAATAATAATTTCTAGTATTTGTCATATTTTTTTGGAAATTTTTTAAAATGTTTTGATTGGTTTAAAAATTCATAGGTTTAATTAATTGTTTGGTCAAAGATTATTTTTATTTTATTAGTTCCTTTGATCTAAAAATTTCACAAAAAAATATTTTGGACTCATAAAATAATGTAAAACTTGATTCTGAAATTTGTTTAGCATTTTTTCTATTTTTGATTATAAATTTAATTTGAGAAGTTTATTTGAAATATTTGTTTCATAATTTTGGTTTTAATACTTCCCTTAATACAAAAATTCTCAAAAAAAATCATACAAGCTTGTTTTTAATCATAGACTATGAATATAATTTTATGTTGACCTTTTCATGACTTTTGGCTAGGGTTTGCATTTTTGCCTTTAAATAATAGTTTAATTGTTAATTGTTTGTTTGATTTTTATTTTAATACTTCCTCTAATTCAAAAATTCCACAAAAAATCAGGGGGGTGTTTTTAATTCTAATATTTGAATATAATTTTAGTTGGATATTTTTCTGATTTTTTATTAGAGTTTTATTTTGAGATGTAAATTTTTGTTTAATTGATTAATTATTTGAATTTGATTTTTATTTTTGACTTTTCCTTAATTCAAAAAATATGGAAAAATATGTATTCTGACATTTAGGGTTTCCTTGTGTTTTGCATGATCTTGGTTTGAATTCTTTGAATTTTGATCTTATCTAATCAATATTTAAGATTAAAAGTCAAAACTTAGGGTTTTGTTGCTTATTGTGCAAGTTTCATTTTCAAAACCATCATGCCCTGGATTTTCAATGGAACTTAGGTCTTGATTATGGTTCATGAATGTATTGAGGATCTGAAAACCATTTTTCTTGAATTATTTGACTTGGTTTGATATTTTTCCATGAATTGTTTTGAAAACTTGTCTAGTTTTGATAGTTTGGCCAACTAGTCTTGAACTTTGGGCCTCATTTGGTCCTCTCCTCAATCATTCATGAACTTAAGACTTTCTTTCTGACTTCTACACACTTCAAAGATGCTAAGATTTTTTTTGTTTTGAATTATTAATCCTTGTTTCTATTTTTGATGTATTTTTGAAGTGAAGGTACCCAATTAATGTTGCATATCTTGTTGCAATTTGTTTGATGACCAATGAACTTGAGTGAGGCCTATAATTTGGTACCTAATGATCATGTTGGATATGTTTATTCAAATAAACTCAAGTCATTTCACTTAATGCCCCATGTTTGAATGATTTAACCTTTTGATGCATTGTGTGGAATTCCTCTCCTACCATGCTTGTGAGTTGTGATGTATTAATTGTGCATGATTGAATTGTGGTTGCTACTGACCTTCATGGTCTTTGATTGTATTTTCTCAAGATCCCATGATCCTTGATTTATATTCAATTGTCAACTCAATATGGTGATAGAAAGGAACAACATTCCTCTGATTTTTGACCTAATTGTGCATATGCCTGTTTCCTTCTGTCTATCATGACTAATGTTGATAGTTGCTATCATGTTTTCTCATTTCATTATGGTGTCATCATCCACCCCTTATGTGAATCATCATTTTATTTATGGGAATACTAACTTGGTTGTTGAATGTGCGAGGTACTTTGAGAAAAGTTTTCCAGTATTGACTTGAGGCTATTGTGTTTCACTTTATTTGTGGAACACAATTTATTATATTAGCACTGCTCTTGTGTTTGGCATATTTGATAGTCTATGCAGGATATATACATGTGATTGTGAATGCTATACATTGCCCATGGGATATGTTCATATTTTATAATCTCATTACTTACATCCTGATGGCGTAATTTCTGACTTGATTTATCTTCTGATGCCAGCTTGCTTGAAGTTCTCTGGGTTTCTTTTATTCTTGTTCAGTTGCTACGGATAGTTATCCGTTTGGTATTGCACTATTTCCTTTCTTCCATTTTCATTTTTCATAGTCATATGTTGCATGATGGGACCTCTGTTGCTGATATATGTCAGGAGGCCCTCTGGTTTTTTGTCTGATACATGTGGTGTGTTCGTTTCTTTAACTTTTGATTGATGAGTCACTCAATTTAGAAATTGAGATCACGACTTCGCTCTCAGTGCACGTTCCCTATAGGATGTTTATTGTTTTTCTTCTTTAATTGTTGATCGATGAGTCACTCAATTTAGAAATTGAGATCACGACTTCGCTCTCAGTGCACGTTCCCTATAGGATTTTTATTGTTTTGTTCCTTTAATTATCGATCGATGAGTCACTCAATTTAGAAATTGAGATCACGACTTCGCTCTCATTGCATGTTCCCTATAGGATAGTTTTGTTAAGCTTCCTTTAGCATGTTAATTAAGGTAGGAGTCCATGTATGCTAACATAGGGTAGGATTTCCTTTATCCTCAACCTTAGGGTCAACCATTGTATGATAACACTAGGGATAGTGCTAGGCTAGTTTCCCTTAGTTGTTTTTCCTTCCATTGCATTTTGCATCTTAAAACAAAAATTGTTTTCTTGGAAAATCATAAAACACTTCTAATAAACTCAAAGCCTTCTTCAAGGTAAAAGATACAAACCAATCATATTTGTTTATGTGCCTCTTGGCTTTGCTTTTAAACCTTGTAGCCGATGTTTTGCCATCGCACACTTGATTGAAGCCGATATTTCACCATCGCATATGTTTGTTATCCTACTTTGATTCTCAATATCATTGTTAGGTGTGATGTTTTGTCATCTATTTTATTGATGTTTCGCCATCTTTGCCATTATATCTTGTTACCTTTTAGCCGATGTTTCGCCATCGCACACTTGTTTGAAGCTGATGTTTCGCCATCGCACATGTTTGTTATCCTACTTTGATTCTCAATATTATTATTAGGTGTGATGTTTTATCATCCGATTTATTGATGTCTCGCCATCTCTTCCATGATATCTTGTTATCTTTTAGCCGATGTTTCGCCATCACACACTTGTTTGAAGCCGATGTTTCGCCATCGCACATGTTTGTTATCTTACTTTGATTCTCAATATCATTGTTAGGTGTGATGTTTTGCTATCCGTTTCATCGATGTTTCGCCATCTTTACCATGATATCTTGTTATCTTTTAGCCTATGTTTCGCCATTGCACATTTGTTTGAAGCCGATGTTTCGCCACCGCATATGTTTGTTATCCTATTGCGATTCTCAATATCATAATTCGGTGTGATTGTTTTATCATTTGATGTTTCGCCATGTTTGACATGTTACTATGTTATTATTTAATCAAT
Organism: Vicia faba; assembly: GCA_948472305.1. Lineage (NCBI taxonomy): Eukaryota > Viridiplantae > Streptophyta > Magnoliopsida > Fabales > Fabaceae > Vicia > Vicia faba. Next base: position 370,963,177 of record OX451737.1, on the reverse strand, counting down.
GTTTTACCATCTCATTTGTTTGTTGTTTTATCTGATGTTTTTCCATCTTGATTGTTTTTGTTGTCTTAACTAAAAAACACAAACCAACCAAAATATATGAGCCGAACTACGGATGCTCTGATTCCTTAAAAGGGATACGTAGGCATTGGGGTAGGACCCGATCGAGTATAACTTTTATTTTCGCTACATTGTTTTATTTTTCTTTCGCATGCATTCCCTTTTCAGTTTTAAGCCATAGACATAGGATTTGACCACACCCATTAGAATAGACAACAAGAGTGGATACCGTAGAGTACTATGGGCGTGTTGGGTGCTAATACCTTCCCCTCGCGTAACAGACTCCCTTACCCGATCTATCGGTCGAAAGACTGTGATTTCCACCTCTTCAGGTTTTCTCGATGTTTACCTTTCCCTCTTGGCGGGATAAAAGACGTTAGGTGGCGACTTCATTGATGTTTCATTACATCCAGATGACAGGTTCCGGCCAGGTGGTTTCAGCTGGCGACTTCATTGGGGAGAGATTGACCTATTGCTGGTCCATCCCGGAGTCGATCCTAGCTCTTGTTTGTTTTCTATTTGGGTATTTATTTTACCGTTTTTCATATTTATCTATTTGCATTGCATGCTATGTGCGCTTTACTTTCTGCATACTGGATTTTGCTGGATTGTTTGGATTCTGGATTTCTTGGTGGGTGGGTTGTTCCATGAGGTAAAAGGCCTCATACCCAGGCTATGAGTGAATTCCATAGGAACTAGGAATAGAGTGGCCATGGCAGCTATGAGGCGGATGCTTTGTAGACCTGACCATGAGACCCATGACTTCAGAGGTAGTTCGGATAGGTGTTATCGTATGATGATACCGACATTTGAGCTCTTGTACTCTGATTTGGCTTTTAACCTTACCTTGACCTAGACTACACCCGTGATAGGGGCGGGAAAATTTTTCTTACAAGTACAGGTACTGTTGGTGACTTTGTGTTACGAAGGTGACTCAGGTTCCCGTGATAGTTTTGAAGCTTTGGGATTTTCTTTTGATCTTGAGTGGTGCTGTTCTGTAATGGTCCAACCATTATCCAGTGTGAAACATTGATCCTGTCATGTTGCATCATAGCATATTTATTTCTAAAAAAATGATGTATAAAAAATAACTAGCATGCGCATGTCATCTTCCAGGGACATTCGAGAGTCTTCTTTCCATCAGAAATGGCTGGCCTCCCGTCAGATGAGTTTGGTTCAGTTCGTGTTAAAGAGCCCACCAGGCATACATTCTCTTATAAGATTCCTACTATTGATGTGTCCGAATTGAAGAGGTTGAGTTCTTATCTGAAGGGTGATGTTATGAATAATTTCAACAAAAATTATGGCAATTTGTTACTAATCCTTAACACTCCAGCTGACCCAATGGCTTTGATCACTCTCTTCCAGTTCTATGACAAGGAATTATGGTGTTTTACTTTTCATGATTATCAACTGGTTCCCACACTAGAAGAGTACACGTACCTACTTAATATCAAGTTGTCTGATGAAGTTCCTTTTGTCCAAGTGCCGGAGAAGCCGAAGTTCGAAGTTATTGCTGAAATTCTTCATTTGAGTTGGAAAGAAGTGAAAGACAATTGGAAATCAAGTGAGGATACTACAGGGTTTTATTTGGATTTCTTAGTGAAGAAAGCTGAAGACTTGGCGAAGAATGGGAATTGGAGTGACTTCAGCTCTCTGTTTGCTCTCATGATATACGGGATCGTCCTCTTCCCTTGCAAGAGAAATTTTGTGGATTTGGAAGCTATTTGTGTTTTTAGAAACAAGAACCCGATACCGACACTCTTGGCAGATACTCTCTACACCATTCATTTCAGGCATGGGAAAGGAGGTAATGTAAGTTTATGTCATTCGATGTTGTATCAATGGTTTAAGTTGCACATACCGGTAAGTGGCCCTTTCGTGGATACCATACATTCTCTCTAATGGTCATCAAGACTTGCCAACCTTACTTCATTTGATATCCGGTGGAATTATGACATGGGGGAAGTACGAAGTATTATTACTAGCAGCGGAGATTTCCCTAATGGGAACTAAGGGGTGTATCAACTATAATCCTGTGCTTGCTTATCGTAAATTGGGATATGCAATGGATGGACCGCCAAAGGTTGAGGAGGTGTCTGAATCAGTGTATTTTGTTAGAGGAAGTGATCCCGTGATGTTGAAAAGAGTGACAAGTGCGTGGAAGGGAATTCACAAGAAGGATAGAACTGCTTTGGGCAAGAAGGTTCCTATTGCTAGGGTTCCTTACTTGGAATGGATTAGATCCAGGGTTAAGATTTTACGGTTACAATTTGCAAGGTCGGCTCCTATATGTGAACAACCTCCTACTGTTCTGAGTAACCCGGTGCCTACCTAGGTGTTCACCCAAGTTCATGTTAAGAACATTCAACTTCGTGCAAAGGACCGTGAGGCAGGGATGAAACTTTATTGAGTAGATCAAGAAAGGGCTGACTTAGCTCGCAAACTCAAAGAAGCTCAAGGGGAAACTTCTGATATAACCGGTTTTAGGAAGAGATCTCATGCTGAAATGGAAGAAGAGTTGAGTAAGACTCAACAAGAGTGCCAAAAGCTTCAGGCATCTGAGAATAGCTACAAAAACAAGATTCAAAACTTGGAGAAATAGCTCAAAGACAAAGATGCTAAGCTTAAGAAGGAAGTAGCCCAGAGGTGTGTCGCAGAAGATCGATTTCAAGAAAGAAAAGTAGTCATATCACAACTTTTGAAAGAGAAAGCCAGGCTCGAAGAGTATTGTCAACACCTTGAAGCGTGTCTTGTTCCAGAGATTTAGTTTTTGTTACTTACCTTTGGTGTATTTGGTCACTTCCAGGATTGTTGGAAGGGACCATTTGTTTGTTTTATTATTCAGTTTTTTTGTTTATCGCTACACTCTTAAATGTCTGAAGTCACTTGAACATCATTTCTTTTGTTTGTAAATAATTGAGGTGTTTATCTTTGTTTGTTTTTTTCCTTTGATTGTATGCTTGATTATTGGTTGCACGCCGTGATTGATGAATAAAAGGACTCTTGAATACATGGAAATGACAAACATATCATGCACATCATGCATTTCATAACATTACAGGTTATCTCAAGACGATATTCTTATTCTTCTGCTTTTCTTATTCAGAATTCAAGACGACTACTCATCGGTATTCCACCAAAAACAATTTTCCAAGACAGATGGAACAAGTTCAAGTTGAACTCGCTGAAATGAGGGCCCAGATGGCTACTCAAATGACCCAGTTCATGGAGGTCATCACCAATGTGAATCGCCGACAGGAGGAACTGGCTGCCATTGTCAACAACCAGCACCGCTATCCTGGGGATGGTGGAAATCAAGGGCTTTATCAGGACATTTCTGTAGGATTGGGGGATGTGCAAGATCAGCCTATTGGAAATTTTCATGGGATGCCCGGAAATTCTTTTGTGCGCAACGTAGGTCAGTTTCCCTCGTCTCCGAGACCTCATCTTGTGGGGAACAGAAGAGATAATCAGGGAGGTGTAAGGGTCTATCAGGAGTAGGATTATGACTTTGATCAGGATGAAGATCAGTTTTCTGTTCGGCATTCAGAGCCGGAAGTTCAGGTTGAGGATAGGAAGTATCGGTTGTTGGAAGAACGTTTGAAGGTTGTGGAAGGGCAAGGAGTCCTTGGTATGGATGCTAATGATCTCGGGTTGGTGTCTGGGGTGAAAGTTCCTCCAAATTTCAAGCCTCCTGTATTTTAAAATTACAACGGAACGTCATGTCCTGTTACTCATGCAACTGCTTATTTCCGAAAGATGTTGGTGCATACTGAGGATCAAGGGCTTTTGATTCACTTTTTCCAGGATAGCCTATCTGGGGCATCCCTGGAGTGGTACATGAAGTTGGAGAAAACCCATATTCGTTGCTAGAATGATCTCACTTGGGCTTTTGTCAAACATTATCAGTACAATGTGGATATGGCGCCTAATCGCACTCAGTTACAGAATTTGTCACATGGACCAAGAGAATCTTTCAAGGAATACGCTCAGAGGTGGCATGAGTTGGCTGCGAGGGTTCAACCTCCACTCATGGAGAGAGAACTCATTGATATGTTTATGAGTACCCTGCAAGGGCCATTCTATGAGCACATGATAGGAAGTACTTCGGCAGGATCTGCGGACTTGCTTATGGCTGGTGAAAGAATTGAAGTAGGTTTGAAATTGGGGAAAATTCAGATTGGAGGTTCTAGTGGCTCATCAGGGGGCAGTAAGAAACCATTCAACACTTACCCTAAGAAAAGGGAAGGCGACGCAAGCGCGGTTTACTCTCATATAGGAAGAAGAGAGGATCGTCAGCACCAACAAATCAATGCTGTTTCTATTCCTGTTAATGCTCCTCCGCAGCAGAGACCGAATACAGTGCCTCAACAACAGAGACAACAAGATTCTCCCCGTCAGTATAATAATCAACATCAGAGACAACCGAGAAAATTCGATCCCTTGCCAGTATCTCTTACTGAAGCACTCCACCATTTGCTTGATTTGAAGTTGATCGGTTTGAGAAATATGCCACCACCACCCGCAAGACTTCCTCCTAACTATGACGCTAATGCAAGATGTGAATTCCATTCAGGAGGAGTTGGTCATTCTACTGACAATTGCTTTGCTTTGAAGTGCAAAATACAAGACTTGTTGGATGCTAAGGCAATTGAGTTTACTCCAGTGACTGGTCCGAATGTTACTCAGAACCCAATGCCTAGGCATGGAGGGGGTGTTGTTAATATGATTGATGATAATGGTGAAGTGTTGAATTTAATCATGAATGTGGAACAAGTAACTACTCCGTTGTGGTATGTTAAGAGGTATTTGCTTGACAATTCTATTTTCCCGGGCTGTACTTCAGAGTGTGCCAAGTGTAGAGAGAAACCAAAGGGCTGTGATGATTTAAAAGCCGGTATCCAGTTGATGATAAAGGAAGGTTCCCTGTAGTTTGATAGAAAAGCGAACTACTGCAAGGTTACCGAAGAAGATGTTGTTGTGGTATCTATTCCTTACACCCCTGTGCGCATTCCTGCCCCATCTAGGGCACCTCCTTTGATGATTACGGTACCTGGTCCCATGCCGTATACCAGTGAGAAGGCCATCCCATGGCATTACGGCGCTGATGTTTATTACCATGGGGTGAAGCAAGAAGTAAGTACTCGTTTGTATGAGGAAGCACGTGCTGAAGGTAATGAAGAGGAAGTTCATAACTTTTCTGGTGTGGGTCGAATGACTAGAAGCGGGAGAGTATTTGTTCCTTCCAATGTGCAAGATGTGGCAGATGCTTCTGCAAGAGAAAAAGGAAAACAACAGGTTATGATTGGCAATCCAAGGGTTATGCCAGCCAATGTGACTCAACCAATTCCGATACCAGAAGCTTCTTCAGTTTCCTATGAGGTTGAAGAGTTAATGCGAATTATCAAAAAGAGTGATTATAGCATAATTGATCATCTGAGCCATACTCCTTCTAAGATGTATATCTTGTCTCTGTTGATTTATTCAGAACCTCACATAAATGCTTTGATGAAGTTGTTAAAGAATGCGTTTGTGCCACATAAGATAACAGTCAATCAGTTTGAGAATGTTTGTGCTAACATATCTGCCGGGAACGGTCTGGGCTTCACAGATTTTGATCTTCCTCCAGAAGGGCCAGACCATAACAAAGCGTTGCATATTTCAATGGAGTGCATGGGCACTACTTTATCCCGAGTTTTGGTGGACACAGGGTCGTCTTTAAATGTACTACCGAAGTTAGCATTAATGAAGTTTGATTATTCTGGACTGGAGCTGCACCCTAGTGATTTGATGGTGAAGGCGTTTGATGGGTCTCGAAGGTCAGTGTTTGGGGAGGTGGAGTTACCAATCAAGGTTGGTCCTCGCACCTTCACAGTTACATTTTTTGTGATGGATATACAGCCAGTGTATTATTGTTTATTAGGACGGCCGCGGATTCATAGAGCAAGGGCAGTTACTTCTACTCTTCATTAGAAACTCAAGTATCATGCAGAGGGAAAGGTGATAACTGTGTGCGGTGAGGAAGAGTACATTGTGAGTCATTTGACATCATTCCGCTATGTTGAAGTTGAAGGCGAGATACATGAGACTCCGTTTCAGGCGTTTGAAACAGTTCATGCTGTCAATTTTCCTCCTCCAGAGCAGAAAAGGAAACCTGAAACTGTTATGTCTTCTCTCAAGGATGCGAGAGCTGTGGTGGAAAATGGTAACCCTGAAGGTTGGGGTCAGGTGCTGGACGTTACTCCAAAATTTGATAAATTTGGTCTTGGTTTTAGCCCAGGTCAGCAGAGTACAACTCCCAGAGCATCTAGTTTATCTACTCCTGTGAAGTTTTCCCGTCCTTGTGCTGCTCAAGAAGAACACGTCAATGCAGTTGGCGACGAGAGGGTTGATGGTTACAATATCGAAGATTGGATTCGTCCGAGTATTCCAGGCCAGACACTCAACAATTGGACTTCTGTGGATGTTATCCAAGTTTCAAGCACTGAGGAGTAATTTTCTTGTTTTCTTTTATTATCATATCATAATTCCTACGCTCTGCCCAAGGTGTGGTGAATTATTTGTGTAGGGCCACCATGTTTATTTTCAAAAAGTTTATCATGAAATAAAGGACGTTTTTGCATTCAAAATTTTTCTCCATTTCTTTTATTTTTAAATGGCAATGTTTCTCTTTTCACACACTGTCACTAAAAAATGCCAAAATGTCATTCATGCAGATGCACTTCCACCACCGATTATATTTATAACGACTCTGCTATGGCTCATTATGACTTTGATACTCCTATTTATCAAGACGAAGGAGAATCATATGAGGATTGTGATCTTCCTGAGGAATTAACAAGATTGTTAATACAAGAAGAGAAGGTTATCCAGCCGAATCAGGATTTGATTGAGGTGGTAAATTTTGGCACAAAAGAGGTAAGAAGAGAAGTCAATATAGGGGAAGATCTCGAAGAAAGTATAAAGGTCAGATTGATTAAGCTCCTCCATGAGTATTCTAATATCTTCGCTTGGTCTTATGAGGATATGCCTGGGTTGGATACATACATAGTGGTGCATCGACTACCGCTCAAAGAAGGTTGTTCTCCTGTCAAGCAAAAGCTTTGAAGAACTCATCCTAAGATGTCCAAGAAGATCAAGGAGGAGGTCCAGAAGCAGTTGGATGCAAATTTCTTAAAAGTCATCAATTATCCGCCATGGATTGCAAATATTGTGCCTGTGCCCAAGAAGGATGGTAAGGTCAGGATGTGCGTGGATTATAGGGATTTGAACAGGGCCAGCCCTAAAGATGACTTCCCTCTTCCGCATATTGATGTGTTGGTCGATAATACTGCTCATTCCAAAGTGTTTTCGTTCATGGATGGTTTTTCGGGTTACAATCAAATTAAGATGGTTTCGGAGGATATGGAAAAGACAACATTTATCACGCCTTGGGGAACTTTCTGTTATAAAGTGATGTCGTTTGGTTTGAAAAATGTCGGGGCAACATATCAGCGCACCATGGTCACTGTCTTTCATGATTTGATTCACAAAGAGATTGAGGTTTATGTGGACGATATGATTGCTAAGTCTGACACGGAAGAGGAACATGTTGTTCATCTGGAAAATTTTTTCGGGAGACTGAGGCAGTTCTTGCTGAGGTTGAATCCGAATAAGTGCACCTTCGGGGTGAGATCCGGCAAACTGTTAGGTTTTATTGTAAGTGAAAAAGGTATCGAGGTGGACCCAGCCAAGGTAAAAGCGATATAGGAAATGCCTGAACCAAGGACAGAGAAGGAAATATGTGGTTTCTTGGGAAGGTTAAACTACATTTCTAGATTTATTTCTCATCTCACAGCCACCTTTGAGCCTTTGTTCAAGTTATTGAAGAAAAGTCAGACAGTGAAATGGAACAAGGATTTTCAGAAGGCCTTTGACAAAATAAAAGAGTATTTGCAGGAACCTCTGATACTCATGCCTCCAGCGGAAGGAAGGCCACTAATCATGTATCTAACTGTGTTGGAGAGCTCAATGGGTTGTGTCCTCAGTCAGCACGACGAGACAGGGAAGAAAGAGCAGGCTATTTACTACTTGAGTAAGAAGTTTACGGAATGCGAGTCGAGGTACTCATTGCTGGAAAAGACTTGTTGTGCGCTTTCCTGGGCCGCCAAACGTTTGAGGCAATACATGTTAACTCACACCACCTACTTGATATCTAAAATGGATCCAATCAAGTACATTTTTTAGAAGCCAGCTCTTACAGGCAGGGTAGCCCGTTGGCATATGATACTCACCGAATATGATATCCAATACACTACTCAAAAAGAAATTAAGGGTAGTGTATTGGCTTACCATCTTGCTCATCAGCCCATGAACGATTATGAACCGATGAAATTTGATTTTCCAGATGACGAAATTGTGTATATTCGGGATTGTAATATGCCAGACCCAAACGAAGGACCCGAACTGGGGTCACGTTGGACTCTTGTTTTTTATGGTGCCTCCAATGCCACGGGCAACGGCGTCGGAGCTATTATCACTTCTCCTGAGGGGTACCACATTCCTTTCACGGCTCGTATTTGTTTCGATTGCACTAACAACATGGCCGAGTATAAGGCTTGCATTCATGGCATTGAAGCAGCAATCGACCTGCGCATCAAGTTTTTGAAAGTTTACGGGGATTCCAATCTTGTTATCATCCAGATTAATGGAGATTGGGAGACTCTCCATAAGAACCTAATTCCCTATCGTGAGCATGTTATGAAGCTGATTTCGTACTTCGAAGAGATCACGTTTGAGCACATTCCCAGAGAAGAAAACAATCTAGTTGATGCACTGGAAACTTTGTCCTCCATGTTCAAGGTTAAGTGGGCTAATGAGGCACCTTCCATTACCATCAGAAGTTTGAGTGAGCCAGCTTTCTGTTTTGAGGCTAGTTTGGAATCAGATGGTAATCCTTGGTTTTATGATGTTAAACGATATCTTGAAACACAAGAGTACCCTGAAGGGGCATCCGTCACAGATAAGAAGTTCTTGAGAATATTTTAAGCCAAGTTCTTTCTCAGTGGTGGTGTTTTGTATAGAAGGCATCATGACGGTTTACTGCTCAGATGTGTTGACAAGAAAGAGGCAGCTAGAATCATTGAAGAGATACATGAAGGTGATTTCGGGACCCATTCCAACGGGCATACCATGGATAAAAAGATTTTGCCAGCAGGTTATTATTGGTCCTCCATGGAGACTGACTGTTACAATCATGCGCGGGTTTGCCACAAATGTCAAGTCTATGCTGATAAAGTGCATGTGTCGCCAGTACCTTTGAATGTCTTGACTTCCCCTTGGCCGTCTGCAATGTGGGGAATTGATATGATCGGTAAAATCGAACCGACTGCATCCAACGGGCACCGTTTTATTCTGGTTGCCATCGATTATTTTACAAAATGGGTCGAAGCTGCATCCTATGCCAATCTCACCAAGATGGTGGTAACTCGGTTCATTAAGCACAATATTATTTATTGCTACGGAGTTCCTGAAAAGATCATTACTGATAATGGGTCTAATTTGAACAACAAGATGATGAAGGATATTTATGAGTCCTTCAAAATCAAGCATCATAACTCTTCCCCATACCGACCAAAGATGAATGGTGTTGTCGAAGAGGCCAATAAGAATATCAAGAAGATTGTGCAGAAGATGGTGGTAACCTATAAAGATTGGCATGAGATGCTGCCTTTCGCTTTGCATGGTTATCGCACTACTGTGCGTACTTCGATTGGGGCAACCCCATTTTCATTGGTTTACAACATGGAAGCAGTATTGCCGGTAGAAGTTGAGATTCCTTATTTTAGGATCATGAGGGATGTTGAGCTGGATGAAAGTGAATGGGTTCAGAATCGGCTGGATCAGTTGGAACTTATTGATGAAAAGAGGTTGACGGCTGTATGTCATGGTCAGGTATATCAGCAGAGGATGAGGAAAGCTTTTGATAAGAAGGTACGGCCTCAGTGTTACAAGCCATGTGACCTTGTGCTAAAAAGGATAATTCTCCCCCAGGGAGATCCCAGGGGCAAGTGGGCTCCAACTTATGAAGGTCCTTTCGTGGTCAGAAAAATTTTCTCTGGAGGAGCGATGATGCTCACGACTATGGAAGGAGAGTACTTCCCCCTCCCTGTGAAAGTTGACGTAGTTAAAAATACTTTGCATAAAAAAATAATAAACCCGCTAAACTGAAAACCCGAAAGGGAGGTTTAGGCAAAAAGAGGGTGTCCTAGTGAATCGAAAACCCGAAAGGGCGATTCAGGAAAAAGTTAGGGACTTAAATCAAATGACTACGCTCGGCATGAGATCCTTTCCTTCATTCTGTCACCTGGCATAAGCTCGAAGCCAATCCAAGAATGATCTGTCTGAAAGCAGGAAGATGAGAGTCATAAGAGTCATGGCAGAGTCGGGACTCGACGGACATTCACATTCACATTGCCATTTGTAAACACTTGTTTGCTTTGATTTTGTAATTACTTGCTTCCAAATGTAAATGCCTTTTTCACAGGCTGATTTCTCAAAATCAATAGAATATCTTCTTTCAAGTATACATTTACGTTTCTTTTCTCCCTTTTTACTATTTTGTTTGCAAAAACGTCCAATATTTTTTATAAGCATGTGCATATAAACTTCGTGGGCCTTACACGGAAATGGTAATCTAAGTCATGGTTAGTTGATCGCTTGAAATACCAATAACAAACACAACTACTACTATGCATGGGGCATGTTTGGTTCTATGTTTGGTGAGATTCTCATTCACTTTACTGGCGGATGCCTTGCCATTTTGTTTCACAACTCCGTCCTGTTGGTAAAGGTCATGGGTCAGGATAATATCAAGATTACGGCAGGTCAGCGAGATTGGCGAACCTAGTTGGAGATATTTCTTCCCCATAATGGTTTTTATTACGTTTCTTTGCCGCAATTTCATGTGTTATCTTGATTGATTGTTTTAGCATTGTCTGCATATAGGATTTTATTTATAGACAAATGTCAGTCTTGATGCGTTGAATATTTTGCCATGAAAAAAAAAATTGTTTCATTTTACTTAATCCATCCTGTATAAGTCTGTAATCGATTTTTCAGGAATTTTGATACCAACTGTGCCAATTCTTTTTCTTAGCCAAGAGTTTGGAGGAAGGAGTTAGACGAAAACGATGATTGTAATGGTATGCTTTTGAGTAGAACCCCGTTGACGATGTACATGCATTGTTTCAATCCCCAAACACCGGAGATATAAGGGAGTTAGACCCTTGTTAACCCCTCTGAGCCTTCGAAGTAGGAGTTTCTTTTCCGTTAAAAAAAACCTTATTTTTTAACTAGGGGCAGGGTAGATGTTCAGTTAATTTGACCAAGCATTTAAATTTCAGAAGGAATGTCCCATCTGAGGATCACCACATTTTATCTTTCGCATCATGAGAAAAAAAGTCTAAACCATGATGTTCATTTCCTCACAAAGTCCCGAGGTCGAGATCGAATCGATACAATAATGGTTATCCCTCGCTGACTAAGGAATGAGACATTTGTTTTCAGAAAAAAAGAGAGAGAAAGAAAAAGTTCAAAGACCTAAAGTCACATTGACTTGTTCGAAGTGGAAAGTATGGATAAGAAAGAAACAAAAAGCCCTGCTAAGTCGAAACTTGAAAGCAAGTCGCTTAGGCAAAAGTTAGGGCATCCCGCTGGACTCCCAAAATTGAAATTCAAAAGATTTTGTCCAGGCAAAAGTTAGGGAAAAGAAGAGCCTAAAAGGTCGAAAAAAGGAAGATTATTTAATAAAATCTTCATCAAAAGAAGAGGAACAATAATATCAAAAACAAAAGCAGCGAAAGTTAAGTGACAATCATGTTGGAGAATTTGTCGTGATCACTCAACCATTATAAATCCTTTTGAAATAGGAATGCTTGTGATAAGTCAACTGAACTTAGGACAGGAGAATATCACGAAGGGGTGGGCACCAAATAACTTGAGCCTTGAAAAAATCTTTTTTCTCAAAAAACCATCGAACTAGGCCATGTTACAACCTTTAAAAGTCCTAACTGAAACAAGGGTTTAACTCGAAAGCATACTACAACAGGATAACGTTTCCTAAACTCCCAAATATGTGTTGCATATCCATGTTGGTATCTTATCACCTGCATCTTGACTCGTTTTTTGAAAAAAAGAGAGGAGGGGAAGGAAAGTTTTGAAATTTTTTGCACTCTAGCCAGTGATTCATTCACAACAGAGATGCGACACTTTTTTAAAGTTTTCAACTTGAAGGCTTAAATAATCATTGCATCAAGTCTGTCATTCCAAAAATTAACATTTTCTTGCATGCAAAACATTTGTTTGACATCAAAAAGAGTTTACACGTTGAACACCTGTAAAGAGCTTAATGATTATCTGGAAGGGAATATTTGGTTTTTCTTCTGCTAGACAGAGCCCATGTTGAGTAGGACTTTACCTATTGTTGCACCCTAAAATTTACCCTCTTGATTTTTGGATTGTGTTTCATCATGAATATCATATTGCATTGCATTCATACATGGTGATGGGATCAAAGTACTTTGGTTATCAAGTCTTCCTCAAGCTTTGAAAGTTGTTCGCATTGACAAGTTGCTCAAGTAGAACCTTATCATATAATCCTTTGGATCTTTCAAGCCAAAAGTTATTGCATATCTCAAGATGTTTTATCCATCTCTTTGGACCATTAGAGGATTTTAAAGTTTTGAAGATGGTTCATCAATCTCCTGAGATGTTAACCAAAATTAGGGTTTGGTCCAAGTTGAGGTAATTGAGGTCTAGATGAGCCAATTCATGAAGCATCACTATCTTATCATCATTGGAATCAAATTTGATCAAGGAATCTCTCATGATATGCAGTGGAATTAGGGTTTTGAAACTTGATCAGCTATCTCCAAGCACCTTAGTTGTGTATTTTGTATATGTGTTGTTGACTAACTTCTAATCAAAATACAAAAAATATTTGTCTTTGTCTTTGCATATTTGTGTTTTGTAGGTACCAAGTCGAAGCATCTGACAAATAAAGATTCCTGGTATTATTCTCCTAAAATCTCTTTTTTGCAAAAGAAAATTAACAAAAATTCATTTTTTCACTGATGCAATCGATTGCTCTTAGAGTGCAATCGATTGCACATAGTGTATTTTGCGCCATTTTTGAAAAAAGACATTGTGCAAATCGATTTGCACTGTAGTGCAATCGATTGCACAACGTGAAAATTTGAAAAAAATCAGCAATTTTAAACTTGTGAAATTTTGGCTCCAATTTTCCTTCATTTTTGAAAGATGTACCATTAATTCAAATTTTAGTGCCAATCTTTCATTTTTAAGAAGAATTATCATTAATTCAAATTTTGGCTCTCATATTTGAAAGAATTATCATTAATTCAAATTTTGGCTCTAATATTTGAAAGAATTATCATTAATTCAAATTTTGGCTCCAAGAATCAATTACCAAATTACCACTAATCCCAATCCTAAAACTCTATAAATAGAGCCCTCATTTCATTCAAATTTCAAGATTTTGATAGCCAAATCCACCTTGCTAAAAAATCTCTCAATTCTCTCCATCTACCAAATTCACTCAAAGCTCCATTTTCAAAAAGTTAGTAAGCTTTGCATTAAAGCTTACTAATCTTTGAGATAAACCTTCATCCAAACACTTTTTCTTCATCAATTCTCTACATCCAAGCTTGGCAATTGATTCTTGTGGTTGAATTGAAGCAAATTCTTGAAGTTGTGTTCATAATTCTCTAGATCTACCTTTGGTAAGTTGGATAATTCATCTTTCACAATGTGATCTCTTGTTGATCTTTGGGTTTGATTCTTTGAGCATTATTTTGTTATTCCAATGGTGTTATTTTCTCATAATTTGATGGAATTTTCGTGCTCAATTGGATCCATGATCATAAGGTGTTTGATGGAAAGTTTGAACAAGAAATTGGCCTTTTAAAATGTTGTTTTGCTGCCTGTAACAATGCGCAATCGATTGCAGTAACAGTGCAATCGATTGCACAGAAGCAATTTCGTGCAGATTTTTGAAAATTGTACTGTGTAAATCGATTTACACAATAGTGCAATCGATTTACAAAGGGACAAAATGCATTTTTTTGCCTTATTTTGGGGCAGCTTTGATCGAAAATGTTTTTTCTACTCACTCCTTTTGATTGTTGGTTTGGATTGCAATTTTAAATGTCCAATTTCTCATTAAACTCAATGGACTTTGTGATGTAGATGAAGTTGGATAAATGTTCATCAATTCAAATCTACCTAAGAGTGAATTATTTAATTCATTTTTGGTGCTTTGGATTAATGATATGTTTAGTGCTTTAATCCATCTAGAGGAGTGGTTGAATTTAAAGATGAAAGAATTTTGAAATGGTGATCCAAATTAGCTTATCATTCCCCTCCCTCTTCATCTTATCCCTTTCTTTTATAATTTTGTTACATGTTAAGGGATGGCGATCTCTATATCATTTATCCAAACATGAAGTACATAGATTGCTATTGACCGGCCTCAAAATAGGTGCGACTTCTACATAAGTCCACATACGATTGCTTAACATAGCGCTAAATTTTGTCCCGATTCGAATAAATGATCATTCGTGGCCCAAACTTATGATTGCAAGCCCAAGTATGTTAATTTGATCTCTTTGATCCAATAACCTTGAGATTCATTGTGTGGAGGCTTTGGTTCTACCAATCCTCTAATGGATCTACAACACCTTTGGTTAACACGGATCACTTAAACATCATTGATCGTTAAATGTTACTTTTGAGGATTCCAAAATGGATGATATACTTGACAAAAAGAAAATGCAACTAGTTGTGTGGAGGCTTTGGTTCTACCAATCCTCTAATGAGTTCCAAATGCAAGTTTCAAGATGGTCATCCAACTAACCACTAATTTCTAACAATTGACTTTACTTTATGCTTTTATTTTTTATGCTTTATGTACCATTTACTTTTAGCATTTTACATTTCATGATATTTTCATCTTTGCTCACTTGAGCATTTACTTTTATGTCATTTTTATTTTGCTCACTTGAGCTTTTCTTTTCCTTTTAAAGACACATAATAATCAATATGAACCATAAAAAACTTTAATGATACTTGGACTATTTGGTTACTATCCTTGGCATTATGGGGCATGAGACTTTTTCTTGGACTTAGGATTAGAAACCTTGGTCTATCTGGGAGACTTTGTGACAATGTATAGTATTCCACTTTTGGCCTAAGACTACTGTGTTTCACTTTATTTGTGGAACACAACTTATTACATTGGCACTACTCTTGTGCTTGGCATATTTGATAGTCTATGCAGGATATATGTGTATGATTATGAATGTTATACATTACCCATGGGATCTGTTCATATCTGAAAATCTCAATACTTACATCCTGATGGCGTAATTTCTGACTTGATTTATCTGTTGATGCCAGCTTACTCGAAGTTCTCTGGGTTTCTTTTATTCTTGTTCAATTGCTACGGATAGTTATCCGTTTGGTATTGCACTATTTCCTTTCTTCTATTTTCATTTTATATAATTCTATGATTGCATGATGGGACCTCTTTTGCTGATATATGTCAGGAGGCCCTCTGTTTTTGTTTGATACATGTGTTGTGTTTGTTTCTTTAACTTTTGATCGATGAGTCACTCAATTTAGAAATTGAGATCACGACTTCGCTCCCAGTGCATGTTCCCTATAGGATGTTTATTGCTTTTCTTCTTTAATTGTTGATCGATGAGTCACTCAATTTAGAAATTGAGATCACGACTTCGCTCTCATTGCATGTTCCCTATAGGATGTTTATTGTTGTTTCTTTAATTGTTGATCGATGAGTCACTCAATTTAGAAATTGAGATCACGACTTCGCTCTCATTGCATGTTCCCTATAGGATAGTTTTGTTAATCTTCATTTGACATGTTTATTAATGTATGATTTTCCTTTATCCTCAACCTTAGGGTCAACCACTGTATGATAACACTAGGGATAGTACTAGGTTAGTTTCCCTTAGTTGTTTTCCCTTTTCTATGCATTATGCATCTTAAAAAAAAATTTGTTTCTTGGAAAATCATAAGACATTTCTAATGAACTCAAACCCTTCCTCAAAGTAAAAGATACAAACCAATCTTGCTTTGTCTGTGTTATCTTGAAGCCGATGTTTCGCCATCGCACATGTTTGTTATCATACTTTGATTCTCAATATCATTGTTAGGTGTGATGTTTTGTCATCTGTTTTATTGATGTTTCTCCATCTTTGCCATGATATATTGTTATCTTAAAGCCGATGTTTCGCCATCGCACATGTTTGTTATCCTACTTTAATTCTCAATATCATTGTTAGGTGTGATGTTTTGTCATCCGTTTTATTGATGTTTTGCCATCTTTGCCATGATATCTTGTTATCTTGAAGCCGATGTTTCTCCATCGCACATGTTTGTTATCCTACTTTGATTCTCAATATCATTGTTAGGTGTGATGTTTTGTCATCCGTTTTATTGATGTTTCGCCATCTTTGCCATGATATCTTGTTATCTTGAAGCTGATGTTTCGCCATCGCACATGTTTGTTATCCTACTTTGATTCTCAATATCATCATTAGGTGTGTTGTTTTATCATCCGTTTTATTGATGTTTCGCCATCTTTGCCATGATATCTTGTTATCTTGAAGCCGATGTTTCGCCATTGCACATGTTTGTTATCCTACTTTGATTCTCAATATCATTGTTAGGTGTGATGTTTTGTCATTCGTTTTATTGAAGTTTCGCCATCTTTGCCATGATATCTTGTTATCTTGAAGCCGATGTTTCGCCATCGCACATGTTTGTTATCCTACTTTGATTCTCAATATCATTGTTAGGTGTGATGTTTTTTCATCCATTTTATTGATGTTTCGCCATCTTTGCCATGATATCTTATTATCTTGAAGCCGATGTTTCGCCATCGCACATGTTTTTTATCCTACTTTGATTCCCAATATCATTGTTAGGTGTGATATTTTGTCATCTGTTTTATCGATGTTTTTGTTATCTGTTTTATCATTTGATGTTTCGCCATCTTTGACATGTTACCTTGTTATTATTTAGTCGATGTTTGACCATCTCATTCGTTTGTTGTTTTATTTGATGTTTTGCCATCTTGCCTGTTTTCGTTGTCTTAACTAAAAAACACAAACCAACCAAAATATATAAGCCGAACTACGGCTGCTCTGATTCCTTAAAAGGGATACGTAGGCATTGGGGTAGGGCCCGATCAAGAACATCTTTTTATTTTCCCTACATTGTTTACTTTTTTTTTTCTTTCGCATGCATTCCCTTTTCAGTTTTAAGCCATAGACATAGGATTTGACCACACCCATTAGATTAGACAACAAGAGTGGATACCATAGAGTACTACGGGCGTGTGGGGTGCTAACACCTTCCCCTCGCGTAACAGACTCCCTTACCCGATCTCTCAGTCGAAAGACCGTGATTTCTCCCTTTTCAGGTTTTCTCAATGTTTACCTTTCCTTCTTGGCGGGATAAAAGACGTTCGGTGGCGACTTCATTGATGTTTCATTACATCCAGATGACAGGTTCCGGCCGTGTTGTTTCACCTATCCCCAGTGAAGTTTCATTTCCGCAGCGAAGTTTTGTTGCCCCAAGAATCTTCTTTTAAAGGCTTCGTTCTGAGACTTCAAGTTTGGATATGTCGCACATCCCTAGTGGAGTTGTTTAAATGGGAACTCACATTCTGAAGAAGTTTCAACTCTCTAACAGAATTGCCAACAGAGATACCTCGCCATGACCTCTCATTTCCCAGCCGGTCTGCTGACTGGGGCATCCTTATGTTAAGATCTTCCCTTATCCCCAGTGAGGTCGATACTATGACTATCTGCATGATCTGTCTAATGGTTGCATTCCAAAAAAATCTCTCTCTAACAAAAATCTCCAACAGAGTTTTGTATCCCTGGTGAAGTCCCGTCTCCTCAATAGAGCTTTGTTACCCCAGCAAAGGTTTTCACCCCTCACGTCGGTTTTATTATCTTGGTGTCATCCTCAACACAACCCCGCGCTGTCTTTTCCAGAGATTACAGTCTTGCCCTGATCTTCTCCCTCAATGTCTAATCTTCTCTAGAAGCTACAGTTTCGATCTGATCTTCTCTAGGAGTTTGTAATTTATTTTTTCAGCTCATCTCAATGTTTACGGCCCGTTTCTACTGGTTGCTCGATTGTTATTCCCCGAGAAGCTTCATCTCTTCGAGGTTCCCACTCTAGCGGTTCCCCGTATCTTCTCCTCTCCTTTGGATTTTGCAATTTATTTTTGCAAGTCATGTCAGATGCTGACTCCTTGGTTTTTAGCTTCTCAATTGGCCATTCCCCAGTGAAACTTTTAAAACATGCATCTACCAAAACTCGTAGAATTTCCATTATATGGAACATTGCGCTATATAAAAAAGGAATTCAAACATGCATCGGAACATAAGCCATTATTGTTTTTGTTGTCCCCAGTGAATTTGCTAATACTTTGGATTAAATCCCCAGCAAGGTCTTCGCCCTCATTATCTCAGTTCCCCCCATACCAATATCCTTTTTTATGTCAATCATTTGTTTGTTTGAGTGTCTACTCTTGACTATAGTTCAGTTTCTCCCTGGCACGGTCTTCTCGGGTTTAGCCTTCACTACCCTCTCTGGTGCATTCCAATGTCTATTGATGCACCTTTCGATTACCAGTTTCGTCCTGATATTCGCTTTCAGCAGGTTTTTAGGTGTACGCCCTAATCTCCTCGCTTTGGGTTGAGTTTAGAGTTTCGTCTCCTCACCTTGCGCATGGAATCCACTGTCGTCCTGGTACTCATCTAGTTTAGTTTCTCCTAACTAGTTATTGAGTCGAGTTTCGTCTCGTTTTTGCTTTCATACCTTGGACCATTTGACGGTGTTTGTTTACCGAGTGCAGTGTTTGTACTGCGTCCCTGGCTTGAAATTTGTCTCTTTTGTTCCTTGGATTCTTCTATCAGTTTTCGTCACTGTTTATCCATTGACCTGAGACCAGCAGGTGCTCTGAGAAACATGTGCTCTCATCACTCTCGCTTTGGGTCGAGTTTCGCCTCGTCGCCAGTGCATGAAATCCAGTTTCGTCCCGGTACTCATCTAGTTTAGTTTCGCCTAACTAGTTATTGAGTCGAGTTTGGTCTCGTTTTTGCTTTCATAACTTGGACCCTTTGACGGTGTTCGTTTACCGAGTGCATTGTTCGTACTGCGTCCCTTGTTTGAGATCAGTCTCTTTTATTTCTTGGATTCTCCTATCAGTTTTCGTTACTGTCTATCCATTGATTTGAGACCAGCAGGTGCTCTGAGAAACATGCACTCTCATCACTTTGCTATGGGTCGAGTTTCGCCTCATTACCCGTGCGTGAAATCCAGTTTCGTCCTAGTACTCATCTGGTCTAGTTTCGTCTAACTAGTTTTTGAGTCGAGTTTCATCTCGCTTTTGTTCCTCTTTTCTGGGATTCTTTCAGTTCCTTTATACTGTCCATCTTAGTTGAGATTAGCAACTACTCATAGAATCACGCACTCTAGCCACTTTTGCTTTGGGTCGAGCTTAGAGTTTCGTCTCCTCACCCGCGTACATTTTCTTTTCTGGAGCTTAGTTTCGCCTATAATCTTTGATTTGAGTTTTGTCTCACCCTTTTTTTAAGCCCAGATTTGCCCTGGCACATATTCCCGGAAGTTTAGTTGCGTCTACTATTCTTTGTTTTGTTCTTTTTCAACCTGCGTTACAGTTTCATTATGACGCATGTCTTGGGGGTTTTCTGCTTTTTTTTCTTTCTTCTTCAAGAGTGTAAATTTTCGGGTTCTTTTGTATTCAATCATCTTCAACTCTAAACGCTTGAAAGTTGTCACTTTTCTCACTTATCATGTTGAAGATATTTGAATATGGGCAGCTGTTACACCCTAAAATTTACCCTCTTGATTTTTGCTTATGTTTCATCATGGATATCATATTGCATTGTACTCATACATTGTGATGGGATCAAAATACTTTGGTTATCAAGTCTTCCTCAAGATTTGAAGGTTGATTGCATTGACAAGTTGCTCAAGATTGAACCTTATCATCTAAACCTCTGGATCTTTCAAGCTCAAAAGTTATTGCATATCTCAAGATGTTTTATCCATCTCTTTGGATCATCAGAGGATTGAAGTTTGTGTTTGATTATAAGAAGAACCACTCTTTTGATTCACCAGTCAAATTAGGGTTTTGTTTGAGCAAGGCTATTGATCAATGTACAAGTCTTAATTTGGAAGCTACAACATCTCATTGGTATTTGAGAAGTCTTTGTACAAGAAATTGGTTAAGATGCCTAGAGGATTTGAAGTTTTGAAGAAGATTCATTAGTCTCCTGAGGTATTAACCAAAACTAGGGTTTGGCATTTCATCAAGATTTCTTGAGAATTTTGAAGTGAAACTTTGTACATGGCCTCTATATGTTTGGAAGATCATATGTTTGAAGTTTTGATCATCAATTTTGAAGGGAAGTGATTCAATTGATCAAAAGGGGTAAAATGGTCATTTTGGTCAAAATCAGTCAAAATCAGGAGTTGACCAAGTTGGACTTTTGGTCAACCAACAATTTAAGCATCCTCTTTTCATATTCCATACCTAAATTCATCTTTGAATCATGAGAAATGGTGAATTTGAGTGTAACTTCTTCAAGAAGTAACTTAAAAATTAAAAAAATTCTAAGTGTCAAGATGACTTCTCTTGGGCAAGTCACGCGCGCAATTTCATCCAACACTTGGCATGCCATTTTGTGGAATCAATTTCTTGTGACTCAAGCCTCAATTTGAAAAATTAAAAAGATAATTTTGTTGTCTTCCATGAGAGCTTCCCATTGAACTTTGAATCTTTCAATTTGGCCAAGAATTGAGTGAGTTATGGTGCTTCAAAGTTGGTATCTTAAAGCTGGCTTCATGCACACCATGCATGCCCATGCATGCGCGCGGACCAGGCAGGCCAAATTACACTTTTTCCTCAAGTTTGCAACATCATTTCTCCATCAAGTCAGCATCAATTTGGAAAATTCAAAGCCCTATGATGTTCTATCTTATGAGAGCTCTTGAAAGGCCCCTCAAGCATCCAAAACACACGAAGGAATTTTAAGTGGCCAAAGTATAAAGTCAGCTAGCCAGATTATTTGAAAACCATGTCCATGTTGCATATTTGTGCACAAATCCAGTTTTGATTGATGTCAAGATATCCAGCTCACCAAGTGCACATTCTTTTCTCAAAATCCCACTCAACATGACATCATCAAAACGACTTCTAGGTTGGGCATAACAAGAAGCAAAACACATCACCATGATCAATCTCTTGATTTTTCTGTTTTTTTGCAAACTTGCTTCTAACGACCTTGAGTTCTTCAAATACCTTTCTACCCTCAGCAGTCACTCTATATAAGCCATATCTCACTCTCTTTCAAGGCACACATTCATTCTCTCAAAAAATCAGAAGCTGCTATCTCTACCTCTCTCAAAAAAATTCTACTTTGAAGCTTCTTTATTCTCCACTCCAGAGCTCGATTCATGACCATTTTCACTTAATTGGAGCATTAGAAGAAAGGGACAAGGGTTTTCACTTTGTTTCAGAGGCCATAGTTGAGTTTATTTCTCAACTCTAAAGGTATTTTCAGATCTCGATTCTCCATAATTTTGCTTGTTTCATGTGATTTAAAGCTTGTGATCATGTTCATAGCTGGCCAGATCTTACATCTGATGTATAAACTTGTTTGATTTTGAAGCATATGCGATTTTGTGAACTTCTGGTTTTTCATGATTTAATGATTTTCTCAATTTTCTTGCTCTGATTTCTACTTCCATGGTCTATCATTTTGAATTTTGTAAAAATCATGATGTAGTTGATAGTTTGAACTTTGATTTGTGATTTGAATCATTGATTTTGGTGGAGAAATAAGGGAGAAGTGTTGATCAGAACATAGGAGCATGAAACTGAAAAACGCGCGTTACGGCATTGTCTTGAGGAAGAAGATGATGGCGTGGCTGAATCTGATTGGTCCATGTGATTTTTAATGCATTTTTCATATTTTTGATTTTATTTGATTTTCTGATTTTATTTTTGTGATCAAAGCATTTTCAAAAATCATGAAAAAATTACCATTGGCCAATAATAATTTCTAGTATTTGTCATATTTTTTTGGAAATTTTTTAAAATGTTTTGATTGGTTTAAAAATTCATAGGTTTAATTAATTGTTTGTTCAAAGATTATTTTTATTTTAATAGTTACTTTGATCTAAAAATTCCACAAAAAAATATTTTGGACTCATAAAATAATGTAGAATTTGATTCTGAAATTTTTTTAGCATTTTTTCTATTTTTTATTAGAAATTTAATTTGAGAAGTTTATTTGAAATATTTGTTTAATAATTTTTGTTTTAATACTTACCTTAATAAAAAAAATCACAAAAAAATCATACAAGCTTGTTTTCAATCATAGACTCTGAATACAATTTTATTTTGTCCTTTTCATGACTTTTGGCTAGGGTTTGCATTTTTGCTTTTAAATAATAGTTTAATTGTTAATTGTTTGTTTGATTTTTATTTTAATACTTCCTCTAATTCAAAAATTCCACAAAAAATCATGAGTGTGTGTTTTTAATTCTAATATTTGAAAATAATTTTGGTTGGATATTTTTATGATTTTTTATTAGAGTTTTATTTTGAGATGTGAATTTTTGTTTAATTGATTAATTGTTTGAATTTGATTTTTATTTTTGACTTTTCCTTAATTCAAAAAAATATGGAAAAATATGTATTCTGACATTTAGGGTTTCCTTGTGTTTTGCATGATCTTGGTTTGAATTGTTTGAATTTTGATCTTATCTAATCAATATTTAAGATTAAAAGTAAAAAATTAGGGTTTTGTTGCTTATTGTGCAAGTTTCATTTTCAAAACCATCATGCCTTGGATTTTCAATGGAATTTAGGTCTTGATTATGGTTCATGAATGTATTGAGCATCTGAAAACCATTTTTCTTGAATTATTTGACTTGGTTTGATATTTTTCCATGAATTGTTTTGAAAACTTGTCTAGTTTTGATAGTTTGGCCAACTAGTCTTGAACTTTGGGCTTCATTTGGTCCTCTCCTCAATCATTCATGAACTTAAGACTTGCTTTCTGACTTCTACACACTTCAAAGATGCTAAGTTTTTTTGTTTTGAATTACTGATCCTTGTTTCTATTTTTTATGTATTTTTGAAGTGAAGGTACCCAATTAATGTTGCATATCTTGATGTAATTTGTTTGATGACCAATGAACTTGAGTGAGGCCTATAATTGGGTATCTAATGATCATTTTGGATATGTTTATTCAAATAAACTCAATTCATTTCACTTAATTCCCCATGTTTGAATGATTGAACCTTTTGATGCATTGTGTGGAATTCCTCTCCTACCATGCTTGTGAGCTGTGATGTATTAATTGTGCATGATTGAATTGTGGTTGCTACTGACCTTCATGGTCTTTGATTGTATTTTTCTAAATCTCCCATGATCCTTGATTGATATTCAATTGTCAACTCAATATGGTGATAGAAAGGAGCAACATTCCTCTGATTTTTGACCTAATTGTGCATATGCCTGTTTCCTTCTGTCTATCATGACTAATGTTGATAGTTGCTATCATGTTTTCTCATTTCATTATGGTGTCATCATCCACCCCTTATGTGAATCATCATTTTATTTATGGGAATACTAACTTGGTTGTTGAATGTGCGAGGTACTTTGAGAAAAGTTTTCCAGTATTGACTTGAGGCTATTGTGTTTCACTTTATTTGTGGAACACAATTTATTATATTGGCACTGCTCTTGTGTTTGGAATATTTGATAGTCTATGCAGGATATATACATGTGATTGTGAATGCTATACATTGCCCATGGGATATGTTCATATCTGATAATCTCATTACTTACATCCTGATTGCGTAATTTCTGACTTGATTTATCTCCTGATGCCAGCTTGCTGGAAGTTCTCTGGGTTTCTTTTATTCTTCTTCAGTTGCTACGGATAGTTATCCGTTTGGTATTGCACTATTTCCTTTCTTCCATTTTCATTTTTCATAGTCATATGTTGCATGATGGGACCTCTGTTGATGATATATGTTAGGAGGCCCTCTGGTTTTTTATCTGATACATGTGTTGTGTTTGTTTCTTTAACTTTTAATCGATGAGTCACTCAATTTATAAATTGAGATCATGACTTCGCTCTTAGTGCATGTTCCCTATAGGATGTTTATTTTTTTGTTCCTTTAATTGTCGATCGATGAGTCACTCAATTTAGAAATTGAGATCATGACTTCGCTCTCATTGCATGTTCCCTATAGGATAGTTTTGTTAAGCTTCCTTTAGCATGTTAATTAAGGTAGGAATCCATGTATGCTAACATAGGGTAGGATTTCCATTATCCTTAACCTTAGGGTCAACCATTGTATGATAACACTAGGGATAGTGCTAGGCTAGTTTCCCTTAGTTGTTTTTCCTTCCTTTGCATTTTGCATCTTAAAACAAAAATTGTTTTCTTGGCAAATCATAAAACACTTCTAATAAACTCAAACCCTTCTTCAAGGTAAAAGATACAAACCAATCCTATTTGTTTATATGCCTCTTGGCTTTGCTTTTAAAACTTGTAGTCGATGTTTCGCCATCGCCCACTTGTTTGAAGCCGATGTTTCGCCATCGCATATGTTTGTTATCCTACTTTGATTCTCAATATCATTGTTAGGTGTGATGTTTTGTTATCTGTTTTATTGATGTTTCGCCATCTTTGCCATGATATCTTGTTACCTTTTAGCTGATGTTTCGCCATCGCACACTTGTTTGCAGCCGATGTTTCGCCATCGCACATGTTTGTTATCCTACTTTGATTCTCAATATCATTTTTAGGTGTGATGTTTTATCATCCGATTTATTGATGTCTCGCCATCTCTGCCATGATATCTTGTTATCTTTTAGCCGTTGTTTCTCCATCGCACACTTGTTTGAAGCTGATGTTTCGCCATCACACATGTTTGTTATCCTACTTTGATTCTCAATATCATTGTTAGGTGTGATGTTTTGCTATCCGTTTCATCGATGTTTCACCATCTTTACCATGATATCTTGTAATCTTTTAGCCGATGTTTCGCCATCGCACATTTGTTTGAAGCCGATGTTTCGCCACCGCACATGTTTGTTATCCTATTGTGATTCTCAATATCATAGTTAGGTGTGATTGTTTTATCATTTGATGTTTCGCCATCTTTGACATGTTACTGTGTTATTATTTAATCGATGTTTTACCATCTCATTTGTTTGTTATTTTATCTGATGTTTTGCCATCTTGATTGTTTTTGTTGTCTTAACTAAAAAACACAAACCAACCAAAATATATGAGCCGAACTACGGCTGCTCTGATTCCTTAAAAGGGATACGTAGGCATTGGGGTAGGGCCCAATCGAGCATAACTTTTATTTTCCGTACATTGTTTTCTTTTTCTTTCGCATGCATTCCCTTTTCAGTTTTAATCCATGGACATAAGATTTGACCATACCCATTAGAATAGACAACAAGAGTGGATACCGTAGAGTACTACGGGCGTGTGGGGTGCTAATACCTTCCCCTCGCGTAACAGACTCCCTTACCCGATCTCTCGGTCGAAAGACCGTGATTTCTCCCTCTTCAGGTTTTCTCGATGTTTACCTTTCCCTCTCGGCGGGATAAAAGACGTTCGGTGGAGACTTCATTGATGTTTCATTACATCTAGATGACAGGTTCTGGCCGGGTGGTTTCAGCCTCAGATGCAAAATCGTCAGATCCATCTCCAGTCAGATCCAAGGTCTCAAGAAGGTGAAGTCCATGGTATACCATCAGAAGGCAACCTCATAGGATCTCATGCTGGACAACTGGGCCATCATTCTGGGCCCATTACGAGTTTGGCAGCATACCCCCCTTGGATTACTTATGCAGGCCCATTCTTAATTCTTTATTTTATTTCAATTCTTTTCTTATTACTTATCAATTATCCTTTCTTAATAACACCAAAATAAATATATAATTTTTTTTATTTAATCAAAATTATAAAAAATATCAAAAATCTTTTTTTTTGTAAAAAAATATTTTATTAATTAATTAGTTTAATTAAGTTAGGGTAATTTAATGTTTTT
Organism: Vicia faba; assembly: GCA_948472305.1. Lineage (NCBI taxonomy): Eukaryota > Viridiplantae > Streptophyta > Magnoliopsida > Fabales > Fabaceae > Vicia > Vicia faba. The sequence continues at coordinate 370,936,902 of OX451737.1, read as the reverse complement.
TATTCTAATTCAAAAATAATTAGAATCAGGGTTAATTGTGTCCTTAACTTTATTTTTCCTTAAAAATAAATATTTTCGCAATTTATATTTTTTAGGTCGTCTAATTATTTCTCACATCTAATTTGCCGCGCGCTTTTAATTTTTCTCTTTTTCATTATTTGTAACTGCTCCGAGTTTGTAATAGATGTAAATAGGATTTCAATTTCGCATTTTATTTTCAGTCAAAACAATTATGTATCTACCCAAACCCATGTAATAGTTAGGATTTTAATTTCTCGCTTTTAATTTCCGCAACTATTTAACTATTAGATGTATGTATAGGATTGTATGGAAAGACAAACTGAAATTAAAACAGTAGAAAACCCTAATTGTGCAAAGATAATTAACTGAAAAAAATACACTTTCACATGCTCACTCCTAGGGTTTACTCCACTCGGTTGCCTCGAAAATAATGGTCGTGTCCCTCGAATGTAGGGATACCTTAGCAATGACCCGCGATTCAAAGTTGTCATAAAGATCATAGTCCCTAATTGTCACTCGAGTTGCCTACGAATTGATCTTATGACGATAGTCCCTTCGAAATGCTAAGGTATCTCTATTTGTTGCCTTCAGAGACCATCTCGTCCCTTCGATTGTCCCTTTACAAATCCAACGATGGTGCTACCTAGTCCTTAATAATAGGATAGCACAGTCTAAAGGAAAACGAACAAACTTTTTTCGAGTAGGTAGATTAGTTCCTAGGTACTTGCTCAAACAAAACTTTTCACACAAACACTTTTCAAAACAATTTTGCAAACTACTTCATCACAATCTTGAGGACTCATACAAGAGTCATCACGAAGTAAAACCTTTTCAAAACAAACACACACAAGCAATTTAAAAATGAGCAAGTATCTAAGAGCCCGTGGAAAACCACAGATAGAAAGGGTGCTAACACCTTCCCTTTCTATAATCTACCCCCCGTACTCAGAAATATTCTCAAAAAAGGTTTTTTTCTGTTCTTTTTCCTTTTCCTTAGTTGGATGAAATAAAAGTCGGTGGCGACTCTTGCTTACCGTGACATTGCGAATACAAAACGTAAACCAGTATAACAGTCAGTTCTACCACCGTATCTCAGAACTGACGACTCTGTTGGGGAAGAAATAAGTGGGGTATTATACTTTAGGATCTAGGTCATTTTTTAAATTGCTTTCTTGTTTCTTTTGTATGCTTTATTCTTTAAGGGTTTTGCTTGGGCATTCTTAAAGATCCTACACCCAGATCTGGGGCACTTTTTAGGTAAACAACAATAGGTCGTGGAGACTTCACGGTGTAGACCGATATGGTTTAAGAAATGTTTGTGTTGGTGTGACACTTTGGTTGGTACCGGTATCCTTCGTGTGGAAACAAGGAGAACACAGGGCCACCGCGTGGTGTCGTGAAGCACTAACGAACCTTAGAACCTTAGTTGAACAAACTTTTCCATTAGAAAGTAGTGAGATAGCCGGCCTTGGTATAAAGTTGAGGATTGGTTGATACTCGATGCTACACTCATTGAGATCAGACTTTCAGGATATTTCGGCGGCAAGAAAAGATTGCTTGAGCTGAAACAATGCCCGATAAAGGATGATCAGTGATATTGAGAATCTTTAGAACCCGGTTACTTTTCTAAGACAGGTTTGAAACCAACTAAACTTCAAGAGGGTACTTACCTTTAACCTTATGCAAGCCTTTGAACCTAAGGTCTATTGTGTGTTTTGCTTATATGTGATTTATCCTGTTTGAACATAACATCATGCATCATAACATAGCATCCATTCTTATTACACTAACCATTTCAAAGACCAAGGGAATTTATCTTTGTTCTGTTTTGCAGATCATGGCTTCCGCTCGTAGAAATACTATCCGAATCAGCTTTGTGAAAATACCTTCCCAACTCAAAGAGCTAGTATCAAGGGTCCCTGAAACTTCTGCGTTCACTAAGAGACATGGTCGACTTCTCAACCTGATTACTTCAAATTTTTATGAAAAGATGATGAGTGTACTCTTTCAGTTCTTTGATCCCAAGCACCACTGCTTCACCTTCCCAGATTATCAGTTGGTGCCTACCATGGAAGAATTCTCTCAGCTGTTGGATATACCTATTCTTGAACAGTTGCCTTTTACAGGTCTGGAAGAAGTTCCTAAGCCAGAAGTGATTGCCTCAGCCTTGCATCTGAAACGGGCCGATGTGGTATCCAATTGGGAAACAAGAAGCGGAGTTAAGGGTTTTCTAGCCAAGTTCCTGATAGACAAGGCCCAGTTGTTTTGGGATTATATGGATTTTCAGGCTTTTGAGGAGGTCTTGGCCCTTCTAATCTATGGGTTAGTACTATTCCCTAATCCATACTTATTCATAGATGTGAATGCTATCAAGATCTTCCTCTCTTGCAACCCCGTGCCTACCTTGCTTGGAGATATTTTGCATGCTCTCCATACTCGTACCATAAAGAGAAGAGGGGTTCTTATGTGATGCATGCCATTGCTGTCGAGGTGGTTTATTTCTCACCTCCCTAAGTCTGTGCTGAAGAATGAAAAAGGTTTTGGTTGGTCACAAAGGATAATGTCACTCGCTCACACAGATATTCTCTGGTGTTCCCGAGCTATGGAAAACACTGCTATTATTAACCACTGTGGGGAGTACCCTAATGTCCCATTAATTGGCATCAGAGGGGGCATAACCTACAATCCTTGTTTAGCTCTGCGACAATTTGGTTACGCTCGAAGGGATGGTCCCCATGAGTTATTTATCAAGGGCATTGTATTTAACTATGAGGATGATGTTCAAGGGTATCGCCAGAGGTTCATACGAGCTTGGAGCATGGTAAACAGATATGGCGCCAAGGCTTTGGGGCCAAAAGCATCCATTCTTATGGAACCTTATCTCCAATGGGTACGAGCTCGCGCCCAGAAACTTATGATGCCCTATATGGTCGTTTTACCAGTGATTATGGAACCGACTACTGAAGGGGGTATTCCTTACACGGTTCTTTATCCTGATATGCCCACTGATCTTGGAGAATTATAGAGATATTAGATTCAGTTGAATAAAGAGCGGGATTCTTACAGGGATCAGTTCTATGCCCAGGAGGGGAAGGTTTTAGAGCTCACAAAGCAGCTCCATGAGGAAAGAGGACTTAATGTTTATCTCGGCACGGAGAGGAAGCATCCATGGGAAGTTTGATTTTTTATAGTTTTTAGAATTGTCTTTAATTGTAACGCCTAAAAGGAAATTGAACTTTGAATTCTACTAATAAAATCTTTGCTTCATTTTGGTTCGCAAATTTAAATTTCCAAAAGTCTTTGAAATCATTGCATATGCATCCCATTCATAGCATTGCATGTACAGGTACCATTACAGGTTTCTCATCTTCTTCGCTGTTTATTTCAGCAGAAATGTCTTCCGAACAAAGCATCAAGGATCTTCAGGCACAAAACGCCCAGTTCCTGCAAATGTTCATAAATCTGGCAAAAGGGCAGGAGGATCTGAAAGCCCTCATCCTAAAAGAGAAAAAGAAAAAGAAGAAGGCTGCCGGTATTCTGAATGTAGGCAGAAGGTTTAGAGGTCCATTGAAGCAAAAAGTCGATCTGACTTCTTCATCCAAAGAAGGGGAGAATCAAGAAGAAGAGACAAGGGAGAAGGACCCCAGTCTTAAAGTTTCTGACAATGATACCGACTACAATGATGAGCAATATCCTCCCACTGAGGATACATACAAGCAGTTGGAAGATTGTTTTAGTGCTATGGAAGTCTAGAGGATATCTGGTTGGATTTCAAAGAATTGGGATTGGTGTCGGGAGTGGTTATCCCGCAGAAGTTCAAGGCTCTAATTTTTGTAAAGTATGATGGGGTGTCCTTCCCAAAACTCCATATCCGCTCTTACGTCAGAACGATCCAGCCCCACACCACTGATAGAAACTTATGGGCTCACTTCTTTCAAGATAGTCTGTCAGGGACTCAGCTTGAATGGTTCTACCAACTGGAGAGAGCCAATGTCCGAAATTGGGAAGATCTGGTTTCTGCTATTTATAAGCAGTACCAATACAACGCCGACCTTGCGCCTACTCGTACTCAACTCAAGAGTATGTCCATAGGTGCAAGTGAAGGCTTTAAATACTATGCACGGAAGTGGAGAGACTTGGCTGGAAGAGTCCAACCCCCGTTGTCTGATAGGGAGTTGGTCGATATGTTTTTGGGGATGCTATCTGGTCCATTGTTTAATCATTTGATCGACAACTCATCAACTGGTTTCACCGAGATGATTCTGACTGGAGAGAGAGTAGAAGCTGGGATTCAGAGTTGCAAGATACAGAAGGATGCCTCTTCGAGTTTGGTAAAGAAGCCTTTTGCTGGTAAGAAGGAAGCCAGTGCCATATATAGCCTGAGAGGCCAAAATAGAGCTGAACATCGTCATACAGTAAGTTCCGTAATGATACCTAGGCCTGCGGCTGCTCCACAATGCAACAATCAACAAAGGATGGAAAGACCACAACAGCAGTTTACCCGAATCAACATGACGTTGGCTGAAGTTCTACCCCATCTGTTGAGATCCAACTTGGCGACCTTGAAAGAGGCTCCCAAGAATCCGAACACCACATCTCCCTGATATAATCCAAATGCTCGGTGTGCCTATCATTCTGAGAGTCTTGGCCACAATACCAATGACTGTTAGGCTTTGAGAAATAAGGTACAGGATCTGATCGAAGCCAAGGAAATTGAGTTCGATTCTCTAGAAAATCCCAATGTCATAACTGCTCCCATGCCTAAGCACAATCGTGGAGTTAATGTTGTTGATATCAATCTATTTGTGACCTCAGTTGATGAAATTTCTACTCCTCTTATGACTGTTAAAAAGAATTTGTTGTCGGTCGGTTTATTTCCGGGTTGTGGTGAAGGTTGCCACGTGTGTTCATTTCTTCCTTCTGGTTGCCATTTGCTGAAGTCAGGTGTTCAGCACCTGATAGATAGCAAAGAAATTTTGTTCGAGAAAACTTTGATTCATGTTGTTCCATCTGAAGACGTTGCTATTATAACCATTTCCGCCAATCCTTCCAAGGTGTATTCGAGAAGACCTGTTAGGATTACATCTTTTCCAAGAGTCGCTCCGCTAATAATCACTGTTCCTGGTCCTGTCCCGTATGCCTCGGACAAAGCTGTCCCTTGGCATTATGGTGCCCATGTGTACTATCATGGAATCAAACAAGATATGAAAAATGAAGAGGTTGATCCTGATATTAGTAACATTGTCGGGACTAACAAGGTTACCCGAAGTGGAAGGATTTTCTCTCCCGAGATTTCCTCGTAGACTGTCAACAGGCCTATTATCATTCCATCTGTTGTTCCTACTGGTACATTAACTACTGCTCCTATTCTTACTCCAATTTTTACCCCTTCCGGCGAATCATCTGGTACCCGCAGAAAAGAAGTTATAGGTGAGCCTTCCCAAACGGAGGCACCTAGAAAAATTGTCGTGGAAGCCTCTAAGCAAGAGATAGAGGAAATACTGAAAATAATAAAAAAGAGCGACTACAATATCGTCGAGCAGCTGGGGAAGACCCCCTCAAAGATATCCATGTTGTCTCTGCTTTTGTATTCCGAAGCCCACGCGAAGGCTTTGATTGCATTCCTCAAGACTGCGCATGTGCCACAGGAGACCTCAACTGATCAATTCAAAGATTGTGTGGCTAGCCTGACTACTGACAATGGGCTGGGTTTTTCAAATGCGGACCTGACACCAAAAGGGAGGAAGCATAATGATGCTCTGCATGTCTCGATTGAGTGTAGGGGCACCAATATGGCTCATGTGCTGGTAGATACCAGGTCTTCGCTGAATGTTCTCCCTAAGAAGGCGTTGGATCGGTTGGACTCTGAGGGCTTGACCTTAAAGCCTAGTAACATCGTGGTAAGGGATTTTGATGGGTAAAAAAGAACGGTGCATGGGGAGGTGGACATCCCTGTCAAGGTAGTCTCTCAAACCTTTGAGTCCACCTTCTATGTAATGGACATCCGGCCGTCATACTCCTGTTTATTTGGTCGTCCTTGGATCCATGAAGCTGGGGCAGTCACTTCTACACTGCACCAGATACTAAAGTATCCAGTAAGAGGAAAGATTGTCACTGTGCATGGTGAGGAGGAGTATATGGTGAGCCACCTCAATTCCTTCAGGTACGTAGAGATGGATGGGGAATTCATAGAGACTCCTTGTCAGAATTTTGAAGAGGTTACTCAGATCCTGGCATCGGCTGAAGCTACTACCAACAAACCTCCTATGAAGATGGCTTCCCTCAAAGACGCTAGAGCAGTGGTTGAAGAAGGTGGGTGTACCAACTGCGGACAACTCCCTGATTTTACTCACAAAATTGACAAGTTTGGTTTGGGCTTCACTTCAGGAGCTTAAAGGGTTGTTTGACGCGCTCGGGCTGGAGGACCTCCCCTACACACCAGCAATCAGGGAATTCATGCTATTGAAGACAGCGAGGAAGACTCAAACATTGACAGCTGGATCTACCCAACTACCAACGGTGGACCGAGTAACTGGATGGCTAGGGACTTTATACCAGTTTCTTTTATTCTGCAGTAATTGTCTTACTTTTTTTAAGATTTGTAATAAACAATTTAAAACTCTATGGCCTTGTGCCTTGTCTGAGGCACATTGGCTTTGCTTGTGAGGGCTCTTATTTGTCATTTCATATATTATTAATAAAACATTGGACGTTCCTTGCATATGAATTTTACGCTCTCTGTTTTTCTTTTCTGTTTTCACTTTATCAAAACATTTATGCTCTTACACATACTCACGTATCATACTGCAGATCCATATCCACTCTGGATCCGATTGATAACAGCTCTGCTACTTCCAGTTATGACTTCGAAAATCTGATCAACCAAGCCGAAGACGAAGGTGAGGATGATTGTGAGGTGCCTGGAAAACTTGCTAGACTATTACTGCAGGAAGAAAGGGCTATACAGCCTCATGAAGAGTCGGTTGAGACGATAAACCTGGGCACAGAAACAGATAGAAAAGAAGTCAAAATTGGTGCAAATTTGGAAGTTAAGGTTAAACAACGATTGATACAAATGTTGCACGACTACGTTGAGATCTTTGCCTGGTCATATGAAGACATGCCAGGTTTAGACACTGATATTGTGGTTCATCGTCTATCGACCAATGAAGACTGTCCTCCTGTTAAATAGAAGGTCTGCCGTATGCGCCCTGAAATGTCAAAGAAGATCAAGGCAGAGGTGGTGAAGAAATTCGAAGCAGGATTCTTAGTTGTCACTTCTTATCCACAGTTGGTTGCTAACGTTGTTCTAGTACCTAAGAAGGACGGTAAGATACAGATGTGTGTGTATTACAGAGATCTGAACAGGGCAAGCCCCAAGGATGACTTCCCACTTCCTCACATTGACGTTCTGGTTGACAACACCATGCAGCATGAAATCTTCTACTTCATGGATGGTTTCTCTGGCTACAACCAAATCAAGATGGCTCCTGAAGACATGGAGAAGACAACCATCGTCACACAGTGGGCACCTTCTATTACAAGGTGATGCCTTTCAGGTTGGAGAATGCTGGGGCAACTTATTAGTGCGCCATGGTCGCTTTGTTCCATGATTTGATTCATCACGAGATCGAAGTTTATATTGATGACATGATATCCATGTCTCAAACTGAGGAAGATCACCTTGATCATCTACAAAAGTTGTTCGACAGGTTGAAGATATATAAGCCGAGGTTGAATCCGAATAAGTGCACCTTTGGGGTAAGGTCTGGTAAACTTCTGGGTTTCATTGTCAGCGACAAAGACATCCAAGTAGATCCTGCAAAGGTAAAGGCTATACAAGAAATGTCAGCTCCCCGTACAGAGAAGGAAGTTAGAGGTTTCTTGGGACGCTTGAATTATATCGCCAGGTTCATTTCACATCTGACTGCTACTTGTGAGCCCATCTTCAAGCTTCTGAAGAAAGATCAAGTGGTAAATTGGAATGATGAATGTCAGACCGCTTTCGAAAGAATCAAAGAATACCTTCAAGAACCACTAATTCTGATGCCTCTGGTTGAAGGAAGACCTTTGATATTGTACTTGACAGTGCTAGACAATTCAATGGCGTGTGTGCTGGGGAAACATGAGGAGTCTGGTTGAAAAGAGCATGCAATATACTACATTAGCAAAAAGTTTACCGACTGTGAGACACGATACTCACTGCTCGAGAAAAATTTCTGCGCTTTGGCATGGGCTGCTCGCCGACTAAGACAGTATATGCTGACACACACTACTTTGTTGATATCTAAGATGAATCCAATCAAATACATATTCGAGAAACCCGCTCTCTCCGGAAGAATAGTAAGATGGCAGATGATCTTAACTGAGTACGATATACAATATACGACCCAGAAAGCAATCAAGGGGAGTGTATTGGCTGATCATTTGGATCATCAGGCCGTGGAGGACTACCAGTCCATGAATTTTGAGTTCCCGGATGAGAATATTATGCTGGTGACTGACTACGAAGAACATGGACCAGATGAAGGACCCGAGGAGGGATCCTGATGGACTATGGTTTTTGATGGAGCTTCGAACGCACTGGGTAATGGCATCGGCGCTGTAATCATATCTCCTGAGGACTGTCATACTCCTTTCACTGCCTGACTATGTTTCAACTGCACCAACAACATGGCGGAGTATGAAGCCTGTATCATGGGTCTCAAGGCCGCTATTGACCTCAGGATCAAATTCTTGGATGTTTTCGGGGATTTAACCTTGGTAATAAGTCAGATCAAAGGAGAATGGGATACGAAGCATCTGAATCTCATCCCATACAAAGAGTACGCGTTGACATTTCTCCCACACTTTGAGGAGGTAACTTTTGAACATTTCCCACGGGAGGACAAACAGTTAGCGGACGCGCTAGCTACTATGTCTTCTATGTTTAAAGTTTGGTGGGACAATGAAGCCCCCCAAATCACCATTAAGAGGTTGGATGAACCAGCACATTGTTGTGAGATTGGTACCGATGAGGTGGAAGACAAACCCTGGTTTCACGAAGTCAAAAGGTATCTCGCGGCTCAAGAGTATCCCGAAGGGGCATCTGTCAATGATAAGAAGTTTATGAGAAGGTTCGCTGCAAAGTTCTTCCTCAGTAATGGAATCCTCTACAAGCGCAATCATGACTCCACATTACTACGGTGTGTAGACAAGAGCGAAGCAGAGAGGATTTTGACAGATCTACATGAAGGCACCTTCGTAACCCATTCCAGCAGACACACCATGGCTAAGAAGATCCTACGGGAAGGATATTACTGGTCCACTATGGAAGCCGGTTGTTATTAGCACTCTCGAACTTGTCATAAGTGTCAAATCTACGCTGATAAGGTGCATGTGCCTATGGTCCCCATAAACGTCTTGACAGCCCCGTGGCCCTTTGCAATGTAGGGTATCTACATGATTGGAGAGATCAGGCCTACTGCTTCCAATGGGAATCACTTCATCCTGGTAGCTAATGATTACTTCACAAAGTGGGTTGAGGTAGCCTCTTTTGCTACAATAACCAATAATGTTGTGGCGCGGTTTATCCGACATAATCTGATCTGTCGATATGGTGTGCCAGAGAGAATTATTACTGACAATGGTACGAATCTCAAGAACAGAATGATCATCGAGCTCTATAAATAGTTCAAGATACAACATCATAACTCTTCTCCCTACCAGCCAAAGATGAATGGCGTCGTTTAAGCGGCTAACAAGAACATCAAGTAGATTGTACAGAAGATGACGGTGACATACAAAGACTGGCATGAGATGTTACCATTTGCTCTTCATGGTTACCGTACCTCAGCACGGACATCGACAGGGGAAACACCTTACTCTCTGGTATATGGCATGGAGGCAGTCCTACCCATCGAAGTCCAAATACCTTCTCTCAGGATTATGAAGGATGCAGGTTTGAACGAAGACAACTGGATCTGAACTCGACTTGATTAGTTAAGTCTAATTGATGAAAAGAGACTTATTGTTATCTGTCATGGTCAGACGTATCAAAAGCGAATGATCAAGGCTTTTAACAAGAAAGTCAAGCGTCAAGAATATCATGTCGGGGATCTAGTGATCAAGCGTATCATATTGCCGCAAGGTGATCCTAGGGGCAAATGGACTCCCACGTAAGAAGGGCCGTTTGTGGTTAAGAATATTTTCTCGGGTGGAGCTATGATTCTAACCACCATGGACGGTGACGACCTTCCTCACCCTATCAATGCAGACATAGTGAAAAGCTACTATGCCTAATCAAAAGACTCGCTAGGTCGAATAGCCTAGGAAAAAATAAGGGCTTCCCGGCGAACCAAAAGGGTTCGGGCAAAAATAAGGGATGAAAATGAAAAAATATGTACACCCGGCAAGTCGAAAACCTGAAAAGGCGACTTGGGTAGAAAAGGGTATCCCGGTGGGCTGAAAACCCGAAAGGGCACTCCAGGCAAAAATTAGGGATATAAAGCATACCACTATGTCTCATTGGATCATCTTGTGACCAGACTTCAGTATCGACTATCAAGCTCGGACGGTCCCAAACAACCTAATCAACTTCGGAAAAACAGCAAAGTGATGAGATGCTCGAAGACATAGGGGCAATAGCAGAGTTGGAACTCAATGGGGTTGTTGCACATAGCTGTTTTCTTTTACACAAATTGTATAGTTTCTATTTTTTTGGCGGCGTTATCTTACAAGAGCGTCAGCCTCCTTGTACGAAAACGCCTATTGCAGGCCAACTTCAAAAATCAATACAAAATCATTTTCACAAGAAACTTCGAGTTGTTTTTCTTTTTCTGTTTTGTTTTGCAAGAATGTCAAATTATTTATTTTTGACATATGCATTCGAATATGATTGTTTCTCATAAATATTTACATAAGAAACAAAGACAATTACTCGTAATTCCAGAAACAGGGGAAAAACAAGAAGTGCCAAACCCGACAGTTCTCTTCCCAACAGATACTAGTATAGAGTCAGCTTTGGACAACAATCATCAGTACATACACTCCCCACAGAGTAAAAGTATTCAAAATCATTTATGCCGGCTTTCCCAAAACAGGACGTAACCTCCCCAACCAGGGTCAATCAGAAACCTGACAGCTATATCCCCCAGCCGAATTTCATAATCGCGGACAGGTTAGTAAATTTCATCCCCCAGGAAGAGTTTACTTATCTGGATGCAGAGGCTCAATCCCCGACAGAGCTCATTACTTCAGCTACAAAAATTCACTTTCTAAGTTTGTTCCCCATAATGTTTATTCTCAAGCAGAATCTCTTCCTGACAGAATAGTCATAAATTTCCAGCAGCAGTCAGGGATTTATTTTCCCAGACCCAACCATACTCCAATAGCATTTCATGTACATACATCACGACATGCGCATACATATCACATACAGTATAATCTCATTTATTTGAGAACATCGTCTCACCATGCATTTCATGCATAGCACATAATTAACCCCGTTATCTTTTCAGGAAAGACGATTAGCTTCAACAAATCCATGAAGCTATACATATCATATCTGCATACAACTAATGGGAAATCAGTTCCCGAAACCAAAAGGGTCAACTAATCTAGGTGATTAGATGAGGCAAGCCCTACTATCTAGACTCTCATTTCGAAGTAACCCTACTATCCAGGTTTCTTCCTATAAGCCCTACTATCCAGGCTTTCACCCTGAAGTAACCCTACTATCCAGGTTCCATCTCATAGCCCTACTATTCAGGCTTTCATCGCGAAGTAACCCTACTATCCAGGTTCCTTCTCATAGCCCTATTATCCAGGCTTTCATCCCGAAGTAACCCTACTATCCAAGTTCCTTCTCATAGCCCTACTATCTAGGCTTTCATCTCGAAGTAACCCTACTATCCAGGTTCCTTCTCATAGCCCTACTATCTAGGCTTTCATCTCGTAGTAACCCTACTATCCAGGTTCCTTCTCATAGCCCTACTATCCAGGATTTCATCTCGAAGTAACACTAATATCCAGATTCCTTCTCATACCCCTACTATCCAGGCTTTCATCTCGAAGTAACCCTACTATCCAGGTTCCTTCTCATAGCCCTACTATCCAGGTTCCTTCTCATGGCCCTACTATCCAGGCTTTCATCCCGAAGTAACCCTACTATCCAGGTTCCTTCTCATAGCCCTACTATCCAGGCTTTCATCCCGAAGTAACCCTACTATCAAGGTTCCTTCTCATAGCCCTACTATTCAGGATTCCATCTCGAAGTAACCCTACTATCCAGGTTCCTTCTCATAGCCCTACTATCCAGGCTTTCATTTCGAGGTAACCCTACCATCCAGGTTCCTTCTCTTTCATCTACAGACGATAGTTTACAACACTGTAAGACCTAGACCCGTCCAGTTACGATCGATTTCATCTTTCCCTAGTAAGTCGCTGTGCAGCCTGGACCCTGACCATATATACAGGTCACTTCCACTTCCTCAATCAGGAGTTAACTCCCCAGTAGAGTAATGGACAACCAAAGCTCCTAGCCTCTATTTCCCAGGACGTGAATTAACATTCTCTAGCAATGTCCTCCTCAATGGCATGTACAAGAATTATCGCAAAGGAATCTTTCATGCAGCCGATATATTTTTTGGATGGCATTGTAAAGCCCATCTCCGACGATTCTCTATCAACTTCCAAATGGCATCTTTAAGCCCATTCCCGATATCACAAACAAGTATTACTGCATGCGAGTGCAAATTTCTCGGGCACTTTAGTGTTCAATCCTCTTCTACCTTCAGATCACGAATGGCAGACCGGCCAATCTACATCCTCAGGTTTAAGAAGATTGAACAGGGGCAGTTGTTGTACACCAAAATTTTCCCTCTCACTTTACTCAACATATGTTCATTGAGATACTCAACTTACTCAAGGATGCCCAAGAGTTGACCAGATAAACTCCCTCATAAAGCAATGAACCCCCAATTAGGGTTTCCATTTTCATCAAGATGGGTGAACTTCAAATACCTCATATGCTCTCCATGGTCCTAATATGTTCTCAATACCTTCCATGTCAAAATTCAAGCCTTGCACAAGAAGTTTTCTCAGTCAACTGCTCAGATGCTTGAGAATCGACTGTATTAGGTCAAAAGTCAATTGTGGCCCATATACAATCAAACTTCAAGATTTTTGGTCAACACCAACATTTTGAAGTGATATTAATAATTTGATCAAGGGTTGATCATGATTCTTCAAGGAATACTCCTAATTCATCAAAACTCAAAAGTTGCTAAATTAGGGTTTCTTAGGAAAAGTCAACCAAACTTTGATCAAGCATAACATCCTCATACTTTATCAGAAATTTCTCATCCAAAGCTCATTTTTAAGGGAATCCAATTTCCTACAACTCATATTCATCCCTCAAGTTCAAGAAATGCACCCATAAAAAGATATGAATTTCCATATTATAGGTCCTTTTGAAAAGTCAACAAAAACACCTTTTGGGTCAAAGCTTCTTACATGAACATGGAAGATCAAATTGAGATGAAACCAAAAGAGTTGTTTAGGGGACATCCTAGGCTTTATAAAAGTCCAAGAACACCTCTCTAGGGTCAAAATTGGAGGAGATATGCATTGTCAAAGTTGGCCATTTTTGGAAAATTGCCAAAAGTCAAATATGCTCAAAAGTGCATTTTTTGTCAAATGGGCCTAGCTTTTCATGATTGCATCTTGTTGAAGACATGGTCCACGACCCAAATCAGAAACCATATATTATTTGCTCTGTTTATTTATTTTATTTTGATTTTTATTTATTAAAATTCACATTAAATCAAATAAATGACAAAAAATATAAAAGATTGATTTTTTGATCTGATTTTTGTTAGAATCAAATCTAATTAAGCTGGCCTAATCAGATCAAATCGAATCATGGTAAATTGAGACAAAAATAGCATGATTAGGATGGTTTTAGAAAGCTATCGTATAGCAAACAAATCACATTCAATGTCCAAAAAAAGCATGATTGAGATGAGACCAAAAGGGTTGTTTAGGGGACATCCTAAGCTTTCTAAAAAGTCCAAGAATACCTCTCTAGGGTTAAAATTGGAAGAGGTATGCATTGTCAAAGTTGATCATTTTTGGAAAATTGCCAAATGGGCCAAACATTTTAAGCTTGCACCTCACTTCCAACATGGTCCACGACCCAAACATCCTTCTACATGTTATTAGCTTTATTTATTTAATTTATTTTGATTTTTATCCTTTAAAAATCAAATTAAATCAAATAAATCATCTAAACAATAAAAGATATCACTACAAATATTTTTATCATCAATTGGCAATTAACAAAAGCTGGCAAGATCAAGGTAAATCGTGGAAAGAGAGTAAAGAATGGATTTGTTCCAAAAATAAACAAAATCAAAAACTTGAAAGAGAATTTTTTGTCATCAAAGCATGGGATTTTTTCCAATTATGTTGACCTAGTATGCTACCATACATAAGGACAATCATTCCAAACATGAAGCATACGAGAAGGCTGCCTCAAGACCAAGAAAAAGTTTCCAAAAAATTCAAGAAAAAGTGTAATTCGTGTCAATTGTTCTAGCTCTTTTCTAGTCAGAACAAGCATTCAATCTTCCTCCTGAAGACTCCAGGAAGCGTTCCACACAGTTAGGCCATCCCAGTACGTGCAGGAACGTCCTCACACGATCTCTCTGATTGGTAAACTTTTTGTACTCTCAAACTCACGTAGCACTTAATTTAAATCCATATCGCTTGCATACATGTGTTTCTATTGATGATTATGAGTGTTTGGACGTGTGACATGCGAAGCTAATACCCAGGAACGTCCTTTGCCATTAATGACCGTCGTCTCACGATTTTTCTCATAACGTTGTTTACAAGCTATTTTAGGACAAGAGGAGGTCACCATTGGATCCGCAGCCCTCGAATTAGGGGGTAGGGTCCAATTGATCTTTGTTTTTGCAGGTTTGCGCAAGTTTTGAAAAAACGTATGACCGGAGAAGGTGACCGGAGCTAGGGCTCTAGTGCTTCTCCGATGAGTCAATGCCGGGGGCATAGTTTGACTCTGTCGTGGCACTTGGTGACGTTCTGATTGGTTCGTTCAACAACCAGGGGCCCACATAGCTTGTATAATTGGCAAATCATCAATTAACCAACTTTTCCATTTATCTTATATTTGTTTGATTATATATATAAGTTAACATCCAGCGTAGTTGGTCATGGGAAGGAGGTATGAAGTTCATGTCCTGGGTTCGATCCCAGGCGTGAGCTTTTGTTTTTTTCCCATTATTTTCACCAGATCCAGTATGCCTCACCATCCAGAGTCCACCATAAGCCTCAGATGCACAACCTTCAGATCCATCTCCAGTCAGATCCAAGGTCTCATGAAGGCGAAGTCCACAGTAGACCATCAGAAGGCAACCTCATGAGATCTCATGCTGGACAACTGGGCCATCATTCTGGGCCCATTACGAATTTGGCAGCATACCCCCTGGATTGCTTATGCAGGCCCATTCTTACTTCTTTTCTTATTACTTATCAATTATCCTTTCTTAATAACACCAAAAGAAATATATCATTTTTTTTATTTAATCAAAATCATAAAAAACATCAAAAAGTATTTTTTTTGTAAAAAAATATTTTATTAACTAATTAGTTTAATTAAATTAGGGTAATTTAATGTTTTTTATTCTAATTCAAAATAATTAGAATTAGGGTTAATTGTGTACTTAACTCAATTTTTCCTTAAAAATAAATATTTTCGCAATTTATATTTTTTAGATCGTCTAATTATTTCTCTCATCAAATTTGCCGCGCGCTTTTAGTTTTCCTTTTTTTCATTCTTTGTAACTGCTCCGAGTTTGTAATAGATGTAAATAGGATTTCAATTTCGCATTTTCTTTTCAGTCAAAATAGTTATGTATCTTCCGAAAGCCATGTAATAGTTAGGATTTTAATTTCCCGCTTTTAATTTACATAACTATTTAACTGTTAGATGTATGTATAGGATTGTATGGAAAGAAAAACTGAATTAAAACAGTAGAAAACCATAAGTGTGCAAAGATAATTAACTGGAAAAAATACACTTGCACATGCTCACTCCTAGGGTTTACTCCACTCGGTTGCCTCAGAAATAATGGTCATGTGCCTCGAATGTAGGGATACCTTAGAAATGACCCGCGATTCAAAGTTGTCATAAAGATCATAGTCCCTAATTGTCACTCGAGTTGCCTACGAATTGATCTTATGACGATAGTCCCTTCGAAATGCTAAGGTATCTCTATTTGTTTCCTTCAGAGACCATCTCGTCCCTTCGAACGTCCCTTTACAAATCCAACAATGGTGCTACCTAGTCCTTAATAATAGGATAGCGTTGTCTAAAGGAAAACGAACAAACTTTTTTCGAGTAGGTGGATTAGTTCTTAGGTACTTGCTCAAACAAAACTTTTCACACAAACACTTTTCAAAACAATTTTTTAAACTACTTCGTCACACTCTTGAGGACTGATACAAGAGTCATCACGAAGTAAAACCTTTTCAAAACAAACACACAAAAGAAATTTAAAAATGAGCAAGTATTTAAGAGCCTGTGGAAAACCACGGATAGAAAGGGTGCTAACACCTTCCCTTTCTATAATCTACCCCCCGTACTCAGAAATATTCTCGGAAAAGGTTTTTTCTGTTCTTTTTCCTTTTCCTTAGTTGGATGAAATAAAAGTCGGTGGCGACTCTTGCTTACCGCGACATTTGGGAATACAAAATGCAAACTAGTATAACAGTCGGTTCTGCCGCCGTATCACACTTACCCATAACCAAAACTTCTAGATTCTCTCAATAACCAGAACTTCTAACCTTCCAGTAACACTAGAAATTCTAGGTTTCCAGTTGCATCAGAACTTCTAGACTCTCAATAACCAGAACTCTTAGGCTCTCTCAAGCGATCAGAACTTCTAGGCTTTCCTTCGTTCCCGACACTCTTAAAACTTTTGGCTTTCCCCATTTTCTGCTAACGTTTGCTTTCTGATTTGCATCGCGCCTGAATCAGAACTTCTTATCTCTCCTCTTTCAGCAATGCGCTGACTCTAACTCTTATTTCCTTATTATTTTTATCGTCACTTTTTTTTCATTAATCAAAAACATAAAAAAAATATTTTATATTCACATGCTCTATTTTATTTCTTTTAAAACAAAAAAAAAAGATTAAAAATTTTTTCTTAAGAAAATTATTCTCTTAACCAAAAAAAAAAACAAATATATTTTACATTTCAATTCTTGTACATGTAATCGATAATTTGGACTTTAATTTCTTGCAATCCCCATTTGTAAATTTGTACACCCCATTCCCCAAATGATTGTAATAACGTAGGATATTTACTTTCCATAATTTATCGCTTTTATATAAATTCTAGTAATTATTATTTGTATGGCAAGATAAAAACAACAAGTAGACAACCCCTAATCAAAGATTAAATGCATGAAAATCAAACACACTATTCACACATGCACCCCTAGGGTTAACTCCACTTGTTGCCTAAATTTGGTCATGTTATGCATGTGAGATGTCTTAGCAAAACAATCAAAAATACAAGATCATAGTCCCTTTATGACACTTAGAATGTTGCCTTATAAATGATCTTAGCCGCTCAAGAGAAATGCTAAGGTATCTCACAACATTGCTATCATGTTTATACGATGACCCACGCACGTCCCCTTACATTCAATGACGGGGCTTCTTACCAAACCAATGGTAGGATAGCAACATCTAAAGGAGGGAGAGAAGAACAAAAGACTTTTGAGTAGGTAGAAACGTTCTTAGTTGCTTGCTAATTTTCAAAACAAACACCTTTTCAAATGCACCAACACTTTCCATGAAATATTTTCAAAAGTCCAACACTTTGTATACATTCTTATAGAGACAAGAATCATTACAAAGTTTGCCTAAACGAAGGCGCTTTTCAAAAATACTTTTAAAAACCACCACAAAGTAAATTTTCAAACAAAGCGAGTAATCTAGAAAGCAACTAAGAGCCCATAGATAACTATGGATGAAAAGGGTGCTAACACCTTCCCTTTTCATAATCTACCCCCGGAACTCAGGAAAATAATCTCAAAGGTCTTTCTTGTTCTTTTCACCCTTTCCTTTATTTGGATAAAAGAAAAGTCAGTGGTGACTCTTGCTATCCGTAACAATTGTGATCGAACATAAAACATCCCAAGTCAGTTCTCCCACCGTGTTACAGGTCCCTTATCTTTAAAAAGTTCCAAAGTGGTCATTTAATTGTTCAAAAAGGACCACAGTAGTCCTTTTTGTTTAAAAGGCACAAACGGACGTTTATTTTGTATATGTGGCATTTAATATGGAATGTTATAACATCTTCTTCATTCTATTTAAGACTGCATCATCCCTTTGATTCTCTTCAACCCTAGACTCCCCCAAATTCTAGGGTTCAACAATTTTCTTCCCCTTTTGATTTTGTAATTGCTTGAGGAAAATGGAGCAATCATCATTAGCGTACTCAGGTCAGTGTTCATATGATTAGAATGTTAAAGGAGGTGGATGTTTAGATGGAAATTTGCGATGGAAACACGACTGTTCTTCGAAGGGCTTCAACTCTCATTAATTTTGGGAAGCAATTATAGGGTTTTCGTCATTATAAGGTAAGAAAGAAATTAAATGGGTTATTCATATTATTTTTATGATCTATTCAAATTTGGAATAACATAAGGTTCATCTGAAACTGGATGTGGGTACTTTTAATGGTTCTATGATGATGTGGTGGATGAGAAAGAAAAGTTTATAAAGAAGAAAAATAGTAGGTTGGAGAAGCTTCAAAATGACCTTGATGCAGCAAAATTGGAGATATTGTCTTTAAAGGAAAGAAAGGATGTACTGAAACAAAATATAAGGGGGTTACAAATTGAAATGAAGAAGATGATGAATTCCGAAAAAATGGAAGAGAATGTTCTGTATTTTGTTAATTGTGGTCATTTGGATGATGTTGTAATTTCCGTATCAATTTGAATTTGTATGTTTAATTTGTAACATTTTGTAATGAGTTTTGGTGTTTCCAAATGGAACAAAGTATCATTTTGAATTAGTATGCAACAGTTGTAACACTTCTGTTTTGTGTTTTCATTCACAGTCATACCATAACATATACAAAATCAATTGAATAAAGTCAATAATAATATATAATTATAAGGTGGTGGATAACACTAATATTCATAAATTACATGTCCAAAAACCTGATTTTACATGTCCAAAAACCATACATTACATGTCCAAGAAACCTGATATTACATGTCCAAAACACCACTAGAAATTACAAGTCTAAAAAACCTGATATTACAGGTCCAAAACACCACTAGATAGTACAAGTTCAAAACACTTTAAAATAGCTTAACTAAAGTTAACATAACTTAACAGAACAATTACATTAAAGATGTTAATCTAAGCTTTCCATTTTGTTGCGGCTCAATTAGTAGGTGTCATCCTTCTTGTTGTTGGACCTACAATAGTTTTTGATGCATTCTACCTAATTGTTGGACCAGGTGGGACAAAAGGTGCATTTGGCCTTCTAAATTGCAACTTTTTGGATTTAGGATTCACTTTCTTGGATGATTGAGAAGCAGTTGGCTGAGGTTCCTGAGCTGGATGAGATGCTTGATCTGGTTGGGATGCTTGAGCTGGCTGAGATGCTTGAGCTGGCTGGAATGCTTGAGCTGGATGGGATGCTTGAGCTAGATGGGATGATTGAGATGGTTGGGATTCTTGATCTGGTTGGGATGCTTGAGCTGGTTTGGATGCTTGACTAGTAGATGGTACCTTGTAAGTAAGCTTGTTGTGTCCTGCTTTCTTACACCTGCTACACTTAATAATGAATCATGTCTTTCTCATCTTTTTATTAGAACCATCTATCTCACCTTGCTCTAAATTCCTCCTTTTTTTGGCCTTCCAAACATTTTCCTAAATTTGGGGGGTAGAATATCAGGATACTCTGTTCTTATCCACAAGTTTGAGCCACTAACAAGATATATTACAGGTTTGTGTACTTCCATATATCTTTCTTTCCTTTAGTAATCAGGAATGTAGACATCAATCTTGTGGTTCCTACTTTTGATAGCTGCAAGTGAATGAACACAAGGCAGACCTGCTAGCTCCCATCTTCTGCATGAACAATACTTTTCCTTCAAGTTGACTGTGAATTTTTCAGCTGAGTTTTCCAGATGCCTCACTTTAAATATATGCTCATCAGACATCCTAACATATAAATACACATTCCAAATATAAATACACTTTAAATATATACACTTTAAAGATATTTGTTTAAAGCAATTTACCTGCTAAGCCACATGTTTGTGTATGAACTTGTTTTTTCAACCTTCTTCATAATGTTAGGCAACACTTAAACATATTTCAATTTCTGAAACTTCATCGTGTTTGTTGCCTATGTCTCCATCATGTATATCCTAATTTCTTCTACCATGGTTATCAACGGCCTGGCCTTAGACTCCAGGATGACACTATTAAATGTTTCTAACATATTATTGAGAACAACATCATATTTGTTATCAGTCTTGAAGTATGATCTTCTCCAAAACCTTGGAGGGGTGCTCATCATGTGTTTGTATGCTTCTCCATTGAGCTCTTTCATTACTTTCATCTCTCTTTCCCAAGCTTGGTAGTAAGTTGACTTGGCAGCTTTCCATATTATTTCCTTTAGTTTTTTTCCTGGATACCTCTTCTTGAAGTTATTGTAGAGATGCCTAACACAGAACCGTTGTTCAACTCTAGGCAGCAATTCTTCCATGGCAGGCGATAATCCCTAAGTCATAAAAAATGTAACATGAGAATTTTTAACATGAAATAGCTATCAATGCAAAATAAAAAATAGAGCCATACCTTTTGTTGATCAGAGATAAAAGTGTATGTGAGGCACTTTTCTCTTCCACCAAGATCATCCATAAGCAGCTCTAAGAACCATGTCCAGCTATGCTTGTTTTCACTCTCCACCACTGCATATGCTATTGGTAGCATTTGATCATTGGGATCTCTGCCTATGGTTGCAAGTATTTGACCCCCACAAAGGCCTTCCAAAAAACATCCATCAAGTCCAATGAAATGTCTGCTTAACTTAAAGTTTTCCTTACAAGCTGCCAAGCATATGTATATCCTTTGGAAATGTAATTTCAAAACACCACCTTCTTGGGCAGGTTCAACATTCACTTTTACAGTTGACCCCGGGTTAGCTCTTAATAACTCATGTGCATAGTCATATATCCTTGCATTATCCCTTAGGAATGAACCATCGACCATGTATCTGGCTGTAAACCTAGCATGTATGGCCTTGGTTTTGTTGACCCCCACATTCCACTTCTTTTGTACCTTCTCCTTAATGTCCTTAATTTTCATTTTAGGGTTGGTTTTAAGTGAATTCTGCAAGCTCTTGTTCAACCATTTAGTCTTCATCAACTTCACATTATATTCTCTATTGCAACTATGAGTGTCTACTACCTTTCTTAGTTGCCAAGAATCCTCAGTAGACAATTTAGCACAATAAGATTCCCATTAACATCCTTCCTTACACCTAACCCTAATCCTAGTCTTGTCATTTTTAATGAACTTTAAACTTCTGCCAGATTTGGACTGCATAAGAGGTAATAGCTTCCTTGAAAGTTTTTGTTGTACTAAAGTAGGTTCTCACTTCCCATTTGTAATTTGAAATATCCTTTTGAAGCTTGAAAATTAGATACTTCTTTATCTTAACTCTACTATTATCATCACTATCACAGTCACTTCCTAGATCATCACTTTCATTATCACTTCCTTTGTTATCTTCTTTGTTTGCTTCACACTTTTCTTTACCTTTTTTTCTTTCCACTTGTTCATAGTTAATTAGGTTACCCTCTTCTTCTTCCAATTCAGTGTCATACTCATCAGAGTCATCATCAAATACTAACTTTGTTGCACTATCATAATTGAAGGTGCTATCATCAGAACTATCATCATCATCAGTCAGTCTTACAACACCATCAACCTCACCAGCCCTATGTCCGATATCGTCACTTTTAACCTCATCAACCATTGGCACATTATCACCAGTTCCTACTGCATGAACACCATCTTCCCTAACATCATCTTCCTCAACACCATCCATGCTAACATCATCTTCCCTAACACCATCTTCCCTTCCATCAGTTTCATTCAACATCTCCTCAAGCACAACTTCTGCCTCATCTAACACAACTTCAGTCTCATCAGCATAATCAGGCTTTGACAATGTGTGTTAAATAAATACTTCAACACTAAGATGAACCCTATATAGATCAACAATCTCTAATGCCCCCTTGTTATCAACCAACATATTCATCCCAACAGTAGGATCCCTATAATATATATTCTCTACGTCTACGTAACCTATCTCTTTAATAGAACATATAAATTCAAAATAGCTCCACTTATCAATATCTACTCTCAAATCGACAATCTCACCTCCTTCGTAAACACTCATGTCCTCACTAACAAATTCTCCACTATGGTGTATTGTAATATTCATATATTCATCCATTTCAAACTATGCCCTAAATGGACAGGAAGATATTAGATTTCAAAAAGATTGATTTCAAAAAACCCTAACTACGAAAATTATAATTTTGCAGAAACTTACCTATGATGAGCAGTGTTATGGACGCTTTCACCTTCAAGAATGGAATGTTCCTTCGCTTCACTCGTAGATTCTTCGCAGAACAGAGCTACCAACAATGGCTGCGCTAGGATTGGCTTCAAAGTGTTGGAGTCGTGCTCTGATAATTTAACCCATGCTTTAACCCATTAATTTTAAGATACTTTAATCCACCTAGACATAAATATAAACACGTGAAATGCCACATATATGCCACATAAGCTCTACCATTGACTTTGAATAACATTCCATATGGAAAGGACAAACGTGGTCCTTTTTGAACAATTAAAGGACCACTTTGGAACTTTTTAAATGTAAGTGTATGTTGGTAGCAATTTTGGTAAAACAATGCTTTGGTAATGTTTTGCTTAATGTCTTGACATTTGAAGTAAAACATCTCAATTGATTTTGAATGATATCAAAGCAAATGTCTTAACATCTACCTGCTAATCTAAATGTGTTTTAAGATTTTCTGTTTCGTATTTTTAAGCGCTCCTTATTCAGGATTTATGGGTTATAACCTGCGAAAAATATGGAGGAATATTTTTCGATATGTCTCATCTTTATGGTTTATATCTTGGCCTACTTTCATGGAGTTTTTTAAGGGATTCAATATATTGCAATATTGGTTTCTCAGCCCAAGCCCATAAAGAAGCTGTTGCGCGTATATAAGGTCTTGCATCCTTATTCGTACTACGATAACAATTGAAGAAAAATATACTCTGCGTGTTTTATAAGTTTGCATCTTTTAATTGTAATACACTCTGTAACACCCCAATTCTACCCCGTCAAATTATATAAATGAATCAGTGTTATAAAAATCATTTATGCAAACGAATCAGGATGCCACAAATTCTTATATCAAAATTCATTGCATTCATCGTGGATATATAACACTTTAAAAACATCGGATGAACCATCATCATAACATCTTTAATTAAATAACTCAACATCTACACAGCAGAATTCTTAATAACATCTTTATCATCATTACTGCAAATTCAAACCAACACATACTTAATAATAATTAACTTAAAGTTCAACAACTAAATAATCAACAATCAAAAGCAACAAGCGTTCACCCCCCCGAGTGTTACATATCAGAGCAATGACACCGACTCGAACTACCGAAGGTATACATCCTTCACTCTCGATTACCTGCACGTTACCAACATAAGGGCAACATTCAAACAGAAGGGGTGAGATATCTAACAATATAATAAAGCGCATGATAATTAATATATTAAATTAGATCACATAACATCACCACTTCTCATCTCATAATCAACAATAATCACAATGTATATACACATTCACCACATCAAAACACACTTCTTTATGCAATCATATAATGCGACTCAATGCTATGCAAATGCATGTGGTACCATTGGAGCAGAACTCCCATCTAAAAATTTTGCCAATTAATAGAGGCATCAACAAGGCATAAGCCTTCATCTCAATATTCGCCAATACAGGCCATCTCAACGAGCATAGGCTCCATCTCAAAATGCAATGTATGCGACACAATCATGAATGTAATAACAACATCGCAATTAACAACATCTCAATACAACACCATTGTTGGCCAAAGGCCTACATCTCAAAAGCATCTCAACATCCCTTCATCAACATCTCATATCCTTATAATAATTCAGTAGACATCATTTATTCTTCAAACATCATTTATTCATCATAAATTATCAAACACAACTTCATTAGTAACTGTGATACGGTGGGAGAACTGACTTGAGGTTTTGCGTTTGTATTAGCACTTATTCGGTTTAGCAAGAGTCGCCACCGACTTTTTATTTTATCCTAAAGGAAAGGTTAAAAAAGCACAGGAAAAACCTTTGAGATGTTTTCGTGGGTTCGGGGGGTAGATTATGAAAAGGGAAGGTATTAGCACCCTTTTCATCCATGGTTATCCATGGGCTCTTAGTTACTTGTTTTAGATCACTTGCCTTGATTTTTCAATTGCTTGAAATGGTGGTGTGTGTATGGTTTTGAAAATGTTTTGAAAAAAGATGCCTTGTCTAGGCAACCATTGTAACAATTCTTTACTCGAATGTTTTACAAAGGTGTTTGTCTTTTTGAAAAGATGTTTCAATGTTTTTGAAAGTTGTTTTGAAATTGTGTTGTGGAGTGTGTTTTGAAAGTAGGCAAGTGTGTTTTGCAAGTTTGATCAAGTAACTAAGAGTTGTCTACCCCTAAATGTACTCAAAGATTTTTCTATGTTTTAACCTTTTTAACAGTATTGTTCCGCCATTGTATTTGGTGGACAATCTTGTGTTAGGATGTTAACGGGACGGGCGCGGGTCATCGTTTAGACCATGAATGCAATAGCGCCAAGTGTCTTTGGCAGTTTTCTTGAAGGGACTATGATCATTTTTGTTTAGGCAACTTCGAAAGCGTCATCGAGGGACTATGATCATTTGATTTGTTTTTGTTTTGCCAAAGAAACTCAACATGCAACATGGCCCATTTTGGAAGGCAACAAGCGGGATTACCCTATGGGTGCAAGTGTGAATAGTGTATTGATTGTCATGCATTTGTATTGTATTAGGTTATCTAGCGGTTGATTTTGAATCTTCGCATACAAACCCTAATTACTATACAGTATATAGAAAGCGATAAATTGCGGGAATTTAAAATCTAAGCTATTACAAATAAATATCCGGGAATGGGGGTACAAATATTTACAAATGGGGATGAGTCTTATCAGAATAGTAGTGTCCCAAATAATATTTACAACCAAATCGAATCGCATTCTCAATGTAAAATGTAGCAATGTATAAGAATAAAAGCAATGTATCAAGAGTATTTGTGAAAGTGTATGTGATTATTTACAAATGATGCAAATATTAACCTAATTTAAGCATTTATTTATTTTTTATGTTTTTTTTTTGTTAATGTTACATGAACAAAAGTTTTTAAGAAAAGAAAAATATTTAAAGAAAATTAATATTTATGTATTTTAGTTTATATACAAAGGTTTATTAAACAAAAATTCTAAAAGGAAAGTTATTTAATTTTAGAAAAAATCCTATTTTTATATACTCTTAAATGTGATAAAAAAGTATTAATAAACATTTTACAAAAAAAGGAAATTAATGTATCATTTTTATTTAACAAAAATATTAGTATAAGTTATTTATAAAAAATGAAGTGATAGAGAAAATAGTATTAGTTTGAAATAAATAAATAAAAATGGATAAAAGATTAAATGGGCCTTAGAGTATCATGCTGGGCCCAAAATGTGTGTGAAAGAGGTCAATAGGGGGTACACGCCAGAAATTGAGATGGGCTTAAGCATTTCAGTGGGACAGGCCTAACGCTCCACAAACATTTGTTTAGGGTTTCGTTTGTTCTGGCTCAGACTAGGGTTTACAGTGGTACGAACGGTGCTGTTTCTCTCCTTCCTCAACGTCTTCATCTTTCTCAAAGCATGGCCTATGATGCTCTCTCCGCCTTAGGCTACCAGGCGCCGCCTCTAACTCCTTCTCCCTCCATGGTTGAGCACAGTAGCGACAAGAAAAGGTAACAGTTTCCCCTTTTTTATGTTTTAGGGTTTTAAGTTTTGCGTGTTATTGATTTCTTTTTCTTGGCAAGTTCTGATTTTCTATGTTTGTTCATGTTTGTGTGAGATATTTAAAGAAAAGGGAAGAGGAATTATACCTTTGTTGGCTCTTGGAGACGGAGGTTCTGGAAGTGGACAGGAGGCGTCCTAGGGCGGCCAAGGCAAGGAACGCGTGATGCTGTGAGCTTGTTCTGGTATTCAGTATCTTTTAGCTTTTGTGGTTTTATGATGAATATCTAAAAACCCTAGCTTAAGTGCTTCTTTTCCTCTTCTAAATGCTTGCCTATGATTGCTTATTTGCTCTTTTATTTTGGGATGCTTTCTGGCTTTGATTTGTTTGATCCTGTGAGGAGCTTGGCTCTGAGGATGTTGTTGCTTCAATTGTTGTTGATATGTTGGTTCTGAGTTGCCTTATTGTTGTGCTTCTGATAACTTGATGATGTTGCCTTATTCTGATTCTCTTTCTCTCTTTTGGACTGAGCTAGCTTCACCTATGATGAACCTAGTTCTGAGGCACTCATTTTTGTTATTTGGACATTTGGATGGATTGGATTTTGAACAAAGATTGTTAGGGTTAGTGATGTTTTACTTTGACAGGGCTAGAGGCAAGCTTGTGTTTTGACAGGCTTTGGTATTATGCAAGCTTGTTGGAATTTGTTTTGAAACAGGCTGGAGGTTTATCAGTTTGCTTGGTTTTTTAACTGGCTTAAGGTTTAGGCTTGAGATAGGCTTTGAAACTGAATAAGATTTGATTTGTTGTTCAGGCAGGCATGAGGCTTGCTGTATTATGCAGGTTGACCACAGGTTTGAGACTTACGCCGTTTGAACACAGGTTTGTGCTTGTGTTTTAATGCAGGCTTAAGGCTAGATGTTTGATGCAGGATGTCTGTTCTGGTCTTTGTGTTTACAGGCTTTTGTTGTTTGAAGGCAGGTTAGCAAGGCCTGAGGCAAGCTTTTGGTATATCTTGTTTTTGTGATTTATTTTTCTGGTGTGTTGTTCTGCCTCCTCTTAAACTGTTCTGATATGTTTATTTTATATCTATTCAGCTTGCCTCAACAAACTGTAAGCCTCTTCCTTTTTTCTCTCTTTCTCTCTCCACAGATAAAAAGCATATTATATTGCTTAAATCTGTACTTTTCTGAAAAAGTGATGGCCTGGAAAATGATGACAAATTTTGAATATGTTGCTTGCATTGTTAGTTTTGCTCTGTATATCTTCTTTCTTCAGATTTTCTGCCTTTTGCTTTTTTGCTAGCTTGTTGACAGTTTTTGGACAGTTCTGCACTTGGTTGGCCATTTTGACTTAGTTTGGTTAGCCTTGTTTGATAGTGCAATTCAGTTTAGTTTCTTTGACAGTTTGCACATGCTGTTTGTTTGGCATTTTGAACTATGCAACTTGTTTTGGAATTATGCAGCCTTGTACATATTCATATGCTTGCAACATTATTTTCTTTCCCTCTTTGTGAACCAAGAGTCCTCTTGTGATTTGCAGAGAGGGTGAACAAACTGATTCCGGCCAATCACTTTTAATGATGAGCCTTTGTTTATCTGTCTGAGAAAATACTTTTAATTTCAATTTTATCTGTGTTTGACTCCTTTCTTTTTTTATCTTTGCAGATAAAAATCAATTGGGCAATGGGGAGCATCAGTAGAAGATGAAGACTTAGGAAAATTAGGATACAATTTTATTTTATTTTAACCACTGTAATAAATATTATTATAAATACTTGTAAATAAAATTACTTGTATTTAAATAACACTTGTACCAATAATTAAAAATAAATAAAAGTCTTTTTGTCAGATATCTCCTTTATTTCAACTGTCTATTTAATTATTTAAGCTTTCTTGAATTAAAGTAACTGGAAGTAGATCCCAATTATTCTAACTTAGATAAAATAAATAATTAATAAACACTGTAGTCCTGCAACTTCGCATTAATCAATAATAAACCCGACTTTCCAATCAACCATAAGCATTGCACAGATAATTAAACAAACATCCACATGCCTTTCCTTTTACTGATTAAACCAAACACTGCAAATTTTCAACCAGAAGCCTCAACCCATGTTCCAGAGTCAATTGAAAAGAACTGTAGAATTAATTCCTTCTGAGAATGCGCGCGCAAACCCTAATTCTTGATTTATCGTCAAGGAAGCGCCCGCCTGATCAAACCCTGGGCCAAACTCAAACAAACCCTAACAACCTTCTTGAACTGATTCAAAATCAATGGAAACCCTAATTTTGTCTGACTGATGAGAAAAGTCTGTTTGACCGATTCTTAAGCCAATCCGAAAAAATCAGGAAACTCGAAGCTGTGATTTCTTGTGAAAAAGAGAGAGGGCAAATTTTGGGATACAACAGTTGCCCCTGTTCAATCTTCTTGAACCTGAAGAGTTAGATTGGCAAGTTTGCCGTTCGCGCCTCGAAGGTAAAAGGAGATTGGACACTAGAGTGCCCAAAAAAATTTGCACTCGTCAAAGCGTAGTTTGA
The DNA here is from genome assembly GCA_948472305.1 of Vicia faba. Classification (NCBI taxonomy): domain Eukaryota; kingdom Viridiplantae; phylum Streptophyta; class Magnoliopsida; order Fabales; family Fabaceae; genus Vicia; species Vicia faba. Next base: position 370,908,135 of record OX451737.1, on the reverse strand, counting down.
GCGAATGGGCTTAAAGATGCCATTTGGTGATGGGCTTACAGATGCCATCTGGAAATGTGACAGGGGGATGGGCTTAGAGATGCCATCTGGAAATTGCTGGTAGGAGGATGGGCTTAGAGATGCCATCTGGAAATGTTTGTTGAACTGTATGTCGCTGGTGAGTGGGTGAGTATCAGAAAGGTATCCATGTTTTGGAACATCTCTGAACTGGGGGTCTGAATAAGCAATAGATTGACATCCGTATCTAGAAGCATCTGTAAATTGTTTTCAAAAGTTGCATCTGAACAAGTGATAGATTAACATTCGTGTTTGGAGAATCCGTAAACTGTTTTCAGAAGTCTTGAATCTGAACAAGCGATAGATTAACCTCCGTGTTTGGAGAATCCGTAAACTGTTTTCAGAGGTTGAAGAATCTGAACAAGCGATAGGTTAACATCCGTGTTTGGAGAATCCGTAAACTGTTTTCAGAAGTCTTGAAGTGGAGAAGGAACCGGTGTAGGGTTGCCTGATGATGAGTCCGTGTAGAACTGCATCTGAATAATTGTTAATGATAGCCCTTTATTCTTATCCTGAAAGGGACAAAAGGTTAGCTAAACACAAAGTTATGTTGCATGAAATGTATGATGCAATATATGTTATATCAACGTTTATGATATGAATGTAATGAATGCGCATGTAAGATGATGAGCTGTCTTGCCGAGGATAGATGAATCCTGGATGGCTGGAGATAATAGAATCTTGAGGGCTGCCGGGGAAAGTAAATCCTTGACTGCTGCAGGGGATTGTTGGAAATGAGAAGTCCTGGAACCACTGTTGAGGAATCAGGAGCTTCGGTTGTATGCCAATCTACTGGGGATTCCTGTCTTGAGGAGATCTTCACTGGAGAATATTTGAATATCCTGTGAGGAACTGAAAATGAGAGTCTTCATTCTGCTTGGGGATTGATAGTTGGAAGTTTTAGCTATGCTGGGGATTGCGAGAATCTTTTGATTGCTGCAGGTATTGATCTGGGATAAGTATCGGAATGTCGCCAAATCTGGGTCACATCTGAACTATCTCTTAGAAGGAAATCTGGAATAATAATCAGAATGTCTCCATATCTGGGTCACATCTGAACTATCTCTAGAATGAAATCTGGAAAGATGTTGATCTTGATTTTGTTAAGGGTCAGAAATTGGGAGTATACCAATCTTCTGAGGTGATGAGAATCTTCATTCTGTTAACGGTCATAAACTGGGAGTATACCAATCTTCTGAGGTTTTAAGGATGAGAGTCTTCAATCTTGAGAGAAACAGATTTTTAGGAGCTTCAATTGTCCATTATTATGTTGGTGGTTGTAACTTCCAGCAGGTGATGAAGGAAATTTTTGAATGATTACTACTCCAAAAGATGAAGGAATCTTTGATTACTACTTCAAAAGATGAAGGAATCTTTGATGATTACTACTCCAAAAGATGAAGGAATCTTATCTGTCGATCAATCTGCATATGTTAAGAATGTTGTTGAAATGTAATTTGTTTTGGAGAATAAATCCTTGACAAATGTTGGGGAAATAAACCCATGACTGCTGGTCTGCTAGAGAGGTTTCATCACTGCCCCCAGTATCATATGCGTGTGATATTTCCAGGAAACTTGGACTGTTCGTAACTTTAAGATTGACATTCGAATCCCCCAAGTGATGGTGAGGGAGACTTGCCCCAGGTTAATCTGTAATTGAGATATTTGTTGAAATCTTTACTGGACTGCCCCAGGTTAATTGAACTTTGAAATATTTGTTGAAATCTTGACTAGACTGCCCCAGGTTAACTGGATAGTGACATGTCATGCCCCCTTGTTGATAGGAGATTTGTAAATGGAAGTGCCATCCTTCCTGAAGTGATTTTGCTCACTGAGAGAGCTTTCGTTCATCGGATATTCATTGTGTGAATTTCTCCGCTGTCAAACAAATAACCATGTGCAAACAACGATATTCAAATAATGCAAAGTTTATGCTTGTCTCGAAGTTTTGAAAAATGCGTTTTTTAGCAGAAAACTTTTTATAAGACAAATTCAACACAAGATTTAGAGCAAAGCCTTACAGGAGTCAGGATACCTTTTGAAACAGTATGCTTTCGAACTAACCCATGCTTCAATTAGGACTTTTGAAGGGTTGTAATGTGGCTTGGTTCACGATTTAAGAAACAAAGGATAAAGGCTCAAAGTATATTTGTACCCACCCGCTCTTCGTGATGTTCTTCAATCCTAAACTCAGTTAATTGCGCGTCGCACTCTATTCGAGTTTGGAACGACTTTTGGGTGATGGTTCACCAATTGAATTTGGAGGGCAGTCATCATCTCCCTTTTTTTTGAAACATTTTTTCATGTTTTTGAGGATTTATAATTACCTCTTTCTTTTGATTCGTTATCCCTAACTTTTGCCTGACTGTTCCTGTTTTCGAGATTACAGTCAGCGGGATGCCCCAACTTTCTTAAGCCTCCTTTATAGGTTTTGGCTTAATGGGCTTTTCTATTTTGAGAGATTGACTGCCTATGAGACAAGGTATCATCACTGTCTTTTGATTCCAAAGGAATGTCTTTTGATGTTTGTTCGTTGTATTACGAACTGAGAGTTTGCGACTTCAATGCGCACCTTTTTTGGATTAACTGAGAGACTACCCTGCCCCAGGTTTAAATCAAAGGTTTCAAATTGTTTGGAACAGAAAACTCCTACTTCTTTGGCTCGAAGGGCTTTACTAGGGATTATCTTCCTTATAACTCCAGTGTTTGGGAATTGAAAGAAATGCTTGTACATCATCAGCAAGGTCTGTTCAAAAGCATATTGTATGAGAATATGGTATTGTTTCGTCATCCTCCCTCTAAAGGCTTGCAGCTTTTTATCAAGAGTTAAATATCATAAAGAAAGCATAAGAGTAGTGAAAACGAATGGATGAATTCAAGACAAACATATGCAATGCATTAATGAAACAAAGTTTGACATTAATAGATAATTGTTTGAATAACAAAGAGATTACAACTTGAAAGTTCAAATGAAACAAAGTCTCTTAGTTCGAGCTTTGTCACTTCAGGTGGAGATACCCTTAACGGAAGATTTTCATCTCGCCATCTGGCATGAATCTCAGCACTCCAATGTCAATCAGATCTTGAATCTTGTTCTTCAAGGCCCAACAGTCGTAGGTGTCACGTCCCGGGCTATAGGAGTGGTACACACAAAATGCGTCGGGATGATAGCTAGGAGCGGAGGTATTGGGCTTCCGAATAGGATCCCTTAAAGCAGTCAGATTGACCTCCAACAAGCGCTCCAGTATTAGAGATGACGGTATGTCAGTCTCAGTGAACTGTCTTCCCGACGTATTTTGCTTACGCTGATTACCCCGTTGACGCTGACGCAGTTGTTGCTGGGCTTGTGACCCTGAAGAAAGTAGAGGAGCCTTCCCTTTGTCTTCTTGTCTCAAAGGGGGTTGAATGGTGACTTGCTCTTCAACCTCAGATGTTTGCCCCACTTGGTTGTCCCGAAGCAGTTGGTTGACGAGAACTCTGAGTTCCTCTTGTCTTTGAGCCAAGTCCTGGATGAGAGCCATCTGGCCCACCAGTTGTCCCATCATTTGGATCCTCATTGTAGACAGCTCAGACTGAAGCTCTTCCAACTGATCACTCCTGGCATTGCTTGAATTCCCCTGGACCAAGCCCCTTGTGAGGAGAGCTTTCACTTCTTCTTTCCCCTGGGACAGGTTCAAGAAAATTTCCTGAAGTTGAGCATTTTGGTCCTGGATATCCTTGACAGTCCTCTCTAGAGCCATCTCTTACTGAAATAAACAGTAGGAGAATAAGGAAACCTGAAAAGGAAAAACTGTCATGATGCAATGCATGATATGCGGATGCATGTTTTCAAGGATCTCTTGGGGTAAACACAATAGAATGTAAGAGGTTGAACTTCGATCTTTGATTGGAGAACTTTGCCCATGTGGATGTCTTTCCACGAGAATCAAGCTCACCATGTCAAGTGGGTCATAGCCCCTGATTCAAGTTGTTGCACTTGATCTTTGATGGCATTTGTTTAGAGGAGAAAACCTCTTGCCTCTTGGTAGACGTCTGGTTCAACGTGACCCTGCATCAAAAGAACCCTCGAGATCCTTGAAATGGTTATTGAAAATGCTATGGTATGATGTCATGATGTTATGTACATGTATGCAAAAGTAAGCAAGTGTATATACAGGTAATCATATTCATACAAAGCAAACAAGTCCTTAGGTTTAGGCTTGCATGGGGTTCGTAGGTAAGTACCCTCTTGAAGTTAGTTGGCTCATCTTGTCCTAACATAGAAACCGGGTTCTAAGGAGCTCAATATCATTGGATTATTTTCTGTGTTCATTGTTTTGGTTTAGCCACTTAACTAGCGACCAAAATATTCCAAGAAAACAACCCTCAATGAGTGTAGTATCTATCTACCAACTTCGTACTGCACTAAAGTCGGTCATCTCACTACCCCTAAAAAGGATAGGATGGTCAATTAAGGTTCTAAGAGTTCGTTAGTGCTTCATGACATCACTCAGCGGCCCCTTACTCTCCTTGATTGAACTCAAGGGTTACCGGTACTCACAAATATGTCACACTAACATAGCTTACTGCTTCAACCATGTCGGTATACCCCGCACAGTTCCCTCAAAGTTTTATTGCTATTTACCTAAAAAGGTGCCCCCAAATCCGGGTGTAGGATTTACAACAAATCCAAACAAGGACCCAAAAAGTAAAGCAATCAAGGCAATCAAAGCAAGTATGTAAAGGTGATCTAAAACCCTAAGGTAACCCCACTTTTAAATTTGTCCCCAGCAGAGTCACCAGTTCTGTGATACGGTGGGAGAACTGACTTGAGGTTTTGCGTTTGTATTCGCACTTGTTCGTTTTAGCAAGAGTCGCCACCGACTTTTTATTTTATCCTAAAGGAAAGGTTAAAAAAGCACAGGAAAAACCTTTGAGATGTTTTCGTGGGTTCGGGGGGTAGATTATGAAAAGGGAAGGTATTAGCACCCTTTTCATCCATGGTTATCCATGGGCTCTTAGTTACTTGTTTTAGATCACTTGCCTTGATTTTTCAATTGCTTGAAATGGTGGTGTGTGTGTGGTTTTGAAAATGTTTTGAAAAAAGATGCCTTGTCTAGGCAACTATTGTAACAATTCTTTACTCGAATGTTTTACAAAGGTGTTTGTATTTTTGAAAAGATATTTCAATGTTTTTGAAAGTTGTTTTGAAATTGTGTTGTGGAGTGTGTTTTGAAAGTAGGCAAGTGTGTTTTGCAAGTTTGATCAAGTAACTAAGAGTTGTCTACCCCTAAATTTACTCAAAGATTTTTCTATGTTTTAACCTTTTTAACAGTATTGTTCCGCCATTGTATTTGGTGGACAATCTTGTGTTAGGATGTTAACGGGATGGGCGCGGGTCAGCGTTTAGACCATGAATGCAATAGTGCCAAGTGTCTTTGGCAGTTTTCTTGAAGGGACTATGATCATTTTTGTTTAGGCAACTTCGAAAGCGTCATCGAGGGACTATGATCATTTGATTTGTTTTTGTTTTGCCAAAGAAACTCAACATGCAACATGGCCCATTTTGGAAGGCAACAAGCGGGATTACCCTAGGGGTGCAAGTGTGAATAGTGTATTGATTGTCATGCATTTGTCTTGTATTAGGTTATCTAGCGGTTGATTTTGAATCTTCGCATACAAACCCTAATTACTATACAGTATATAGAAAGCGATAAATTGCGGGAATTTAAAATCTAAGCTATTACAAATAAATATCCGAGAATGGGGGTACAAATATTTACAAATGGGGATGAGTCTTATCAGAATAGTAGTGTCCCAAATAATATTTACAACCAAATCGAATCGCATTCTCAATGTAAAATGTAGCAATGTATAAGAATAAAAGCAATGTATCAAGAGTATTTGTGAAAGTGTATGTGATTATTTACAAATGATGCAAATATTAACCAAATTTAAGCATTTATTTATTTTTTATGTTTTTTTTTGTTAATGTTACATGAACAAAAGTTTTTAAGAAAAGAAAAATATTTAAAGAAAATTAATATTTATGTATTTTAGTTTATATACAAAGGTTTATTAAACAAAAATTCTAAAAAGAAAGTTATTTAATTTTAGAAAAAATCCTATTTTTATATACTCTTAAATGTGATAAAAAAGTATTAATAAACATTTTACAAAAAAAGGAAATTAATGTATCATTTTTATTTAACAAAAATATTAGTATAAGTTATTTATAAAAAATGAAGTGATAGAGAAAATAGTATTAGTTTGAAATAAATAAATAAAAATGGATAAAAGATTAAATGGGCCTTAGAGTATCATGCTGGGCCCAAAATGTGAGTGAAAGAGGTCAATAGGGGGTACACGCCAGAAATTGAGATGGGCTTAAGCATTTCAGTGGGACAGGCCCAACGCTCCACAAACATTTGTTTAGGGTTTCGTTTGTTCTGGCTCAGACTAGGGTTTACAGTGGTACGAACGACGCTGTTTCTCTCCTTCCTCAACGTCTTCATCTTTCTCAAAGCATGGCCTATGATGCTCTCTCCGCCTTAGGCTACCAGGCGCCGCCTCTAACTCCTTCTCCCTCCATGGTTGAGCACAGTAGCGACAAGAAAAGGTAACAGTTTCCCCTTTTTTATGTTTTAGGGTTTTAAGTTTTGCGTGTTATTGATTTCTTTTTCTTGGCAAGTTCTGATCTTCTATGTTTGTTCATGTTTGTGTGAGATATTTAAAGAAAAGGGAAGAGGAATTATACCTTTGTTGGCTCTTGGAGACGGAGGTTCTGGAAGTGGACAGGAGGCGTCCTAGGGCGGCCAAGGCAGGGAACGCGTGATGCTGTGAGCTTGTTCTGGTATTCAGTATCTTTTAGCTTTTGTGGTTTTATGATGAATATCTGAAAACCCTAGCTTAAGTGCTTCTTTTCCTCTTCTAAATGCTTGCCTCTGATTGCTTATTTGCTCTTTTATTCTGGGATGCTTTCTGGCTTTGATTTGTTTGATCCTGTGAGGAGCTTGGCTCTGAGGATGTTGTTGCTTCAATTGTTGTTGATATGTTGGTTCTGAGTTGCCTTATTGTTGTGCTTCTGATAACTTGATGATGTTTCCTTATTCTGATTCTCTTTCTCTCTTTTGGACTGAGCTAGCTTCTCCTATGATGAACCTAGTTCTGAGGCACTCATTTTTGTTATTTGAACATTTGGATGGATTGGATTTTGAACAAAGATTGTTAGGGTTAGTGATGTTTTTCTTTGACAGGGCTAGAGGCAAGCTTGTGTTTTGACAGGCTTTGGTATTATGCAAGCTTGTTGGAATTTGTTTTGAAACAGGCTGGAGGTTTATTAGTTTGCCTGGTTTTTTGACTGGCTTAAGGTTTAGGCTTGAGACAGGCTTTGAAACTGAATAAGATTTGATTTGATGTTCAGGCAGGCATGAGGCTTGCTGTATTATGCAGGTTGACCACAGGTTTGAGACTTATGCCGTTTGAACACAGGTTTGTGCTTGTGTTTTAATGCAGGCTTAAGGCTAGATATTTGATGCAGGATGTCTGTTCTGGTCTTTGTGTTTACAGGCTTTTGTTGTTTGAAGGCAGGTTAGCAAGGCCTGAGGCAAGCTTTTGGTATATCTTGTTTTTGTGATATATTTTTCTCGTGTGTTGTTCTGCCTCCTCTTAAACTGTTCTGATATGTTTGTTTTATATCTATTCAGCTTGTCTCAACAAACTGTAAGCCTCTTCCTTTTTTCTCTCTTTCTCTCTCCACAGATAAAAAGCATATTATATTGCTTAAATCTGTACTTTTCTGAAAAAGTGATGGCCTGGAAAATGATGACAAATTTTGAATATGTTGCTTGCATTGTTAGTTTTGCTCTGTATATCTTCTTTCTTCAGATTTTCTGCCTTTTGCTCTTTTGCTAGCTTGTTGACAGTTTTTGGACAGTTCTGCACTTGGTTGGCCATTTTGACTTAGTTTGGTTAGCCTTGTTTGATAGTGCAATTCAGTTTAGTTTCTTTGACAGTTTGCACATGCTGTTTGTTTGGCATTTTGAACTATGCAACTTGTTTTGGAATTATGCAGCCTTGTACATATTCATATGCTTGCAACATTATTTTCTTTCCCTCTTTGTGAACCAAGAGTCCTCTTGTGATTTGCAGAGAGGGTGAACAAACTGATTCCGGCCAATCACTTTTAATGATGAGCCTTTGTTTATCTATCTGAGAAAATACTTTTAATTTCAATTTTATCTGTGTTTGACTCCTTTCTTTTTTTATCTTTGCAGATAAAAATCAATTGGGCAATGGGGAGCATCAGTAGAAGATGAAGACTTAGGAAAATTAGGATACAATTTTATTTTATTTTAACCACTGTAATAAATATTATTATAAATACTTGTAAATAAAATTACTTGTATTTAAATAACACTTGTACCAATAACTAAAAATAAATAAAAGTCTTTTTGTCAGATATCTCCTTTATTTCAATTGTCTATTTAATTATTTAAGCTTTCTTGAATTAAAATAACTGGAAGTAGATCCCAATTATTCTAACTTAGATAAAATAAATAATTAATAAACACTGTAGTCCTGCAACTTCGCATTAATCAATAATAAACTCGGCTTTCCAATCAACCATAAGCATTGCACAGATAATTAAACAAACATCCACATGCCTTTCCTTTTACTGATTAAACCAAACACTGCAAATTTTCAACCAGAAGCCTCAACCCATGTTCCAGAGTCAATTGAAAAGAACTGTAGAATTAATTCCTTCTGAGCATGCGCGCGCAAACCCTAATTCTTGATTTATCGTCAAGGAAGCGCCTGCCTGATCAAACCATGGGCCAAACTCAAACAAACCCTAGCAACCTGCTTGAACTGATTCAAAATCAATGGAAACCCTAATTTTGTCTGACTGATGAGAAAAGTCTGTTTGACCAATTCTTAAGCCAATCCGAAAAAATCAGGAAACTCGAAGCTGTGATTTCTTGTGAAAAAGAGAGAGGGCAAATCTTGGGGTACAACAGTAACATCTCATCAACAACTCAGTTGTACATTAATACTACCGTAACTCATACTGCTATTCTGTAATCTTACGTCATTACTATCGTTACTCCTACTGTTACAAATCAAACAGCAGGCTATAACCATTTCTTCCTCATCATTCTGCATAAAAACCAACATAACGATTAATGCGGGAATTAACTCTAGGCCTATTTGGAATTACTAGGGTTATCCTTCCTACTCTTCATTTAATCCTCAAACGGAGTCCGAAAACTCAAGTTACAGCATCTTCAAAACGATCTTGCCAACCAAACCAGACAACATGAGTCAATGCATAACTCCTTGGGTCGATGCGTTCTGCGCTGAATTCGCAACATGAGTCGATGCATCCTCTCTTGGATCGACTCATACTGAGTCTTACACACAGCATGTATCGACACATTCCCCTATGGATGGACTCATCCTGAGTCTAAAAGCACTCATGTATCGATGCAAAACCTCTTCGTGTCGACACATCCTGAGTCTCTAAACCTTCTTGTATCGACATGTCATGTTTGGGGTCGACGCATACTGCTCCATCCTGCAAAAATTCTACAATTTTCTCTGTTTTTTCACTACGGGTTCTATACTTTAAGCCCTAAAAACTTAATCTAATCATAGATAATCACCACTTACAATTACCTTATAATTCTACATCAATTAAACAGCTTCGGGACATCATTATTCATCTATACTTCATTAATTTCAAATCATACAACATCATAAACATTCAATTCATGAACAAGACAACAATTACCTCTAACCCTACATACCAATTATCATGAACCCAATTATAGAGTCAGAACCCCACCTTTACCTTGGATTGAAGGCCGCTCTATAATCTTCCGATCGAAACCTCGTTGTGCCGTTTTTCCTCTTTTTCCAGCAGCTTCACGTTCTTCTTCTTAATCCTTATTCTTCTACTGCATCTTCTTTCTATTCTTTCTAGCAACAATAAAATAACTAATTTTTCTCTTAACTCCTTATTGGGCTTAAAACTAATACACCCCCTTATTACTTCTATTCCTTTAAAAACAAGTCCACATCAATAATATTATACTTCTAATATTATTTCTCCGCTTAATAAAATAAATAAATCCAATTAATCACAACACAACTTCTCAAATATTCCAAAAATAATTTAATTAAATAATTAATTAAATTACGGGCGTTACAACTCTCCCCCACATAGAATATTTTCGTCCTCAAAAATTTACTTCAATCAAACAATTCAGAGTAGGAGTCTCGCATCTTGCTCTCCAACTCCCAAGTTATGCTTTCTCCGGCATCTCCTAGCCAAACCACTTTAACCAAAGCAATCTCTTTTCCCCTGAGAGTCTTAGTTTCACAATCCGCGATCCGTACAGGTATCGTCTCCACCGTAAGATTATCCCGTACTTGCACATCATCCATATGAATCACATGAGATGGATCTGAAATATACTTCTGGAGTTGCGACACATGAAACACATCATGCAAATTTGAAAGATAGGCGGTAAAGCCACTCTATAAGAAACATTCCCCACTCTCTCCAAAATATGATACGGTCCAATAAAACGAGAAGTGACCTTCTTAGACTTCAATGCTCGCCCAACACCAGTCACAGGTGTAACTCTCAAAAACACATGATCACCAGCTTGAAATTCTAAATCTTTCCTTCTCTTGTCATGATAAATCTTCTGTCTACTTTGCGAAGCTTTCATATTTTCTCGAATCAACTTCACCTTCTCAGTAGTTTCACGAACAACTTCAGGTCCAAGTACTATACTTTCACCAGATTCATGCCAACATAAAGGAGTTCTACATCTCCGACCATACAACGCTTTAAAAGGTGCCATCTCAATACTAGAATGGTAACTGTTATTATAGGTGAACACTATCAACGGAAGATAAGTATCCCACGAACCTCCCTACTCAAGAACACATGCCCTCAACAAATCTTCCAATGATTGAATAGTCCACTCAGACTGGCCATCTGTCTGAGGATGATACGCTGAACTCAACCTCAACTTAGAACCCAACGCTTCTTGCAAACTCTTCCAAAAATCAGAAGTAAATCTTGGATATCTATCTGACACAATGCACAAAGGAACACCATGCAGCTTCACAATTACACTCGTGTAAATCTCAACCAACTTCGACACTGGAAAACTGATGTTAATAGGAATAAAATGAGCTGACTTCGTAAGCCTATCAACAATCATCCAAATCGAATCATGTCCTCTTAAAGTATTACGCAACCCCGTCACAAAGTCCATTGAAATGCTATCCCATTTCCATTCTGGAACTTCCAACGGTTGCATCAATCATGCAGGCTTCTGATGTTCAACTTTCGACTTCTGACAAGTCAAACATGCATACACAAACTGAGCCACATCACTCTTCATTCCAGGCCATCAAAACAAACCTTTAAAATCTTGATACATCTTAGTAGCTCCTGGATGAATACTCAACTAACTTCTATGACTCTCCTCAAGTATCACCTTCTTCATCTCAGCATCATCAGGAATACAAATTTGGTGACGAAACCTCAACACACCTTGCGCATTTAACTTAAGATCACTATTCTCAGACTGATCAATCCCAACCATCAAATCTACTAGTTTCACATCCAACTTCTGAGCTTCTCTGATACTGTCTAGAAATTCATTATTAATCTTCAACATACCCAACATAACACTTCGCGGCGTAACTTCGCAAACTAAGCTCATATCTCTGAAATGCTCAATTAATTCCAACTATTTAACCATCATCGCTGACATATGTAAAGTCTTTTGACTCAACGCATCAGCTACCACATTCGCTTTTCCTGGATGATAATTCAAACCAAAATCATAATCCTTTAACAGTTCCAACCATCTTCGTTGCCTCATGTTCAACTCCTTATGATCAAAAAGATACTTCACACTCTTATGGTCACTAAACACTTCAAATCTAGAACCATAAAGATAATGCTTTCAAATCTTCAACACAAAGACTACTGCAGCAAGCTCTAAATCATACGTAGGATAGTTCTTCTCATGAGTCGTCAACTGCCTTGACGCATAAGCAACTACCTTACCATTCTGCATAAGCACACCTCCTAAACCCATCTTAGAAGCATCACAATACACCACAAAAGACTCTCCTGGTTTAGGCAACGTCAAAATTGGAGCCGACGTCAACCTCTTCTTCAATTCTGTAAAACTTTCTTTGCACTGAACAACCCATACAAAAGCTCTACCCTTACAAGTCAACTTAGTCAATGGAAGTGCCAGCTTAGAAAAACCTTCAACAAACCTTCTATAATAACCAGCTAATCCCAAAAAGCTTCTAATCTCAGTAGCTGACTTTGGAGTCTCCCATTGCAACACAGGATCAACCTTCGATGGATCTACAACACTGCCACTACCCAAAATCACATGACCAAGAAAACTAACCTCCTTTAACCAAAACTCACACTTGGACAGCTTTGCATACAACTTCTTCTCTTTCAAAACTTGCAATACTACTCTTAAGTGTTCAACATGCTCTTCCTATGACTTAGAGTAAATCAAAATATCAATAATGAACACCACTACGAAATGATCTAAATAAGTATGAAATATACAATTCATATATTCCATGAATGCTCCCAGCGCATTATTAACACCGAAAGGCATCACTGAATACTCATAATGTCCATAACGTGTCCTGAAAGTCGTCTTCTAGATATCTTCATCCTTCACATTTATCTGATGGTAACCCGACCTCAAATCAATCTTACTAAACACACGAGCATCCACCAATTGGTCCATCAAGTCATCTATTCTTGGAAGAGGATACTTGTTCTTAATCGTCACTTTATTCAATTGTCTATAATAAACACAAAGCCTCATACTTCCATCTTTCTTCTTTACTAACAACACCGGAGCTCCCCACGGTGATACACTTGGTCTTACAAACTTCTTCTCAAGTAATTCTTCTGATTGCTTCTTTAACTCTGACAATTCAGATGCAGACATCTGGTATGGTGCCATAGACATAGGTCTGGTACCAGGTACAAGATTAATTGCGAATTCAACTTCCCTCTCTGGCGGTACATCAGGAATCTCATCGGGGAAAACTTCAGGAAATTCACGCACCACCTGCAATACCTCAATTATAGCTTGAGTCTCTACAGATAGCGACGCCATCAATGAGAACATCTACACTTCTTCTTGCATCAACTTCTTCAACTGTTTAGCAGACAACAGGACCTTTTCCTCTTCCTCAGGAGTAGAAAACCTCACGGACTTATCATAACAGTTAATATGAACACAATTATGCTCTAACCAGTTCATACCCAAAATTACATCCAAACCTCTTAACGGTAAACAAACCAAATCAACAACAAAGTCTCTGTCGAAGATCGACAAGGGACACCTCAAACACATAAAAGAAGTAGTCACTGACCCCTTGGCTGGAGTATCGACGACCATTTCTCCATTCAAAGAAGATAACATAAGACCCAATCTTTCAACATAATTAGCAGCAATAAAACAATGCGTAGCACCGGTATCAATAATAGAAATTAAAGGAGTACTATTAATGAAACATGTACCTCTGATAAGTCTATCCTCAGTAGCTGTATGATCCTTAACCAAAGTGAACACTTTACCACTCGTCTGAGCCCTCTTTGGTTTCTGACACTGACTACCAATGTGACCTTCTTCTCTATAATTGAAACAAATCACATCCTTATGTTCACACTCAGATACAACATATTTGTTCTTACCACAACAGAAACACCTCTTCACTTCAGTAGTACACACATTACTCTTATGCCCAGGTTTTCCACACTTAAAGCAAAACACACTCGTAGAAGCATCTCCCCCACTAGTCCTCTGACCCTGAGCAACTTTCTATTTACCTTTACCAGTTGGGGTATCATAAGGCTTACCACGACTCTGTTGGTGCTTAACCCTCTTCTTATTGATAATCTTGTAATGCGCATAATTATCCTCCTCATAAATCCTGCAACTATCAACTGAATCAGCAAAGACACGGATCTTCTAGTATCCAACTGCCTTCTGGATCTCCGGGCAAAACCCGTTCTCAAACTTGATACACTTCGAAAACTCAGCATTGTCCTCAGCGTAGTGCGGATAAAACTTAGCCAACTCAGCAAACTTGGCAGCATACTCAACAATAGACATATTTCCTTGCTTCAGCTCAAGGAACTCAATTTCCTTCTTACCACGGACATCTTCAGGAAAGTTCTTCTTCAAAAACTCCCTACGGAACACAGCCTAAGTGACATTCTCACCTGCAGCTTCAAACTTCTAACAAGTCTCAAGCCACCAGTCATCAACCTCGACTCCTAGCATATGAGTACCATATTGAACCTTCTGCGCTGGAGTGCAGTCCATCACACAGAAGATTCTCTCAATCTCTTTCAACCACTCCAATGCTCCATCAGGATCATACTTTCCCTTGAACTTAGGCGGATTCTCTCTCTGGAAAGTTGCCAAGCTACGAGATCCAGCATTCCCGTCAACATTCGGCTAATTCTCCATCGCATGAGCCATTGCTTCTAAAGCAGCAGCAAGTGCAACATCATTCCTTCCAGCCATCTCAAATTATCACTACAACACAAACAACGGTTAGAACTCAAATTAACAATACTCGATTGTTAGACAACTACGACTCGACGATAAGGTCGGACCAACCTTTTGCTCTAATACCAACTTTGTAACACCCCAATTCTACCCCGGCAAATTATATAAATGAATAAGAGTTATAAAAATCATTTATGCAAACAAATCGGGATGCCACAAATTCTTCTATCAAAATTCATTGCATTCATCGTGGATATATAACACTTTTAAAACATCGAATGAACCATCATCATAACATCTTTAATTAAATAACTCAACATCTACGCAGCGGAATTCTTAATAACATCTTTATCATCATTACATCAACTTCAAACCAACACATACTTAACAATAATCAACTTAAAGTTAAACAACTAAATAATCAACAATCAAAAGCAACAAGCATTCATCCCCCCGAGTGTTACATATCAGAGCAATGACACCGACTCGAACTACTGAAGGTATATAGCCTTCACTCTCGATTACCTACACGTTACCAACATAAGGGCAACATTCAAACAGAAGGGGTAAGATATCTAACAATATAATAAAGCACATGATAATTAATATACTAAATTAGATCACATAACATCACCACTTCTCATCTCGTAATCAACAATAATCACAACATATATACATATTTACCACATTAAAACACACTTCTTTATGCAATCATATGATGCGACTCAATACTATGCAAATGCATGTGGTACCATTGGAGCAGAACTCCCATCTCAAAAATTTGCCAATTAATAGAGGCATCAAGAAGGCATCAGCCTTCATCTCAATATTCGCCAATACAGGCCATCTCAACGAGCATAAGCTCCATCTCAAAATGCAATGTATGCAACACAATCATGAATGTTATAACAACATCGCAATTAACAACATCTCAATACAACACCATCATTGGCCAAAGGACTACATCACAAAAGCATCTCAACATCCCTTCATCAACATCTCATATCCTCATATTAATTCAGTAGACATCATTTATTCGTCAAACATCATTTATTCATCATAAATTATCAAACACAACTTCATTAGTAATATCTCATCAACAACTCAGTTGTACATTAATACTACCGTAACTCATACTGCTATTCTGTAATCTTACGTCATTACTATCGTTACTCCTACTGTTACAAATCAAACAGCAGCCTATAACCATTTCTTCCTCATCATTCTGTATAAAAACCAACATAACGATTAACGCGGGAATTAACTCTAGGCCTATTTGGGATTACTAGGTGTTGTACCCCAAAATTTGCCCTCCCATATTCTTCAAGATTTGCCAAGTCAAGCTTCAAAATCTCCCCAAGGGTTGCACAGTTCAAGGACCTCCTAACAGTCAAAAATTAGGGTTTTGGTTCTGACAAAGAAAATGAAGTTTCCAAGGTTCCAATGAAGTCCCACATGCCTACAAACATGGTCAAGCATCCTCATATCAAGTTTCAAGACTTACAGCTCAAAATTGCACAGTCAAAAACCCTAATTGCACTACAGTCAACTGCAGGGGAAAAATGGTCATTTGACAGTCAAAAGTTCAAATTTTTGGTCAACATCTCATTTTGAAGCCACAAACATCATTTGATCAATGCTTGATCATGATTCTCAAAGCTTGGCTCAAAAAGTCTCAAGATGCAAAAGTTTCCATATTTGGACAGTTGAAAAAGTCAACTGTAACTTGACCAAGGCATAACTTTCACATGGATTATCAGAAAAATTCCAACCAAAGCTCATTTTTAAGAGAAAGACATTTCCTACAACTCTTCTTCACACTTCAAGTCCAAGAAATGCTCTCACAAAAAGTTATCAATTACAACATTATAGGTCATTTTCAAAAGTCAACAAAAAAGGACTTTAAGTCAAAGGCCATAACTTGATATTGGTAAATCAAAATGGCATGGGACTAAAGGAATTGGTTAGAGGACTTCAAGACCTTTCCAAAATGTCCAAGAACATGAGCAAAGCTTAAAAATTGAGCAAGATATGCCTTGTGGAAGTTGGGAAATTTTTGGGTATTTTGAAAAATCAACATTGCTTCAAATGCCTTAAAAATGCTAATGGGCCTCTTTTTCTTCCAAGATTCATCATCCAAGGCATGTGCACGACCATTTGGACCAAAGGGAAGTTTTTCATCATTTTTATTTATTTATTTGAATTTTTAATTGCTAATAATTCATTTAATTAATTAAAATATATGAAAAATACCAAACCTAAGTTTTTAAATCTTTTTATGCATGGAATACACTCAATATTTCGTGCATGATCAGATTTGGAAAGAATCAAGGCAATTGAACATGATTTGTATCAAATTTGCATGAAAAAAGATTGAAAAATTATGGCATGAAAATCAAATATTGATTCCATCATTGCAAAGATTCTTTGGACCAAAAACTCAACCCTAATCATTCACACATATATACTCATGCAAACCCTAGTGTTCATGACCTCCAAGCTGCGCCAGAAAAGAAGAACCAAGTTTGAGTTTTTGTGAAAAAAGTCCAAAACTGAAAACCATATTCCAGTGCGATTCAAAGGCAAATAACCATTCTATTGTGTTCCTGAGGCTTCAAGGAACGTGTTTGAATAAAAATCATCAACTCTAACACCCGGAATTGGTATACATAACTCAAGTTTATTCACATTTTTTTCATATTCGTGTTTCAATATTCAAGCATTCTCATTGCATTTTTCTTGTGGAGTCATACTAATTGATTGATTCTAAAGCTAACTGCATACTTTAATTGAGTTTTCGTGCCAAATTAGAGGATTCACCATTGAAACAGGCTAGGGTTCTTCAAGCTTCGAATTGGGTATTTTTTAATACTGTAAAATTAGAACACCTTAATACCATGGTTAAATCCAGGAAGCTTGGACGATTCTAATGCAACAGTCGCGCCCAATTTATATAGCATCATAGCCTAATCGCTATTTTGGAAAAAGGCATATTTTGGGGGGGTTTAAAACCCCCGCTAATTCTCTTTTATTTTTCAGATATAGCGAGCCAACAAAGAAGAAGACTATGTGGCACCATCTGGTTGGAGTATTTGAATTTCGCGCTAAACGTTCCACTAACTTTTGTTTTATCTTATATTATTCATTGGCCATATAATAAACAAAACGCGTGAAGAGCTCCAGTGGCAGGCATGTGTATTGGTAACCCCTGGGACCTGGGTTCGAATCCCAGGTCCCCCTTTCTATAACCTACCTCCCGAACCGAGAACAATCTCTATAAGGAATTTTTCTGTGCTTTTGTCCTTTCCATTTGGAGAAAATAAAAGACGGTGGCGACTCTTGCTTCCGCGACATTTCGCGAACCAGCGTTAAACAGTCAGTTCCAGATCCACCGATCACAGAACTGGCGACTCTGCTGGGGAATTATTTTAAAGTGAGGTGTACCTTAGGACTAAGATCACTTGTGTTTTCAATTGTATTGATTTGCTTGCTTTAAATTGTGGGATTGTCTTGGGAGTTCTATAGATCCTAACCCGGATCTGGGGATACCTTCTTAGAAAGTAGCAACAAGGCTGTGAGGGAACTGTGCGGGGTATACCGACATGGTTGAAACAGTCTGCTACGTTGATGTGGCACTTTGGTGTGTACCGGTAACCCTTGAGTTCAGTCAAGGAGAGTACGGGGCCTCCGCATGGTGTCGTGAAGCATCAACAGACCTTAGGAACCTTAATTGAACTATCTTGGCCTCTTTAGGGTAGTGAGATAACTGACTTTGGTGCAGTCCGAGGTTGGTTGATACTCGATACTACACTCAATTGAGGGTTGCTTTCCTGGAATATTTCGGTCGCCAGTTCAGTGGCTAAATCGAAACAATGAACAATGAAAGAAATCCCGTGATATTGGGACCCTTAGAACCCGGTTACTTCTAATAGGACAGGTTGAGCCCACCAACATCAAGAGGGTAATACCCAGACCCCATGCTGGCCTAAACCCTAAGGGCTTCTCTTGTGTGACTTGTGTGCCTTCGTACTTGACTACTTGCATGCTTGTCATCTAACACATGAACTATTTGCAGGTTTTGTTTATAGTCCTTAATTGGGACCCATAACAGGGTTTGCTAAGTTTCTTGCAGGTTTTATTTAGTCCTTAATTAGGACTCATAACAGGGTTTACTGAGTTTGCTTGCAGGCTTTGTTTATAGTCCTTAATAAGGGCTCATAACATGGTTTATCCATATTACCCCATGCATCATGACATCATACCATTGCATACATCCTGCATAAAAAACTAATCCATTTCAAGGATCTCAAGGGCTTGTGATGCAGGTCATGGTGAATCAACTATCCCAGCAAGGGGCAAAGAGGATTTATTTTCCTCTAGACAAAGTTGTCAGGGGCTATGACCCACTTGATATGGTGAGCTTTGACACTTGAAGAAGATTCCCCGAGCCAAGATTGTCAGGGGCTATGACCCACTGGATATGGTGAGCCTTTGACCCTTGACGAAGGACTCTCAACAATATGCAGTTCCTTCAATCAAGCCATCGGATCCCAATTCTAACAATTTTCTTGTTTTTCCCGCGAGATCCTTGAAAACATTGCATATATATATACATACATATCATTGCATTACAGGTACCCTTTTGACAGGTCTCTTACCTTCTTCGCTGTTTATTTCAGCCAATCGTCATGAATCCTGAATCATCAACTGAGCAGTCCATCAAGGCCCTCCAGGCTCAGAATGCCCAGTTCCAAGAGCTGATCATGAATTTGGCCCAGGGGCAACAAGATCTGAAGACCCTGCTCTTGAAAAAGAAGAAGAAGAGGACAGTGTTGTTCAACCCGAGACGCAAATCTGGGAATGGATCACTAAATGAAGTTGAGCAGACTACCCCATCTGTTGGAAAGGACAGCCCCCATGAGAGAGAGGTTCCTAGTCCTGTGGTCTCTGACAACGAGACTGACTTCAACGACGAACAATACCCTCCTGCTGAACACAAGTACAAGCAGTTGGAAGACCGTCTGAATGCAATGGAAATTCAACAAGTACCTGGTTTGGATTTCGGAGATTTGGGTCTAACTTCTGGTGTGGTGATCCCACACAAATTCAAAGCACCCTCTTTTGCTAAGTACGATGGGGAATCCTGTCCCAGGCTGCATCTCAGGTCTTATGTGCGGAAGATTCAACCGTATACTGTGGACAAGAACTTGTGGATCCACTTCTTCCAGGAAAGTCTTTCAGGGACTCATCTCGAATGGTTCTATCAGCTGGATGGAACCAAGGTTCGTAACTGGGAGGAGTTGGCTACTGCTTTTTACAAGCAGTATCAGTACAATGCCGACCTCGCTCCTACGCGTACCCAACTCCAGGGTATGTCGCTAGGATCGGGAGAAGGTTTTAAAGAGTATGCGCAGAAATAGAGAGACCTGGCCGGTAGGGTACAACCACCGCTGACTGACCGTGAACTTGTGGACATGTTCTTGGGGACCCTGTCTGGTCCATTCTACAACCACCTGATTGGGAATTCGTCTGCTGGATCCACAGATCTTATCTTGACTGGAGAGCGAATAGAAGCTGGCATCAGGTCTGGGAAGATTCAAGAGGCTGCACCTTCTGATAAAAAGCCTCATCATGGAAAGAAAGAGTCCAATGCTGTGCATGGTAAAAAGAGCCGTCATGAGGTAGGGGCAACCCAGATCTCCAATCCTAGACCTGCTCAACAAGGACAGGGGCAGCAGCGCAAGGAGAGCGCACCCAAACGACAGTTCACCAAGATCAACATGTCGCTGGATCAAGCACTACAACAAATGTTGAAGGCAGGGCTGATCACCTCAAGGGCTGCTCTTCAGAATCCGAACACTTCTGCTCCGAACTACCATCCTAATGAGAGGTGTGCCTACCACTCTGATAGCCCGGGGCATACTACGGACAACTGCTGGCCTCTCAAGAACAAGATTCAAGACATGATCGACGCCGGAGAGATTCAATTTGAAGTACCTGAGACTCCAAGCATAATCACTGCTCCGTTGCCCAATCATTGAAGACCTTTTGTTTATTTGAATTTTCGAGTTGTACTTTTCTTTGCTCATACAAACAATTAATGTCATAACAAACTCTTTTACTCTATTAAAGCATCGCATATGTCTGTTTTGGGAATTAATACAATTGTTTTCATTATATTCAAAATTGTTTTCATTTTTTCTATGATGATCAACTCTCGATTAATAATTCTAAGCCTCTTGAGGGAGGATGACGAAAACGATACCGCTATCTTTGCAGTATGCTTTGAACAGACCCCGCTGATGAAGTACAGGCATTGTTTCAATCCCTAAACACTGGAGTTATAAGGAAGATAATCCCTCGTCAACCCCTCTGAGCCAAAGAAGTAGGAGTTTTTCTTTTCGAAATTTAAAACCCTTAATCATAACCTGGGGCAGGGTAGTTCTCTCAGTTGATCCAAGTGCATAACAAATGGCACCAAAGAGGTCCTTACAAAACAAAGAAAGACAGTGATGGTTCCGAATAATCAATAAAGACAGGCAGTCATTACTTCTCAAAATAAAAACCCATTAAGTCAAAACCTATGAAGGAGACTTATAAAACTGGGGCATCCCGCTGACTGTAATTCCAAAAAGAAACAGTTCAGGCAAAAAACAGGGATAATGAAAGAAAAAGAAAGAGGTCTTACAAACCCTCAATAACAAAAAGGAATGACCGCCTATTCAAAATAAACTATCAACATCCGAACCATCACTGGAGCATCAAAGCAAAGACTCGAACAAGGTCTAACGCACGATTAACTGAGTTTAGGTTCGAAGAACATCACGAAGAGCGGGTGGGTACAAATAATTTGAGCCTTTATCCTTTGTTTCTTAAAACGTGAACCAGGCTACGTTATAACCCTTAAAAGTCCTAGCTGAAGCATGGGTTAGTTCGAAAGCATACTGTTACGAAAGGTATCCTGACTCCTTAAGGCCTACGGTAAATATGGAGTTGACCTCACGTTTTACAAACATTCACTTGTTTTATGAAAAACTGCATTTTCAAAAATTTCAAAACAGACATAAGCTTTGCATTTTTGATATAACATTTTTTGCATATGACTATTTGTTTGAACAGCAGGGAAATTCGCACGACGAATATCTAATGAATAAAAGCACCTCCAATCAAGGGGCAGACATGATCATGGTCCATCACCTAGGGCAGTTAAGTCAAGATTCAGAGAATCTCTCAAAATGCCAAACAGCCTGGGGCAAATCTCCGCCTGAGTCACTTGGGGCATTCCAGCAACGAATCTTGCCTGATCAAACATCTTTTGGTGGCATGGCAAAACACTTCTGACAGGGGCACCTCCCTGCATTCTGAGAGCATGGACATAGTCGGAAAAAACTACTATGCAAAATCAAAGACCCGCTAGGTTGACACGCCTAGGCAAAAATAAGGGCTTCCTGGCGAACCAAAAGGGTTCGGGCAAAAATAAGGGATGAAAATGAAAAAAATCTGTACACCCGGCAAGTCGAAAACCTGAAAAGGCGGCTTGGGAAAAAATGGGTATCCCGGTGGACTGAAAACCCGAAAGGGCGGTCCAGGCAAAAATTAGGGATCAAAGCGTACGACTATGTCCCGTCATCTCGTCATTTGCCTACCAGAAGATTTGTCAATCGGCAGCCGTCAAGCACCTCCACAGGTATCTTCTAACATCAGAAACAGGGGCAGTAAGGAGTTGTCTAAGCGATCTAGTTACTCTGTCCACCAAGGTACTAAGATAGGTTCGGCTGAAGAACAATCAAGATGCCTTAATTCCCCAGAGAGTGAACCAGGATTCAACAATTCTCTCCCCAAGCAGAGTTAGCTTACTGTCAGCCTTAAAGAAGTTGGATCATCTCCAGAAGAGCTCAACACTCCCCAACGGAATATACAGACATTCCTAACAAGCATCCCCGGCAGTCTTGATCTAAAGATTGTTCCCCGGCGGCATACCAGACATTCAATGGAGTCATTTCCCCAGCATCTCAAGACTTCCCCAGAAGAGCCCAATCTAGTTCCCAGGAAAGTTGGAATCCATCTCCCCAAGCAGTAGGCCTATCCCCAGTAGATTCTAGAAGCTTGTTCCCCGTAGAGCACGAACGCGTCTCCCGGCTTTATTCAAAGAGTTATTCCCCTACCAGGATATAACTGGGTTATCCTCAGCCAAAAGCCACGGAGAGATCGTCCTCGGCGAAGTCTTCTTATCCCCGGCGAAGTTTATCAACACTTCCAACACAACAATGGTATCCCCAGTGAAGTTACCATCAACATTTCAGCAAAGTACCCCTCTTCCCACAGAGTATTTTCCCCAGCAAGATCGCTATAGTAATCTCCCCCGCAGAGTAATCTCCAAACATATTCCCCAACGGAGTCATCTTCTCCTACCGGTTCATTCTTGCAGAGCGAAAAGCTCTCTCTTCAACACCAGCCCAGGAGTTAACTTCCTGGCACCCGTCAAGGATTTATTTTCTTAAACAAAAATACATTCATGAACATTACATCTTCATACATTATAGCATGCATATGCATCATACTACACGAATCTCATCAATTTTGAGGACATCCTGAAATCATGCAGTTCATGCATCATGATCTTGCATACAACTAATGCTTTACCTTTTCAGGAAAGGTCAATACAAAGATGATTACTATCAACTATCGCGACTCCTTCTAGATATAGTTCAGATGTGACCCAGATATGGCGACGTTCTGATACTTCTTCCAGATTTCATTCTAGAGATAGTTCGGACGTGAACCAGATATGGCGACGTTCTGATACTTCTTCCAGATTTCCTTCTAGATATAGTTCAGATGTGAACCAGATATGGCAACGTTCTGATACTTCTTCCAGATTTCATTCTAGAGATAGTTCGGATGTGAACCAGATATGGCAACGTTCTGATACTTCTTCCAGATTTCCTTCTAGATATAGTTCAGATGTGAACCGGATATGGCGACGTTCTGATACTTCTTCCAGATTTCCTTCTAGATATAGTTCAGATGTGAACCAGATATGGCGACGTTCTGATACTTCTTCCAGGTTTCCTTCCAGATATGGTTCGGATGTGACCCAGGCATGGCGACGTTCTGACACTTATTTCATACCCCCCTCAGATAACTTAGAGATGCTCCGGACACGAAAGCTGTTCTATTGTTTATTCATAGATCACCTTTCTAGAGATGGTTCAGATGTGACCCGGATATGGCTACCTTCTGATACTTGTCCCAGATTCATTCAGATATAGTTTGGAAATGCTCCAGATATGGATGTTGTTCTTCGGCTTATTCAAGTTTCTTCTCAAAGATGGCTCATATATACTCCAGAACCGGATGCTAGTCTATCACTTATTCACAGTTTCTTCTCAAACAACTTAGAGATGCTCCAGACCCGGAGACTATTCTATTGCTTAGTCCAGATTCATTCGAAAGACTATTCCAGATTCGATTCCTGCATCCAGTCAAAAGCCTTCTCTAGTCCAGTTAAATCGACCCCTAACAGATTTTCCTGATAAAGACTCAGTAGAAGATATCCAAGATTCTCTCAATGATTACTGTTGAGGTTGAAGTCGCCCTAGATTCTCTCAATGATTACTGTTGAGGTTGAAGTCGCCCGAGATTCTCTCAATGATTACTGTTGAGGTTGAAGTCGCCCAAGATTCTCTCAATGATACTATTGAGGTTAAAGTCGCCTATGGTTCTCTCCCCGTTACTGCGGAGGTAGTTATCATCCCCAGATTCTCTCAGCGTTACTGTTGAGGTTGAAGTCGCCCAAGGTTCTCTCAGCGTGACTGTTGAGGTTGAAGTCATCCAAGGTTCTCTCACCGTTCCTGTTGAGGTAGTAACCATCCCTGGTTCATTCATCACCTTTTGAAGATCCAGATCCAGCTCCTGTAACCAGTCAGGACGCATCTATACAAAGAATCTGAAGACCAGCTCCTGTAACAGGTCAGGTAATCTTTTTCTTTTGCAGGTACGCAAGCTCTCACTAAGGAATCTCTTACGCGATCAACACCCAGATGGCATCTATAAGCCCATCCACATATTCATTACATCTCAGCATGACATCTATAAGCCCATCATCCTATCCATCAATCTCCAAATGGCATCCGTAAGCCCATTCCCCCATCACACTACTATGTGAGCGCAAATTTCTGGGCACTCTAGTGTTCAATCATCTTCTACCCTCGGATTACGAAAGGCACGTCAGCCAATCTGCATCCTCAGGTATAAGAAGATTGAACAGGGGCAACTGTTGTACCTCAAAATTTTCTCTCCCATATTCTTCAAGATTTGCCAAGTCAAGCTTCAAAATCTCCCCAAGGGTTGCACAGTTCAAGGGCCTCCTAACAGTCAAAAATTAGGGTTTTGGTTCTGACAAAGAAAATGAAGTTTCCAAGGGTCCAATCAAGTCCCACATGCCTACAAACATGGTCAAGCATCCTCATATCAAGTTTCAAGACTTACAGCTCAAAATTGCACAATCAAAAACCCTAATTGCACTACAGTCAACTGCAGGGGCAAAATGGTCATTTGACAGTCAAAAGTTCAAATTTTTGGTCAACATCTCATTTTGAAGCCACAAACATCATTTGATCAATGCTTGATCATGATTCTCAAAGCTTGGCTCAAAAAGTCTCAAGATGCAAAAGTTTCCATATTTGGACAGTTGAAAAAGTCAACTGTAACTTGACCAAGGCATAACTTTCACATGGATTATCATAAAAATTCCATCCAAAGCTCATTTTGAAGAGAAAGACATTTCCTACAACTCTTCTTCACACTTCAAGTCCAAGAAATGCTCTCACAAAAAGTTATCAATTTCAACATTATAGGTCATTTTCAAAAGTCAACAAAAAAGGACTTTAAGTCAAAGGCCATAACTTGAGATTGGTAAATCAAAATTGCATGGTACTAAAGGCATTGGTTAGAGGACTTCAAGACCTTTCCAAAATGTCCAAGAACATGAGCAAAGCTTAAAAATTGAGCAAGATATGCCTTGTGGAAGTTGGGAAATTTTTGGGTATTTTGAAAAGTCAACATTGCTTCAAATGCCTTAAAAATGCTAATGGGCCTCTTTTTCTTCCAAGATTCATCATCCAAGGTATGTGCACGACCATTTGGCCCAAAGGGAAGTTTTTCATCATTTTTATTTATTTATTTGAATTTTTAATTGCTAATAATTCATTTAATTAATTAAAATATATGAAAAATACCAAACCTAAGTTTTTAAATCTTTTTATGCATGGAATACACTCAATATTTCGTGCATGATCAGATTTGGAAAGAATCAAGGCAATTGAACATGATTTGTATCAAATTTGCATGAAAAAAGATTGAAAAATTATGGCATGAAAATCAAATATTGATTCCATAATTGCAAAGATTCTTTGGACCAAAAACTCAACCCTAATCATTCACAAATATATACTCATGCAAACCCTAGTGTTCATGACCTCCAAGCTGCGCCAGAAAAGAAGAACCAAGTTTGAGTTTTTGTGAAAAAAGTCCAAAACTGAAAACCATATTCCAGTGCGATTCAAAGGCAAATAACCATTCTATTGTGTTCCTTAGGCTTCAAGGAACGTGTTTGAATAAAAATCATCAGCTCTAACGCCCAGAATTGGTATAAAGAACTCAAGTTTATTCACATTTTTTTCATATTCGTGTTTCAATATTCAAGCATTCTCATTGCATTTTTCTTGTGGATTCATACTAATTGATTGATTCTAAAGCTAACTGCATACTTTAATTGAGTTTTCGTGCCAAATTAGAGGATTCACCATTGAAACAGGCTAGGGTTATTCAAGCTTCGAATTGGGTATTTTTGAATACTGTAAAATTAGAACACCTTAATACCATGGTTAAATCCAGGAAGCTTGGACGATTCTAATGCAACAGTCGCGCCCAATTTATATAGCATCATAGCCTAATCGCTATTTTGGAAAAAGGCATATTTTGGGGGGGTTTAAAACCCCCGCTAATTCTCTTTTATTTTTCAGATACAGCGAGCCAACGAAGAAGAAGACTATGTGGCACCATCTGGTTGGAGTATTTGAATTTCGCGCTAAACGTTCCACTAACTTTTGTTTTATCTTATATTATTCATTGGCCATATAATAAACAAAACGCGTGAAGAGCTCCAGTGGCAGGCATGTGTATTGGTAACCCCTGGGACCTGGGTTCGAATCCCAGGTCCCCCTTTCTATAACCTACCTCCCGAACCGAGAACAATCTCTATAAGGAATTTTTCTGTGCTTTTGTCCTTTCCATTTGGAGAAAATAAAAGACGGTGGCGACTCTTGCTTCCGCGACATTTCGCGAACCAGCGTTAAACAGTCAGTTCCAGATCCACCGATCACACTAGGGTTATCCTTCCTAATCTTCATTTAATCCTCAAGAGTTAAATCTCGTCGTGTTAGCTATTCAACGCTTCGAACGACACCTTAAACGGAGTCTGAAAACTCAAGTTACAACATCTTCAAAATGATCCTCCCAACAAAACCAGATAACATGAGTCGATGCATAACTCCTTGGGTCGACGCATACTGCGCTGAATTCGCAAAATGAGTCGATGCATCCTCTCTTGGATCGACTCATACTGAGTCTTACACACAGCATGTATCGACACATTCCCCTATGGATCAACTCATCATGAGTATAAAAGCACTCATGTATCGATGCAAAACCTCTTCGTGTCGACTCATCCTGAGTCTCTAAACCTTCTTGTATCGACACATCATGTTTGGGGTCGATGCATATTGCTCCATCCTTCATAAATTCTGCATTTTTCTCTGTGTTTTCACTACGGGTTCTATACTTTAAGACCTAAAAACATAATCTAATCATAGATAATCACCACTTACAATTACCTTATAATTCTACATCAATTAAACAGCTTCGAGACATCATCATTGATCTATACTTTATTAATTTCACATCATACAACATCATAAACATTGAATTCATGAACAAGATAGCAATCACCTCTAACCCCACATACCAATTATCATGAACCCAATTATAGATTCAGAATTCCACCCTTACCTTGGATTGAAGGTCGCTCTATAATCTTCCGGTCGAAACCTCGTCCTGCCATTTTTCCTCTTTTTCCAGCAGCTTCACGTTCTTCTTCTCAATCCTTATTCCTCTACTACCTCTTCTTTCTATTCTTTCTAGCAACAATAAAATAACCTATTTTTCTCTTAACTCCTTAATGGGCTTAAAACCAATACACCCCCTTATTACTTCTATTCCTTTAAAAACAAGCCCACATCAATAATATTATACTTCTAATATTATTTCTCCGCTTAATAAAATAAATAAATCCAATTAATCACAACACAACTTCTCAAATATTCCAAAAATAATTTAATTAAATAATTAATTAAACTACGGGCGTTACACACTCTACTATTGTTTCAATACTTGAGTTATAATTTTAGCTGTAAGTTGTGGATCATTCATAAGCTTTTAAGGATTGAATGATTGAGGTTTTGATACTTGATAAATTTGTTGCTTTTCACTGTTAGTGATTGAAGGGATTTGAGGAGGGCCTCATACCTAGGTGTGTCTTAGATAGAAGTATAGCACGGGTAGTGATTAAGTAATTAAATCGTAAACTGGTTTTTTTACTGAGGGTCTATAATTGATACTATTTAGTGGACTTGTCCCTGGCTTGGTAGCCCCCAAAGTAGGTGTTGTTATACACCAAACTGGGTTAAAAATTCCTTGTGTTTTTACTGCTTTTAATCTTGTTGCATTTTATATTATCCTCATATATTTGTGTCGTGACATCTCCTTCGACACGACATAGCTGATACCAGAATTTCAATTGGTATCAGAGCAGGCATCCTGCTCTGTATTTGGGTGAGATCTAGGGAAGATACTTTATGGTACTATGGACAAGGAAGGAGGTTTTGTGAACAGACCACCCATTCTGGATGGAAGCAATTATGACTATTGGAAACCACGTATGGTGGCCTTTCTAAAATCTCTGGACAGCAGGACTTGGAAAGTTGTCTTAAAAGGATGGAAACACCCTGTCAAATTGGGAGAAGATGGAGAACCTACTTCTGTGTTGAAGCTAGAAAAAGATTGGTCTAAAGAAAAGGATGAAATTTCACTTGGAAATTCTAAAGCCTTGAATGCTATATTCAATGGAATTAACAAGAACATTTTCAGATTAGTAAACACATGTGAATTAGTTAAGGATGCCCGGGGGATTCTTCAATCTACCCATGAAGGCACATCCAAAGTTAAGATGTCAAGACTTCAGCTCCTCACCGCCAGGTTTGAAAATATGATAATGAAGGATGGTGAAAGTATTAAATACTTACATATGAATATTCTTGATATTTCTAATGCATCCAATGCTTTAGGATAAAAAATACCCGAAGACAAATTGGTGAGAAAGATGCTTAGGTCTCTCCCCAAGTGATTTGATATGAAAGTGACTGCCGTAGAAGAAGCACAAGACATTGACAAGATGAGAGTGGATAAACTTGTTGGATCCCTTCAAACATTTGAATTAAGCATCAAAGAAATATCTGAAAAGAAAAATAAAAGCATAGCTTTTGTAACCAATACTGAAGATGAAGAGGAGGACTGTGATTTGGATGCAGATGAAGGAATATCTAATGCCTTAGTTCTACTTGGAAGACAATTCAACAGAGTGATAAATAAGATGGATAGGAATCCAATATAAAATGTCAAGAACATCTCATCTGACATCCATAAGTCAAATGAGTTTGGACGAAAAAGGGCTGAAGAAAAATCCACTCAAGGGAAAGGAATACAGTGTCATGGATGTGAATGTTTTGGTCACATTAGAGCTGAATGTCCTACATATCTTAAGAAACAGAAGAAGAATTTATCTATTACTTGGTCTAAAGAGGACTCTGAGAGTGATCTTGAAGAGGAATCTACCAAGTATATTAAAGCATTGTCAGACAAATATGTTTCTGATGAAGAATCAACTGATGGTGAACTAACCTTTGATAAGTTAGCTTCCTCGTACAGAGAACTGTGTCTCAGAAGTGCAAAAGTTTATCAAGAAGGGGAGAAACGGAAAGCTCTCATAACTCAGCTGAAGGAAGAAAGGAAAGAGCACCTGAAAACTATCTCTAGTCTTGAAAGTGAAGTGACCTCTCTAAATTCAAATCTTGACAGAATGGTTAAATCACTCAAAATGCTGAATAATGTGTCTGATACATTAGATGAAATTCTTCAAGTGGAAAGAGTGATAGGGGATAAGAGTGGTCTAGGGTTTAATGAGAAAAAGGAGCCTTATTCATAAGAATCTTCATCAGATCCACTTGTGCCAAGTCTAAACCAAAGATTTCAAATCATATGTCTCATCATCATGACAAGAAAAGACATCATGGAAAACATCGTGGAAAGAAAGAATTTAATCACACCAGAGAGAAATTCCAGCGCTGGAGGTGTCACCACTGTGGAAGGATTGGTCACATGAGACCTTTCTGTTTCAAGTTGTATGGGTACCCTAAAACTGCTCCTCTTCCCAAGACTAATCAGATCCCTCAAAATAGCAAAAAGAAGAAATAGTGGGTTCCCATGACTATTGTTGCTAGTCTCATAGCTCATACCTCTCTCAGAGTCTCAACCAAAGATGACTGGTAATTTGATAGTGGTTGTTCTAGATACATGAAAGGTATTAAGAATTCGTTAGTAGATATCAAATATCACTCCACCAGTTATGTGACTTTTGGTGATGGAGCCAAAGGTGAAATCAAAGGAGTTGGAAAGTTGGAATGTTCAGGCATCATAAAACTTAATAATGTCTTACTTGTTAAAGGGTTAACAAATAACTTAATAAGTATAAGTCAACTGTGAGATCAAGGGTTCAAAGTAAACGTCACCAAGACAGAATGTCTCGTTTGTACTGAGAAGAATGAAGTCATTATGAAAGGGATCAGATCTAAAGACAATTGTTATTTATGGGTTCCCCAAGAGTTGAACTTCTCCTCAACATGTGATTTACCCAAAGAAAATGAAGTTAAACTATGGCATCAAAATCTGGGACACTTGCATCTAAAAGGAATGAAAAAAATCATATCTACAGAAGTTGTGAGAGGGATTCCTAAGCTCAAAATAGAAGAAGGTAGAGTATATGGTGAATTCCAGATTGGAAAGAAAACTAAGATGTCACATCAGAAGATCCAACATCTCACCATATCAAAAGTTTTGGAACTTCTTCAGATGGACTTGATGGGACCTATGCAGGTTGAAAGTCTTGGTGGAAAGAAGTATGCCTATGTTGTTGTAGATGACTTCTCTAGGTACACATGGATAAGTTTTATCAGAGAAAAGTCAGAAACCTTTGAAGTCATTAAAGATCTCTGTCAAAAACTTCAAAGAGAAAAGGATAGTCATGTCATCAGAATCAAAAGTGATCATGGAGAGGAATTTGAGAATAATAAATTTGCTGATTTTTGTTCTTCTGAAGGAATCAATCATGAATTTTCCTATCCCATTATTTCTCAGCAATATGGGATTGTGGAATGCAAAAATAGAACTCTTCAGGAATCTGCCAGAGTTATGATTCATGCTAAGAAGTTACCCTACCACTTTTGGGCTGAAGCTATGAATACTGCATGTTATATCCCTAACAGAGTCACTCTAAAAAAAGGGACCTCAACCACCTTGTATGAAATATGGAAGGGAAGAAAACCTATTGTCAAATACTTTCATGTTTTTGGAAGTAAATGTTACATCTTAGCTGACCGTGAACGGAGAAGGGAGATGGATCCCAAGAGTGACGAGGGAATATTCCTAGGTTACTCTACAAATAGCAGAGCTTACAAAGTATTTAAATCTAGAACTAAGGTTATGATGGAATACATAAATGTTATTATTGATTATAGAGGATATAATGACGAAGAAGATGTTGGAACATCTTTGTTAGACATTCCAACAGAATCTAATGATAGAAGTACTGATCTTAATCCAACTCAAGAAGACCCTGAGCCCATTTAACTCAATAAAGGGCCTTCATTCAAAATTCAGAGAGGTCATCCTAAGGATCTTATTATAGGAGATCTAAATAAAAGAGTTACTACTAGATCAAGAGAAGGAATGTAAAACTCTTGCTTTGTTTTAAAAATCGAGCCTATGAATGTCAAAGAAGCCTTAACTAATGAGTTCTGGATTAATGCTATACAAGAAGAACTAGAACAATTTAGAAGAAATGAAGTGTGGGATCTGGTTCCAAGACCTAAAGGGACAAATGTGATTGGCACTAAATGGGTGTACAAGAATAAATCTGATGAAAAATGGGTGGTAACTAGACATAAGGCAAGATTAGTTGCACAAGGGTACACTAAAATTAAAGGAGTTGATTTTGATGAAACCTTTTCCCATGTGGCCAGAATTGAATCAATCAGACTACTTTTAGGGGTTGCTTGCATTCTAAGATTTAAGCTGTTTCAAATGGATGTAAAAAGTGCCTTCTTAAATGGCTATCTGAATGAGGAAGTTTATGTGGAACAACCTAAGGGATTTATTGATCCAATATTTCCTAACCATGTGTACAAACTGAAGAAAGCTCTATATGGATTAAAGCAGGCTCCAAGATCTTGGTATAAGAGATTGACATAATTTATTGGTGAGAATGGATATAGGAAAGGTGGAATAGACAAAACTCTTTTTGTCTAGGAAGAATAAGGGAAGATCATGATTGTACATATTTATGTTGATGATATTGTGTTTGGTGGGATGCCAAATAAGATGGTTCAACATTTTGTCAAGCAAATAAAGTCAGAATTTGAGATGAGCCTTGTTGTTGAGTTAACCTACTTTCTTGGTTTGCAAGTTAAACAAATGGAAGATTTCATATTCTTATCTCAGATCAAATATGCAAAGAATATAGTAAATAAATTTGGGGTGGAAATGCGAGTTACAAAAGAACACATGCTCCCACACATCTGAAGTTGTCTAAAGATGAAAAAGGAGTAAGTGTGGATCAAAGTCTTTACAGAAGTATGATAGGCAGTCTTCTATATCTCACAGCTAGTAGACCTGACATTGCCTTTGTTGTAGGGGTGTGTTCTAGATATCAAGTTGATCCTAAAGTTAGCCATGCCAACCATGTGAAGAGAATTATGAAATATGTGAATGGGACAAGTGACTATGGTATGCTATATTCTCAAGGATTTAACTCTGCTTTAATTGAGTATTGTGATGCTGGTTGGGCAAGAAGTGCTGATGATAGAAAAAGTACATCAGGAGGATGTTTCTTTTTGGGAAATAATCTCATATCTTGGTTCAGTAAGAAGCAAAATTGTGTGTCTCCGTCCACTGCTAAGGCTGATTATATTGTTGCAGGAAGCAATTACTCTTAGTTGGTTTAGATGAAACAAATCTTGACAGAATATAATGTCAAACAAGATGTCATGACATTATTTTGTGACAATCTAAGTGCCATAAATATATCAAATAATCATATTTAACACAGTAGGACCAAACACATTGATATTCGTCATCACTTTATAAGAGAGCTTGTTGAAGAAAAGATTGTTGCCTTAGAACATGTAGCTACTGAATTATAACTAGCTGAAATTTTCACTAATGCTTTGGATGCAAACCAGTTTGAAAAGTTAAGAGGAAAACTAGGGATCTGCATGTATGAAGGTTTGCAGCAATTAAGGGCGTGTGGGGATATCATTAAAGTGAGATTATATTATTTATTATGTTTCCAACAAATCAAATATCTTAAGCAATCATTTCAAGACTATCTCAAATACTCTCCCACACGCTACGACATTACCTCATTATATTTCCACAACCTCTTCATCCTCCTTTATAGAAAAGAACCCTTGCTATTTTTCCATCTCACTATTCAAAAATATTCAAAGACATTGCAACATCATGCTTCGTCTCCCTCAAAGTGTTCTTCTGATGAAGCCAAGTATTTTAGGTCAAAGTCTGTCAACCATCCTAAGGATCTCTCCCTTGATAAAGTCCTGGTCGTGGCTCCTCTGACAACTATTCCACCTCTTGAGAAGAAGGTCAAGAAACCCAGATCGTCACATGAAAAGAAATCCAAGGACGAGTTTGACACCTCTAAAGTTAATGCTCCTAATACTACTGATGATAGGTCAGGATAAGACATTGTTAATGTTGATAGAAGTCTTAGAAGGCTGATAGATAGGGTGTTAAATGAGGGTTCTGATGTTCCTGGGATTTCTACTCCTCTTGCTTGAATTCCTACTCAGGCTGACAAAGGTACTGATCCTCAAAATGCTGCTGAATCATCTACCTTAATGAAAGATGTTGTTGTAAGTGAACTTGGAAAGTTTGCTACATTTATTCTAG
This sequence comes from Vicia faba, assembly GCA_948472305.1. Lineage (NCBI taxonomy): Eukaryota > Viridiplantae > Streptophyta > Magnoliopsida > Fabales > Fabaceae > Vicia > Vicia faba. Next base: position 370,874,146 of record OX451737.1, on the reverse strand, counting down.
AAGAAGTGGAAGTTGATGTTGAATAAGATGTTGAGACATCATCCGTTGAGAAGAAATCTTCTGCTAAGGAAGACGGTGTTGGCTCCAAAACTGCAAAGAATCCAAATGTTGATAATGTGGTGAATGTTGATGAGTTGTCTGACAATGACCTTATTTCCAATGTGGTGCCTGGAATTTCTAAAAGGCTCAAGTCTTGAAAGGTAAAGGTTGTGGATGTCACACCCCCTGCCAAGAGTATCAAAAAGAAGACTATGTATGGTCCCCCAAAGCCCTGGAGTAAAGTGGTTCCTCCCTCCAACAAAAGAAAAGTGAGATTTGATAGCTCCTCAAATGATGACGAGGATGATGTCTAGGACATCTCTCATGTGAAGAAGTCTGCAAGCAAGAAGCTTTCTGTCAGGGTGCCTGATGCTCCTCTTGATAACATCTCCTTCCATTCCATGGGCAATGCTGAAAAATTGAAATATGTCTTCCAAAGAAGGATTTATCTTGAAAGAGAGTTGGGAGCAGATGCACTGGAATACAAAGAGATTACGGAGCTGATTTCTTTTATTGGCTTGATGAAGAATATCACTAGGTTTGAAAAATTTTATGATACTCTTGTTAAGTAATTTATTGTTAATATTCCTATAGATTATGCTGAACATAGAAGTAAGGAATATAGGAAGGTGTTTGTTAGAGGTAAATGTGTTAAATTTTCCGTTGCTGTCATCAATAGATATCTGGGTAGGTCTGAAGATGATTATTGTGAGTTGGAAGTGACTGATAATCAGGTGTGCAAAGCCATCACTACAAACAGAGTGAGTGATTGGCCCTTGAAGAATAAGCTCCATGTTAGTAAATTGAGTGTGAAATATGACATCCTGCATAGAATTGGAGCTGCTAACTGGGTCCCTACCAATCATACCTCAACCAATACAGCTGGTTTAGGAAAATTTATCTATGTTGTTGGAAGTAAGAAATAATTTGATTATGGTGCTCACATTTTTGAACAGACTGTAAAGCATACAGGAACCTGTGCTATCAAGATGCCTATTGTGTTTCCATCTCTCATATATGGAATTATTCTAAATCAAAACCCTGGAATTATGTGTGGCAATGATGTAGTTTGCAAAAGGGAGTCTGCCCTGTCCCTTCATTTCAAATTATTTTCAGGTAAACATATCCCAGACATTGTTTTGACATCTGCATCCTCTGAAAACAAGACATCAAGCAAGGATGATATGATTACTAAGTTGATGGAAGCTTGCCAAGAATTGGATGAGGTAATCATAGTTAGCTCATCAAGGAAGCTAAAATTTGAAAAGCTGATCAAGGATCTGTAGAAGGATAACAGTGTGGGTACTGAAGGAGGAGATTCTGATAATGAAGGAAGTTATGAAACTACCAAGTTTACTGGTCCTGAAGAAGTTAGACTCTATGCTGGTGCCTTCTTTTTTTTGTTCTTTTGTATTTTGATCCCTATGTTATTTTTGGCACTTGTATGTGCATAATACTTGGATATTCTAGTCTGTACTTCTTTTACTACTACTCTCTTGAATGCATGTTTATTTGGCATATTATGTCTAAAAATGGGGAGAGAAACTAACTGACTGACTGTTATGTTTAAGGGGGAGCTTCATTGTTTGAGGGAGAGCTTCATGTCTCGGAAGATGTCCTGACATCTTCCACTACTAACAGAGTTTCTACTAACTGAGTTTTTTTGCTGCTGCTCTGATAATGTGCTTAAAGATTGTTTTAGCCAAAATTTTCCAAAGGGGGGAGTTTGTAAGTGTTTGTTGGCAGCAATTTTGGTAAAACACTTCTTTGGTAATGTTTTACTTAATGTCTTGACATTTAAAGTAAAACATCTCAACTGATTTTGAATGATGTCAAAGCAGATGTCTTAACATCTGCCTACTGATTTGAACGTGTTTTCAAATTTTCTATTTACTGTTTTCAAGCGCGCCTTATTCAGGATTTGTGGGTTATAACCTGCGAAAAATATGGAGGAATATTTTTCAATCTGTCTCATCTTTATGGTTTATATCTTGTCCTACTTTCATGGAGTTTTTTAAGGGATTCAATATATTACAATATTGGTTTCTCATCCCAAGCCCATAAAGAAGCTGATGCGCCTATATAAGGTCTTGCATCCTTATTTGTACTACTGCAACAATTTAATAAAAATATACTCTATGTGTTTTAGAAGTTTGAATCTTTTAATTTTAATAGACTCTAGTATTGTTTCAATACTTGAGTTGTAATTTGAGTTATAAGTTATGGATTATTCATAAGCTTTTAAGTATTGAATGATTGAGGTTTTTCAAACTTGATAAATCTGTTGCTTTTCACTGTTAGTGATTGAAGGGATTTGAGGAGGGCCTCATACCTAGATGTGTCTTAGGTAGAAGTTAAGTACGGGTAGTAATTAAGTGATTAAATCGTAAACTAGTTGTTTACTGAGGGTCTATGAATTGATACTATTTAGTGGACTTGTACCTGGCTTGATAACCCCCAGAGTAGGTGTTGTTGTACACCGAACTGGGTTAACAATTCCTTTTGTTTTTACTGCTTTTAATATTGTTGCATTTTATATTGTCCTCAGATATTTGTATCGTGGAATCTCCTTCAACGTCACATATCTGATACCAGAATTTCATTAAAGATAAGGACCAGAATGGACCCCGAGGTAAAGTTAAGGGACTAAAAAGGGTATTTTTCCAAGAAAATATCAAGGTAAGATGGAATCACTATTATATTTAACTGCATCTCGACCTGGTATAAATTTTTTGTTTGTATGTATGTGTGCATATTTTCAAGCATCACCTAAAGAGTCACATCTCTACACCATAAAGCACATAATGAGATATCTCACTGGCACAAAACAAATGGGTCTATGGTACCTGAAATTCTGGAAGCAGATACTTAATGTCACAGTGAATGTTATGACACCGTATCTGACACTCTTCAAGACAGTAAATTTAAAAGCAGTAAAGAACACAATCAATTGTTTACCCAGTTCAGTGTGTAACAACACCTACTCTGGGGGCTACCAAGCCAGGGAGGAAATTCACTATAAGAGATATTAATTTAGGAATAAACCAACCAGTTTATCTCCTTCACTTAAGACCTACCGAATGCAACTTCAATCTAAGTTCAACTTAAACCTGAGTTCCTACTCACTCCCCCTCAATCATAGCAGTGATACTAAACAATTGATTAATGAAATTATGAAGACACTCTTCAGTACATACACTTGATTTTGCTTCACAGCTTTAATCAAGTGATGAACACTCGTGCTTCAAAGCTTTGAGTGATACACAACCCTAACTTGACTTTGCTTCAAAGCTTTAATCAAGTAACACAAACACTCGTGCTTCAAAGCTTTGAGTGATACACAACCCTTACAATCAAATCCTACTCCAAATCACTTATCACAATGATAATTGATTGGCTCACAGTAGTTACAACTATACAGTCCCTTATTGATCTTCTGTCAAAAAGTGCGCTTCACCAACAGTCTTCATGAGGAATATATAGACAACTATTCTTCAGTTAGGGCTTCCACGAAAATAGCTAGGGTTAATTAGGGTTAACCTCAAGACTTGGTCATAGGTCTTCAACAACCAGATTAGGGTTAAGCAGAGTTAACCTAATGTCCACGTGAGATTCTGATCTGGACTGTATAAACCAGATTCCTGAAAATTCTCAAGAATGACAAATCTGCACAGATGTTAGATCAGTAAGGATGTCTTAACATTGGTTATGACAACAAGAATCCTGTTTACTGATTTTGGTAGAATGCAATAAATATGATCATTGCATAATGATCAGCTAAACACTCATATTGAGCAGCTCCTGTATGACATTCTTTTTCTGCATAATGTACCTTGTATCCCAGAATGTTATGACATCAGTCATGACATTCACGCAACTGGTTTTACCAAAAAACATGCCAACAATCAAACACTTACAAACTCCCCCTTTGGCATATTTTTGGCTAAAACCCCTAAACAATCAGAGATTAGAAAGCAGCAGAATTTTTAATAATATCTACCAAGTCTAATTCTGCCAAAATTATCACAAAATCTAATCCCCCTCTTTAGCCATAAATAGGCCAAAGATACTTGTACTTTTAAGTTATACAGTCATCCAAAAGGAATAATAAAAACACAGAGAGAAAGAATCAAAAGTCATTTGCAGCAACAGGTACCAGCAGCAAACTTGTCAACTACACTGATCTCCAAGCACTGTCATCTTCAGAGGAGGCACTATCTTTAGCATTAAGCTGGTCTTCAGCAGCATCCTCTTCCCTTCTTTTTCCTTCAATCTCCTCCTATTCTAGTCTAGCAATCAGTTCCTCAAGAGTCCTTTTCCTTGTGTCAAGCTCTTTGCAGGTTTCCTTCAGCACAGCTATAACATCATTTTTCTTGGAATGAGATTTGACAGTTGATGTCTCAGCAGATGTCATGACAAGGTCAGGAACATGTGTTCCCTGAAATAGCTTATAGTGCAAACAAGGAGCAGGGGCTCTTTTGCATACAGTATCCTTTTCAACTAGAATGTCAGGATACTGAGCAATGACTATACCACACAGGAGAGAGGGAAAGGCAATAGGGCCTTTAATAGCACAGCTTCCAGCATGTTTCAATGTTTAATCAAACATATACTTGCCATAGTCAAAGTTTGTCCTGGTTCCAACAGCATAAATAAATCTTCCCAAGCCTGTGGAGATGGTTGACTTATGGTTGGTGGGAACCCAGTTAGCTGCACCAATTTTGTGCAGAATGGCAAATTTCATGCTCAGCTTGCTTGCATTCAGCTTCCCTTTTAAGGGTCAACTCTTGACTTGATTTGTAGTGATGGTTTGACACACTTGGTTGTCAGTAACCTCAAGCTCAGGGAAAGCATCATCAGGTCTTCCTAGGAATTTTTTTATTTCAGAGGGAGAGAAATTTACCTTCCTTCCTCTCACATACACACACTTAAAATCAGCTGACTTTCCATCAGCACACCCATCAGATAAATTTACTATGAATTCTTTGACAAGAACTTCATAGCAGTTTGTAAAATTTACCACAGTATTTATTAGACCAACAGTCTTGATTAGATACATGATCTCCTTACATTCCATGGCACTGTTGTTCAGCTCTCTTTCCAAGGCGATCCTTTTAAAAAATACATACTTCCACCTGTTTGCATTCTCTGGATGGTGAAAGGAGATGTTGTCAATGGAAACTTCAGGGACTTTAGGCATTTTGCTTGAAGAGAGTTTCTTTCTGAGAGGAATGTCTTCAACATCAAACTCAAATTCTGATTCCTCATCAGATTCAGAGGGTTCTGGCTCCTTCCTTTTCTTTGCTATTGGTTGTCTCAAAGGTTTTGAGAGACTACCAACAGGTACTCGAGTTTTCACCTTCCCTTTCTCTTTTGACAATCCAGCTTTCACAGCTTCTACTCCTGTCTTGTTCTCAGACCTGGTTTTCTTATGAACAACTTCAGTAGCCTTCTCTTTGGAGAGGCTTTTGACAACATCCTGCTTTCCTTTTCTGTTCATCATCCTTCTAGCTATGCTAGGGTTGATATTGGCAATTAAGTCATTGTCAGAGTATTCTTCATCAACATCATTAACCGGGGGTTCAACATCCTTCTCAGTAGGGTTCTGGTGATCATCACGATTTTCAGGAGATTTCCTAATGTTGTCATCAAGTGTCTCAACATACTGAGTGACATCTGGATTCATTTCAACATTTGGACTAGCAGATTCTTGGTTCAAAGGTACCGAAATGCCAGGTACAGAGTAATTCTCATTTAGAATCCTAGTGACTAGTCTAGCTATAGCTTGATGAACATAAAGAGAACCTTCCCTATTTGCTATTTCTGGAGGAACAGAAGATGATGGTTGAGAGGATTTACCAGATGGAGAGGCTTGTGATCTTCTTGCATGTCTGGTTCGCAGCTTCTTGACCTTAGTGGGGTCAGCTGCCAGTTCACGAAGAGGAGTTATCTCCAGAACATCAGAATCCATGCAGTTTGTGATTGCCCTAGGTTCTCGATCAGAGGATGCAGAAGAAGCAGTCACCTTTGAAGAGGATGATAACATGGATAGTTGAGACATTTTGAGTGATTTAGAAAACAGGTAACAATGATAGTGAAATCTTCGCTTGAGAGATTGGAGATTGTTGCAGAAACGCAAGAGGAGGGAGTTATATGAATGTCTATTCAACTTCTTAAAATTTTGGAAAGAAATAGAGAAACAGATGATTAGCCCAATCAGAGTAGACTTAACTAAAATATCTCTCTCATCCCTTGTTTTAAGCAAAATTAATTTCTACATTTCTTCATGTTGGCAAATACCCAGCTTGCCCCTCAAATTTTCAAATTGATTAGCATCAAGTGCCTTGGTAAAAATGTCAGCCAGTTGTAGTTCAGTGGCAACATGTTCCAGTTTAATTGTCTTCTCCTCCACAAGATCTCTGATGAAGTGATGTCTAATGTCAATATGCTTGGTCCTGCTATGCTGAATAGGATTCTTGGAAATGTTGATAGTAATCAGATTGTCACAGTACAATGTCATAACATCTTGTGTGACATTATACTCAGTAAGCATCTGTTTCATCCAGATCATTTGAGAACAACTACTACCAGCTTCTATGTATTCAGCTTCAGCAGTAGATAGAGACACACTGTTATGTTTCTTGCTGAACCAAGAGACAAGATTATTTCCTAAGAAGAAACATCCTCCAGAGGTGCTCTTTCTATCATCAGCACTTCCAACCCAATCAGCATCACATTAACCAGTCATAGTTGGTTCACATCCATGAGAGTACAACAATCCATAGTTGTAGGTTCCACTCACATACTTCAGAATTCTTTTCACTTGGTTGATATGACTTACTTTGGGTTCAGCCTGGTATCTTGCACATACTCCAACTGCAAAAGCAATGTCAGGTCTGCTGGCTGTTAAGTATAGCAGACTTCCTATCATGCTTCTGTACAAGCTTTGGTCCACCTTAACCCCACTTGGATCTTTGGACAGCTTTAAATGAGTAGGTGCAGGAGTCCTTTTGTGACTGGCATTCTCCATCCCAAACTTCTTGACAATGTTCTTTGCATACTTGCTTTGAGACAGAAAAATTGAGTCTTCCATCTGTGTGACTTGCAGTCCAAGAAAGTAGGTCAATTCTCTCATGAGGCTCATTTCAAATTCAGCTTGCATCTAATCAGAAAAATGTTTAACCATTTTATCTGACATTCCCCTAAACACTATGTCATCAACATAGATTTGAGCTACCATTATCTTTCCTCCTTCATTTTTGACAAAAAGAGTTTTATCCAAGCCTCCTTTCCTGTATCCTTTGTCAGAGAGGAATTTTGTCAACCTGTCATACCATGCTCTAGGAGCTTGTTTCAGGCCATATAAAGCTTTCCTCAATTTGTAGACATGATCAGGGCAGTTTGGATCCACAAATCCTTTAGGTTGTTCTACATAAACTTCCTCATTTAAGTACCCATTAAGGAATGCACTCTTTACATCCATCTGAAATAACTTGAACTTAAGGAGACAAGCAATTCCCAATAGGAGTCTGATTGATTCCAGTCTGGCTACAGGAGCAAAAGTCTCATCAAAATCAACCCCTTCAACTTGAGTGTATCCTTGAGCAACAAGTCTTGCCTTATTCCTGGTGACAACTCCTTCAGCATCTGATTTGTTCTTGTAGATCCATTTTGTGCCAATGATGTTTGTTCCTCCTGGTCTAGGAACTAACACCCATACTTCATGTTGCTTGAATTGGTTCAATTCATCTTGCATTGCTCCAATCCAGTATTCATCACTCAAATCCTCCTTAACATTTCTTGGTTCAATCTTAGATACAAAGCAAGAGTTTGTGATGATTTCTCTAGATCTTGTAGTGACTCCACTGTTAGGATCTCCTATGATTAGTTCCTTAGGATGATCTTTCTGAATTCTGATGGAAGGGTATTTGTTAGCTTCCTTTGATTCAGATTCTGATGAAGTAGTTTTAGGAATATCATCCTTTTGAGTTGAGGTCTCAAAGAATGTCTCAACATCATATGGGACATTTGTTTCCTCATGGTAATTGTCAACTATGACATTTATAGATTCCATCATAACTTTGGTCCTGGAATTGAATACCCTATAAGCTCTGATGTTGGTAGAGTATCCTAGGAATATTCCTTCATCACTTTTAGGTTCCATCTTTCTCCTTTGTTCACGATCTGTCAGAATATAACATTTGCTTCCAAATACATGGAAGTACTTCACTGTAGGCTTTCTTCCTTTCCAAAGTTCATAAATGGTGGATGATGTTCCCTTTCTCAAGGTGACCCTGTTATGGACATAACAGGCTGTATTCATAGCTTCAGCCCAAAAGTGAATAGGAAGTCTTTTGGCATGTATCATTGCTCTGGCAGATTCCTGTATAGTCTTGTTTTTCCTTTCCACAACTCCATTTTGTTGAGGAGTTATGGGTGAAGAGAATTCATGATTAATTCCTTCTGAGGAGCAGAACTCATCAAACTTACTGTTTTCAAATTCCTTGCCATGATCACTTCTGATTCTGACAATGCATCCTTCTTTTTCTCTTTGAATTCTTTTGCACAGTTCCTTAAATACTTCAAATACATCAAACTTTTCCCTAATGAAGTTAATCCAGGTGAATCTGTAAAAATCATCCACAACAACATAGACATATCTTTTTCCACCAAGACTTTCCACCTGTATTGGTCCCATCAGATCCATATGTAGAAGTTCTAGCACCTTAGAGGTTGTCAGATGTCTTGACTTTGGATGTGACAATCTAGTTTGCTTTCCAACCTGACATTCACCACAGACTCTCCCTTCATCAATTTGCAGCCTTGGAATCCCTCTGACTGCCTCCATGGATATAATCCTTTTCATTCCTCTTAGATGTAAATGACCAAGTTTTTGGTGCCACAATTTCACTTCTTTTTCTTCTTTGGCAATAGAGCACACAGAAGAATAATTAGTGTTCTCAAACTCCCATAAGTAGCAGTTGTCTTTAGATCTGACTCCTCTCATTACAACTTCTTATTTTTCATTAGTTACAAGACATTCAGACTTGGTGAAGTTGACCTTGAATCCTAGATCACATAATTGACTAATACTTATGAGATTAGCAGTCAAGCCTTTTACCAGCAATACTTCATTTAGGTTTGGACTCCAGGGTAGTCCAAGTTTCCAACTCCTTTGATTTCTCCTCTAGCACCATCTCCAAAAGTCACATAACTAGTAGTCTGAGGTTTAACATTATTGAGAAGATTCTTGATTCCAGTCATGTGTTTAGAGCATCCACTGTCAAAGTACCAGTCTTCCTTTGCTGAGTCTCTAAGTGAGGTGTGAGCTATCAGGGCAGCAACCTTTTTCTTCCACTGTTGAGTATATGGTGCCTTGTTAGACTTAGGTTTGACAACTGGGGTCTCATTAGGATATCCATATAATCTGAAGCAGAATGGCTTTATGTGACCAAACCTCCCACAATGATGACATCTCCATCTTTGATACTTTTTCTTCATATTTCTCTGTTCTCGATGTTGAGTGTTATATTGTGACATCTGCTTCGACATTTGTTTATCAGGCCTGATATTCTTCTTGTCTACAATGGATTTCTTTGCTGCCACAAATCCTAGACCAGACTTGTTTCCCACATTTTGTCCAACCTGAAGGATTTCTTCTAATTTGTCAGTTCCATTTGTCAGCATCTTGACAGATTTGGTCATTTGGTAAAGTTTTGAGTTTAGCATTTGAACTTCACTTTCGAGATGACTTATAGTATCAGTGCCTGCCTTCTTCTCAGCCTCCAACTTTACTATGAGTTTTTTTTTGCCTCTCATTTTGCTGACAGACTTCAGCACTTCTGATACATAACTTCTTGTAGGAGTCAGTCAGTTCTTCAAATGTTACTTCCTCATCACTAGAGTCACTATCAGAGTTACAAATACCAGTTAGTGTAGTAACTAGTTTGGCAGATTCTTCTTCAGAATTACTTTCTGAGTCACAATCAGACCAAGTAACAGACATTCCTTTCTTTTGTTTCTTAAGAAAGGTAGGACATTCAGCTCGAATGTGCCCATATCCTTCACATCCATGGCATTGGATTCCTTTGCTTTGATTTCGCTTCTCTTCAGACTTTGGTCTTCTGCTGGAGTCATAAGATCTGTTAATGTCAGATGGGATGTTCTTGACATTTGACCTTGACTTTGTGTCCATTATCTTGATGAGTTTGTTGAACTGCCTTCCAAGCATGGCTATAGCTTCTGAAATATTTTCTTCTTCATCCTCCTTGTTTTCATCTTCAGTATTAGATACAAGTGTTATGCTCTTGTTTTTCTTGTCGACATTGTCACTGATCCCCATCTCAAAGGTCTGAAGTGACCCAATGAGTTATCAACCTTTAGGTTGCAGATATCCTGAGCTTCCTCTATAGCAGTCACCTTCATTGCAAATCTTTTAGGCAAGGATCTGAGAATCTTTCTTACCAGTTTTTCTTCTGACATCTTTTCTCCCAATGCTCCTGAGGTGTTGGCAGTTTCCAAGATGTTCATGTAAAACTCATGAATGGTCTCATCTTCCATCATCCTTAGGTTCTCAAATTTGGTAGTCAGCATCTGAAGCCTTGACATTTTTACTTTGGATGTTCCCTCATGGGTAGTTTTGAGAGTGTCCCAAACATCCTTGGCCAGTTCACATTGATGTACTAGTCTGAATATGTTTCTATCAATTCCATTGAACAAGGCATTTAATGCTTTGGAGTTACACAGGGCTAACTCATCTTCTTCTTTGCTCCATTCTTCCTCAGGTTTCAGACTGGTTGTCCCATCTTTTCCAGTTACGGTGGGATGGTTCCATCCTTTGTCAGCAGCTCTCCAAGCCTTTTTGTCCAGTGATTTTAAGAAGGCAATCATACGAGGTTTCCAGTAGTCATAATTTGATCCATCCAGAATGGGTGGTCTGTTCCCAAATCCTCCTTCTTTATCCATAACTCCAGAAAATAATATCCCTAGATCTAACCTAGTAAGACAGGCAGGGTGCCTGCTCTGATGCCGATTGAAATTCTGGCAGCAAATACTTAATGTCACAGTGAATGTTATGACACCGTATCTGACACTCTTCAAGACAGTAAATTTAAAAGCAGTAAAGAACACAGTCAATTGTTTACCCAGTTCAGTGTGTAACAACACCTACTCTGGGGGCTACCAAGCCAGGGAGGAAATTCACTATAAGAGATATTAATTCAGGAATAAACCAACCAGTTTATCTCCTTCACTTAAGACCTACCCAATGCAACTTCAATCTAAGTTCAACTTAAACCTGAGTTCCTACTCACTCCCCCTCAATCACAGCAGTGATACTAAACAATTGATTAATGAAATTATGAAGACAATCTTCAGTACATACACTTGATTTTTCTTCACAGCTTTAATCAAGTGACAAACACTCGTGCTTCAAAGCTTTGAGTGATACACAACCCTAACTTGACTTTACTTCAAAGCTTTAATCAAGTAACACAAACACTCGTGCTTCAAAGCTTTGAGTGATACACAACCCTTACAATCAAATCCTACTCCACATCACTTATCACAATGATAATTGATTGGCTCACAGTAGTTACAACTATACAGTCCCTTATTGATCTTCTGTCAAAAAGTGCGCTTCACCAACAATCTTCATGAGGAATATATAGACAGCTATTCTTCAGTTAGGGCTTCCACAAAAATAGCTAGGGTTAATTAGGGTTAACCTCAAGACTTGGTCATAGGTCTTTAACAACCAGATTAGGGTTAAGCAGAGTTAACCTAATGTCCACGTGAGATTCTGATCTGGACTGTATAAACCAGATTCCTGAAAATTCTCAGGAATGACAAATCTACACAAATGTTAGATCAGTAAGGATGTCTTAACATTGGTTATGACAACAAGAATCCTGTTTACTGATTTTGGTAGAATGCAATAAATATGATCATTGCATAATGATCAGCTAAACACTCATATTGAGCAGTTCCTGTATGACATTCTTTTTCTGCAGAATGTACCTTGTATCCCAGAATGTTATGACATCTGTCATGACATTCACACAACTGGTTTTACCAAAAAACATGCCAACAATCAAACACTTACAGTACCTCAATGGAATCAACTGTTATTTAGTAGAATACTTGGACTCCGACTTTGCAAGATGTAGATTAGATAGAAAATGTACTAGTGGAATATACCACCTGCTCAAGAACTCACTAACTTCTTGGCATAGTAAGAAACAAACAAGTGTAGCCCTATCCACAACTGAGGAGGAATACATCGCTGCTGGAAGTTATTGTGCTCAAATAATATGGATGAAACAATAATTAAATTACTATGGTGTCAAAATATACCAATAAAATGTGACAATACCAGTGCAATACCAAAAACCCAATTCTTCATTCTCGTGCCAAACATATCAAAAAGAATAATCCATGCTTAATTTTGTAGACTCATACAATCAACTTACAGATGTATTCACTAAACCACTTCCTAAAGAAAATTTCTTCTTTATAAGAATAGAACTTGGAATCTTGAATCAATCATTCATGAATGACTACATGTGAATCTATGTGCTTGTTACCTTTTTTTATTATGACAATAAGGGAGAAGTATACTCTCAGAGGGAGGGCATGTCTTCTATCTAACTCATGGGGAGCTTAAAATAATCCAAAAATATATTCTCTTTATTGTTTTTACTACACTCCTCGTGAGATGCGTTATCATCATAAAAAAAAAGAGGAGAATATGGATTTATGTGCTTGAAAGTAAGAGCCAAGTTTGGATGACAACAATGCATTTACAAACATAAAGTACTCAAAGTCAGTTGAAAATAACATGAAGTACTCAAATTCAATTGACAACACAACATGAGTCCTAAAAGCCTATTCAAAAGGAAAGGTGTGGAAGCTCGTCAGGTCTTACCAATCTTTCTGAATGAAACAAGTATTGTAAAAATAAAATAGTAGCTTAAAAATACTAAGGCAACTCACACACACATTAAAACGTTTTTCCAAAAAGAAAAACATTTAAAAATTTTGAGATCGCCTAAATGATTTGCAACAGATCTATATCACAACCTTCCATTTTGAGAATCATAACGGGTATATTCAATCAAACTAATCGATAAGATCAATTGATTAAATATTTAACGAGGCCATGGATATTTTCCTTATTGAGTGATTTTGGCTACTATATAAAGGGGTAACTTCCCCCTTGAAATCACACCACTTTACAACATTTTCATTTTTATTTGGAATTTATCTCAATAATTTTTATCCTTCTCTCACTAGAAAAAATTTTCTTCACTTGTGGTTGCCTTAATGCTTTGGAGTGAAATTTTATTTGTGAGGAGAATATTATTTTGTAACTGTCGTGTTTTTCGTTTATAATATTAAGGGTGTGATATCTTTAACAAATCAATTTTTGGTTCTTGAGATAAACCATAACTCTCTGTTATTGGTTTATTAAGCTTTGTTTTGGTTAAGGAGATCAGTCATAAATCTCTAATAGTCTTGATAGAATAAGTTGGGGTAAAATCTGTTTATAGCTTAGGAATAAGCTTGTTTAAATTCAACGATCATATTGTATTAAGGTCCAAGGAATTAACTGATAAAAGCTCACAAATCTATAGTAAAAAATATCAAGAAGACCTCTTGGGGACGGGACTAAGCCAATGTTCATCCAAACCTGGATAACTCTCTGGTGCAATCTTTATATCCTTACTCTCTTTAATTTTCTACAATTTATTTATTTACTTTACTTTCGCTACACTTTATTACTATGTCGTACCCCAAATTTTCCCTACCTCTATGATCGTATTTTCAAGATTTAAAATAGAGGAAAGAAATGTTTTAATTAAGGATGGTCCAGCATATCTGATGGCTCATTCTTAAATCCAAGACAACCAGGGGGTGTGTTTTATTTCAGGGAGTGGGGCTTTCTAAATCAGAAAGACCCATATACCCGTGGACCTATTTGCGAAGTATGTTGGCTGATGGCCCATGAGATGCGAATATGGAAAACAGAAAAGAATTAAATTTTAATTATAATGAAGCCCATTTAGGGATTGTTGCTGTTAGTAAAAAAAGGGTGCTACTTTGAATTAAAATTCCATTAGAATTTGGTCCATTTCGTAATTAAATAGCGAAAGGCGGGGGGGGGGGGGGGGGGGGGGGGGTATGATTACACATTGCAGGCCCATTAGGGTTTTTTTTAAATCGGTTCATTTATCATTTTTGTTGCTGATTTATTTTAGAAAATTATTATAAAACGTTTGCTGTTATTATTACTTTTCTAAGAAAATTCTTCTTTACAATTTGTTAAAATAAATTTATTTCATTTATTTCTGAAAAGAGGTAAACTGCTTTATTAAATAATATTTATAAAATTTATTTGTTTTGTTTTGAATTTATTATAAACTATCGGCCCATCAAGTTTCTAGCCCATTTAACATGTTACTGTAGGGAAAAAGCATTATTTCATTAAAAATTGTTTGTTATCTTACTAAAAAATATCTCTTTTATTATTGAAGACTTTGTTATTTATTTATTATAACAATGTTTTCATTACATAAATTTTTATTTATTAAGATTTGTTGTTTTGGAAAAAAGATTTGTTGGATAATTTTGATGCCAGATTAGGCCCATTTGATATTGAAAAAATGTAAGTTGGATGGAGCAAATAAAATTAGTGTAAGGCCCATGATCAATTAACAATTACTGTGCCAATCAACAGAAAAAAATGCATGTTTTTGTTACAAACTAATACTGTAGAAATAAAAAACAAATTAAATCTCTAGAAAATTTAAATAAACTAAATCAAATCAGTTACAATTGAAATAAAATATCCAGAATAATTACAAAAGCCCAGAAATCTTCTATTACAACTCAAATCTAAAATTATACAAACAAAATTCAATCAAATCTATTACAGTAAAATAAAATCAAATATATTACAACTTGAATCAATTACACAGATTTTCAAATCCCTAATTTTGTTCTAAAATCCCTAATCTAAGTCAAACGAATTAGTAATGGCAATCAAATACCTAACCCTATAAATACAGTACAAAAATACGGTACAAGGGGTCGAAGAACTATGAATCGAAGAATATAGAAGGGGGATTGAAGAACAAAAAAGGGCCTGGAATCCGAAAAGTGAAGAAGAAGAACCTAATACTAATCGCTGAAGAAGGGAGAAGACGGTTAGGGTTTCAACATCTGAAACCCTAACGGTTGCTGACAGTCCAA
This sequence comes from Vicia faba, assembly GCA_948472305.1. Classification (NCBI taxonomy): domain Eukaryota; kingdom Viridiplantae; phylum Streptophyta; class Magnoliopsida; order Fabales; family Fabaceae; genus Vicia; species Vicia faba. Next base: position 370,858,855 of record OX451737.1, on the reverse strand, counting down.
TCGTTTTGCCGCCGTTGCTACCGCACCACCAACCATCATCTTCAAAGCCCTCGCCAGAACCTACGAGTACAGAAAGAAGGAGAATCAGAGACGGAAGCAAAAGTCATAGAAAACGAAATTGCACGAAAGGGGTAAAATCACTCAGCTTCTTCTTATTGTTTTTCTTCTATGATTGTATTCGGATAAAGGATAGGGGGAAGGGGTTTTGGGTTGTGCCGTAGTAGAGAAAAAGGGGTTAGGGTTTGGTGAGAAGGGTGTGTCACGAGAGAGAGAAGCAGAAAGTTGAGGTAGAAAGTGAATAATAATAAAAACTATAACAAAACAAATGTATATAATGACATAGTTTAGTGTATACGCGTCCACCGTAGGTAAAATGTGCCTTCGTCATTATCCGTATGATTCCTACTGGACGGCCAAGACGCCAGGTCCATGATAAGCCCCGTACACCCGCGTGTAAGATATTCAAACCGGCCCTTTGCAAGCGCATGTTGGGCCTAGCCTGTCTGTTTTTGCACCCCCCATTTTGCCCAATTATTGAAACAAAGCTAATGTTACACCGCAAAACACAGCGGGCCTAGCCCAACCTCCTTTTTACACCCCTACTCTTTTACTGCTTAACATAAAACGCACCCCCCTAATTTAATTAATTATTTTTCTATTTTTTATTTTTTCTTATTTCCTGTTATTATTATTTTTTTATTTCCATAATTATCATTATTAATTTTTTATACTTTATTTTCTTAAAATTCTTATTTCTCACACATTTTTATTTTTATTATCATATTATTATTTTTATTATGACATGTAAATAATTTTTTTATTTAAAAAACTCATGTATATATTTATTTTCTACATTATTGCATTAAATAGTTTTTAATCATGCATTAATAAGATATTTTGCAATTAATATTATTAAAAAATACACAACAAATCATCAAACTCTTTTTCGCAATAAACTAATCTAAACAAACTATTTTTTCTAAAGGGTTCTAAACGTATTTTGACTAATCATGCACTTAGTCCAAAATTCCGCAATCTCTACACCCGGTCTAAGTGCGAGGCAATTCAAAATATATTTGCAATCCCTAAAAAACATAAACCTATACGAACTACGAATTGGGACTCTGATTCCTCATAAGAGGATACGTAGGCATACGACTAAAATTGTGGCGAGTTCCCCTATTAAAAATTAAAAATCCTTTGTACATAATGGTTAAATGTAAACCCCCTAAACCTAGTATCCTTATGAATAAGGTAGATGAAAGGTGCCTAACACCTTCCTTTCGTCTAAAGAAGTCATAAACTTAGAATCTATGTTTCACAAACTAGGGTTCTCTATTAGATTCCCTTCCTTAGGATAAAAACTAGTAGTGGCGACTCTGATTTTAAATCCAGATGCAACATACTCAAAAACTTTACTAATGTGATCTTAATCGAGAAACAAAAAATTAATCACATTTTTCATAAACCACAATTCACCCACTCTCTTGTGTTTGAGGTCACTTGATTAACAAAACCAAGATAATCATGTAATGTGATATTTATATCCCTTATATTCTTTAATTTTTAGTTGTTTGTATAATTTTTGCTGCTTATCTTTCTCCTTTATTTTATTTTGTTTCTATTTATTTATTTATTTCAAATGTTTTCAAATTAATGGTTTTTGTAAATTGATTTTAATTTTCGATTATCACAGTTCACACACCCCCTTCTTGTGTTTTGATTCACTTGGTCAATGATGAGTGCTAAATTGTTGTGAATTTAAGTGTGAATAATTAGCACTCATCGACTTAATTCATTTTCTTTTCGTCAATAAACCTCAACTTTAGTGTATATTCGGTATAATTTATATTATAGTATATATTGTGTTATTGTGTAAATATCATTGAGTCTAATTGTGTTTATATCATTTTTGTAGGTATTCAAGCATTTATATTTAGGCATTTTTAGATAGAACATTGAATAAGCTTTCCAACGCATTTGGCCATGCGCAAATCGGAGTTACGGTTATCAAGTTATGGCTGAAACTGTGCTATTTTTTCAACTTATTGTCCGTTGTCGCCCCAAGCTCGCCGGGCGACGCTGGGGCGGCCGGAAGCATGGAAAAAAACGCAGTTTTGAGTGCTGTAAAGGAAAATTGTGATCCAAAACGTAGCAGGAAATTAAAATTTTCCTTTAGTGATCCCTATGAATGGGCATAGTCAGTGATAAAAATCATTACCTCTTGTGATGATTCAGACCTTTGATGTTGTGATCAAGAATGTTAATGAATAGCAACGTCTCTACTCAGTCCAAACAAACAGATTACTTCCGGATACAGTGCTTGCTGCTTACGAACGAAAACTTATAGTGAGAGAGTTAAACAAAATATATGGCTAGGGTTTCAAGACCGAATTTTATCAAGTAAAATGCTTCAGCACAAGGGTTCTATTTATAGAACCACTTATGTGGGATGCAAGCTAAAATCCCAATTAACCATACGGGTATCATACCTTATGATATACCACATATCACTTAAGCGCGTTGTACCTTACCACATTCCATATTTCACTTAAGTGCACCGTACCTTACGGTGTTCCTTATTTACTCTATCTCTCATCAACCTGTCCTTATGTGTGTGACCCTGTAGGTTTTCGTGATGTTGATAATTATATTAAATCACACATTTAACATAATAAACATTAAGTGATATCTAGCAACACATCACTGCTACCCAAGTCATAAAAATATCATGTGATCTAACAAAAACTTTTTGTGATAATATTTGTGTGTACAATTACCCTTTTACCCTTATGTCTATGTTGAACATAAGGCATAAACCGTGTAACCCTTTTCCAATTCAATATTGGGCCCTTAGATATTTATCCTGTTATGTAGGATGGACAAATTCCATCTAGGTCACTCATATCCCCCGGCATGCTTTGTGAAGTACCTATCAACTTTCTTTATGGTCATCTTGTTACGGACAACGTTTGATCAACATTAAACTACTTAACTCTACATCTAGGGCCCATAGTGGTTTCAGGTCGAAGGATGGTATACACCATTATCACCATGAGAATAACTTATGACACCTTATATAACATTCAATGTAGTATTCTCATAGCGGGTCAATCCAGTATAAATATTACTCCTAATATTCATACATATATCAAGACTTGACAACTCCTTATCCATGATCCATGAGGTGTGATCATCATTCTATCTTCATAATAATCTTAAAGCTTTAATGTTATCCCACTTCACAATAAATCTCAACTACATATACTTTAAGAATAATGTTCTTATGTTTAATGGGATCTCATGATTAAGTCACACTTAATATTTCATTAAACAAACGAACTATTCTAGGGACTTTATTATTTTGGAAAAGAAAAAATAGTAAAGAAATGCCTTTTATTATTAATAAATAATTCAATACAAGTACCCAAAGTATTGGCCTCTAGGGCTTACACCAACACGCTGGGCGATGCTTTTTGGTCGTCGAGCGATGCAGACCAGTCAGAAATGCATATTTAGGGATAAAAACACATTTATTTAGAGATGGTTTTGGGTATTTTTGATCCCAACTCCATCAACCTTCATTTTTTGATAGGATTAGCTTAGAAAACAACATTAAACTTGCATACGGATGATTCAGGGTGGATTTCTCTTTGATCGGCGCTGATAAACCGATATTGATGAGTGTTATAGGTTGAGTATTACTGGCTAATAGGTATAACTTTGTGAGGAGTGGATTATATATGCATGTCTGGTAAGTTCTTCATTTGAAGAATGAATTTATTTCATGATAATAAGTTTAATTCCCGCACCTTACACTTTAAACCCATTCAACCCCAAACTCATAAATGCAGGAAATTTTTGAACGACAATTCCGTAAAAACAATCTTTGTGGACATGATACAATATAACCAATATCACCCGGTAAAATAATACTTTACTTTTTTCTTACCGCTTCAGCAAAATGGTGTTGTTGCCGGGGATTGGAGATTTTATTGAACCGCATCGCGATAGTTTCTTTGTTTTTGAAATTTGTAAATATAGTATATATTGTCTACTTTCTTTTGTCTATATTGATACTTTTATATGTTTACCAAACTTGTGAATTTTACATGTTTTGTATACTTGTGAATATAGTGTATATATTTGTTTCTCTTCACGTTTGCCAAAGGTGTGTTTAGATGTGTAGTTCCAGTTAGAGCTCGAAGAGATGAGATTAAAGGTGGGAGTGAAAGCATTTGGCTAATTCAAAGCTATGTGTTGGTTTGTAAATAACAGGAGTCGAGCTTACGACGTAAAATAAGGATGTTTTATTGTTTTTCTCTTTGTTAGTTTAGGTAGTGTATTAATTGTTGTTTAAACAAGTTGAAATTGGACCTATTCTAAAATCTCAACTCTTCACTTTTCAACTTGTTTAAATTTTCGAGAGCTTGCTTTTATTAGCTTGAGGAAGTGTGTGTGTGTGTGTGTGTGTGTGTGTGTTTGTGTGTATGTGTGTGTGTGTGTGTGTGTGTGTGTGTGTGTGCGTGTTTTGTAAATTCTAATAAATTTTATTGTTTGAACTCCAATTTTAGTCCCGTAACTTGAATAATTTTGAGGTGACTTTCTAATTTTGATTGATTCAACTTGCGGATTATGATAATGATAGTTTTTGAATTTGGTACATACCAGGTACTCGTTTATTGCTTTCTATAGCATAACATGTTTAGGAAACTTTTCATTTGTATAATTACCATATCTTTCATTCTTTTTACATTACTTGCTCATGACTTGAATCACTTTAGTTCACATTTTACCCCAAATGTGAGGATACTTTCCATTGTTCATATATGCTGGAGGCCACAATTCTTGTTTTAATTGGATTTCATTATGTTTAATCATTTATTTGTATTGATTGTATGATTGCATGAAAATGATCAAGGTATTTTGTTTGATTTTGAGCACAACTACCTAACCAAATAGTCAATTCACCTTGTGAGTGTGTGATCATTTGTAACCCCCTTTAGGTTTTGATCAAAGTCCATGTTGTTTTCGAACTTAATTCTTGTCTATGAGTGTTTAGTTTTACTTTTTGAATGAATGTTGATTCTTTGTTTTCTTAAACCCTTAACTATGATTTTAAGTTAAATTTTTACCTTGCCTTAGAAAGTAGGAATTATTCACTTTAATGTTGGTTGAATTCATGTTGGGGAGAAAATTGTTTGCTTGCTCTTGTGTGTATTACTATGAGGTTGTGAAAATAAAATAAAAAATTGAAAATAAAAAGAAAGAAAAAAAGTGAAAAAGAAAAATTAGAAAAAGAAAGAAAAAAATTGATAAAGCTTTGAAAAACAAAAACAAAAAGAGTATGGAATAATATTGTGTTAATAAGTATGGTGTTTTGGTTTGACAATTTGGGATTTGGAAGAAATTTGATTGAAACTGTATTGCTTGAGTCTTTGGTGAATTGATCACTCCCTTAGGTTTAGGCAAGTTTTTGTTTCGATTAGCCTTAGGAACTATCCCTTGTTTGTTAACCAAACTACATTACAACCTTGAAAATCCCTTGAGACTCTTGCCTTTGTATGTTCAATGTGAATTTTTGGATGAATTCATAATTTAGTCTTTTGTTTGCAATATTGTTGGATGAGTGTCAAATCCTCACTTTTGTGTGTTCTTCATCTACCGATGAATTTTTACTAGTTATGATTCATGATTAAGCTTGTTTCCTTTTAGAATGTTTAGTATGATTTTTGTACTTAGGATTCATTTTGTTTATATATTGTCATTGTAGGATTGTGTTAAGTATTTACTTTGCTTGTGCATTTTTAATTTGAACCATACATTTGTTTTCCATGTTCAAAACTTGTTGATTCGTAATTCTTGGATTATCTCTTTTGCTTCTTTAAGTTTATTTGACTTTGTTTAAGGACAAACGATATTTTATGTTGGGTAGATTTTGATGAGTGCTAAGTTGTTGTGAATTTGAGTGTAAATAATTAGCACTCATCGGCATAATTTGTTTTCTTTCTGTCAATAAACCTCAACTTTAGTGTATATTCGGAATAGTTTACGTTATAGTGTATATATTGAGTTATCGTGTCAATATCATTGATTTTAATTGATATTATCTCATTTTTGTAGTTATTCAAGAATTTATATTTATGCATTGTTATATAGAATATTGAATAAGCTTTCCAACGGTTCCGACCGTGCGCGAATCGAAGTTACGATTCTCAAGTTATGGTTAAAACTGTGCTGCTTTTTCAACTTACTGTCAGTTGTCGCCCCGAGCTCGTCGGGCGATGCCGGGGCGACCAGAAGCGTGGAAAAATGCAATTTTATGCGTCGGGCAATACTTTTTGGTCGTCGGGCGATGCAAATCAGTCAGAAATGCATATTTAGGGGTAAAAACACATTTTTTTAGGGATGGTTTTGGGTATTTTTGATCCTAAATCCATCAGTCTTCATTTTTTGATAGGATTAACTTAGAAAACAACATTGAATCTTGCATACGGATGATCCGGGGTGGATTGGTCTTTGATCTGTGCTGACAAACTGGTAGGTTTGTAGTTCATTTCTCTTCTTCTTTGTGTATTGAGTTTGTATATATATTTACTTTGAACTCATGTATATTTGTCGCCCATGGCATTGTATAAACTTGCTTTACAAATCTTTGTTGATTATTGTCCTGAATTTTTACTTTGTGCTTGGGGTTTGGGTTGTTAAAGATATATATTGCTTGAACTCTTATCTAGATATTTGTCGAACGGAGACTCGATAACTAATCTCTGTGGACACAATATGATATCACCTAAATATCACTCGGTAAAATAATACTTTACTTTTTGCTTGCCACTTTACCGCTTCAACAAAATGATTTTGCCGAAGCAGTAAATATCTATAACAAGCAGTGTATATCTATAACAAGTCGTATATGTCTATAGCAATCCAAACCCCTAAGCACAGAGAAAAAAATCTAGGACAACAATCGATAAATATTTGTAAAGCAATTTTTGTACAACACCATGGACGACAAATATACATGAGTTCAAAGTAAATACAAATACAAATCCAACCAAAAGAGACTACACAACGAAAAAGAGAAATAAACCACAAATCTACCGGTTTTTCAACACCGATCAAAGACTAATCCACCCCGGATTATCCCTATGCAATCTCTATAGTTGTTATCTAAGCTAATCCTCTACAAAAATGATGTTGATGGAGTTGGGAGATCAAAAACCACACCTAAAACCATAACCAAAAAAAATGAAATGAAAAGGAAATATAAAGAAATGTTGTCCTACACACGTCTCCTGATGCTATAAAAGCGTCACCCAATGATGGTCCTTATATACAAGGCCCAACTTGCTCCACGTACGCAACTGGCCAAAAATATCTTCTTTCGCCCAGCGACAGACTCACGTTGCTCGGTGTTGCTACTCTTCCTCTCTCAACAGCATAGCTGTGAAGCAAGGCAGACCCAACTGGAAAATTGACTCCATCTCATTGCTCCACTGTCGCCCGGAGACGCAGACGCGAAGCACTATGCCCGACCATCGCCCGGTGATGCACACCAGTCCAACAACTTTTGTTGCTTTTTATGCATAACTTTAAATGGCTCTCTCTTTTGCCTTTATCCTTTATTGATCAAATGCACATCCTGAAGCTCCAATTGAACTTTATTCTCAGTGCTCTAATAATGCTTGAATACCTACCAAAAATAATACAAAACTATCAAATGATACACTATGTACATGAAAAGACAAATATATACAAACTAAACGAATTTACATAAAAGTTTGGTTTATTCAACTGATATTAACCTCAAAGAGTCGATAAGTGCAACAAAAAGTATATACAAAAATAGCTATAATTTACACTTATCAAACTTTTCCCAATTTGAACTTGTTTGTCCTCAAACAAGAAACAAATAACTCAAAGAAACAAAAACGATTAACCAAAGAACCACAAATTGACAAGTTTTAAAAACGGGAAAAAATGCAATGGTTCAAATGAAAAACAATACACACAAAATAAAAACTTACCACTAAACTATGACTATAACATAAACACGAAACAAATGCTAAATACAAAAATCATGTCAAACATTATAAAACAAAACAAGCTCAATCATGAACCACACCTAGCAAAAACTCATTGGTAGATGAAGAACATACAAAATTGAGAGACAAAAATACTCATCCATAATCTTGAAAACAAAAGACTAAATTATGCATTCATCCAAAAACTCATATTGAAAATACAACGGCAAGAATCATAAGGGTTTTCAATGTTGTAATGCGGCTTGGTTAACAAACAAGAGATAAGTCCTAAAGCTAATCGAAACAAAAACTTGTCCAAACCTAGGGGAGTGATCGACTCACTAAAGTTTAAACAACACAATTTCAATCAAACTTCTACTTCATTCCAAAGTTCACAACCAATCACAATACTTATTAACAAAATATTATTCCATACTCTTTTTGTTTTTATTTTTCAAAGCTTTTTCAATTATTTATTCTTTTTCTTCTCTTTGTATTTCTATTTTTTTTCTTTTTCTTTTCTTTCTTTTACAACCTCATAGAAATTACAACATAAGCACATAAATATTTCTCTCCCCAACTTGAATTCAACCATCATCATAATATGAATACTCCCCACTTTCTAAGGAAAGGCGAAAATTCAAACTATAAATCATAGTTAAGGGCTCAAGAAAAACAAAGAACCAATGTCCACTCAAAAAGGAAAACCAATACTCAAAGACAAGCATTAGGTTCAAAAACAACATGGGCATTGGCAAAAAGGCTCAAAAGTTGTTACAAAAGTTCACACAATCATAAGGTGAATTGACTATTTGGCTAGGTAGTTGTGCTCAAAATCAAACAAAAATGCCTTGATCCTTTTCATACATTCATATAATCAACACAATATAAAAGATTAAGCATAATAAAATCTAGTTAAAACAAGAATTGAGGTCTCCAGTATATATGAACAACGGAAAGCTACCTCACATAAAGGGTAGGAACTAAAGCGATTCACAAATGAACAATTATACAAAAGAATGAATGGCATAACATTTGTAAAAAGTCTAAGTATCATGAATATGATAAAGTATAGAAAGAGATAAACACATACCTTGAACGTGTACAAAACCTTAACAAAATCATTACCACGCATTCACAAGTCGAAATGATCAAACTTAACAAATCACCTCAATATCCTCAAGCTATTCACAACAAGCTCAAAGACAAACACAAAAATGAACACAACTAATATACACATATTAAAAGACTGAATGACATTGTCTAAACAAATTTAAAAGTGAAGATACGAAATTTAAGAACTTATCTGAGTTAAATTTGTTTAGACAAATGCATTCAACTACCTAAACTAACAAAACGAAAAATGATAAAAACATGTTATTTTTACGTCGTAAGCTTGATGCCTATTATTTAACAATGTTCCTCCAAGTTACTTCCACCTGGTTATTCCTAACCAACACACAAGTGTTTCTTCCGTAGAGCGGCAAGCAAAAAGTAAAGTATTATTTTTACCGGGTGATATTTAGGTTATGTCGTATCGTGTCCATAGAGATTGGTTATTGATTCGGTGTTCGACAAATTATTGTTAATGAGTTTTGGGTTGAATAAGTTTGGTAAAGAAAATGTTATTAACAGAAAATGAATGTAAACAAAAAGAAAAACTAAGGAAGAACTTATAAGGAATGCATATATACTACTTTTCACTGACTTAAACCTATCGACCTGTTACACTCAAACTAACATTATTCACCAATGTCATTATGTATCACTCAAAACCTAAGTCATTTCTAACCCAAATTAAGAGGCCTGCTGCATCACCTCAGAAGCAATCTCTCAACCACCACAACAACACATAAGTCAACTGTGCTCGCCTGTATCAACAATCTCTCAGAACAACACAAATAACACAGAGGCTTTAAGCTTTGATACCCAAGTAGATTGTCATCTCTAAATATATCTCTAGAGTTCAGAAACTAACATATTAATCATCCTAGATAAGAACCTAAGGAGTATATGTCTATAATAACTCAAATTCCTAGCACAAAGCAAAAATCTAGGACAACAATCCACATAGATTCATAAAGCAAGTTCTATATAACGCCAAGGGTGACAAATATACATTAGATCAAAGAAAATACACATAAAAACCCAACCATAGAAGATTACAAAAAGAGGAAGAGAATTGAACCGCAGATCTACCTGTTTGTCAACGTCGATCTAAGAATAATCCACCTCGGATCATCCGTATGAAAGCTCCATAATTGTTATCTAAGTTAATCCTAACAAAATTTACAAGTTTATGGAGTTGGGATAAAAAACATCCCCAAAACCATAACCTAAAAATGACTAAAAATGAAGTTATAAAACAAGTCTCAGCAGACCGCGCTAAGCGGTCTCAGCATGCTGAGCGGTTTGTGCAATATTTACGCACTAAACCGACCTAAACCATGCTAAGCGGGCTTCAAAACTTTGGTTATGAAAAAACAGTAAACGCAAGCAGCGCACTACAAAATGGACGGAGAACCACTCGTGCTTAGCGGCCTCCTGCGCATTGAGCGGGCTCTCTTGGACAACAAGTCCCAAAACTGGTCTTTTATTTCGAAAACGCGCATCCGGAGCCGTGCCTTCAACATATTATTCCTTAATGCTCCAAAATGCAACAAATACCTACAAGATGAATGGAAAAACATCGAACGGTACACTATGTACACAAAAACACAAATAAACATAAACTAAACATATTCACACAAAAGTCGGGATTATTCAACAATATTACAAACAAAAAGTGGATAAGCGCAACAAAAAGTATATATAAAAATAGCTACAATTTGCACTTATCAAACTCTCCCCAACTTAAACTTTGTTTGTTCTCAAACAAGGCCAAACAACTCAAAGAACTAAAATTAATAAACCAAAGAATCATGCGTCAACAAGTTTTAAAAAACTGAAAACAATTGCTATGGCTCAAATGAAAAACGGTACACACGAAGAAATATACTTACCACTAAACTACAACGGTAACATAAACATGTAACAAATGCTAAATAAAAAAATTATGCCAAACTTTATAAAACAACACTAGTTTACAAATTAATCACACCTAGCAAAAACAATCATCGGTATATGAAAAACACATAAAATAAGGTATTTTCACTCATTCATCAATCTTACAAACAATAGACTAAATTATGCATTCATCAAAAAATTTACATTAAAAATATAAAAGCAAGAATCTCAAGGGCTTTTCAAGGTTGTAATATGACTTGGTTAACAAACAAGGGATAATTCCTAAAGCTAGTAGAACAAAAACTTGCCTAAACCTAAGGGAGTGATCAATTCACCAAAGATTCAAACACAAAATTCCAATTAAACTTCTTCTTTGCCACAAGTTTCACACCAAACACACATCACTTATTAACACAATATTATTACATACTCTTTTTTTTTCTTTTTCAAAGCCTTTTTAAAAAAAATATTTCTTTTTTTTCCACTTTTTTTCTTTTCTCATTCTTTCTCAACCTCATAACAATCACAACATAAATACGCAATCATTTTTCTCCCCAACTTGAATCCAACCATCATCATAATGTGAATACTCCCTACTTTCTAAGGCAAGGTAAAAAGTTAACTAAAAATCATAGTTAAGGGTTCAAGAAAACAAATAATCAACATCCATGCAAAAAGGGAAACTAAACACTCATAGACAAGCATTTAGCAAAAATAACATGGATATCGACAAAAAGCTCAATGGGTTACAAATGATCACACACTCACAAGGTGAATTGACTATTTGGCTAAGGGGTAGTTGTGCTCAAAATGGAATGAAAAATTCCTTGATCACTTTCTTGCATTCATACAATCAACACAAATAAAATATTAAACATAATAAAATCTAGTTCAAACAAGCATTGTGGTCTTCATCATATGTGAACAATGAAAAGCTATCTCACAAAAAAGAGTAGGAACTAAAGTGATTCACAAATGAACAAGTGTACAAAAAAATGAAAGGCATAAGAATTGTAAAAAGTCTAAGTATCATGAATATGCTAAGGTATATAAAGCGATAAACACATACCTCGAACGTGTACAAAACTTTAACAAAATCATTATCATGCATTCGCAAGTTGAAACAGTCAAACTTGGAAAATCACCAAAAGCGACTTCAAGCTATCGAACCAAAATTGAGTCCAAACAAAAACAAAAGAATTAATTATACTAATAATATTTACTACTACAAGGCCTAGGTGGATGTGGGAAAAAGAAAATCCAAGCAAAAATTTAAAAAGAATTTACTGGCTTTGCACAGCAGAGTACGCTAAGCGGCCTGTAGTGCGCTTAGCGCGCTACACCAGATGCAGAAAAAGACATCATGATCTGGTGCAGCTGCTATGCAACTCCACCATCACCAACACACTATGCATAAAAATTACAATATTTACAATATTAACAAGCACACTTCCACAAGCTAAACACGACAAGCTTGCGGAAAAACACAATTTTACATAACGAAACACGAAAATTGAAAGTGTATTTAACAAGTTGAAAAGTGAAAATTTAAACTTTAAAAACTAATCCGAGCTCAACTTGTTAAAACACAAATCAACACATAACAAAAACAAATACAAATAAAAACAATACAACATGCTAGTTTTATGCCGTAAGCTCAACGCCTTTATTGTGTGAGCTAGTAACCTCCTCTCCTCATGCCATGGTATTTTCACACCGTGCAAACCTAAAGAAAGTATCTTAACATCCATACAACAAATGTTACGAAAATGAGACAATTTACAACAATATGTGAAAACAAAGAAAAACACATATATGCTCAAGTATCATATACAAGTTAATGTACAATTACTATAAAACATATACATTAATTATAAAACTCAAAAACAAAAGAATTATCACAATGCAAAAATAATAGAACCATCCCCAGCAACGTTGCCATTTTGTTGCAGCGATAAAGTGGCAAGCAAAAAGTAAGTTATTAATTTACTGGGTGATATAGATTATATCGTATCGTTTCCATATAGATTGGTTATTGACTCGCCGTTCGACAAATTATTGTTAATGAGTTTAGGGTTGAATGGGTTTTGTAAAGAAAATGTTATTAATAGAAAATGAATGTAAACAAAAAGAATAACTAAGGAAGAACTTATTAGGTATGCATATATACTACTTGTCACTGACTTAAACCCATCGACCTGTTACACTCAACCTAACAATATTCATCAATGTCACTACGTATCACTCACAATCTAAGTCATTTCTAACCTAAATTTAGAGGCCTACTGCATCACCTCGGTAGCGATCTCTCAACCACCTCGACAACACATAAGTCAACTATGATCGCATGTATCGACGATCTCTCTGAATGATACAAACAACACAAAGGCTTTAAACTCTGATACCCAAGTAGATTGTAAACTCTAAATGTATCTCCAAAGTTTAAAAACTAACAGATTAATCATCCTAGATAAGAACCTAAGTAGTATATGTCTATAACAACTCAAATCCCTAGCACAGAGCAAAAATCTAGGACAACAACCCACAAAGATTCATAAAGCAAGTTTTATATAACTCCAAGGGCGACAAATATACATTAGATAAAAGAAAATATACATGCAAACCCAACCATAGAAGATTACACAAAGAGGAAGAGAAATGAACCGCAGACCTACCGGTTTGTCAGCGCCAATCTAATAGCAATCCACCCCGGATCATCCATATGCAAGCTCCATAGTTGTTATCTAAGATAATCCTAACAAATTTTACAAGTTGATGGAGTTGGGAGCAAAAACTTCCCCAAAACCATAACCTAAAAATGACTGAAAATGAAGTTATAAAATAAGTCTCAGTAAACTGTGCTAAGCGGCCTCAGCATGCTAAGCGGGTTGCGTGATATTTATACACTAAACCGCGATAAGTATGTTATCCGCGCTAAGAGGACTTAAAAACTTTGGTTCTACCGAAATAGTAAACGCAAGCAGCGCGCTACAAAATATGTTGAGTGCCACTCGTGCTTAGCAGCCTCCTGCGTGCTATGCGGGCTCTCCTGGACAGCAAGTCCCAGAACTGATCTTTTATTCCGAAAACATGCATCTGGAGCTGTGCCTTCAACACATTATTCCTCAATGCTTCAAAATGCAACAAATACGTACAAAATGAATAGAAAAACATCAAACGGTACACTATGTACACAAAAATACAAATAAACATAAACTAAATGTATTTACACAAAATTCAGGATTATTCAACAATATTATAAACAAAAAGTCGATAAGTGCAACAAAAAGTATATACAAAAATAGCTACAATTTGCACTTATCAATAAGCAAACGTGAAAGGAAACAAACAATGATATAACAAATTCACAAGTATAGAAAACATGTGCAAGTGTGGTAAACATAAACAAATAAATTCACAAGTAAAAATAAACAAGTTCATGCACAATTTCTAGACAACATATACATTAATTACAAAAATCAAAAACAAAGGAATTATCGCAATACGAAACAATAAACCAATCCCCGACAACAGCGCCATTTTGCAGAAGTGGTAAAGAGGAAAGCAAAAAGTAAAGTATTATTTTACTGGATAATATTTAGGTTATATTGTATCGTGTTCACAGAGATTGGACATCAAGTCGCCGTTCGATAAATCATTCGTTAATGAGTTAGGGGGTTTGAATGGAAAGGGTAAAAGTTATCAACAGAAAATAAATGTAAACAAAATAAAAGAAAAAGGAATAACTTATCAAGAGTGCATATATACTACTTCTCACATACTTAAACCTATCGACCAATTATACTCAACTTACAAGACTCGTCAATGTCATCACAAGTTAAACACTAAACCCACTATATCATCTCAGTGGAAATCTCTCAACCAAACTTAACAACACATAAGTCAACTGTGTTACTCGCGTTAACGATCTCTCAGTCAACACAACCAACACAGAGGCATTAATCACATACACCCAAATGAATAATGGCGCTAAATTTATCTCTAGAATTTAGACACTATTAGATAATCATCCTAGAGAAGAATTAGAGCAGTATATGTCTATAGCAACTCAAACCCCTAAGCACAGAGCAAATATTTAGGACAACAATCGACAAAGATTTGTAAAGCAATTTTTATACAATGCCATGGGAGAAAAATATACATGAGTTAAAAGTAAATACATATACAAACCCAACCAAAAGAGAATACAAAAATAAAAAGAGAAATAAACCACAAATTTATTGGTTTGTCAACACCGATCTAAGAGAAATCCACCCCGAGTCATCCCTTTATAAGCTCCATAGTTGTTATCTAAGCTAATCCATTACAAAAATGAGGTTGATGGAGTTGGGAGATCAAAAAGTAAACTCAAAACCATAACCAAACAAAATGGAATGTAAAGGAAATATGAAGAAATATTGTCCCGCATGCATCGCACGGTGCCATAAAAGCATCGCCCGCACGATGGTCCTTATATACAAGGCCTAGCATGCTCCATGTATGCCACAACAACGAAGAAAGGCAGACCCAACTGGAAAATTGACTTCATCTCATCGTTCCACCGTCGCCCGGTGACACAGACGCGATGCACCTCGCCTGGCCATCGCCCAAGGGTTCACACCAGTCCAGCAACTTTTGTTGCTTTCTATGCACAACTTCTAATGGCTCTCTCTTTTGCCTTATTCCTTTATTGATCAAATACACATCCTGGAGCTCCAATTGAACTTTATTCTCAATGCTCCAATAATGCTTGAATAACTACCAAAAAGAATACAAAACTATCAAATGATACACTATGTATATGAAAAGACAAATATATACAAATTAATCGAATTTACACAAAAGTTTGGTTTATTTAAGCGATATTAACCGTAAAGAGTCGATAAGTACAACAAAAAGTATATACAAAAATAGCTACAATTTGCACTTATCACTCAACAAGTGGCTTAAAATCCTAACTTCTATTATAAGATAAAATGTCTAAGATGGTATGGATGACTTGAAACGACTCACTAAACAGGCCCTCATCCTTTAATAAAGAAGGGTCTAGTTTTTGCAAATAGAATATGAGGACTTTCATAGAGGGGTGGATTATTAAATTTGGATGGCTTTTAAGAAACAAACTATTTGTTCAGACATGTAAAGTTAATGATGATGTGGAAAACAAAGATAGAGAAATATGGAGAAAAAGTATAGCTTAGAATGAAGAAGGCGACAAAAATAAGAAATATCTTGCACTAAAAATTTCAAAGGCCAAAGACATGGAGTTCACAGACGAAGACGGCAAAATTGAAAGTGATGAACACATGGATCTCATATTTTGAAAAATCAAGGAATTCCTAAGGTACGGAAAAAAACTCCACATTTCCAAAAGAAAAAAGATTCAAAGAAAGATGACATTGCATGAGACTAAAATGATATGAAATCCTCTGATGAATTTGCTTATGATGAATTATTCTTCATATCTATAAAGTTAGATAAGGAATCATGTAAATTAAAACATTTTGTCTCCACCTCTAAGTCTATTATATCTTCCCTTGAAATTGAAAATAAAACTTGTTAGAAGAAATAACCTTAAAGAGAAACAAAACATTTTAATTCAAAACTCTTCTTCTCCTTCTCACGAGGATTTTGTTAAACCTATAAAATATGAAAAATGTAGTTTTTTGAAAAATGAAAATTAAGATTTAAATAACACACTTGATAAGTTTACCAAAGGAAAAGATAACTTGAATCTCCTTCTAGGTAATAAAAGAGTTTCTTATAACAAAGTCGGTCTAGGTTAAACCTAATAATAATTTTAAATGTAATACCCCATGTCCCTAAGCACGAGAAAGTGGTAGAATTATAAGTATTTGGTTAGAAATGAACAAAAAGAGAAAACTAGTAATTACGGTATTTAGGGGGCATATGGGTCTTTGTACCAATTAAGTGACTAGATTAAGGGATTGTTTGGCATGTTCATAACCCATTCATTTTCACAAATTATAATGGGAAGAATGAAGAGCTTAGGAGCAAGAGAGAAAGGAGGAACCAATGTTCATCATCTTTATGAATGCATTTTCGCACCCTTGGTATAACCTTCACTTAACAGGTAATGTTTTTTTACTTGTAACTCCAATTTAAGTGATTGCAGATGTTTTGGAAAGAACACGAAATTCACTTCAGTTTGCATATAAATTTTGTTGCTTGAATGTCTATATTAAAAGAGATAAACATGTTTGAAGTTGAGCAATTCATACTAAAAGTGAGCAAAGAGAGAGCTACAAATTTGATGGTATTAGAGGTGGAGTTCTAACCAAGATTGGAGTTCAATTGTAGCATGACTATCATTCTAACCTCCATTTATGCAACGCGAGTTCCATTAGATAGGACTTGGATAGGAAATTGGGAACGATTGTATTCTTGGGATTAGATTGTGATTGAATTATTGCATGTGTGATTAATTGGTGAAAATTGGGAGTTTATCATGATATAAACTTGTTTGCATGCTTGATTCAGTTGATGGAAATGTGTTCCCATGATGCTAACATATGTATGTGTTCTGGTTAATTGGTATGAAGGAAGGATAAATACATGAATTGGGATGCTATAGAGTTTTGGGATTGTTTAGGATAGAAAAAGAATGGATGTTGTAGCTTAAAATGCAGAAAAAAAAAATTTTTTTTGCAAAGGAAATATGTTTTCATTTTTAGGGTACCCGGTTACCTTACTGTGTTTGGCTGAAAATTCTAAACTTGAGAAATTTGTAACTTTCGCCTCGGGTGTCTAAATGACACGTGGTTCATATAGTTGGAAAGCTAATTAAAAGTAATTTCTAATAAAATTAGTTCAAAAATAAAAATGTTTAATTTAAGTGTGTTGGAACCCAGCTTAGTGAGCTTTTCAGGTAAAATTGCATGTTTAAATTCCTCAGAGTGGAGTTTCGTTCGGTTTAGGGAACCAAATGCCTCCCTAGTCTACTATGACTTATAAGATGTGTTGAGAAATGTATAATTCCATATTATGATCACTTGTATAGGAATGATGTTGCTATTGAACATTCAGATTTGATTTAAAGCATACTTGATTGGAATGATCTGGTGTATTCTCATCATGTATGTTGTGATGTTTATGTGTGCATACTCGATCGAAATGATCGGGTGAATACGCATCGGGTATGTTGTGGTAATTGTGCATTAACGAATATGCGATGAGAATGATCTGGTGTATACTCATTGCATATATCAACATCATTGTGCATTTGCATTGTCCTCCTCCACATGGAAATGATCAGGTGTATACTCTATGGATACGTTGTGACTAATGGCTTACTCATGTTCATTTGCATTTGACCTCTCCCAATGGGAATGATCTGGTGTATACTCATTGGTGGGAAGGGACAACTGCGTATAATCACTGCTCTCAATGGGAATGATCTATTGTATACTCATTGATCGGTGTAAGATATGAGGGGACTCGAAGGGAATGATCTAGTATATACCACTGTGTTACCGAGGAAACTATAGTGCTCGATGGGAATGATATGGTGTATATCCATCGTGTTAATGAGAAAGGAATTTCCTCTAGCACGAAAACATCGGTGCTATGTATTATGGGGTTGTGATGCCATATAGGTAAGGTCTCTCGATTACTCGCCCCTAGTAATGCCATGTATGCAATATTACTAGGCCCTCACCGTTGGGCTGGTACAATCACGGTGATATGGTTGTACTAGTAATTGCATACTTGTTTGGTGTGTTCTTAATTGTATGTGATGTCCTCTCATTGGTTAGTCAAGGGACATCCAATGGAGATGATACCCAATTTTTTGTATGTTGTATTAGACTGTGAGGCAACCCCGGATCCATAGTGGATCTATTTTGATTACATGTACCTTGTAGAGCCGAGTGAACCCATAAGATAGGAAAGCTCATTAAGATCTAGTAATCTTACCCCAATCCTCTTATTATTTTTTCAGGCACAGGTTTTAGGTAGGAAAATTGCTAGATGGACGATATTGATGACTGTTGGTGAGCAGGTGGCAGGAAGACCTCATCAGATCTAATTTTTTGCTATGCACTATTATTGATGAGCTATTTGTATACATTTTATTATTGGAGTTGACTTGTATAAAAAATTTAGTTTTGTCAATTTCGGCTTTTGTATGTTTATATGTTTCTAGACGTATATGTATGGGGTTTTATAGTTGGTATCACAACAGGTCGATCCTTGTCTCTGCTATGAAACATCACTAGAAATTCTCTTCTACCTCACATGTATTTGTGTGTTGCTAGCCGGATTTCTACAATCATAGTATTCAATAGTTGAGCCCGATCACCTCACTGACTGCATATGCGACGGATAGGATCACGGTGGAGCCATCACGTGGACGCTTAAGATCCGAAGCAACTCAAGATAAAGTGGTAAAAGACGGTTAAGTAGAAGGAATATTGGGATTTCAAGGCATAGGAGGAGCATTTGACCCAAGATAGTTGACAGCCCAACTATTGTGATAAGGTTTAAGACAACTGGAGTTCCCAAGGTTTCGATTACACAAAGTGAAACTTTCTCTAAATCCCTGTAGAAGTGGAGGATATTCACGAAGCACTTGAGTAGCAATGTAGTAAGGGAATTTTGCGATGGAGCTGAGCTTGAAGCCATTAGGAATTCACTACTCAATCCTGGTGCCAGTGGTAGATATGACTAGAGGACAAATTGGATGGAAGACTTTTGAAGAGTTGGACGGAGAGACCGAACTTTTCTAGTTACTTTGGCCTGGGTAGTAGTTAGGAGGACGAGGTGCTAGACTCTGACCCGTTTTAGTTTAGCTAAAGCGGTGAGTAGTTATCTAGTAAAGGATTGATAGAATGAGTGGGAGTGGTGATCTCTAATTGAGAATATATTGGATACCCAATTAGAGAAGGGACTATTGTATCTTTGTTCTTGACATTATATGATTATGTCCTAAAACTATGCTAGGTGGTCGTTGAAGAGAGCAAAGGCGTGAAATGCAGTAGCCTAAGTTCCTTGCTAGTTTTAGTTTATCTAACCTTGAGTGAGACCATAGAACTATACTTGGTGTAGGGTAATTATATGAATGGAAGCTAGTGTCTATCTCGAGCATCAGTAGGATGACAACAGTTATATCGGCTGTTTAGAACCATGGTATTCCTATCTGGCGAAATTGTCCTTGGAATCTCTTATATTCATTGTGTGAATGGGTACACACATACCATAGTTGTTCAAGCTGAATTATTACCGAGTCGTATCTGGCTTGTTTCCTTCTAAGTAAGTAAACCTTGAAAGTGTGCCACTCTTAAGTTTTAACATCCTAAGAAGTGTGACTAGAAGGACTTGAGGAGCAATGACCTCAGTGGAGACATGTCTAGATATTTTTTGGTCGTAACTATAGGATACGGGCGGAGATTGTTATACGCCACTGGGGTAGGTTACTTGAGATCATGGCCTCCGAGTTATGTCATTATGTTAGTACTGACAGATACGCCTTCGTATCGCTATCATGCACGAGATACGTGAGACATCCTTCCGACAAATGTGGGGTAGTTTTAATCTGCAATTCAAGGTAGGATTCTGATTTAGTACTCATGAGACACTGATCCAAATTCTCATAAAGTAGGTGCAATAAGGACTTATATGTCACGCTCAGTAATGGAGAACTGTACAAGTAGACGATAGTGGGATGGATCATGTTTTGATACTACGCTTATGAGGACCCTAAGTGGTTATGGCCGTGCGAGTGATATCAGATTATACCTTGTAGATGTTTCTTGTTTTGTGGAATGTCAAGTGGGTAATTGTGCGTGAATGACTAGGGTGGAACTTATGTGTGATAATCGTATCCTAGTCATCATATTATGTAACTATTCTTTAAACATTGGTGATTAGTGATAGAATAGATGAAGTATATCTTGAGATAGCTCGACATGAGATATTTCTGGAGGAGTATCTATAGATCCTTAGAAGTGAAGAAATGTCAATTTCGGTAAAGAAGAGACACCTTGGTTTTAGAGTGCTGAGAAATTTCAAAGGGGAATGTCCATGATGCGAGGTATGGTTCCTTGATTTGTAACTACCCTCTAGTCATTAGAAAGGCTACATTGAGGAATGAAACTGAGGAAGTAAGTTTAGTGTCAGATTTGGAAACGGAGAGACATTAAATGATTGTGTGAACAAAGTCTTATTGTGAACAGATTGTTATAACGGTTAAGTCACATGATTTATTCGAGGTGTCCTCACACCAACAGTATGAAGTCGTATGGTTGGGGAGAAGCTATGGAAAAATTGGTAGAGCTATTATAGAAGTGTACAATGTGGAAGTCGTTAGGGTAAGACAAACTCATGTTCAGTGAGTATTTAGCTTTAAACATTCTGGAACCGAAGCGTATGGCCAAGTTATGTTCAAGTGGACCTAACCCAAAATGATGGAATATTTAGTGACCTGATCTTAGAAATTACTAAACCTCGAGGAGTAGTTGTTGATGAGAGTGATTAAGATCCTAGCACGTATTGTGATTGGACGAATGCCAAGAAATAACTATTGCTATTAAGGAAATAAGTGTAGTAGAGTAATGAAACTAAATGGATTATGGACGTAGCATGATTCAGAGGATTCCAAGAAGTGTGTGATGATGACACACAAATATATGATATTTTTGGCTTGATATACATAAATTATTTCTCTTATTTTAGTTTAAACTATATTATTCTATAGGTATTATGCAGGTATTCATCTATTTTTGCAGATATACATTAAGCTAAACACTTTGGAAGAAATGAAGAAAAAAGGTGCAAAGTTAGCAAAAAAGGGCCAAAGGAGAAGAAACAAAAAGGGCCAAAGGAGAATAAACCAGCTTAAGCCCATCACAAAGCATGTGAGCACGTGGCCCACTATGCAAAAGCCTTGACGATCGTCAAGGTATGATGTCGCTCGTCACGGGAGTGATGGACCAAGTGACCATCGTCACTTGGACTTAACGAACGTCGCATACCCTTCCACTTTGACCATGTACTGTAAAATCCAACAGAGGGACACCAATTCAAATGCAAATCCAATGATAATCCTATATCTCTGATCCACTCAGTCAATGCATGGAGAATGTAACCAATTAGTGGTCCTATTATTTCTCAAAGGAACACAAAGTGTTCCTAGATTACCGAGAACCAACTGCTCACACAGGAGGTTATAAATAGGACCCTGGACACAACGACTAGGGGAGGGAGTTCCTTTTTTTGGCAGAAACTTTGGAGAATTCATTTTTACTCTAAGCAAATATTCTTTAAGCATTATTCATTTCCCAACAATTTTTATATTTCCTCTAGCATTTATTTTTTTACATCTGTTCCCGACCGAAGCAAAGCCTACAGTTTGTGCAGGAGTACTTCCATATCCAGAATTATTACCAGGTTTCTGTTTATGAATTTTTATTACTTTTAATCAATATAATCATGTTTATTCTTATTTATCTCTGGAACTGTTATGTGATTTGGTCAGATATTATGTTAGGCTAGAATTCGTATACCAGTATGTAAGGTCACCTAACCAAGGGATCGAGTGACTTAGTTGGGATTATTTTTACTACAAAACCTTCTTTTCTGGTCTAAGTTACTATTTTTAATCATTAAATTGTTTTGTTACGAAAGTAAAGAACAGATAGAGGTTAGGGTCAACAAAGCGGAAGCTTGAGATCTTTTAACTAGACAGTAGTAATTAGGCATTAGCTTAAAATACAGCGGAAGCACTTTAAAGTTAATTAAGATTTTATTTAGTTTTCAAAAGGTGTTTTTAACTCCTGCGGGATGGCAGAAGCGTACGTTAGGACTTAACTGCATAGCCTAGATCAACAAAACGACAGTGTGATACAAGGGTTTTTAAACTAAATAAGTTTTACTGAAAGTTGTTTTGAAAATATAAAGACACCCAACCGGTTGCTAGTTCCCGAGGTTTGACTATTGCATACTGGTAGTTCCGCTCATTGATCATTAAAAATCCAACTTAATTTAGTATTTAATTTTCCCTACAACCCAATCAAACATTCATTAGCTTTAGATTTGCAAAGTAACAATAGAATACGGTAGTTCGATTCATTAGTCTCTATGGTTCGATATCTTTTAAAACTACACGACAAGACTGTGCACTTGCAGTCCGAATCATTGGATACCTAAGTATAATCATTGATCATGTTTTTGGCGCTGTTGCCGGGGACTGATTTAAGTCGATATTGCTACTCTTTTGTTAAGCAGTAGATACTAGAGCAAAAACCTCTCTATTTCTTTTCTATTTCTTTTCTTATTTGTATGCCAAACACTCGTTCGCAAGGCGAGCCATTATACATACAAATTAACGATATTGAGCGGTATCTCAGACTTAGACGCCACATTCAAGAGTATCATCTCTTGCATTACACTCCACCTCGTGAATCACTCGAATCTCCTGCTCCTCGACCAACAGTCAATATTGTTATTCCGTTGTTACACCGTATAGACTAAGGCATTCTTGTCCCAATTACTATGTATCACCTAAATTTTTTCTACAACTCCCACTCCGAGTATTTCAAAGAATCACAAGAATCCCATAAATCCGACCTCGAAATACTATTGGAGAATTTCAATGCGTCACAAACTCATTCTCACCTGAATTACCTTTCCAACTACCAATCCCAAAATTTTGAGGAATCGCAAGAATATTATAATTCCAACCAAACTTATCCTCAACCAAATTTCCCCTACAATCACTACACCCAATATTTCAAGGAGACACAAGAATCCTAAAAATACGACCTCGAAATATTAATGGAAAATGAAATATCTATGATGACAGAGCGCTTTGTGGAAACACAAAATGTGACTCTAACTCACTTTGAAGAATCAGAAGAATCACATGATTTCAACTTCGAAACATCAATGGAGGATTCTGATGCGACGCTAATTCACTCTAGGTTAGAATCTATGCTGGAGCACTTTTTAGAGACACAAACTGTCCAGAACGAAGAGTCTAGAAAACAAAGTCTTCAAAACAGTGAAAACCTTAGGCAACTGACCACAGTGGTTGAGTCGCTCGCGACTCACAACATAACCTTAGAGACTCAAATCTCCCAGCTTGAACAAAACCCTCTAGGACCCTTCCCTGAGGAGAAATTGGATGTTGTAACAACCAGTAGTGAAAAACAAATTGAAAATCCTAAGGAGAGTGATAATGAGGTTGAGGAGAGTGATGATATGGTTGAGGAGAGTTCAGACGAGAAAAGAGTAAAGATTGAGAAAAAACCTCCAACACCATCTAAAAGGGAGGTTGTAGAAAAGGTAGAGAATGAAGCACCTATTGTTGTTCCTAATCCCTATACCACACTAATTCCTTTCTCGAAAAGTTTTATGGAATCTCAGATAGACTCCCAATCTAAAACGTGTATGGAGGTATTGGAAAATATCCACATCAACGCACCCTTATTTGAAGTCTTGCATAAAAGGATAAAATTAGAGGACCGTGAATCTAGGGATATTATTAGCGTTAAGAGGGTAAGGTTAACCTTTGAGGTAGTGGATGAAATCACTAAGCAAAAACTTGAAAAGTTGATACTTAGGATAGATCCAGAACCACCACCACAAGTTCAGAAGAATGAACCACCCCACAAAAGAAAGAAAAGAAAAGGTGAGGGATATGTGAGATGGCTTGATAAGTGGCCATGGAAAATGACAACTACTAAAAGTTCAACCGAGGAGTCATCCTCGAGAGAACCACCATGAGTGCTTGCACTCTTGAGCCGTCAAGCTAATGACATTAAACAAGCGCTTTGTGGGAGGAAACCCACAAGTTTTTCATTTAATTTTTATCTTTAATTAAATTATTTCTTATTTATTTTTTATTTTCTATTTCGATTATCATTCCTCCGGTTCTACTATGTGCCACTAACTATTCACATAGATATATATATCCCTTGTAACACTACTCAAACTATATGAATCAGTTAATTAATAAATTTTTGATTTACTGCACGCGGTCAAACAAAGGCTCAGACACTCTGCACGCACCATTACACCCTGACGAATGTCAGGAAGCATGTGACGAGCGTCAGAGCTTGTCTCTTTGACCTTGATGAATGTCAGGGAACACGTGACGAGCGTCAGAAGCCTGTCTCCCACGATTTCTTCCCATGATCGTTGAATCATTGAAACTTGAACGAAATTTTGTTTTATAACCCCCACTACCCCATTACTCCATCCATCCTTAACTTCCATAACCTCTCATATTCATAATTATCCCATAAACCTCATTCAATTTCCTACTCAATAAAATCCATCTATTTAAACCCATCTCCCATCCCTTAGTTTTCATCACTACCACCCACCTTCCATCTCTTCATCACAAATACATCTTTCTTCTCTATCAAGTTCAAAATCATGGTCGCCCGAAGGAATCCACAAAACCAAGTCGAACCCGACATGCGCCATCTCGTGCTCCGACAAGGAGAAATAGGCGAACTTCAAAAGGAAAGGTACATAAAATTCCATCGTCGAGGTTTGACATCCACTAGGTTCGTCGACAACAACTGCTTGCAAGAATTGGGGTTGCAAACCCATATGCAAGGCTTGCTGGACAAAGATGGCCTGAGCTTTATAAGCACGATGAACACACCAACCTATGAAGCTCTAACGTTGGAATTCTTGAGTTCCTACGCCTATCACACTCACGATGATGCCGACGCACACCTAACGGGAGCAACTCAATTTCGGATGTTCAACCGAGAGTACACACTTAGCCATGAAAATTTGAGCGAAATATTTCATTTTCCCTGTGGAAATAATATGCAATATCGTATTCCCCTGGAATCGGATTGGAATGGAAGTGCATACACACTATGGGAGAGAATAACCGGTGAACCAAATGTTACTCCCGAAGCACGTTATGCCTCTCACATTCACAACCCGAACATTCGCTTCTTACACCGCATTATGGCAAACACAGTGTTTGGAAGGGCAAACAACAACAAAGTCAACACTAAAGAGTTGTATGCTCTTCACTGTACCTTTTCACAAGACCTTCGTCTTAATCCCGTTACTTTAATGATGGCCCATATTCAAAACCTTGTTACGAGAGATGGGACTGCACCTTTTTGTATCGGAGGCATTGTCACCACAATCGCAGTTCACCTGAACTGGGGGGAAAGGATTCAACTCCTACCTTCGCTGCCAGCAGTTTATATGGATATTGATAACTGTAGAGCTGGTCGCCTGATCAAAGTGAGAGAAGATGGAGGGTACTATCTAATGGTGAAGAATGCAAAAGTTCGTAGCGTGATCATGCCGAATCACAATCGTACAAATTTGGGCAATCAGGATAATTGGCTTTACAACCTGAACGCCCCAGAACCCAGAGAAAATGAGCAAGGAAATCAAGGTGAGGCCAACAACGCTGCTGCTGATGAAATCGAAGAAGAATTAGAACAGAAAGCTCCCCAACCACAACAAGCCAACAATCCTTCCACCATTGATGCAATCTATGCCGCAATAATGCAGCAAAACCAGCTGTCCACTCAACGCTACCAGAGCCTCGAGACGTGCCAAATTGAGATGATGAATCTCATGCAACAAATGCAGAGAGACCAAAACGACTACACTCGCAGGCATGATCAAAGTATGCTGGAATTCACCGCAGGAATGACGGAAGATATGCGAGCCTTAACACTTCGTGTTGACAACTTGCATAACATTATTTCTCAGAGGAATGGAGGCGAATCTTCCAGAAACGGTGAGCAAGCACGTCAAAGAGCGAGGACACGTGGCAGATTCCGAAGACAAGAGGAGGAAGAATGATTATCTAGTTTCCATTTCCCTTTCCATCTTCTGTCAATACATTGAGGACAATGTATGATTCTAGTATGGGGGAGGAACTATTTCCCTTTCCTAGTAATTTTTATTTTCTTTATAATTTCCCTTTTGTTATCTCTAATTCAATAAAAAAAATTTTATCAAGCTATCTATTGAAGTAATTTGTGTTGTTCTTTTAGACTCCCCTTTCTTTTTGAGCCCTATAAAAAAAAATTTTTTTTACTCACTCGACAAGTACGTAGACTGCAAGATCTTTAATTGTCAGGAATTGTGGCAAGATTAAGTGAAATTTCTACCGTCTAGAAATTCTACAACCCCAGAGTATGATAGATTAGTTCAAGTACCTGTTATTCCAACACCCTGAGTGTTAGTCTCTGTAGTAACCCTGAGTAGTTTATATTAGCAGTCAGCACCGTCTTAAACACAAACTACGCAGGAAGTCGAAGAATATAAGTGGATGATATAATATTTCAGAAAAATGTTGCAAGGAAACACACCAATTAAATTGGGCGATCCTTACCCGATCGTCTAATCCAAAGGATGTAAACCTTACAAAGCAACATGAAAAATCATTTGGTAGATGGTTCAGGAGCATCTGGTACTGAACTCGGTAGGGCAGATTACGGTCTGATCCCCCGCATCCCACCATTTGAATTGAAAAAGGTTGCCACATTACTCTGCCAAAAACCTCTAAGGTTTAAAAGGATCATAACCACTAACCGACTATTCTGCTATGTGCCTGCAAAGATAAAGAGCTTAATGTGATTGCGCTAGAATGAAAAGGAAAAAACTAGACAAATAATCGAGGTAGGCTATGATAGGACCTGTAACTAGTTTACGTAAAATGGGACTATCTAGTGTCATTACCGTAGTAATGGAGCATGAATCGAGCTTTTGGTTTTCTGACAAAAACACAACGCAGCCATATATTAGTTGATCCGAGTCATAATTGTGCATCTGACCATGTTTAGAAAAACATCATACTTAGCATTTGCTTGAGGACAAGTAAAGTTCAAGTATGGGGGAATTTGATGACACACAAATATATGATATTTTTGGCTTGATATACATAAATTATTTCTCTTATTTTAGTTTAAACTATATTATTCTATAGGTATTATGCAGGTATTCATCTATTTTTGCAGATATACATTAAGCTAAACACTTTGGAAGAAATGAAGAAAAAAGGTGCAAAGTTAGCAAAAAAGGGCCAAAGGAGAAGAAACAAAAAAGGGCCAAAGGAGAAGAAACCAGCTTAAGCCCATCACAAAGCGTGTGAGCACGTGGCCCACTATGCAAAACCCTTGATGATTGTCAAGGTATGATGCCGCTCGTCACGGGAGTGATGGACCAAGTGACCATCGTCACTTGGACTTGACGAACGTCACAAGCCCTTCCACTTTGACCATGTACTGCAAAATCCAACGGAGGGACACCAATTCAAATGCAAATCCAACGATAATCCTATATCTCCGACCCACTCAGTCAATGCATGGAGAACGTAACCAATTAGTGGTCCTATTATTTCTCAAAGGAACACAAAGTGTTCCTAGATTACCGAGAACCAACTACTCACACATGAGGGTTATAAATAGGACCCTGGACACAACGACTAGGGGAGGGAGTTCCTTTTTTTGGCAGAAACTTTGGAGAATTCATTTTTACTCTAAGCAAATATTCTTTAAGCATTATTCATTTCCCATCAATTTTTATATTTCCTCTAGCATTTATTTTTTTACATCTGTTCCCGACCGAAGCAAAGCCTACAGTTTGTGCAGGAGTGCTTCCATATCCAGAATTATTACCAGGTTTGTGTTTATGAATTTTTATTACTTTTAATCAATATAATCATGTTTATTCTTGTTTGTCTCTGGAATTGTTCTGTGATTTGGTCAGATATTATATTAGGCTAGAATTTGTATACCGGTATGTAAGGTCACCTAACCAAGGGATCGAGTGACTTAGTTGGGATTATTTTTACTACAAAATCTTCTTTTCTGGTCTAAGTTACTATTTTTAATCATTAAATTATTTTGTTACGAAAGTATAGAATAGATAGAGGTTAGGTTCAACAAAGCGGAAGCTTGAGATCTTTTAACTAGACAGTAGTAATTAGGCATTAGCCTAAAATACAGCGGAAGCACTTTAAAGTTAATTAAGATTTTATTTAGTTTTCAAAAGGTGTTTTTAACTCCTGCGGGATGGCAGAAGCGTGTGTTAGGACTTAACTGCATAGCCTAGATCAAAAAAACGACAGTGTGAGACGAGGGTTTTTAAACTAAATAAGTTTTACTGAAAGCTGTTTTGAAAATATAAAGACACCCAACCGGTCGCTAGTTCCCGAGGTTCGACTATTGCATACTGGTAGTTCCGCTCATTGATTATTAAAAATCCAACTTAATTTAGTATTTATTTTTCCCTACAACCCAATCAAACATTAATTAGCTTTAGATTTGCAAAGTAACAATAGAAGACGGTAGTTCGATTCATCAGTCTCTGTGGTTCGATATCTTTTAAAACTACACGACAAGACTGTGCACTTGCAGTCCGAATCATTGGATACCTAAGTATAATCATCGATCATGTGACCAGTTGAGATCAGAGTAGTGCAACCAAAAAAAGAACCAAATAAGCTTGTAGTAGGTGTGGGAAGACTAATTGTACGATTGTGTTTGAGTGGAGATATCTTCCTAAGAGAAAACTTATCGAAGCAATGTTTCGTTCGTCTCAGTCTCTTAAGGATCCACCATAATCTCGAGAGGTATTGTTGATGGACCAACTTAGAGGAGGCTCTGTGGTTGACATGTAATCAAATGTTGATGGGTCAACGGTTGAGCTTGGGAGTATTGAGGGTTAGTTAGAGTATTATGATCATTGTAATACTAAGGACAAGTAAAGGATTTTACTTGACATTGATTTGTTGTGACTGTATCTTGTACACTTGCGAGCATGTACGAAGACTTGGACGAGGGTTGTAGGTTAATAGTGAGAGTCTACTTTTTACTGACGAGACTTTAAGTGAGGTTATTGGATATCAAGGCGGTAGTTTCAGAATGGTATACCCTTGTGGCTTGCAATGACAGTTGTTTTTCCTAAGACTAAAGTAAGGATCAAAGTAAGAAGCTTTGTTGTAAAAAGAGGATAGACTTAGAGTAAGTCAATTTAAGCGTCTGGGATTTAGAAGTCAAGAAAACAAGAGTTTGGCAAATACTTGAAAGATTTCATATAGATTTGTGTGGAAGTAAATCCAAAACATCGTCATTAAGAGGAAATTCGCAACATGAATTTCTTGGAGTGGCAGTATTCAAGAAACCTAGGAAAAAGAAGTGGAAAAACCAGTGGCATGTGTTGAGTAGGGATGAGATTGGAAAATATTGAGGATGAGAATTATCCAACCAAAGTGGATTGCCAGGAATTATGAAGCTACGAAGACTTATTGCAAAGAAGTAAAGGTCGGGGATCTTGGAAGGATCATTTCCCAAGTATGTCAAGACAGAGTATCAGAAGAGATGTGTTGTGTAAGGATTAAGGTTTCCAGTCGAGAATGTTAAGACAAAAGTGTCATGGTGAGTTGTGTTTCCTAGGATGTAACAACATTCAGACGGAGTCATGAGGTTTACCAGAAGGAGGGATGTATAGAGCATTTCATCCCCTCTTGGAAGAAGATGTGCTAAACTTGTCTTCTTGGTGGTTGGAAGGAATTCGAGTGAGAATTATATTTAAGAGGTGGAGAATGTAATACCCTATGTCCCTAAGCATGAGAAAGTGGTAGAGTTGTAAGTATTTGGTTAGAAATGGACAAAAAGGGCAAACTAGTAATTATGGTATAGTTAGTGGGAATATGGGTCTTATTACCAATTAAGTGACTAGCTTAAGGGCTTGTTTGGCATGCTCATGACCCATTCATTCTCATAAATCAGAATGAGAAGAATGAAGAGCTTAGAGGCAAGAGACAAAGGAGGAATCAGTGTTCATCATCTTCATGAATGCATTTTCGCACCCTTGGTACAATAATCACTAAATAGGTAATAACTTTTTACTCGTAACTCTGATTTAAGTGATTTCAAACTTTTTGAAAAGTGTATGAATTTCCCTTCAGTTTGCATATAAATTTCATTGCTTGAATGTCTGTATTGAAGGAGATAAACGTGTTTGAAGTTGAGAAATTCATGCTAAAAATGGACAAAGAGGGGGCTACGGATTTGATGCTATTGAAGGTGGGGTTTTTACCAAGATGAGAGTTCAATTGCAGCATGACTATCATCCTAACCTCCATTGATGCATGGTGAGTT
Source organism: Vicia faba (assembly GCA_948472305.1). Taxonomy (NCBI): domain Eukaryota; kingdom Viridiplantae; phylum Streptophyta; class Magnoliopsida; order Fabales; family Fabaceae; genus Vicia; species Vicia faba. The sequence continues at coordinate 370,827,705 of OX451737.1, read as the reverse complement.
CCATTATATAGGACTTGGATAGTAAATTGGGAACAATTGTATGCTTGGGATTAGATTGTGATTGAATTATTGCATGTGTGATTAATTGGTGAAAATTGGGAGTTTATCATGATATAAACCTGCTTGCATGCTTGATTCAATTGATGGAAATATGTTCCCATGATGCTAACATATGTGTGTGTTCTGGTTAATTGGTATGATGGAAGGATAGATACATGAATTGGGGTGCTATGGAGTTTTTGAAATGTTTGGGATAGGAAAATAATGGATGTTGTAGCTTAAAATGCAGGAAAATTTGATTTTTTTTCCAGTGAAATCGGTTTCCATTTTCAGAGTAACCGATTACCCTAGTGTGTTGCGCTGAAATTTCTAAACTTCAGAAATTTGTAACTTTCGCCTCAGGTGTCAGAATTATGTGTGGTTTGTATCGTTAGAAAGCTAATTAAAAGTATTTTCTAATAAAATTAGTTCCAAAAATTGAATGTTTGATCTAAGAGTGTTAGAACCCCACTTAGTGAGTTTTTATGGGTAAAATTGGATGTTTGAGTTCCCTAGAGTGCAGTTTTGTTCCGTTTAGGGAATCAGACGCCTCCCTAGTGTACTATGACTTACGAGATGTGTTAAGAAATGTATAGTGCCATGTTTTGATCACTTGTATACTACTTATGTGAATATTTATGATGCATATAAATGTATTATGTGGAAATGCTATGTTGTGATCATTGTTGGTTCTGTTGTTCCTGTCGAACATTCAGATGTGATTTAAGATATACTTGATGGGAATGATTTGGTGTATACTCATCATGTATGTTGTGATGTGTATGTGTGCATACTCGATGGGAATGATCTGGTGTATACTCCTCAGGTATGATGTGATAATTATGCTTTAAGAAATATGCGATGGGAATAATCCGGTGTATACTCATCGCGTATGTCGACATCATTGTGCATTTGCATTGTCCTACTCCACATGAGAATGATCTGATGTATACTTTGTGGATAGGTTGTGACTAATGGCATACTAATATGAATATTCATTTGACCTCTCCGAATGGGAATGATCTGGTGTATACTCATCGCGTATGTCAACATCATTGTGCATTTGCATTGTCCTCCTCCATAAGGGAATGATCTGGTGTATACTCAGTGGATAGGTTGTGAGTGGCATACTCATATGCATTTGACTTTTACCTATGGGAATGATCTGGTATATACTCATTGGTGGAAAGCGACAGTTGGGCATAATCATCACTCTCAATGGGAATGATCTGATGTATACCCATTGATCAGTGTAAGATATGCGGGTACTCATTGGGAATGATCTGGTGTATACTCATTGTGTTACCGGGGAAATGCTAGTGCTCGATGAGAATGATCTGGTGTATACTCATTGTGTTACTAAGAAAGGCATTTCCTCTAGCAGGAAAACATTGATGTTTGGTATAGTGGGGTTGTGATGCCATATAGGTAAGGTCACTCGATTATTCTCCCTTAGTGATGCCATGTAGGCAATATTACTATGCTCTCACCGGTGGGCTGGTATAGTCACAGTGACGTGTTTGTACTTGCAATTGCATACTTGTTTGATGTGTGCTTGATTGTGTGTGATGTCTTCTCATTGGTTAGTCAAGGGACTTCTAATGGAGATGCTACCCCTTTTTGTGTATGTTGTACCAGACTGTGAGGAAACCTGAGATCCATGGTGGATCCGTTTTGATTACATGTACCTTGTAGAACCAAGTGAGTCCATAAAATAGAGAAACTCATTGAGACTTAGTAATCTCACCCCAATCCTCTTATTATTTTTCAAGCACAGGTTTTAGGTAGGAGAATTGTTAGATGGACGATATTGAAGAATGCTAGTGAGCAGATGGCAGGAAGACCTCATCAGATCTTATCTTTCAGCTGTGTACTGTTATTGACGAGCTATTTGTATACATTTTATTATTGGAGTTGAATTATATACGAATTTTTGTTTTGTCAATTTCCATTTTTGTATGTTTCAATGTACCATTTATAGCACCACCGCATATTATTCTAGATGTATATGTACAGGATGTTACATTAAAGTTTTCAATAACATATGATATGCTAATAATACTTCAAAATGAAATACTCTTAAATGTAATTATTGGAATAAAAAATGGTCATGTTGTTCTATTTTGATTTGTTAAAAAAAGTTGTTAAAGTAAAAATGTTTATCCTTCTTCTCACTATTATAAAGAATATCATAAAAATAAAATAAAAAATACGTATGCTTTATCTTACTTTTATGATCAAAATTCTTTTTGAAAACCTAGAGATGATATGCATTTCAATAATGCAAGAGGATCCAAAAATTTTTTGGTGTCAAAGGTCAAAAAGTTAAATTATGATGCAGTTATGCTTGGCAGCTCAAACTAAAAATGAGATATTAATAGAGATTATTCAAATCATATGACAAAAATAGGGGTTACTCCTCTATTTATAGGTTTAGGTTAGATTGCTCTCTAAGCCAAAAGCCCAAAACTATGCCCAAAATACCTATTTTGGAACTAAATCAAATCTGTTCTATTTTAGATCTAAATCTAAAACAAATCAAATCTATGTGCAACATGGGTCAATACACAAGCTCTTTGACTGGGAAATGGTTTCCATCGAGCAACCTACTTCGACAACCTCAAACCCTTCGACACACACATAGTTTCGACACTATGAATTAAAATTTAACACACCACCTAATTCATTGTGTCTAAACTATATATATTCATCATAACTCTTAGTATTCAAAATACTTCGACCTGCACCCCCTCCGTCACGATGTCTGCAATCTGATTCTCATCTCTACAGTGTTCCAAGTTCATCTTCCCATCTTCTACCTGCTCTCAGAGATAGTGGAACCTCATTTCGATGTGCTTGCTTCAATCGTAAGCTATCAAATTCTTTGCTAGGTTGATAGCTGACATGTTGTTGATCTTCATGGTAATTGCTCCATGATCTTTCCCTGTTATCTCTTTGACCAAGTTCACCATCCAAGTTGCTTGACATGCACCAAGAGAAGCAGCTACGTATTCTTCTTCACATGATGATAATGCCACTACTGGTTACTTTCTTGAACTCCAAGAAACTGGTGCACCACGTAGAATAAACACATATCCTGTTGTGTATTTTTGATCCTCAGCATCACTACACCAACCCAAATCAGTGTACCCTACTAACTTGCATTATTTTCCTTTATCAGCGGCAGGAAATAAAATACCACAGTCGATAGTTCCTTTCAGATACCTCAATATCCTCTTCCCGCTTCTAGGTGTGATACCTTTGGATTCTACATGAATATACTTACCATACATACATTGTATGTTAAGTCAGGCCTTGTATGACAAAGGTATCTCAATGACCCAATAAGTCCTCTGTATTAGGATGGGTTGACATCACCTTCATCTGCATCTTTTGACAGTTGCAATCTTGGTTCAGCAGGTGTCGAAGTCAAGTTGCATTCTTCCATCTTAAATCTGTTGAGAATTTCTTCTGCATATCTTCTTTGATGCATCATAAAAACTCTACTACTCTTGTAGAATTCGATTCCAATGAAGTATGAAATGTTACCCAGGTCTGACATTTCGAATTCCTTGCTAAGATCACCTTTGAAGTCTTCGATCTCCTTCTTTCAGCTACCGGTTATTAATAAGTCATCGACATAGAGACATAGTATAATAAATTCACTATTGTTTCTTCTTACATATACTCCATCTTCAATTGTGCACTTCACAAATTCCTTCTCCCTTATAAAACTATCTATCTTCTTATTCCAAACTTTTGGAGCTTGTTTCAATGCATACAGGGCTTTATGCAACCAGTACACCTTTCTCTCTTTGCCATGCTTCACAAACCCAACTGGTTGTTTAACATAAATTTCTTCATCTAAGGTTCCATTTAGGAATGCACACTTCACGTTCATCTGACATATGTGCCAACTGTTTATTTCTGCAAGATCAACAACCAACCTAATTATTCTGATCCTAGCAACAGGTGTAAAAACTTCATCAAAGTCTATTCCTTCATTCTGGAGAAATCCTTTCTCCACGAGCCTTTCTTTGTATCGACTTACTTCCCCATTGGGATTCATATTTACTTTGTGTACCCACTTGACATCAATTGCCTTCTTTCCTTGAGACAATTTGACAAATGACCAAGTGTTATGGTCTTTGATGAACTTCACTTCTTCGTTCATTGCTTTCACCCACTTTGAATCCTTCAATGCTTCAGTTGCATTGACAGCTTTGAAAACTGCATAGAAAGCATAATGTACTAGCTCACCTTTGTTATCAACCACATCATCAAATGTAATCACACAGTATTGAAACCTTGTAGGCATGCATCTTATTCTTTGAGGTCTACTTGTACTTGGTTGATCTATAACTGCTGGTTCCTCTTGTCGAACTCCTCTTTCGACTTGAATTTCTGGATCTTCAAGTAAGATTCTCACTTAATATTTCTTTACACTTTCAGTTCAATCCCATTCTTTAAGCTCGTCTATGATCACATCTCTACTGATCACAATCTGCTTGTTCACTGGGTCGAACAACTTGTAACCTCCCATCGAATGATATCCAACTAGAATCATTTGACTCGACTTGTCATCGAGTTTTCTTCTCAACTGATCTGGCACATGTCTATGTGAAATAGATCCAAATACCTTTAGATGACTTAAGCTAGGCTTCTTACCAGACCAATATTCTTCTAGAGTAATTCCTTTTAGCTTCTTCGTAGGACATCTATTCAAAATTTATGTTGTAGTCGACACAACTTCACCCCAAAACACTTTAGGTAAATTCTTGCCTTTTAACATACTTCTCACCATATTCATGATGGTTTTATTCTTTCTTTTTGCAGTTCCATTATGTTGTGGAGTGTATGGTAGAACCACCTCATGTATAATACCTTATTTTTCACATAACTTGTCGAAGTATTTCGACAAATACTCTCCACCACCAGCAGTTCTCCAAATGTTGAGCTTTCGACCACTTTATCTTTCGACCATAGATTTAAACTTGGTAGATACCTCGATAACTTCACTTTTCTTCTTGATCAGGTAAGTGGGTAATTTTTTACTGAAATCATCTATGAATGTGACAAAGTATTTGTTACCTCCAAACGAATCCACCTACATTAGTCCACATACATCAAAGTATATGACTTCAAGAATAACCTTCGACCTGCTTCCTGCATCCTTGCTGAATCTATTCTTGGGTTGGTTTTCCTGCACACATTCCTCACACACTTCATTTGGAATTTCAATTTCTAGAAATCCTGAAACCATATTTCTTCTCTTCAAATCTCTAATGTCTCTGAAGTTGAGATGGTCTAGTCGATAATGCCATATCCATTTATCTCTTCTAGCTGCAATTGAAAGGCACTTGTCCTCAATCATATTAAGTTCAATTTTGAAGGTTTTATTTTGACACATGGGAGCCTTCAAGATTAACCTTCCATTTTCATTGACGACTCTCATCATCTTGTCTTTGATCGAAAATTTATAGTTCTTTTCGACCAACTTCCCTATACTGAGAAAATTGCTCTTCATGCCTGGTATGTACAACACATTAGAAATTATCGACCTCTTACCATCTTTCCTCATAATTATAACATCACCAATACCTTAAACTTCTAGGATATTATTGTTTGTGAATTTCACTGTGTTCTTCATCGAGGGTTTTATGTTGATAAACCAATCTTTCCTTCCATACATGTGTAATGAGCATCCTGAATCCAATTACCATTGGTCCTTGAATATATCTCCATCTCTTATTATTACCATCAAAATCATCTCTTCTTCTTCATGTTTTGCAAACTTTGCATCACTTTCTTGATTCTTTCGCTTTTCTGGCCAATCACTCGAATAGTGACCATACTTCTGACAATTGTAATACTAAATGTGACTCTTGTCAGGCTTTTGACCATCACCTCTTCCTCTATTCGCAACACCACCTCTTTGGTTGCCTTGGTAAGGTCTTCTCTGATTCAACACATTTTCTTCGTGATGATTTCCTCTACTAGTCAAATTGTTGTAGCCATCTTTACCTTTGTTGTCGAACCACTTTCCTTTGCCTTTCTTGTCTCTTGTTGATTGAGCCTGCAAATCCATATCACTCTTAGACTTGCTTACATCTCTTTCAGCCATTCTTTGTTCGTGAGATTCAAGCGTCCCTTGAAGCTCTTCCTTCGACAAAGATAACATGTTCTTCGACTCTTCTATGGAAACTACCACATGGTCGAACTTTGGAGCCAAAGATCTCAAGATCATCGAAACAACTGCTCTTGTTGTTAGCTTCTTTCCACAAGTCTTGATTTGATTCACTAGTTTCGTAACCCTAATGAAGAAATCAAATATGCTCTCTCTATCTTGCATCTGAATCAATTCATACATTCTTTTGTGAGTTTGTAACCTTACCTCTTTCACCTTCTAAGCACCTCCAAACGATTTCTTCAGAATTTCACAGGCTTCTTTTGTAGATTCAACATCACTAACATTTTCGAAATTGTCTGGGCTGACAGATTGGTGAATTATAAAGAGAGCTTGATAATTCTTCTTCTTTGATTCTCTGTATTCTGCTTCCTCTTCTTCTGAAGCTTCTTCATCAAATGGTTCTAATCCATGTTTCACAAGATCCCATAGACCTTGAAAACAGAATATAACCTTCATCTGTTTACACTAATTCTCATAGTTATCACCTTTAAGAATTGGGAGACTTTCTGGAAAATTTCTGTTAGTGTAATTCATCACCGTCATGAATTTATTCTTCTTCTTCCTCGATCGTTCTTTGTCTTTCTTCCCTTGAATCACTCAACTGGAGCTCTTGATCTCAGAAGTTGGAAATCCACCAAAACCTGTGATGAATTTATACCAATCTTGATGAACAAGATTGATATCACCACATAATGATAGTGAATTATATGAAAATAAAGAAGACAATCATTTTCTGCAAAGTTTCTCTCTATCCACAAATTATGGAAAACTTTATTATTCACTTGAAACTGCAAATTATGTGAATACAACTTGATTGACTTGATTATAAAAATAGGGGTTACTCCCTCTATTTATATATTTAGGTTAGCTTTCTCTCTAAGCCAAAATCGCAAAACTATAAAGCCCAAAATACCTATTTTAGAACTAAATCAAATCTATTCTATTTTATATTTAAATCAAATCTATCTAAATCTAAAACAAAACAAATTTGTGTACATCCTGCTTCGATACATAAGCTCTTTGACTGGGCAATGGTTTTCATCGAGCAACCTGCTTTAACAACCTCTAAACCTTTGAAACACACATAGTTTGGACACTATGAATTACAATTTAACATTGGTAAGATTTATAATCCGACTATTGAGCTATTCTGATTATTAAACTGTTATAACATAATATACTTAGTAATAAGTAAGTTGTGTGATAAAGTTAAAGAGTATCGTCTACTTTTTCTATATGTAGGGTCTATAAAACATTGAAATAATATTTTCCATTTTTCTCTATTAGTTTTTTTAAAATACCTTAACAATAGAAGAATTCATACATGTTATTATTGTTGACCTAAATCTATATCGATTGTAGAGGTAGAATTTTTTGTTTGTGAAAATATGTTAAGAAAAAGTCTCTTAGAAAATAAAGATGAGGAAAATCAAATTCATCGAATTCACAATCTTAAAGTATCATCATCGTAACCAAAAATATAGAAAATATCTTAAAAGAGGAAAGCATCCTTAAACAAATTAACTTAAGGAATGTGAATTCAAAAATAAATTTAAATCTCTACAATAATAGAGATGAAAAAAGGAATGCTTTGCAACATAAAGGGCTAATTTTCAAATTAGAAAAGGTTGTCTAAAGCATATGTCCAAATATTTATTAAGCACAAATTATTTCTTGTTGGAAGATTTGTTTGGAAATAATCATAACAAGAAACAAATAGACTCTAAAAATTCTTCTAGTATCAAAAGATTTAGAGAGCTTCAAAAGAAAGGAATTTAATTTTGGTTCCAAATGGTATAAAGTGGAAGAAGTCATTTAAGTGGTAAGTATCTTGGTATAAAATTAATTCGGAATGCTTTGGTTATTATTCTAACAAGTTCTAAATTATCACATGTTCATTATATTTTTCTGCTAACCGTGTGTTGAAAATGAATTTTTTGAGAAAAAGGTGTCAAAAATCAAAATGGGAAGGTATCAAAAGACATCCACTAAAAGAACATGTCTCAAAGCTGAAGAATGTCATTTGTGGGAAGAAGTATGATCTTATATCTTGCTTAAATGTGTCTATATATGTTTATGTTTCATCAAATAACTTGTCCTTTTAATAAGAGCTATTATTTTTGGGTTCTTTATGATGTTTATCGGGTTCTTTTCTCTTTTTATGTTTAACTCCTTTTTATAATCCCAAAGGAGGGTGAATTACACTCTTCGGGGGATATAGTATATGACTTGTTTATCTATGAGGTATACTTAAATACTCCATTTTGTTTATCTATATCTTTCTATTTTATCACAGTTCTAAGAGATGCATTGTCATTATTAAAAAGGGAGATAATATGGTTTTATGTAACGTGAAGTTTTAATTATCAATTAGTTTTGATGATGACAACTATCAAATAGTTTTGGGGATGATACCTCTTAAGTCAAACAAATATTAGTTTTGATATTAATAGTTCTTTCAAGAGTTCTTTATGACAACCGCCAAATAGGAAGTTGGTAACAAATTTTCTAGTAGTTCTTGATGATGGCATCTAAAGAAAAGTTATCTCAAGCATCACCAATTATATGTTTCAAATTCTAGTTGAAGTTCTTGACAATGTTAAATCAAGTAAAGGAACTTGATGTCTTGAAATTGGAAAAGTGAGAAAGTTTAAAATCTTGTATGGTCCTACAATTAGTGCTTTAGTTTGATTAGTTAATTGAAAATCAAACCAAAGTGAGTCTTGAGATATTAAGAAAATGCACACACAAAATTATGTTTAAACCTTTATTTTCTTTTGATAAAGTCTCTTAAAATCATTCTCGACACATGCTTAATTGGTTAGAAGTTTGCTTAATTAATTATTAAAGTAAATTACACTGGTTATTCAATGAAAATTTTCTTCTAATTGATTAAACATATTTCAAACGCCACTTAATAAATTCAATAGGCTAATAATCAATTAGGTGACGTCGAAACTCAAAATTTTCCATTTTAGTTTGGTTAATTGATTACCACATATGTTTAATCTTTTAATTAATTAAAAAGCCTAATGGATTGCTTCATTTTTAACCATATTTTTCCTATATAAAGGTGGTTTCTCATTATTTAAAAACACAAGTTTTTTTAATAGAAACTTACTATTATTCTTTATATTCTCTTTTTAATCTAAAATTATTTTTTCACTAGAGTTCTCTTTGTGTCAAAAGAGTGAAAAATTATATCTTAGAATTGTGTAGTACTGGAGTTGTGCTTAATTGTTTTATTCAAGAACATAGTTCTCTTTGTTAAATATTTGAAGGTTACAAGTTAAATCCAAAAAAAAAATTGGTAAAGGTTGTTGAGTTGAGTATGTGTGAAAGCTTTGAATGTGTATGAAAGATTTTTGAGTTGATCGTATGCAAAAGTTCAAATTATTGTTGAAAGATGTTTGGGCTTGTCTTATAAAATATTAAGATTATTTTTAGTAAAAATATCAAATAAAAACCTTTAAGTACTTAAGTAGGACAATCGGTTTGTGTAAGACCCATCATTTTAAAATAAATAAATATTTTAAACATAATAGTATATTCACACATCTATAGTAGATTATGATCATATATAAAATTAAATAATATTATATCAATGAGTTTGAGTTATATTCAAAATATTTTAGGATTTTTTATTACATAAGTGGTTCACTATAAAAAATTTCTAAAAGTTTGGATTCAACCTCTTTAGTGATCGGCCGCCTTAATTTTTGAAACAACCTCTTTTTGTAACGAAATTTTAGTGGTAGAATAACAATATTATTTATGATAGAATTATAAAATAAAAATATTTTCTCTGTCTAAATTAATTTTGGGTCTCTCTAATAAACAATAGTTTCACCTGCTTAAAACTTTAAAACAACATCTGACCATAACGAAATTTTAACTATGGAATCACAAAATTATTTTCAATAGATTAAAAAAATTATAAATTTTTTTTTCCGATCGATCTCTTTATAACTCATTTTAGAATAATAAAATAATAGGTTTTCTTATCAGTAAAGTTCTTTCGAGCATTCTTATCAGTGTTACATAATATCGGAAACTGCAATATTGTGGAAAAAAAATCATCATTAGAAGATTATATATGGATCATATGGATATATATTCTGAAGATAGAAGTTATGAAGGAAGTGATGGGTCATTACTATGATTTAGTCGACAAATGACAAAAAAATTGACACTAGTACTTAGACTTGAATGTGTAGAATATCTGATAAGATCTACTACAGGATTTTGAAGATATAAAGAGCATTTCTGCACACTTAGAAAGCACACTTCTTTACACTTGTTGTTAGAAAACAAAAACATATTCTCTCCACATACTCCCGTTCTCTAATTTTTTACTCAATTAACCCAGTTTGTAACACCCCGTACATATACGTATAGAATAATATGAAGTAATGTTATAAATGATACATAGAAACATAAATAAGCTGGAAAAGACGAGGAATTAAAATCATATACAACATAATTCCAATTTTATAATGTATACAATCAGCTTGTCTGTAGCAATACACAACACAAAGATAAGATCTGATGAGGCCTTCCTGCCATCTTCTCGTCCGTAGTCTTCCATAACGACCATCTAGAAATACTTCTACCTATAACCTATTCGTGGAAAAAAATATCAAGAGGATTAGGGTGAGATTACTAAATCTCAGCGAGTTCCCCTATTTATGGGTTCACTCAGTTCTACAAGGTACATACAATCAAAACGGATCCATCGTAGATCAGGGGTTTCCTCACGGCTAGGTACAAATACACAAAGAGGTAGCATCCCCACAGGAAGTCCCTTGACTAACCAATGAGATCACAACAGGAAAACAACCAAACATAAACAAACAAGTATGTAGAATTGTACTCGTGTACAAGGAATCTAGAAGTAAGTTCTACTTGTCTACTTAGGCCATACAACCATACCCTCGATGGGTTATCTCTTGTATCTAAACGTCAAGAGACTTACACAAGCTCATAGTATGATGAGTCAGATGATTCCTATATGGATCTCTATCTGTGATGAATTAAGCTCTGAAGCGATATTGCCTACATGGCATCACCTCTATTTACCATACGAAGCACACTGATGTGTAGTATCCACAAGTAGGCTACATCCTCTCAGACCCTCACAAGCACATCACAATGGTAATTCATCGAAATACATGTGAGTATAACCACAAGTGCAGCCACACCATCTTGACTACACAAGCCCACTAGGCGAACGCCTAGTAATATTGTCTATGTGGCATCACTGGAAGTGAGTAAATACGAAGTGATGTAGCCTACATAGCATCACAACCTCACCATACCAAGCACACCAAAGTGTAGTATCCACAAGTAGACTACATCATCTCGGAACCTCACAAACACATCACAATGGAAGCTCAGATGTGTATAATGTACGGATAACATTGATGAGTTAACAAGTGGGAAATGCCCTATAGACCCTCACTTGCTTCCATCACAACGAAGGTACCCGTCATAATAGATTTACTACCTAGTAACATAAGTCTACTTCGATTTAGGAATATGTTCAATCATAAGACATCACAAGCCACACAGGCAAACAACACTGAATGTTCAACCAGAATAAAATGGAAATTAACAATTTATCACAAAACTCCATGTTATCACATAATACATATTTCAACATGTTCTTTTACAAGTTATGTACATCCAAACAATGAACAGTTCATGACATTCCACATATAATGTATTGTAACATAATCATACATTAATCAATCATATTAGTGATGAGACTAATCATGTGTTCGCACATGCAATACACATTCCGTGACACAATCTAACAAGTCACAACATGATAAAGAGGCGTTGAATACTCACTATGGTACAAAGTTACACTCAAGGGAATTAATTAATATAATTCTGTCCACGAGGACGCGCTAAGCGCGATCTACAAAATAAATAATTTCAAGTCCCAGGAGGAGGCGCTAAGCGCAACCAAGCGCGCTAAGTGCAATATGCAATTTGCAGAAAAGCCCAAACTGCATCAGTTTTATCTTGGGTCCCAAATCCCAAATTTTCACCCTCCAATATCAGTAACCATAGCATACCAGTAGAAAAATAAGTTTTTTACATACTAAACATCAATTGGAAGCAACATGCAACATAAATATCATATCAAACCCTTATTCCCAATTCAAGAAATTCTCACAAAACCCCTAAGGTTTATAACTATGGAACTCACCTTGCATAAATAGAGATTAGGATGATGATACAACTGTCATTGAGTCCCATTCCTAGACAAAATTTCACCTCAAAGTTCATCAAACTCGTAGCACCTTTTTTTCCATTTCCTACAAGAATCACCAAGCTTCAAACACATTTTTCTCTATGATCACAAACATTCAGAATGAAAATTTTATATGAAAAACATTGGAAATTTTGTAAGCTTTCTCAAAAGTCAAAAATCACCTCAATCAAAGTTAGGAGTGAAAAGTTATTACCTGATTAGTAAGAGATGCACCATGATTGCGAAAATGGAAAATATGAACATGAACAACTTGAATTCTTTCTCTTCTCTCTCTTGCTTCTACTTAAATTATGGTTTTAGGAAGTAACCATATTTTGTACATCTAAACAAGTCCGTAAGTCACTCATTGAAAATGTTAAATGCCCAAAATGCCCTTTGACTAAGTCATATTTACCCATTTGCCATCTAGTCACATTCCAACTATTTCTCTTAGTAAAAAATGTCCTCTAACAAGATGTTATTCACAACTTTGTCATCTAGTTCATATCCAACTAGTTCTCATGATATTATAATTATTCTCATGTTTAAGACATGTGGGATATTAAATCCCCCCCCCCCCCCCCCCCTTAATTAGAATTTGCCTCAAAGTCTTTCCAATAAACTGGATGAAAAGTTTCCTCACATCTTCTTCCAATGAGAGAATGAAATGTATCTTACATTCCTCCTTCGAATAAACCTTGTGATTTCGTTTGAATTTTGCTCCATATAAGAAAAAACAACTCTTTAAAACGCTTGTGTCCTAACCTTGTCGATTGGAAACCTTAGTCCTTACACAACATATCTCTTCTGATACTCCATCTGGACATACCTGAGAAATGATCCTTCCAAGATTCCCAACCTTTACTTCCTTGCACGAAGTCTTTGTAGCTTCATAATCCTTGTCTACCCATTCCGGTTGGATAACCCTCATCCTCAATGTTTGCCAAGCAGATCCTTGCTCACACATACCACTGATTTCCCACTTATTTTCCCTTGGTTCCTTGCATCACCTCATATCCATACTTTTCTGCTGCAACATCTCTCTCTAATGAAAATATTTCAGATTCGCTTCTACGTGAGTCCAAACAATGTCATACCAATGCTTGACGAATTCCTTGGTACTAACTTCTAATTCCCTGATGATCAATTTGATCTGCTCCAAGTCTACCTTCTTCATACAATAAAACTTCTCACTTGATTCTTCCTTCAGTCTTGTTTGTAAAACTGACACTAAGAACCACAAGACTGTATATTTTTTTACAACTCACAACTCTTATGCCTAACAACTGCGCACGATGTTTCGCCAGTGAAGAGTATATTTTCATGGTTATCCCGTAACTACCCTCTTAATATCTAACAACTTCTCACAAGGTTCTGTTGATGAAGGGTGAACTCTAATAGTCAACCTGCAACCATCGTACTAGTTTCCATGCATGCTCACAAGTGCATAGGACATAGCCAAAATGAGTTTATGTCAAGTAAAATCCTTTACTTGTTTCCATCATCCCGATGGTCATGATACTCTCCTAGATACATATTATGATACGGTGGGAAAACTGACTTGGGATTTTGCGTTTGTGTTCGCAAATGTTTCGGTTTAGCAAGAGTCGCCATCGACTTTTTATTTTATCCTAACGAAAGGTCAAAAAGCACAGGAAAGACCTTTGAGATGTTTTCTTGGGTTCGGGGAGTAGATTATGAAAAGGGAAGGTGCAAGCACCCTTTTCATCCATGGTTATCCATGGGCTCTTAGTTATTTATTTAGATCACTTGCTTTGCTTTTCAATTGTTTGAAATAGTGATTTTCAATTGTTTGAAATGGTGCTTTGTGTGTGGTTTTGAAAGATGTTTTGAAAAGAGGCCATCGTTGTGGCAACCTTTGTAATTATTCTTGTTTGAATGTATACAAAGGTGTTTTTGTATTTTGAAAAGTTTTTAATGTTTAAAAATTGGATTTTGAAATTGTGTTGTGAAGTGTGTTTGAAAATAGCAAGGATGTTTTGCAAGCTTTTGATCAAGTAACTAAGAGCTATCTACCCTATTTTACTCAAAGATCTTTCTTATATTTTTAACCCTTTTAACAGTGTTGTTTCACCATTGTATTTGGATGTTAAACGGGGCAGGCGCGGGTCATCGTATAGACCATGATAGCAATTGTGTCAAGTATCTTTGGCAACTTTCTTGAGGGACTTGATCATTTTTGTTTAGGAAACCAAGATAGCGTCATCGAGGGACTATGATCTTTTGTTTTGTTTTTGTTTTGCCAAAGTGCCCAACATGCATACCATGGTCCATTTTTGAAGGCAAGAAGTAGATTGTAACCCTAGGGGTGCAACTGTGCATTGTGTTTGATTTTCATGCATTTTTGTCTTTGATTAGGTCAAACTATTTGTTAATTGGATTTTGCATACAAACCCTAATTCTCTAATCACGGCATAATTGAAAGCGTAAAAGTGCGAGAATTTAAATTCTAAGCTATTACAACATGATTATGGGGATGGGGGTACAATTTTTGAATATGGGGGTATTTGACAAGAATTATAAATCCTAGTTACTATTACATCCAAATTGAATTTACAATGCGTCAATATTTAAATGTGCAATATTTAAATAAACAAAATAAATAAATATTAAATAAAATGTATTATGCAAAAAGAAGTTTTTATTTGTTTATGTATGTAAAGTATTTTTAATGTAAAAGAGTATATAAAAAAAAAAAATAAAAAAAGATTAGTTTTATTTGTTAAAGGGTAAAACCCTAATTTCTTTAAGAAAATAAATATAATATATTATTTATGTACAAAAATATATTAATATGTGTAAAAAATGAAATATATCTTAAAAAGGTATTTTTTAGTATAAAAAAATAAAAATGTAATATTTTTGTATTTTTATTCTAAGTATTTAATAAAATAAAAAAATAAAAGTATTTTTGTATTTTTATTCTAAGTATTTAATAAATTATATTTTAAACAATATTTTCAGTCTGAATAAAAATAAGAAATAAAAATAAAAGTATAATTTACATATTATTTTCAAAGTTTAAATAAATTATAAAAAGTATTTAAAGGCCTTTAATTGTTAGAAAAATCAAAATAAAATGCCAAATAAATGTAAAAATTATGAAAATATTTTTTTAAGCATTTTTTATGTTTGGAAATAAAATAAAAAAGTCAGAAAAGAAAACAAAAATTCAAAAATGCAAAAATGTAAGAAATTGGGCCAGGGGGTGTGGAACTGAAAAAAGGGGTGTTAGAAGCAAAACTGGCCAGGCCCATCCCAAGCCAACTTCATCTTCTTCCTCTAGACAGAAACGCGCGTGCGCCTGGTTCAAAATGGATATCCTGCATACGAGCTCCATTGCAAAAACACATAACACAAAACTTGTAGACAATTTCAATACGATTCTAACCATATAAAGCATTAATCTTAACTCTCAAAGACCAAAGAGAATTTCTCTGGCCCTAAAATCTGACCTAATTTTTAAAGCATGTTCATGGATGAAATTCTCCTAGCACACATAATATAAATGAAAACTGAGCATATGTACAACTTCATGGCATTGAATACTACATTTCTTATTCACAAACCTAAGGCTAAATGTTCCTAAATAGAGAGATAGGAAGTGATGAAAAACCTGTTTCTGTTGGATTCGAGTAGGATAATGCAGAGCTTCTCAACAATTTTTGAGGTGTCTGGTAGCTTGCCTGAACTTCACTTGATCTTTTCCAATAGCTAGCTTGCCTTGAATGTCCCTGAATTAGCTCCTAGAACTCAACCTGCACAAGCTTGAAATGAAAATGGTGAACACTGTAAATGGAGTTACAGTTGGCAATGGAGGTTTGGGATAGCTTGAGTGAGTTGAATGGAAGGTGTTTGAATTGGAAAGGGGCAAAACGCACGAGCCAAATGAGCTATGGCACTCAAGTTGCAGCACCTGCCCTGTTTTGCCAAAGAAGAGTAATTTCTGGATATGGGAGGTTATGAGGCTCAAGCCCTCGTGTTTCTTGCTCAAAGGGTTGTGTGAAATGTGTTTGCAATGTTTGTGTAAGCTAACAATGGCTGGTTTTCAAGTTGGGAGGATTTTGCAAGTTTTCTTCTTTGTGAAGCAAGAATGTGTAAGTTCTGAATACAGGCATGTACAAGCCCTAAAGTATGCTGCACACAATCCTCTCGGTTGCTAGAATTTGTGGATTTGATTTGGCTTCTGAGATCTTGGCCCTATGCTTCAAAGATCATGTTTTGACATAAAGCATACCTTTTCCAAAATAGAAATGCACCTTTTTCTAATTAAGGATTAGTTTTGTGTGCAATGTCCAAATGGCCAAGATAATGCATTAGCTCAATGGATTTTCATTTAATTAAGGAGTGTGAATTGGTTTAGAGGCCTTCAAATAAGTACAAAGCATGCTGGTTTGAAAATGCAACTTGTATGAACATGTATTGGCCATGGATACAAAGTGAGTTTTTTCCAACTTCAAGCATTCGATTCTCCCTAACCACATATGTGTTTGAGGAGTTCTTGGACAATTTGGAAATCTTGAAACATTCTCTATAATCCATATTTGAAATGCAACTTGAGACTCCAAGTGGAACTATGTGAAAAATGGCCAAGAAGATGGGTCAAAATCCTGCCTAAACTAGGGCAAAATTTCTCTAAGTTAAAAGTTTTAGGGACCCTTGTTCCAAAAATCATAACTTGATATCCAAGCTTCTTTTTAGAAAACTTTGTGAATCAAAGTTGTATACTTTGTGTAGGACTACAACTTTCATGTTGTAAGTTTTGTTTGAATCCATTTGCATCTTGGTGAAAATGTGGGACAAAGTTAGGAAAAATTAAGAAAATTTCATAACTTAGAAAAATTCCAAGTTATGAAAATTTTCAATTTCAAACCCTAATTTGCAATGTTGGGTTTCTTGGTGAACAAGTTTCATAATTTGACACATCTTGATGAAAAATGACCCTTGGCACTTGATTTTGACCAAAAAGTCAAAGTTTGACTTTTTAGTGTATAGTCAAATTTTGATTAGTTGACTGAAAAATTCATCTTTCAATCCCATGCATTTGAGATCTTTTGAACTTGTTGAATAGGTCAAGATGATTTCATTGAGTCCTTGAGTCCTTGAGTCCATGTTTGAGCTTTATTTGCCATTGGCTAGGTCAACCAGTCAAAAATTGCCTTTGTATAGTCAAAACCCTAAAAATGACCATTTTGCCCTTTTGGTGACCTGATCAAATTTCTTGTGGAATTGTGGTCCAAACTTGATAAAATGGTTCATATGAGTTCATAATGTTGATGTGGGTCAAAATTCATGAGGTTTGACTGTAAATTGGCCACAGTTGACTTTTCCCCCAATACAACTGATTTCTAGGCCAACTGTCCAATTGACTGGGCAAAAATTTGATTCAAGACTTGAAACTTGGTATGGGCAAACTTATGAGTCCAACATGAAGTATGAAAGTCAATTTTAGCATTGAAGGTCAAAAAATCCTTGTGCAAACTCAAACCCTAATTTAGGTCATCAGAGCAAGGAGATGTCTTGAGTAGAGCAAACCCTAGCTTGATCTTGAGTTCCAAGAGCCTTGTGATGAGAAATGTTGATAAAATGAGAGGGAAAATTTTAGGGTACAACACATATCATATTGAGTTAACCCAAGATATACTTCCTCTATTCCAACACTGCTTACCAATGTTAAAGAACAGCCACACAACATGCTAGCCAAGATATGACAACCACACATCAGTTTCACCCTAGGTATTCACGCATAATTACCCTCTTAACATTCCATGAAACAAGAAACTTCTACAAGGTATAATCTGATATCACCCACGCGGACATGACCACTCAGGGTCCTCATAAGCGTAGTATTAGAACTTGATCCATCCCACTATCGCATGCTTGGATAATTCTCCATTATTGAACGTGATATATGTATACTTGTCACACTTATCTTATGAGAATTTGGATCTACGTCTCACGGGTACCAAATCAGAATCCTACCTCATGTTCCAGATCAACACTTCCCCGCATCTGTAAGGAAAGGGCGACTCACGTGTCTCGTGCATGATAGCGATATTACAGTGTTATACATGTCTCGTAGTACTAGCATGGTGGTCCAACTCTGAGGCTATGATCTCAAGTAACCTACCCCAGTATCTTATTATAATCTCCACCCGTATCATATAGTCACGATCGGCAATAACTGGACAGGTATCCACTGACGTCATCGCTCCACAAGTCCTTCTAGTCACACTTATTAGGATATTAAAACCTAAGAGTGCCACACGTTCAAAGTTTACTTACTCGGAAGGCAACAAGACTGGTAATAATTCATCTCGAACTGTTATACCATGTGCGTACCCACTCACACAGTGATGCATAAGAGATTCTAAGGATAATCCTATTGTGATACGGTGGGAGAACTGACTTGAGGTTTTGCGTTTGTTTTCGCAAATGTTTCGGTTTAGCAAGAGTCGCCACCGACTTTTTATTTTATCCTAAGGAAAGGTCAAAAAGCACAGGAAAGACCTTTGAGATGTTTTCTTGGGTTCAGGGAGTAGATTATAGAAAGGGAAGGTATTAGCACCCTTTCTATCCATGGTTATCCATGGGCTCTTAGTTACTTACTTAGATCACTTGCTTTGCATTTTCAATTGTTTGAAATGGTGCTTTGTGTGTGGTTTTGAAAGATGTTTTGAAAAGAGGCCATTGTTGTGGCAACCTTTGTAATGATTCTTGTTTGAATGTATACAAAGGTGTTTATGTCTTTTGAAAAGGTTTTCAATGTTTTTGAAAGTTGTTTTGAAATTTGTGTTGTGAAGTGTGTTTTTTTGAAAAATAGCAAGGATGCTTTTGCAAGTTTGATCAAGTAACTAAGAGTTGTCTACCCTATTTTTATTCAAAGATCTTTCTTATGTTTTTAACCCTTTTAACAGTGTTGTTTCACCATTGTATTTGGTGAACAACCTTGTGTTAGGATGTAAACGGGACAGGCGCGGGTCATCGTATAGACCATGAAAGCAATTGTGTCAAGTATTTTGGCAATTTTCTTGAGGGACTATGATCATTTTGTTTAGGCAACTCCGATAGCGTCATCGAGGGACTATGATCATTTTGTTTGTTTTTGTTTTGTTTTTGTTTTGTTTTTGTTTTGCCAAAGTACTTGACATGCAACCATGGCCCATTTTTGAAGGCAACAAGTGGATGAAACCCTAGGGGTGTAAGTGTGTATTGTGTTTGTTTTTTTTCATGCATGTTTATCTTGAATTAGGTCAAGCTATTTGTTGATTGATTTTGCATACAAACCCTAAGTCTAAGCATGGCATAATTTGGAAACTTTTAAATGTGCGAGAATTTAAAGTCCTAGATTATTACAACATGATTATGGGGATGAGGATACAAGTTTGAATTGGGGGATATTTGACAAGGAAATTAATGCTAAGTTATTACAACCATATCGAATATAGAAGTTCATATTTATCATTTAAATAAATACAATTAAATAAATATCAAAATGAAATGTATTATGCAAAAAGAAGATTGTTTATGTATGTGAAAAAAGGTTTTTTATATTTGAAGTATAAACAAAATAAAAGGTCAATATTTTAATTATTTTTGTTGTTTAGGGCAAAACCCTAATTTTTGAATAAATAGTATTATTTATTAATTATGTACAATATATATTAATTTATGCAAAAATAGAAAGTATATTGTTAAAAAAGTATTTTTAGTGTCAAATATTAAATAAAAATAAAAAGTATTATTTCTATACTTTTTCCCTAATTATTTAATAAAATATGTACATGTATATATTAAATATATTAAATATGCTAAGTATGTACAAAAAATAAAATATTAATTATTTACAAAAAATGTATATTCAAGAAAATGTTTTCAAAAATGTAAATAAAAATAATGACTGAAAAATAAATATTTTTATATTATTTTTGAAGTTTTTTTAAATGAAAAGGATTTATATTATTTACATATATATGCTTAAAAAGTAAATAAATGTCAAATAAATATAAAAAAATGTGGAAAATTATTTTTGGTGTTTTTTATGTTTGAGCAAAAAATATAAAGTCAGAATAAAAAAGAAAAACACAAAAATGTCAAATATTTAATCAAATGGGCCAAGGGGGTACAAACTGAAAAAAGGGGTGCAAAAAGCAAAATTGACTCAGGCCCAGCCCAAGCCAACACCTTCTTCAACCTCCAGCACTTGTTTGAACAAAAACGCGCGCTCCTCTTGTACCAATGTTATCTCCTGATTCTTTGACCTTTTGACAAAACTTAAAACATGAAACTTATAGAGCTTGAAGCCACGATTTCAACCATATAAAACACTTGACCTAACTCTAAGAAACCAGGGAGAATTTTATCACCCCCAATTTCTGACCTAGCTTTTTTCAAATGTTCATGACTAAAATTCTCACAGCATGCTTAACATAAATAAAAACTGATCACATGTATGGCTTCAGGGCTATGAGTAGGACATGTTTCATTCACAAACCTAAGTCTAACCATTCCTAGATAGAGAGATAAAAGTCCATAGATTACTTGTTTCAGCTTGAATCGAGTAGAGCAATGTAGCAACCTTCAATGGAGTTTGAGCTTCTGTTGAGCTTGCCTGAAGTCCAAGGAAGCTTTTCCAATACCTAGCTTGCTTTGAAACACTCTGTATCGTGCTGTAGAAGTCCACCTGCAAAGCTTGAAAATGAAAATGGAAAACTGGATTAGAGGTGTTACAGCTGGAGTTTAAGGCTTGGAATAGTTTAGGTAGATGGTATGGAAGGTGTTTGAACAGGTTTTGCAAAAATGCACGAGCAAATTGAGTTGTGGACTTCAATCTGCAGGGGGTGCCCTGTTTTGCAGCAAAACTGTGATTTGGTGTATGAGGAGGTATGAGGGATGGAAGGGTCGTGCCTTAGGTCAGTTTTGATGTGTGTAAGATGTTCACAAAGTTTGCTTTGGCTTTTGTTTGCAGGAATGGAAGATTGTATGTGTTTTGCAAAGTTACTTCTACTTGAAGCAAGAAAGTGTAAGTTTCCATACAGGCCTGTACAATGCCCTAGAGTATGTTGCAACTTTGGCTCTTGGTAACTGGAATTTGTGTACTCAATCTTGCCTCAAAGATCTGGCCCCATGTCTCAAGGATTTGGAATTTGACATAAAGTGTAACTTTACCAAAATGGCATTATACCTTTTTCCAATTAAGGGTTAGTTCTATGTGTAATGCCCAAATGGATGAAATAACACCTTAACACAATGGTTAGGCATTAAATTATTGAGTGTGAAGGGGTTTAGAGCCCTGAAAGCTACCATAAACCAAGCTTATTTGAAAATGCCATTTGCTATGAACATGTATTGGTCATGAACAAAAGTGAGTTTTGGCCAATTTTGTGAATTCGATTCTCTCTAACCACAAGGGTGTTTGAGGAGTTCTTGGATAATTTGGAAAGCTTGGAACATGTAATACAATCAATATTTGTAATTCAAATTGAAACTCCAAGTGGAACCATGTGAAAAATGTCCAAGAAGATGGGCCAAAATCCTGCCTAGAATAGGGCAAATTTTCTCTAAGTTAAAAGTTTTATGCACCCTTGTTCCAAAAATCATAACTTGAGATAAAAGCTTCCTTTGATAAAACTTTGTAAATCAAAGTTGTAGATTTTGTGATGGACTACAACTTTCATGTTTCCAGTTTTGTTTGAAACCATTTGCATCTTGGTGAAAAAATGGGACAAAGTTAGGAAAAAATAAGAAAATTTCATAACTTAGAAAATTTCTAAGTTATGAAAATTTTCATTTCAATCCCTAATTTTGCATTTTTGGGTTTCTTGATGAACAAGTTTCATAATTTGACATGTCTTGATGAAAAATGAATCTTGGCACTTGATTTTGACCAAAAAGTCAAAGTTTAACTTTTCAGTATATAGTCAAATTTTGATCAGTTGACTGAAAAATTCATATGTCAATCTTATGGATTTGAGATCTTTTGAACTTGTTGAATGGGTCAAGACAATGTCATTGAGTCTTTGAGTCCATATGTGAGCTTGGTTTGCCATTGGTTAGGTCAAACAGTAAAAAATTGCCTTTGTGCAGTCAAAACCCTAAAAATGACCATTTTGCCCTTTTGGTGATCTGATCAAATTTCTTGTGGAATTGTGATCCAAACTTGACCAAATGGTTAATGTGAGTTCATTATGTTGATGTGGGTCAAAAATCATGAAGTTTGACTGTCAATTGGCTGCAGTTGACTTTTTCCCCAATACGGTTGATTTCTAGGTCAACTGTCTAATTGACTGGGCAAAGATTTGAATCAAGGCTTGAAACTTGGTATGGATAAACTTGTGAGTCCAACATGAAGCATGAAAGTCACTTTGGTAATTTTAGGTCAAAACATCCCTGTGCAAACTCAAACCCTAATTTGGGTCAACAATGCAAGGAGGGGTCTTGAGCAGAGCAAACCCTAACTTGATTTTGAGTTCCCAGAGTCTTGTGATGAGAAAATATTGATGAAATGAGAGGGAAAATTTTGGGGTACAACAGTTGCCCCTGTTCAATCTTCTTGAACCTGAAGAGTTAGATTGGCAGGCTTGCCTTTCGTGTCTCGAAGGTAAAAGAGGATTGGACACTAGAGTGCCCATAAATTTGCACTCGTCAAAACAGTAGGTGCGGGAATGGGCTTAAAGATGCCATTTGGAGATGGTAGAATCTTGCTGGAGATGGGCTGAAAGATTCCATCTAAGAGTCTTTGTTGAATTGCAATGTGGTAGGTCAGAAGAATGAAGATCAAAATGGTATCCGTGTCTGGAATGCATTTGAACTGTATCTGGAGACTGAGTTTGTATGAGCAAAAGAATGGCCTCCGTGTCTGGGGCGTATCTGAGTTGTGGATGTGTTTGAATGTAGAATGAATATCAAAATGACTGTCGTGTCTGGAGTGTATCTGTATTGTATCTGGGTAACAGAGAAATATCTGTGTATGGGGCAACTGTGTGCTGGGGATAAACTCTGAATGAGTGACAGAATGGCAACCGTGTCTGGAGCGTATTTGGACTATATCTGAGGTTGAGATCTGTATGAGTAGCAGAATGGCTTCCGTGTCTGGAGTGTATCTGAAACTGTAACTGGGATCTGAGTAAATGAAAGAATGACTTCTGTGGCGACTGCACTGAGAGAATCAAACTGCTGATGTAAAGGTCAGAATGGTATCCGTGTTTGGAATGCATTAGACCTTGAAGTTGATAAGTGAATCTGAATGAGAGATAGAATGGTTGCCGTGTCTGGAGCGTATCTAGTCTGTATCTGATTGTTGTAGTCTGAATGAGTAGTAGAATGGCCGCCGTGTATGGGATGTATTTGTACTGTATTTATTTTGAATGAGTAATAGAATGACCGTCGTGTCTGGGGTGTATCGATACTGTATCTGAATAATTGCTAACAATAGCCTTTTAATCTTATCCTGAAAAGGATAAAATGTTAGCTAAAACACAAAGTTATGTTGCATGATATGTATGATGCAATGAGTTGCGTTTCATCAATGTTTATGATATATGAATGTAATGATTATGCATGTAAGCTGGATAGCCGTCTTGCTGTGGAAGACAAATCCTGGATTGCTGTTGGGGATTGAAAATCCTTTGATTGTTGTCGGGGAAAATAAATCCATGACCGAAGCTGGGGATTCCAATGATCTTTGATTACTGGAGATGAGAAATCCTTGCTGACTGTTGATTTATTAGGGAACGAGATCTTCAATTGTTGAGGGATCTTAGGACCACTGCTGGGGATTGAAAATCCTTGGTGACTTGTGGGGAATGAGAATTCTGACGATCTCTACTGGGGAGTTTAAAACCTGGGAGACTTATGCTGGAGAAGTGAGACTGAGAATCTTCAACTTGATGGGAAGCATCTCTGTGGGGAGAATGTTCACTAATCTGGTTCCGCTGGGGATAGGATTTTCAGGCTTTTGGGCTCCACTGCGGATCTTGAAACTTAACTCTGAGGGGAATTTTGAAATTTAGCTTAGCTGGGGGATCCAGTTTTTTAGAAAGTATTTGCTCTGTTGAGGATCTTGAAGTTTAACACTGTTTGGGGAATTATATTCCGAATCTTAACTCAGTTGAGGAACTTGGAGTTTAATTTCGCCGGGGATTTCTTCTAAAAGGGCATCAAGATATCTACCTATACCTTCAACCTACCAGCAATCATCTTTTCTTAACTTTTGTTTCTGTAAGCAATGATTATGTTCAAATCCATATGCCTATTTAACAAAACATTGGACGTTTTTTCAAATAAAACATAAGTGTAAAAAGAAAAGGAAGACAAAGAAAATTTATGTACTTGGAAAAGTATTTGTATTAACTTTTTATGAGTATCTTTGTACAAAGGAGACAGACATCCTAGTAAGAGGATGTTGTCGTAAACATTGAAAAATTTATACAAAAGAAAGATGGCTATGTGTAACAATTCCATGGGATTCCCATTCTGCTGTAGCCTTCACAATTCTGAATATCTTGTCCATTCACTGCTTCGTTCGCCGATGATTGGATTGATCAGAAGCTCGGAACTTGTTGATGAAGAGATTGTTCTTTTAAAGTGATCCGACGAGACACAGTCATACGCTTCAATTCCCTAACTTTTGCCTGAATCGCCCTTTCGGGTTTTCGATCCACCGGGAAACCCTTTTTTGCCCAAGTCGCCCTTTCGGGTTTTCAACTTGCCGGGTGTACAGATTTTTTTTGTTTTATCCCTAATTTTTGCCTGAACCGCCCTTTCGGGTTTTCGGTTCACCGGGATGCCCATTTTTGCCTAAATCGCCCTTTTGGGTTTTCGACTTGTCGGGGTTATTTCACGCGTAGTATCTTTTGACTATGTCTGCATTCGCAGGGTGTGGCAAATCGTCACCGTCCATGGTGGTCAAAATCATTGCACCACCAGAAAAGATGCTCTTGATCACAAACGGTCCTTCGTAAGTAGGAGTCCATTTGCCCCTGGGATCACTTTGCACCAAGATAATCCGCTTGATTACAAGATCTCCGACTTGATATACTTGACGTCTTACTTTCTTGTTAAAAGCCTTGATCATCCGTTTTTGGTACGTCTAACCATGGAAAATAGCAGTGAGTCGCTTCACATTGATCAAATTGAGCTGATCAAGTCGGGTCTGAATCCAATCGTCTTCACTCAAACCGGCGTCCTTCATAATCCTTAAAGAAGGAATCTGAACTTCCATAGGTAGGACAGCTTCCATGCCATACACCAAAGAAAATGGGGTTTCCCCTGTTGAAGTACGTGTCGTGGTACGATATCCATGCAGAGCAAACGGTAACATCTCATGCCAGTCCTTGTAGGTAACTGTCATTTCCTAAATGATCTTCTTGATGTTTTTATTCGCAGCTTCAATAACACCGTTCATCTTCGGCCGATAGGGAGATGAATTGTGATGATAGATCTTGAATTGTTCGCATAGAGCGGTGATCATGGTATTGTTCAGATTTGTACCGTTGTCTGTGATGATCCTGTCGGGGACACCATACCGGCATATGAGGTTCTGCTTGATGAAGCGGGCAACCACATTCTTCGTAACAGAGGCAAAGGAAGCTTCTTCGACCCACCTGGTGAAATAGTCAATAGCGACCAAGATGAAGCGATGTCCATTGGACGTTGTGGGCTTGATCTCTCCAATCATGTCAATGCCCCACATTGCGAATGGCCAAGGAGCTGTCAGAACGTTGAGAGGAACAGGAGGAATATGTACTTTGTCGGCATAGACTTGGCATTTATGGAAAGTACGGGAATGTTGATGACAATCAGCTTCCATGGTAGACCAGTAATAGCCTGCCCTTAGAATCTTCTTAGCCATCGTATGTCCGCTCAAGTGGGTGCCTAATGTGCCACTGTGTATCTCAGTCATGATCAACTCTGCTTCAGCTTTGTCCACACAACGAAGTAAAACACAATCATGGCTGCGTTTATAAAGGATGCCATTGCTTAGGAAGAACTTTGCATCAAATCTCCTTAGGAATTTCTTGTCATTGACTGAAGCTCCTTCAGGATATTCTCTAGTCTGGAGATACCTTTGGATTTCATGAAACCAGGGTTGTTCCACTATTTCTTCGGTATTAATCTCATGGCAATGCGCAGGTTCATGCATCCGCTCTATGGTGATTTGGGGAGCCTCGTTATCCCAGTTGAATTTAAACATGGAAGACATTGTAGCCAGAGCATCTGCTAGCTGATTTTCTTCTCGCGGGAAATGCTCAAAGGTGATCTGCTCGAAATGAGGAAGCAACGTCAGGACATGTTCTTTGTATGGGATAAGATTAGGATGTTTAGGGTCCCACTCTCTTTTGACTTGACTGATAACCAAAGCTGAGTCCCCAAATACGATCAAAGATTTGATCCCCAAGTTTATAGCAGCCTTGAGACCAAAGATGCAAGCTTCATATTCGGCCATGTTGTTAGTACAGCTGAAACAAAGTCGGGCAGTGAAAGGTGTATGGCAACCTTCTGGGGAAATGAGTATCGCACCGATACCGTTTCCAAGCGCATTTGAAGCACCATCAAAGTACAATGTCCATCGAGATCCATTTTCAGGTCCGTCATACGGTTTGTTTCCTTCAATGTTGTCCAATGTCATGATGTCCTCGTCCGGGAAGTCGAATCTCATAGATTGATAATCTTCGATAGCTTGATGAGCTAGATGGTCAGCTAGTACACTCCCTTTTATAGTTTTTGGGTAGTATACTAGATGTCATACTCAGTCAGGATCATTTGCCATCTAGCGATTCTTCCAGATAAAGCAGGCTTCTCGAAGATATACTTGATCGGGTCCATTTTGGAAATCAGCAAAGTGGTATGAGTCAACATATACTGCCTTAGTCAGCGACCAGCCCATACCAAAGCGCAGCAAGTTTTCTCGAGCAATGAGTAGCGAGTCTCACAGTCGGTAAAATTTTTTCTAAGGTAATAAATGGCATGCTCTTTTCGACCAGACTCATCATGTTGGCCCAGTACGCACCCTATTGAGTTGTCCAAAACGGTCAGATACATGATCAACGGCTTTCCTTCGACGGGTGGCATCAGGATGGGAGGTTCTAGCAAGTACTCCTTGATTTTATCAAAATCAACTTGACAATCATCGTTCCATTCGACTACCTGATCCTTCTTCAATAGTTTGAAAATTGGCTCACAGGTAGACGTCAGGTGAGAGATGAACCTGGCGATATAGTTTAAGCGTCCCAAGAATCCTCTAACCTCCTTTTCAGTACGGGGGGCAGGCATTTCTTGGATAGCCTTTACCTTTGCTGGATCGACCTCAATACCTTTGTTGCTGACAATAAATCCCATAAGTTTACCAGACCTAACTCCAAAAGTGCACTTGCTTGGATTCAGTCTGAGTTTGTACTCCTTCAACCTGGCAAACAGCTTCTGCAAATGTTTAAGGTGTTCTTCCTCTGTTTGTGATCGAGCTATCATGTCGTCTACGTAAACTTCGATCTCATGATGTATCATATCATGAAACAAAGCTACCATGGCGCGTTGATAAGTTGCCCATGCGTTCTTCAGTCCGAACGGCATCACCTTGTAGAAGAAGGTACCCCATTGTGTAACAAAGGTTGTTTTCTCCATGTCCTCGGGGGCCATTTTAATCTGGTTGTAACCCGATAATCCATCCATGAAGAAAATACTTTGTGCTGAGCCGTGTTTTCAATCAAAATGTCAATATGCGGCAGCGGAAAATCATCTTTAGGGCTAGCCCTGTTCAAATCCCGATAGTCCACACACATTCTGACCTTGCCGTCTTTTTTGGGTACGGGCACAATGTTAGTAACCCATTGCGGATAGGATGTAACAGCCAGAAAGCCAGCATTGAACTGCTTCATCACTTCAGCCTTAATCTTCTCAGACATGCAGGCCTCATTCGGTGAACCTTTTGTTTGATCGGTGGACAGTCTTCTCTTGTAGGGAGACGGTGAACCACGATATCTGTGTCTAACCCTGGCATGTCTTCATAAGACCAGGCGAAGATTTCAACGTAATCATTTAACAACTGTATTAAGCGTTCCTTGACACTTGGTTCCAAGCTAGCACCCACTTTTACTTCTTTCCTGTCTTCCTCTGTCCCTAAATTGATGGTTTCCAACAACTCTTCATGAGGCAAGATGGCCCTCTCTTCTTGTTGTAGAAGTCTGGCTAATTCTCCTGGTACTTCACAATCTTCGTCATCTTCGTACTCAGCCTGATTGACCAAATCTTCAGAGTTTTTGAAGGATAAAACAGAATAGTCTCCCATGGAATCCGGAGTGGATGGGTACCTGCATTTGTGAGTGTGGGTGTGTGTAAGGGATAGCCATCCTTAAACAAACAAAAATGCGAAAGAAAATGAACACAGCAGTTTATATATGAAAAACGTCCAATGATTCGTTAAAACATGGCATATGATTATGAAGAGAATCAAGCCCTTACAAATGGACCTACATGCCCCGGGAAAGGCATGAGGTGAAAAATAGTGTGCGAATTGTTTTAGTAATTATTACAGACCAAACAGGAAATGTTCAAAAGATAAATTACTGATTGATGAAAGT
The DNA here is from genome assembly GCA_948472305.1 of Vicia faba. Classification (NCBI taxonomy): domain Eukaryota; kingdom Viridiplantae; phylum Streptophyta; class Magnoliopsida; order Fabales; family Fabaceae; genus Vicia; species Vicia faba. Next base: position 370,798,616 of record OX451737.1, on the reverse strand, counting down.
AATGGGAACGAAGTCTTTTGCCTCCCAGATGTTCAGTCCTCCTTCAATGGTTGGAAAAATACAATCTTTAAAGTTACCCTCTTCATCATCGTCTTCTACCGCATTGATTCCATGATGAGAAAGCTTGATGGGTGTCTTTTCAATTTTGGAGCGACGCATAGCCTTTTGTCCCGCAGCAGTAAACCCCAACCCAAACTTGTCTGTCTTGTGGGGGAAGTCAGGCAACTGTCCCCATACTGTGCTTTTTCCCTCCTTCATCGCAGCCCTTGCGTCTTTGAGAGATGCCATCCTAGCCACCTGCTTGGAAATGATAGGTACCTCAGCCACTGCCTTTGCTACTGCAACCTCGGGAGAAACTTCCTCGAAATGTTGAAAAGGTGTTTCGATGAACTCGCCATCCACTTCCACATACCGAAAGGAATTGAGATGACTGATCATGTACTCCTCCTCTCCGTGTAAAATTATGATTTTACCCGTAACAGGGTATTTCAGCATCTGATGTAAAGAAGAGGTGACTGCCCCAGCATAATGGATCCACGATCTTCCTAGCAAGCAAGAGTATGATGGGCGGATGTCCATCACGTAGAAGATGGAGTTGAACACTTCAGTGCCTACCTTGATGGGAATATCAACCTCCCCATGAACCATTATTTTAGACCCGTCAAAGGCCCTGACAATGATATTACTTGGTTTCAGCTCCAAGCCTTCACAATCCAACTGGTCCAGAGCTTTCTTAGGCAGCACATTTAGGGAAGAACCAGTATCGACCAAGACATGGGCGAGAGTGGTTCCTCGGCATTTAACCGACACATGCAATGCGTCATTGTGCTTTCTTCCCTTAGGAGTCAGGTCAGCATCGGAGAAACCCAGGCCGTTGTCGGCGGTAAGACTGGCTACACAATCCTGAAATTGGTCAGCTGAGGTTTCTTGGGGCACATGGGCCGTCTTCAAAAATCTTATCAAAGCTTTAGCGTGAGCCTCCGAACAAAGCAGTAGGGCCAACATGGAGATCTTTGAGGGGGTTTGCCCCAGTTGCTCCACAACATCGTAATCGCTTTTCTTGATTATTCTCAAAATCTCTTCCATTTCTTTTTTAGAGGTTTCAGGGATGACCAATGGTTGGGCCCTCGTCCTGACGGGCTATTCTTGGATCCCTTTCCCCCTATCATTAGCAGCAGCAGAAGGGAAAACCATACGAGTTACAACTTCTTCAATAATTGGAGTTCTTGCAGATATGTTTATCGGTGCAGGGGTAACCTTAGGAGCAGCTGAGGGTCCAAAGATTGCCTTTGGAGGGGCAATCTCTGGAGAGAAAATTCTTCCACTACGGGTGATTTTGCTAGTTCCGGCAATGTTTCCAATGTCGGAAGTCTCTTCGTCAGAACTCTCTTCAGTTGATTCAATTTGTTTAACACCGTGGTAGTAGATTTCTCCACCATAGTTCCACGGTATTGATTTGTTGGAATTGTACGGGACGGGCCCGGGCATGGTTATCTTCAAAGGTGCAATCTTCGAAGCGGATGTAATCTTAACAGGTCTTTTGGAGACCTTGGAAAGATTGGCGGATATGGTTATTATTGAAACATCATTGATAGGAGTCGGTGTAACAGGAGTCTTTTCGAAAAGAATTTCTTGGTTATCCATTAGGCGTTGGATGCCTAACTTCAACAATGGACAGTCGGTTGGTAAGGATGAACTAAGGCAGCAATCTCCTTCACAACCTGGGAAAATCCCAGCCTTCAGCAAATTCAACTTGATTGTCAGTAGTGGAGTTATCAAATCATCAACAGTAGCAACAAACAGATCCTCTTCAACAGCATGGACGTTGTGGCCATGCTTTGGCATTGGAGCAGAGATTACATTCGGCTTCTCAGGGGCGTCGAATTCAACTTCTTTAGCGTCTATCAAATCCTGGATTTTATTCTTGAGCGCCCAACAACTGTTGGTGTCGTGCCCGACTCTGTCAGAATGATAAGAACACTTAGCGTTCGGATTGTAAGATGGAGAGGTTGTATTCACATTCTTTGGCATCTCTTTCAAACTGGTCAGATTCAGCTTCAACAAATGGGGAAGAACTTGTGCGAGTGTCATGTTGATGCGGGTGAACTGTCGTTGTGGTCGTACTCCCCATTGTTGATTAGGTCTTGATTAATTGTTACGAGGCTGATCATTTGTCGAGTTTTGAATCATCATGGCCCCTACAGTTGGCCGGCGCTCAGTTCTTCCCAATCCCTTCTGAGAGTATATAGCAGCTACTTCTTTCCTGGCTGGGAACGGTTTTTTAACAGTTGTGGATGCAGAGGCATCCTTTTGAATTTTCCCACTCTTAATACCGGCTTCTACCCTTTCACCAGTCATAATTAGTTCAGTAAACCCTGCAGAAGAGCTCCCGATCAAATGGTTGAAGAAAGGGCCAGATAGGGTCCCCAAGAACATATCAACTAGTTCCCTATCTGACAGCGGCGGCTGCACCCTTCCAGCTAAGTCGCGCCACTTCTGGGCGTACTCTTTGAATCCCTCATTTGAGGCCATTCCCATACTTTGTAGCTCAGTATGGGTTGGCGCCAAGTCAGCATTGTATTGATACTGGCGATAGAAGGCAGTTGCTAAGTCTTCCCAATTATGCACTTCTGACCTCTCAAGATGGTAAAACCAATCTAGCTGAGTACCAGACAAACTGTCTTGGAAGAAGTGTACCCAGAGATTTCTATCGGATGAATGAGGTTGAATTTTTCTGACATACGACCTTAGGTGCATCTTCGGGCAAGACAGACCGTCATATTTGGCGAAAGTCGGTACCTTGAACTTGGGAGGGATAACAATCCCAGCAATTAATCCCAACTCTTCAAAATCTAGCCCGGGAACCCTTTGCAACTCCATAGCTGCCAGTCTATCCTCCAGGTTTTTGTATTTGTCATCCACTGGTGGGTATTGTTGCTCGGAATAGTCTTCATCCTCTTCAACCTCTTCCTCCTCAGCCTCAGACTCAGAGGGTAATGCAGCTCCTTTTCCCTTTCCGGTCCCCTCGTCAGATGTTGAGGGGAATTCTAGAACTCTCCTAGCTTCATTCTCAAATATCCTTCCCAGTGTAGCTACCCCAACTCTCTTCTTTTTCTTTTTTACTTTTTCTTGCTCTTTATTCCCTAACAGTGCTTTAAGATCCTCCTGACCCTTTGCCAAGGTCACGAGGAGTTGTTGAAACTGTGATTTTTGTGCTTGCAGATCTTTGACCGTCTGCTCAATATCCATCTTGCTGAAATAAACAGCAGAAAGATAAGGAAACCTGGTGTGAAGACCCTTTTATGCATATGATGAATGATATGTTTATTCATGTAATGAATTCAAGGATTTAGAAATTCAAAGTTGTTGCAGACAAAAAGAACACACGTCATATTAATAAGAAGAAATTTTGTCAGTACATAAATGCCCCATGGGCCAGATATTACAAAAACTTCTTAAGGTAAAAAGACGTTGCGCATCCTTTTTGGTGCGATGTAGGTGTTGAGGGTCTCCTCCTCGTGAAGTCGGTGGGTAAGCTCCAAAACCTTCTTCTCACTGGCGTAGAAGCTAGCTTCAAAAGTATTCTGTTCTTCTTTGAGTTGGATCCAACTCTTATACATTTCCTCCCATGATGTTGGCATGTCAGGATGTAGGATGGTGTATGGAACCTCTCCTTCCTTAACAGGCTCTTTGATCAAGGGGAGAATGTGAGGGTAAGGAATCATAAGATTTTGGGCGCGGGTTCGTACCCACTTGAGGTAAGGCTCAAGGGGGATGGAGTTTTTGTGCCCCAGTGTCTTGCTATCTACCTTGTTAGGCATCTTCCAAGCTCTGATGAATCTTTGTCGAAGTCCTTGCGCATTGTTGTCGAAGTCAAAAACTAGGTCAGGAATCATCATGTCATGAGGGCCATCCCTCCGAGCATATCCAAATTGTCTTAAAGCTAGACAGGGGTTGTAGGTAATGCCTCCCCTAATGCCAAGTAATGGAACATTAGGGAACTCACCACAACGATCAATGATGACGACATTTTCTCTGGACCGAGAACACCAATGTACATCAGAATGTGTGAGGGTCATCAATCGTTGTGACCACCTTGAACCCTGCTCATTCTTCAAAACTGACTGTGGAAGGTGAGAAATAAACCACCTTGCTAGGAGAGGAGTACAACACATGAGAACACCTCTTTTCCTCATTGTTCGTGTGTAAAATGAGTGTAGGATATCCCTAAGCAATGTAGGTATGGGATTTTTTGACATGAAAATCTTGACAGCATTTACATCTATAAGTTGGTCAGGGTTAGGGAACAAGACCAACCCATAAATTAGGAGTGCTACAATTTCTTCAAAGGCTTGTAGATCCAAAGAATTCCAACACTCTTGTGCCTTCTCAAACAAGAATTTTTCCAAGAAGCCCTTGACACCACTCCTGGTTTCCCAATGCCCCTTGATGTCAGATGGTTGCAAGTGTAGTGCTTGAGCAACATCTTCAGGCTTTGGCTCTTTTTCCGTACCATTGTAGGGTAGTTGATTAAGAATAGGAATTCTCAGGAGTTGAGAAAATTCCTCCAAAGTAGGCACCAATTGGTAGTCGGGGAATGTGAAACAGTGGTGAAGGGGGTCAAAGAATTGGAACAACACTTTCACCATGTCTTCTTCAATGCTGGTGTTGACTAGGCTGAGCAGTCTACTATGTCTTTCACTTAAGAGAGAATTTTCTGGAATTCTGGATGTAAGCTCCTTGAGTTGAGGAGGGATTCTCACAAGGTTGACTTGAATCGTTTTCCTGCGAAGAGTTTCCATAACCTACAAAACAAGAACAAAGATGAAGATCCAAACCCTTGAAATGGTTAGTGGATGCATATGATGCTTTATGATGTTCATGATGTATGCACAAACATATGTACAAGCAAGTCACACAAAACCCTAGTTTCAGGCTTGCATGAGGTTTCATAGGTAAGTACCCTCTTGAGTTTAGTTGGCTTAAAAACCTGTCCTATAAATAGTAACCGGGTTCTAAGGAGCTCAATATCATTGGATTGTTTTCTATGTTCATTGTTTTGGTTTAGCCACTTAACTAGCGACCAAAATATTCCAAGAAAACAACTCTCAATGAGTGTAGTATCGAGTATCTACCAACTTCGGACTGCACCAAAGCCGGTCATCTCACTACCCCTAATAAAAGGCCAAGATGGTCAAGTAAGGTTCTAGGTCATTAGTGCTTAGTAACATCACTCAGCGGCCCTGTATTCTCTTTGATTGACTCAAAGGCTACCGATACTCACAAATATGCCACACTAATATAGCTATTGCTTCAACCGTGTCGGTATACCCCGCACAGTTTCTACAACGTATTGCTATCTATGAATGTTTCCCCAAATCCGGGTGGAGGATTTCAAGCCCAAACAAAAGAACCAAAATTTAAAGCAAACAACAATCATGAAAAAAGGGTGATCTAGGCCCTAAGGTTACTCCACTTTTAAAGTATTTCCCCAGCAGAGTTGCCAGTTCTGTGATACGGTGGGAGAACTGACTTGAGGTTTGGCGTTTGTTTTCGCAAATGTTTCGGTTTAGCAAGAGTCGCCACCGACTTTTTATTTTATCCTAAGGAAAGGTCAAAAAGCACAGGAAAGACCTTTGATATGTTTTCTTGGGTTCGGGGAGTAGATTATAGAAAGGGAAGGTATTAGCACCCTTTCTATCCATGGTTATCCACGGGCTCTTAGTTACTTGCTTAGATCACTTGCTTTGCATTTTCAATTGTTTGAAACGGTGCTTTGTGTGTGGTTTTGAAAGATGTTTTGAAAAGAGGCCATTGTTGTGGCAACCTTTGTAATGATTCTTGTTTGAATGTATACAAAGGTGTTTTTGTCTTTTGAAAAGGTTTTCAATGTTTTTGAAAGTTGTTTTGAAATTTCTGTTGTGAAGTGTGTTTTTTTGAAAAATAGCAAGGATGTTTTTGCAAGTTTGATCAAGTAACTAAGAGTTGTCTACCCTATTTTTACTCAAAGATCTTTCTTATGTTTTTAACCCTTTTAACAGTGTTGTTTCACCATTGTATTTGGTGAACAACCTTGTGTTAGGATGTAAACGGGACATGCGTGGGTCATCGTATAGACCATGAAAGCAATTGTGTCAAGTATTTTGGCAATTTTCTTGAGGGACTATGATCATTTTGTTTAGGCAACTCCGATAGCGTCATCGAGAGACTATGATCATTTTGTTTGTTTTTGTTTTGTTTTTGTTTTGTTTTTGTTTTGCCAAAGTACTTGACATGCAACCATGGCCCATTTTTGAAGGCAACAAGTGGATGAAACCCTAGGGGTGTAAGTGTGCATTGTGTTTATTTTTTTTTCATGCATGTTTATCTTGAATTAGGTCAAGCTATTTGTTGATTGATTTTGCATACAAACCCTAAGTCTAAGCATGGCATAATTTGGAAACTTTTAAATGTGCGAGAATTTAAAGTCCTAGATTATTACAACATGATTATGGGGATGGGGATACAAGTTTGAATTGGGGGATATTTGACAAGGAAATAAATGCTAAGTTATTACAACCATATCGAATATACAAGTTCATATTTATCATTTAAATAAATACAATTAAATAAATATCAAAATGAAATGTCAATATTTTAATTATTTTTGTTGTTTAGGGCAAAACGCTAATTTTTGAATAAATAGTATTATTTATTAATTATGTACAATATATATTAATTTATGCAAAAATAGAAAGTATATTGTTAAAAAAGTATTTTTAGTGTCAAATATTAAATAAAAATAAAAAGTATTATTTCCATATTTGTGCCCTAATTATTTAATAAAATATGTACATGTATATATTAAATATATTAAATATGCTAAGTATGTACAAAAAATAAAATATTAATTATTTACAAAAAATGTATATTCAAGAAAATGTTTTCAAAAATGTAAATAAAAATAATGACGGAAAAATAAATATTTTTATATTATTTTTTAAGTTTTTTAAATGAAAAGGATTTATATTATTTACATATATATGCTTAAAAAACTAAATAAATGTCAAATAAATATAAAAAAAATGTGGAAAACTATTTTTGGTGTTTTTTATGTTTGAGCAAAAAATATAAAGTCAGAATAAAAAAGAAAAACACAAAAATGTCAAATATTTAATCAAATGGGCCAGGGGGATACAATTTGAAAAAAAGTGTGCAAAAAGCAAAACTGACTCAGGCCCAGCCCAAGCCAACACCTTCTTCAACCTTCAGCACTTGTTTGAACAAAAATGCGCGCGCCTCTTGTACCAATGATATCTCCTAATTCTTTGACCTTTTGACAAAACTTAAAACATGAAACTTATAGAGCTTGAAGCCACGATTTCAACCATATAAAACACTTGACCTAACTCTAAGAAACCAGGGAGAATTTTATCACCCCCAATTTCTGACCTAGCTTTTTTCAAATGTTCATGACTAAAATTCTCACAGCATGCTTAACATAAATAAAAACTGATCACATGTATGGCTTCAGGGCTATGAGTAGGACATGTTTCATTCACAAACCTAAGTCTAACCATTCCTAGATAGAGAGATAAAAGTCCATAGATTACCTGTTTCAGCTTGAATCGAGTAGAGCAATGTAGCAACCTTCAATGGAGTTTGAGCTTCTGTTGAGCTTGCCTGAAGTCCAAGGAAGCTTTTCCAATACCTAGCTTGCTTTGAAACACTCTATATCGTGTTGTAGAAGTCCACCTGCAAAGCTTGAAAATGAAAATGGAAAACTGGATTAGAGGTGTTACAGCTGGAGTTTAAGGCTTGGAATAGTTTAGGTAGATGGTATGGAAGGTGTTTGAACAGGTTTTAGCAAAAATGCACGAGCAAATTGAGTTGTGGACTTCAATCTGCAGGGGGTGCCCTGTTTTGCAGCAAAACTGTGATTTGGTGTATGAGGAGGTATGAGGGATGGAAGGGTCGTGCCTTAGGTCAGTTTTGATGTGTGTAAGATGTTCACAAAGTTTGCTTTGGCTTTTATTTGGAGGAATGGAAGATTGTATGTGTTTTGCAAAGTTACTTCTACTTGAAGCAAGAAAGTGTAAGTTTCCATACAGGCCTGTACAATGCCCTAAAGTATGCTGCAACTTTGGCTCTTGGTAACTGGAATTTGTGTACTCAATCTTTCCTCAAAGATCTGGCCCCATGTCTCAAGGATTTGGAATTTGACATAAAGCGCAACTTTACCAAAATGTCATTATACCTTTTTCCAATTAAGGGTTAATTCTATGTGTAATGCCCAAATGGATGAAATAACACCTTAACACAATGGTTAGGCATTAAATTATTGAGTGTGAAGGGGTTTAGAGGCCTGCAAGCTAGCATAAACCAAGCTGATTTGAAAACTGCATTTGCTATGAACATGTATTGGTCATGAACAAAAGTGAGTTTTTGCCAACTTTGTGAATTCGATTCTCTCTAACCACAAGGATGTTTGAGGAGTTCTTGGACAATTTGGAAAGCTTGGAACATGTACTACAATACATATTTGTAATGCAAATTGAAACTCCAAGTGGAACCATGTGAAAAATGGCCAAGAAGATGGGCCAACATCCTGCCTAGAATAGGGCAAATTTTCTCTAAGTTAAAAGTTTTATGCACCCTTGTTCCAAAAATCATAACTTGAGATACAAGCTTCCTTTGAGAAAACTTTGTGAATAAAAGTTGTAGATTTTGTGATGGACTACAACTTTCATGTTTCAAGTTTTGTTTGAATCCATTTTCATCTTGGTGAAAAAATGGGACAAAGTTAGGAAAAAATAAGAAAATTTCATAACTTAGAAAATTTCTAAGTTATGAAATTTTTCATTTCAAACCCTAATTTTGCATATTTGGGTTTCTTGATGAACACGTTTTATAATTTGACATGTCTTGATGAAAAATGAATCTTGGCACTTGATTTTGACCAAAAAGTCAAAGTTTGACTTTTCAGTATACAGTCAAATTTTGATCAGTTGACTGAAAAATTCATCTGTCAATCCTATGTATTTGAGATCTTTTGAACTTGTTGAATGGGTCAAGAAAATTTCATTGAGTCTTTGAGTCCATATGTGAGCTTGGTTTGCCATTGGTTAGGTCAAACAGTCAAAAATTACCTTTGTGCAGTCAAAACCCTAAAAATGACCATTTTGCCCTTTTGGTGATCTGATCAAATTTCTTATGGAATTGTGATCCAAACTTGACCAAATGGTTCATGTGAGTTCATTATGTTAATGTGGGTCAAAAATCATGAAGTTTGACTGTCAATTGGCTGCAGTTGACTTTTTCCCCAATACGGTTGATTTCTAGGTCAACTGTCCAATTGACTGGGCAAGGATTTGAATCAAGGCTTGAAACTTGGTATGGATAAACTTGTGAGTCCAACATGAAGCATGAAAGTCACTTTGGGCATTTTAGGTCAAAACATCCCTATGCAAACTCAAACCCTAATTTGGGTCAACAGTGCAAGGAGGGGTCTTGAGCAGAGCAAACCCTAACTTGATCTTGAGTTCCCAGAGTCTTGTGGTGAGAAAATGTTGATGAAATGAGATGGCAAATTTTGGGGTACAACACCTATCAAGAAGGAAAATCAAGGTTCTAAACAAACGCAATTGCGATCATCTCGAGGATGCTCCGAATCGAAACTAGCTTCCAGTCTTCTAATTACCCAACACCAATCATAATTATATGGCCTCACTCAGGGTTAGATGAACCATAACTAGAAAGGAACTTAGGCTACTTCATTTCACGTCTTTTCTCTCTTCAACTACCACCTATCATAGTTCTAGGACTTAATCATATAATGGCGAGAACAAAGGTAAAATAGACCCTTCTCTAATTGGGTATCCAATATGTTCCCAATTAGAGATCATCATTCCCACTCTTCCCATCAATCCTTTACTAGGTAACAACTTACCTCTTAGGATATACCAAAATGAGTCTGAGTCTAGCACCTTGTCCATCCAACTACTACACAAGCCAGAGTAACTAAAAAGGTCTGGACTCTCTGTCCAAACTTCCAAAAGGCTTTCATGCCACCAATTCTCTTCTCATATTCGTCACTGGCACTAGGATTAAGAAGTTAATTCCAATGGATTCAAACTTAGCTCCATCATATAATTCCCTTACTGTGATCGGTGGATCTGGAACTGACTGTTTTAAAGCTGGTTTCGCGAAATGTCGCGGTAAGCAAGAGTCGCCACCGTCTTTTATTTTCTCCAACATGGAAAGGACAAAAGCACAGAAAAATTCCTTATTAAGAGATTGCTCTCGGTTCGGGAGGTAGATTATAGAAAGGGAAGGTGTTAGCACCCTTTCTATCCATGGTTATCCATGGGCTCTTAGATACTTGCTCATTGTGTTTTCAAAATTTGTTTGCTTTTCAAAGTGTGAGTGGGTTTGAAAAAGTTTCGTTTAAAGTTTCAGATCGACTCTTGTATCAGTCCTCAAGAGTGTTTGAAAAGTTGTTTTGAAAGCTTTTTGAAAAGTGTAAGGTGTGAAAAGTATTTTGATTTGTTTTTGAAAGGAGCAAGTATCCATGAGTCATCTACCTACCCTAAGGAATTAGTCTGTGTAAATATCCTTAAGGTAATGCCATCCTACCATTGAGAGATAAGTAGCACCACCGTTGGAGGTGTTCGGGTCAATTCGAGTTTGTAGGGACTTAGTGATCACCAGAGCAATAGGAAGACACCTTAGAAGCTACCCTCATGCCAGGTTCCCGGATCATGAGGACTTACTAAGACATCCTCTACTCGACGACCACCTTTCGAGGGGCAAGGCAACAGTGAAGCGTACCCTAGGGGTGGTGTGTGAATTGTGTGTCATTTTCAGTTTATTGTTTGTCTTGTCATGCATTGGTGATCTAACGTTTGTTTTTATTTTTGGGCATTCATTCTTTCATGTTATTGTCTAACAGTTAAAAGTGCGGAAATTTAAAGTGCGGAAAGGATAAAAGTCCTACGCTATTACAAGGGCGCGGGTCTACAACGCCAAATTAATCCAGACCCGATTTAAAATAAAGTGCAGAAAATAAATGTCTAATAGCTATTACATGGCTTTGGAACAAGTACATTATATTCATAAAAGAAATAAATAAAACGCGCGAACAAAACATAATCGAATGCGAGGGCGTTGAACCCTTTGAAGGAATTTAAAATAATTAAGTTAAAATAATTAAATTAAATAAAAAGGAAGAACTTATTTTTATGTTTTTTGTATTTATGACATTAAAGAAAATTAAATTAATTTAAAGTCAAGTAATTAATTCTAATTCTAATTGTTTTTAATTTATTAAAGCAAATGCATTACAGTTAAAACCTAGAATTAAAACTAATTAATTATAAATTTATTTACAAAATTAATGGTTAATGATATTTATAATAAAAATATTTAATTAATTAAAAAAAGATAAAAAGTGCTAAAGGCCTATTTTTGTTGTTTTTGGTTTATTGTGAAAAAGAATTAAATTATAACCTAAAATTAAATCTAAATTAATCACATACAAATTTATTTATGAAAATACTTAAAATAAAATATTTTATTATTTTTCTCTTTTTTCTGATTTTTATATGTTTTTTATATTTTGAAAATATTAATTAATTAAAAGAAAGCAACAATTAAAAGAATATAAAAATAATAAAAAAGAACAAATAAAAGAAAGAAAATTGTAAAACCTAAGGGGGTGAAGCCCCTAAATAGGAGGTTTGGCCCAAGAAATCTGAGCCCAATAACCTTCAAGTTCGTTGACTTTTCCAGGCACTATGTGGCACCTTTGACCAGGCTTATGATGCGCTTCCAATCTAGGCCTTTGATTTGATCTAACCAACGCGTGGATGACTGGATCTTGGGAGTGTATGGTGTTCCTTAATGTTATGCCTGCATAGAATTGTAAGTTGAAAAATAATATGGAGATTAACGTAGACCTGGGACTCAAACCCAGGTCACATGCATTGCCAACGTTCACACCTTGCCACTGGACCACTACAACGCGTATGTTAAATAAATAAACACAATTAATATAATATGAAACAATGTCTTAATGCCTTCAGCGCGCGAGTTTTTAAATCACCCTATCACCGTGTGCCACGAATTCGTCTTCTCCACCTTCCTGAAACACAAAACATTTAGGCCACGGTTTTACACGCGTTCTGTTAGGTAGCTTTCCAGAAAATAACGATTAGCCCTCAGCCACTCATAAATCGAGCGCGAGGGTATGTTTAGATTCGTCCAGATGCGCTTGTTTGGATGGCATGGGTCTGGAAAGCTAATTTTTCCTCGTTTCAAAAGCCCTAATCTGAAGCTTGCAAAACCCTAAAACTTGGCAATGGTGAAATCGTGTATACAGCATAAAAATGCAATTAATCATATTGGTTAGCTTGAAAACCTTTCACTGATCATGAATATATAATTAGAATGCCATGAATGTGCGTAAATATTGAAACACGATAATGAAAAAAAATGGAACAAGAGTGACTTCTGTATACCGTTTCAATGCGTTTTGATTGTTGTTTTTGATTGGAATATGATCAGTGATCTCCAGGGAAGCCAATGGAACAAGAATTGTGCTTTGAATCAACCTGTAAAGATGATTTCAGAATTGACTTTTTAGAGAAAAATTGCAAGTTTGATAATGGCCTTCTTGCGCAGCTTAGTGTCTAAAATGGTCTCTGATCACTTGTATATCTCTTAGGCAATGTGTATGAATGATAGTTATGGCCAATAAAGCCTTGCTTTGATGTTTTGGATTTTCACATAAACCACCATTATCACACTTTCCATTTTTTGCCTCATTTTGAATTCTTGCCTTGTTTACTCCTTTTCACGAATTTGGTAGGCACATAATGATGTTTCAAGGCTAGTAAAAACCAAATATTCCCTTTTAAATTAATTTTTGAATTTCTTTTGATTTTAAAAGATTTAAAATTAATTAAATCCAATAAAAATCAATAAAAATGAAAAAATTAATAAAAAAATCTGAAATAAAAGGTGGGACACGTGGTAAGCATGGCCAAGTTAATTCAAGTGAAAAAAGTGGGCCCCTTTTGTCAAAAATGAGATTTCAAGGATAAATGATTTTGGCCATTTCACAAAAATTTCCCAACTTCTCCAATGCATAACTTGCTCAATTTTTAAGCTTTGCTCATGTTCTTGGACATTTTGGAAAGGTTTTTGAGTCCTGTAACCAATGCCTTTGGTCCCATGTCATTTTGATTTACCAATCTCAAGTTATGGCCTTTGACTTAAAGTCCCTTTTTGTTGACTTTTGAAAATGACCTATAATGTTGAAATTGATAACTTTTTGTGAGAGCATTTCTTGGACTTGAAGTATGAAGATGAGTTGTAGGAAATGTCTTTCTCTTCAAAATGAGCTTTGGATGGAATTTTTCTGATAATCCATGTGAAAGTTATGCCCTGGTCAATTTCAGTTGACTTTTTCAGCTGTCCAAATAAGGAAACTTTTGCATCTTGATGATTTTTGAGCCAAGTTTTGAGAATCATGATAAAGCATTGATCAAATGATGTTTGTGGCTTCAAAATGAGATGTTGACCAAAAATTTGAACTTTTGACTGCCAAATGACCATTTTGCCCCTATAGTTGACTGTAGTGCAATTAGGGTTTTTGACTGTGCAATTTTGTGCTGAAAGTCTTGAAACTTGATATGAGGATGCTTGACCATATTTGTAGGCATGTGAGACTTGATTGGGCCCTTTGAAACTTCATTTTCTTGATCAGAACCAAAACCCTAATTTTGCCTGCTTAGGAGGCCCTTGACTGTGCAACCCTTGGGGACTTTTGAAGCATGACTTGGCAATTTCTTGAAGAATATGGGAGGGCAAATTTTGGGGTACAACAGTTGCCCCTGTTCAATCTTCTTAAACCTGAGGATGCATATTGGCTGACGTGCCTTTCGTAATCCGAGGGTGGAAGATGATTGAACACTAGAGTGCCCAGAAATTTGCGCTCACATAGTAGCAGTGATGATGGAATGGGCTTATGGATGCCATTTAGAGGTTGCTGGATAGGATGATGGGCTTATAGATGCCATCTGGATGTTGCTGGATAGGATGATGGGCTTATAGATGCCATCTGGATGTTGATCGTGTAAGAGATTCCTTAGCGAAACCCTGCATACCTGCAAAAGAAAAATGAGTACCTGATACGTTGCAAGAACTGGTTTTCAGATGCTTGGTATAGATGTGTCCTGACTGGTTACAGGAGCTGAGTCTGGAGCTTCAAAAGATGATGAATGAACCGGGGACGGTTGCTACCTTGGCATGAATGGTAAGAGAACCTTGGGCGATTTTAACTTCAACAACGCTCGTTGAGAAAATCTTGGTGGGAAATACCATCTTCGCAGGATCGGGAAGAGAACCATAGGTCATTATAATCTGAAAGGGAATTGTCACCTCACTCACCGTCGGAGAGGGAACCATAGGAAATTATAATCCGAAAAGAATTATCACCTCACTCGCCGTCGGAGAGGGAACCATCTGAAAAGGAATTATCACCTCACTCACCGTCGGAGAGGGAATCATAGGAGATTATCACCTCACTCACCGTCGGAGAGGGAACCATCTGAAAAGGAATTATTACCTCACTCACCGTCGGAGAGGGAACCATAGGAGATTATCACCTCACTCACCGTCGGAGAGGGAACCATCTGAAAAGGACTTACCACCTCACTCACCGTCGGAGAGGGAACCATAGGAGACCATCACCTCACTCACCGTCAGAGAGGGAAACATCTGAAAAGGACTTACCACCTCACTCACCGTCGGAGAGGGAACCATAGGAGACTATCACCTCACTCACCGTCGGAGAGGGAAACATCTGAAAAGGACTTACCACCTCACTCACCGTCGGAGAGGGAACCATAGGAGACTATCACCTCACTCACCGTCGGAGAGGGAAACATCTGAAAAGGACTTACCACCTCACTCACCGTCGGAGAGGGAACCATAGGAGACTATCACCTCACTCACCGTCGGAGAGGGAAACATCTGAAAAGGACTTACCACCTCACTCACCGTCGGAGAGGGAACCATAGGAGACTATCACCTCACTCACCGTCGGAGAGGGAAACATCTGAAAAGGACTTACCACCTCACTCACCGTCGGAGAGGGAACCATCTGGGATAACTTCTACTGAGTCTTCATCAGAAAAATCTGTTGGGAGTCGATTTAGCTGGACTAGAGAAGGCCTGGGACTGGATAAGAAATCTTTGGCATTGATTAACTAAACCGGTCTAGGTCTTGACATATGATTGAGAACTTCAACTGTATCTTTCCTGAAAGGTAAAGGTCAGTCATATGCAATGCATGATATGGATCAAGCAATGATGTTCTCAACATAAATGAGATTTGTATGATATGATGCATTATGCATGCTATAATGATGTATGTGATGTTTATGTATGTGTTTTTCGTCTAGGAAAGTAAATCCTTGACGGGTGCCGGGAAGTCACTCCTGGGCTGATGTTGAAGAATAGATTTTGCTTCCGCTGGGGATGATAACTGCAAGAATACTGGTAGGAGAGGATGACTCCGTTGCCGAATAAACTTGGCAAATGAAAGATTCTGCGGGGAGAAAAGATACTCTAACGACCATGCTGGGGAGCAATACTCTGTGGGAAGAGGGATGTCTTGCTGGGTGTTGATAATAATTTGCTGGGGATACCCTTGTTGTTGGAAGTGTTGATGGACTTCGCTGGGGTAAGAAGACTTCGTCGAGGACGCTCTTTCCGTGGCTTTTGGCTGAGGATAACCCAGTTATATCCTGTTAAGGAAATAACTCTTTAAATCAAGCCGGACGACGCGTTCGTGCTCTGCGAGGGGATAAGCTTCCAGAATCTACTGGGGATAAGCTTAGCTGCTTGGGGATATGAACTCCAATTTTCCTGGGGAAACTGGATTTTCCTGGGGAAGTTTTGAGATGTATCGGGGGAAGTGACACCACTGAATGTTTGATATACCGCCGGGGAACAATCTTTAGACCAAGGCTGCCGGGGATGCTTGTTAAGAATATATGCTGCTGGGGAAGTATTGAGATCTATTGGAGGATACTCAACTTCCTTGAGATTTGATAACTCTGCTTGGAGAAGAATGCACTGACTTGCTGGCTCACTCTCTGGGGAATTAGGATATTTGGTTATGTTCTTTAGCCGAACCTACCTTGGTACCTTGGAGGATAGAAACAAATCAGATTGCTTAGACCACTCTTTGTTGCCCCTGTTTCCATGGGGGAGGCACTTGTGGGACGCTGATAATTGTTAAGGGTCAAACCTTCTTCTGGTAGGCAAGTGACAAGATGCCGGGACATAGTCGTATGCTTTAATCCCTAACTTTTTCCTGGACCGCCCTTTCGGGTTTTTAGTCTACCGGGATACCCATTTTTGCCCAAGCCGCCTTTTCAGGTTTTCGACTCGCCGGGTGTACAGATTTTTTCATTTCATCCCTTATTTTTGCCCGAACCCTTTTGGTTCGCCGGGAAGCCCTAATTTTTGCCTAGGTATGTCAACCTAGCGGGTCTTTGATTATGCGTAGTATTCTTTTTCGACTATGTCCACGCTCTCAGGGTGTAGGGGGGTGCCCCTGTTGATAGTGTTGTGTTGCCCTGCTACCAGAAGATGTCCGATCGTGCAAGATTCATTGCTGGAATGCCACCAGTGACTCGGGCGGAGGTTTGCCCCAAGCTAGTTGGCCTTGAGAGATTCCTCGAATCTTGACTGGACTGCCCCAGATGATAGACACTGATCATGCCATGCCCCTTGATTGGAAGTGTTTCTTCCACTTGAGGTGATCTCTTTGTTGAGAGGACTTTTGTTCATTAGATGTTCGTCGTGCGAATTTCTCTGCTGTTCAAACAAATAGTCATATGCAAACAAGGTTATTTTAAGAATGCAAAGGCTTATGTCTGTCTTGAAATTTTTTTGAAAAATGCATTTTTTCAGTAAAAACAGCAAATTTTGTAAAATGTGATGTCAACTCGTTATTTTACCGCAAGCCTTAAGGAGTCAGGATACTTTTTGTAACAGTATGCTTTCGAACTAACCCATGCTTCAGCTAGAACTTT
Source organism: Vicia faba (assembly GCA_948472305.1). Lineage (NCBI taxonomy): Eukaryota > Viridiplantae > Streptophyta > Magnoliopsida > Fabales > Fabaceae > Vicia > Vicia faba. Next base: position 370,781,529 of record OX451737.1, on the reverse strand, counting down.
TAAGGGTTATAACGTGGCCTGGTTCATGGTTCAAGAAACAAAGGATAAAGGCTCAAATTATTTGTACCCACCCGCTCTTCGTGATGTTCTTCAATCCTAAACTCAGCCGATCGTGCGCTAGACTTTGTTTGAGTCTTTGCCTTGATGTTCCAATGATGATTCAGATATTGATGATTCATTCTGAATAGGCAGTCTTTTTTTTTGTTTTTGTTGAGGGTTTGTGCGACCTCTTTCTTTTTGATTTTGCTATCCCTAAATTTTGCCTGAACTGTTTCTTTTGTGATTACAGTCAGCGGGATGCCCCATTTTTGTAAGTCTCCTTCATAGGTTTTGACTTATTGGTTTTTTATTTTTGAGATATAATGACTTCCTATCTTTATGGTTATTTAGAACCATCACTGTCTTTTGTTTCGGAAGGACTTCTTTTGATGCCATTCGTTGTGCACTTGGATCAGCTGAGAGAACTACCCTGCCCCAGGTTATGATTAAGGGTTTTAATTTTCGAAAAGAAAAACTCCTACTTCTTTGGCTCAAAGGGGTCGACGAGGGATTATCTTCCTTATTACTCCAGTGTTTAGGGATTGAAACAATGCCTGTACCTCATCAGCGGGGTCTGTTCAAAAGCATACTGTAAAGATCGTGGTATCGTTTTCGTCATCCTCCCTCAAGAGGCTTAGAATTATTGATTGAGAGTTGATTATCAGAAAAAATATGAAAATAATTTGCGTATAGTGAATACGAATATATTGATTCAAAATAGACATAAGCGATGCATTAATGAAATAACAATGTTTTAACAATGAGTAAATGTTTGAACAATCAAAAGAAAATTACAACTTGAAAATTCTAATAAACACAAGTCTTCTAGCCTCAGGGCTTGTTACTTCAAATGGTGAACCTCGCAGGGATAGTAGAAGAACTCGACCTGACCATCTGGGGTGAATTCCACAGCTCCTTCATCAATCAGGCTTTGGATTTTGTACCTCAACTTCCAACAGTCATCAGTATCATGCCCCAGGCTATTAGAATGGTATGCGCACCTGGCCTCAGGATTATAGTTGGGTGAAGAAGTCTTAGGATTAGGGTGAGGTCCTATCAACGTCACCAGATTCAACTTCAACAGGTGTTGCAAAGCTTGGGACAGCGACGTGTTGAGCTGGGTGAATTGTCTTTTGGGCTCGTCTGGCTGAAGCTGGTGAGGTTGATACTGAATTGGTGATACTGGGGCCATATGAGGAACTTTCTCCTTGCTTCTTTGTCTCAAAGACGGTCGAACGATGGCTGGCTTTTTACCCTTAGATGTTTGCCCCAGTTGGTTACCCTAAAGCAGTTGGTTGACGAGAAACCGGAGCTCATCTTGTCTTTGAGCTAAACCTTGAATGACATTCCTCTGCCCCAACATTTGGGCTTTCAATGCATCCACCTCAGCTTGTAGGTGCTTCAGCCTTTCATCCTCAGCACCGTTCCTGACAAAGGTCCCCATGAGAAGTGTCCTTAGCTCCTCCTGCCCCTTAGATAAATTCATGAGGATTTCCCCGAACCGAGTCTCTTGAGCCAGAAGATCCTGATTGTCTGGTTGGAAAGCCATTGCTGAAATAAACAGCGGGAAGGGTAAGTAACCTGCAACAAGGGTACCTGTTATGTAATGATATGTATGACATGCATGTAATGTTTTCAAGGACCTCGCGGGATAAACAAGAAAATTTGTTAGCATTTGGATCCGGTAGCTTGATTGAAAGAGCTTCATGTTTTGTTGGGAATCTTTCTTCCCAGGGTCAAAGGCTCACCATATCCAGTGGGTCATAGCCTCTGACTTTAGTCATCATGTCTGGTTTTGATTTCCAAACAACCTTGGTTAAGGGAACCTTCTTCAAGAGTCAAAGCTCACCATGTCAAGTGGGTCATAGCCCCTGACAACCTTGGCTAGAGGAAAATAAATCCTCTTTGCCCCTTGCTAGATGTTTGATTCATCATGACCTGCATCACAGACCCTTGAGATCCTTGAAATGGGTTAGGATGTATGCAATGGTATGATGTCATGATGCATAGGGTAATGTAGGTAAACCCTGTTATGAGTCCCTAATTAAGGACTCTAAACAAAACCTGCAAGAAACTCAGTAACCCTGTTATGAGTCCCAATTAAGGACTATAAACAAAACCTGCAAGAAACTCAGTAACCCTGTTATGAGTCCCAATTAAGGACTATAAACAAAACCTGCAAGAAACTCAGTAACCCTGTTATGAGTCCCAATTAAGGACTATAAACAAAACCTGCAAGAAAACTCAAGTGTCAGATAACAAGTAGTCAAGTTGGAAGGCACACAAGTCACACAAGAGAAACCCTTAGAGTTTAGGCCAACATGGGGTCTGGGTATTACCCTCTTGAAGTTGGTGGGCTCAAACCTGTCCTATCAAAGTAACCGGGTTCTAAGGATCTCAATATCATTGGATTGCTTTCATTGTTCATCGTTTCGATTTGGCCACTGACTGGCGATCAAAATATCCCAAGAAAACAACCCTCAATTGAGTGTAGTATCGAGTATCAACCGACTTCGGAGTACACCAAAGTAGTCATCTCACTACCCTAAAGAGGCCAAGATGGTTCAATTAAGGTTCCTAAGGTCTGTTGATGCTTCACGACACCACATGGAGGCCCCGTACTCTCCTTGATTGACTCAAGGGTTACCGGTACACACCAAAGTGCCACATCAACGTAGCAGACTGCTTCAACCATGTCGGTATACCCCGCACAGTTCCCTCACAGCCTTGTTGCTACTTTCTAAGAAGGTATCCCCAGATCCGGGTTAGGATCTATAGAACTCCCAAGACAGTACCCACAATTTAAAGCAAACAAGTCAAAGCAATTGAAAACACAGTGATCTTAGTCCTAAGGTACACCTCACTTTAAAGATATCCCCAGCAGAGTCGCCAGTTCTGTGATCGGTGGATCTGGAACTGACTGTTTTAAAGCTGGTTTCGCGAAATGTCGCGGTAAGCAAGAGTCGCCACCGTCTTTTATTTTCTCCAACATGGAAAGGACAAAAGCACAGAAAAATTCCTTATTAAGAGATTGCTCTCGGTTCGGGAGGTAGATTATAGAAAGGGAAGGTGTTAGCACCCTTTCTATCCATGGTTATCCATGGGCTCTTAGATACTTGCTCATTGTGTTTTCAAAATTTGTTTGCTTTTCAAAGTGTGAGTGGGTTTGAAAAAGTTTCGTTTAAAGTTTCAGATCGACTCTTGTATCAGTCCTCAAGAGTGTTTGAAAAGTTGTTTTGAAAGCTTTTTGAAAAGTGTAAGGTGTGAAAAGTATTTTGATTTGTTTTTGAAAGGAGCAAGTATCCATGAGTCATCTACCTACCCTAAGGAATTAGTCTGTGTAAATGTCCTTAAGGTAATGCCATCCTACCATTGAGAGATAAGTAGCACCACCGTTGGAGGTGTTCGGGTCAATTCGAGTTTGTAGGGACTTAGTGATCACCAGAGCAATAGGAAGACACCTTAGAAGCTACCCTCATGCCAGGTTCCCGGATCATGAGGACTTACTAAGACATCCTCTACTCGACGACCACCTTTCGAGGGGCAAGGCAACAGTGAAGCGTACCCTAGGGGTGGTGTGTGAATTGTGTGTCATTTTCAGTTTATTGTTTGTCTTGTCATGCATTGGTGATCTAACGTTTGTTTTTATTTTTGGGCATTCATTCTTTCATGTTATTGTCTAACAGTTAAAAGTGCGGAAATTTAAAGTGCGGAAAGGATAAAAGTCCTACGCTATTACAAGGGCGCGGGTCTACAACGCCAAATTAATCCAGACCCGATTTAAAATAAAGTGCAGAAAATAAATGTCTAATAGCTATTACATGGCTTTGGAACAAGTACATTATATTCATAAAAGAAATAAATAAAACGCGCGAACAAAACATAATCGAATGCGAGGGCGTTGAACCCTTTGAAGGAATTTAAAATAATTAAGTTAAAATAATTAAATTAAATAAAAAGGAAGAACTTATTTTTATGTTTTTTGTATTTATGACATTAAAGAAAATTAAATTAATTTAAAGTCAAGTAATTAATTCTAATTCTAATTGTTTTTAATTTATTAAAGCAAATGCATTAAAGTTAAAACCTAGAATTAAAACTAATTAATTATAAAATTTATTTACAAAATTAATGGTTAATGATATTTATAATAAAAATATTTAATTAATTAAAAAAAGATAAAAAGTGCTAAAGGCCTATTTTTGTTGTTTTTGGTTTATTGTGAAAAAGAATTAAATTATAACCTAAAATTAAATCTAAATTAATCACATACAAATTTATTTATGAAAATACTTAAAATAAAATATTTTATTATTTTTCTCTTTTTTCTGATTTTTATATGTTTTTTATATTTTGAAAATATTAATTAATTAAAAGAAAGCAACAATTAAAAGAATATAAAAATAATAAAAAAGAACAAAGAAAAGAAAGAAAATTGTAAAACCTAAGGGGGTGAAGCCCCTAAATAGGAGGTCTGGCCCAAGAAATCTGAGCCCAATAACCTTCAAGTTCGTTGACTTTTCCAGGCACTATGTGGCACCTTTGACCAGGCTTATGATGCGCTTCCAATCTAGGCCTTTGATTTGATCTAACCAACGCGTGGATGACTGGATCTTGGGAGTGTATGGTGTTCCTTAATGTTATGCCTGCATAGAATTGTAAGTTGAAAAATAATATGGAGATTAACGTAGACCTGGGACTCGAACCCAGGTCACATGCATTGCCAACGTTCATACCTTGCCACTGGACCACTACAACGCGCTTGTTAAATAAATAAACACAATTAATATAATATGAAACAATGTCTTAATGCCTTCAGCGCGCGAGTTTTTAAATCACCCTATCACCGTGTGCCACGAATTCGTCTTCTCCACCTTCCTGAAACACAAAACATTTAGGCCACGGTTTTACACGCGTTCTGTTAGGTAGCTTTCCAGAAAATAACGATTAGCCCTCAGCCACTCATAAATCGAGCGCGAGGGTATGTTTAGATTCGTCCAGATGCGCTGGTTTGGATGGCATGGGTCTGGAAAGCTAATTTTTCCTCGTTTCAAAAGCCCTAATCTGAAGCTTGCAAAACCCTAAAACTTGGCAATGGTGAAATCGTGTATACAGCATAAAAATGCAATTAATCATATTGGTTAGCTTGAAAACCTTTCACTGATCATGAATATATAATTAGAATGCCATGAATGTGCGTAAATATTGAAACACGATAATGAAAAAAAAATGGAACAAGAGTGACTTCTGTATACCGTTTCAATGTGTTTTGATTGTTGTTTTTGATTGGAATATGATCAGTGATCTCCAGGGAAGCCAATGGAACAAGAATTGTGCTTTGAATCAACCTGTAAAGATGATTTCAGAATTGACTTTTTAGAGAAAAATTGCAAGTTTGATAATGGCCTTCTTGCGCAGCTTAGTGTCTAAAATGGTCTCTGATCACTTGTATATCTCTTAGGCAATGTGTATGAATGATAGTTATGGCCAATAAAGCCTTGCTTTGATGTTTTGGATTTTCACATAAACCACCATTATCACACTTTCCATTTTTTGCCTCATTTTGAATTCTTGCCTTGTTTACTCCTTTGCACGAATTTGGTAGGCACATAATGATGTTTCAAGGCTAGTAAAAACCAAATATTCCCTTTTAAATTAATTTTTGAATTTCTTTTGATTTTAAAAGATTTAAAATTAATTAAATCCAATAAAAATCAATAAAAATGAAAAAATTAATAAAAAAATCTGAAATAAAAGGTGGGACACGTGGGAAGCATGGCCAAGTTAATTCAAGTGAAAAAAGTGGGCCCCTTTTGTCAAAAATGATATTTCAAGGATAAATGATTTTGGCCATTTCACAAAAATTTCCCAACTTCTCCAATGCATAACTTGCTCAATTTTTAAGCTTTGCTCATGTTCTTGGACATTTTGGAAAGGTTTTTGAGTCCTGTAACCAATGCCTTTGGTCCCATGTCATTTTGATTTACCAATCTCAAGTAATGGCCTTTGACTTAAAGTCCCTTTTTGTTGACTTTTGAAAATGACCTATAATGTTGAAATTGATAACTTTTTGTGAGAGAATTTCTTGGACTTGAAGTATGAAGATGAGTTGTAGTAAATGTCTTTCTCTTCAAAATGAGCTTTGGATGGAATTTTTCTGATAATCCATGTGAAAGTTATGCCCTGGTCAATTTCAGTTGACTTTTTCAGCTGTCCAAATAAGGAAACTTTTGCATCTTGATGATTTTTGAGCCAAGTTTTGAGAATCATGATCAAGCATTGATAAAATGATGTTTTTGGCTTCAAAATGAGATGTTGACCAAAAATTTGAACTTTTGACTGCCAAATGACCATTTTGCCCCTACAGTTGACTGTAGTGCAATTAGGGTTTTTGACTGTGCAATTTTGTGCTGAAAGTCTTGAAACTTGATATGAGGATGCTTGACCATATTTGTAGGCATGTGAGACTTGATTGGGCCCTTTGAAACTTCATTTTCTTGATCAGAACCAAAACCCTAATTTTGCCTGCTTAGGAGGCCCTTGACTGTGCAACCCTTGGGGACTTTTGAAGCATGACTTGGCAATTTCTTGAAGAATATGGGAGGGAAAATTTTGGGGTACAACACTTACTACATTGCTACTTAGGTGCTTTGTGAATTTCCTCCACTGCTACCGAGACTTAGAGAAACTTTCACTTTGTCTAATCAAAACTTGGAAATTACAGTTGTCTTAAACCTTACCATGATAGTTGGGTTATCAACTATTCCATGGCAAGTGCTCCTTCTATGACTGACAATCCAAACATTCCCTCTACTTAACCGTCTTCTACCACTTTAGCTTGAGTCGCTTCGGGTCTTACACATCCTCATGGTGGCTCCACTGTGATCATATCCATCACATATGCAGTCAGTGAGATGATCAGGCTCAATGACTGAATATTATGATAGTATAAAACAGGCTAGCATCACACATGTGTGAGGGAAAAGATAATTGCTAATGATTTTTCATGGCATGGACAAGAATTGACATGCTCTGATACCAAATGTAACACCTCATACATATACGTCTAGAATAATATGCAGTGATGTTATAAATGGTTCATAGAAACATACATAAGCTGGAAAAGACAAGGAATTAAAATCATATACAACACAAGTCCAAAATCAGAATGTATACAATCAGCTTGTCTATATCAACACAAAGGGGAAAGATAAGATTTGATGAGGCCTTCCTGCCATTTGCTCGTCAGCAGTCTTCCATTCCGACCATCTAGAATTTTTTTTACCTATAACATGTTCCTAAAAAAAGTATCAAGAGGATTAGGGCAACATTACTAAATTTTAGTGAGTTCCCCTATCTTATGGGTTCACTCGGTTCTACAAGGTACATAAAATAAACATAAATCCCCTATGGATCCGGGGTTTCCATACGTCTAGGTATAAATACACAAAGAGGTATCATCCCCACCGGAAGTCCCTTGACTAACCGATGAGATCACAACAGTTACACAACCAAACATAAATAAACAACTATGTGGTCCTGTACCCGTGTACGTGGAATCCAGAAGTAAGATCTACATGTCTACCTAGGCCATACAACCACACCCTCAAGGGGTTATCTCTTGTGCCTAAAAGTTGAGAGACTTGCACAAGCTCACAGCACGATGAGTCAAATGAGTCCTATATGGAATTTAATCTATGACAAATTAAACTCCAAAGTGAAGTTGCCTATTATGATACGGTGGCAGAACTTACTGTTTTTAGTTACTACTGGTTTGCATTTTTTGTTCTCAAATGTACGGTAAGCAAGAGTCGCCATCGAATTTTATTTTATCCAACAAAGGAAAAGGAAAAAGAACAGAAAAATCCTTTTTCGAGATGTTTCTGAGTACGGGGGTAGATTATAGAAAGGGAAGGTGTTAGCATCCTTTCTATCTGTGGTTTTCCACGGGCTCTTAGGTACTTGATCATTCTTAAATTGCTTTTGTGTGTTTGAAAAAGTTTTGAAATTTTCCTTAGTGTGGCGTTTCATTTTATGGTAACCCTTGTATCAGTCCTCAAGGGTGTGATAAAATGTTTTTGAAAATTTTAGTTTGAAAAGTTTGTTTGAAAGTGTAAGTGTAAAAAATGTTTTTTGGAGCAAGTACCTACTCGAAAAAATCTGTTTGTTTTCTTATTTCCTTTAGACAGCGCTATCCTACTATTAAGAAGTAGGTAGTTCCATCGTTGGAGTTCAAGGGAAAATCGAAAGGGACGGAAGGGACAATTACGATCACTAAAGCAATGGTTAGGAAACCTTAGTAGTTACCCTAGAGTCCTAAAGATCTTCCCGAGGCAACATTCGAATGGGTCATTTTTTATCTTTTAGGAATAAAGGACAACCACTAAAACCCCCTATACTTCATGACCGTTTACCGAAGGCAACCGAAGTGGGGAAAACCCTAGGAGTGAGCATGTGCAAGTGTTTATTTTTCAGTCAATTTAGTCTTTGCACATTTAGGGTTTTCTACCATTTTAAAATTATGATCTTTTGTCTTTCGCATAAAATCCTATTATCAATCATCTAACAGTTTATAATGACAAAAAATAAAATGCGAGAAATTTAAACCTAGTTATTACAAAGCTTTAGGGAGGGGATTATATAATCAAAAACCGGGGGAAAATAGTAAATGCAAATAGTAAACCTAAGTTAAACTATTACAAACTCGGAGCAATTACATTAATTGGAAAAATAATGAAATAAATACACGCGATGAAATTAAATACGGAATTAAAATTAAATTCAAAGACCTTTAATTTAGTAAATAAAAAAAATTGGACTTTTAAGAAAAAATAATTAATTTTGCAAATTAACCTAATTTCTAATTTAATTTTAATTATGAAAAAAAGAATTTAAGTTATCCTAATTACTAATTAATTAATGAAAAAATATTTTATGAAAAAAATCTAATTCTCATGTTTTGTGATTTTTTAATTTAATTGAAAAAATAATGGTTTTGTAAAATAATTTAAAAAAATAAAACAATAAAAAGGAAAAATAAACAAAAATTGAGATGGGCCTGGCGTGAATAGTAATCATGGGGGTGCAAAACTGAATTTTTCAGACCCAGAGTAGCTGGCCCAAGGTTGCGCCTGATCCAATGTCATTGGCCTTTGGAGGGTTCACCATGTGCTACGCTTATGGTGTGTTAGATCTGGGCCATGTGATGATCCAATGATGAGATGTTGTGGTGTATGGTAGGAGCTGGGTTGTGTGACGCATTGGATCTGCAAGGAAATATCAAGAAAAAACACAAAAGCACACGCCTGGGATCGAACCCAGTATATTAGCTTTACACTTCCCTTCTTTGACCATCTGCGCTGGAGGAATCATTCGTTAACATAACCAAACAAATAAAATATAAGTGAAACAAAGTATTTTTCCCAGTAAAAACGCGCGAATTTTAAACAAGCCAATGGTATGCTGCCACGCCTGCTTCTTCTTCCCAGAACTCTCGTTCTTGATATTAAACTTTTACCTACGGACAAAATTGTCACTAAAAGCTATAGTGACAGTTTTTATCCATAGCTATAACCCTGCAATATCTCAAAATGCAATGTAAGCAATATTAATCAGAACTAAAGATATAGATCAATCAAAAATCTTGTCCCGTGTTTATTGGTGCCCATGATCCCCTTCAAGTTTCCCTGGACAGAGAAACCCCAATTTTGAGCTCATGAACCCTAGCCATGGCAAATGCCCATACCCGCACTCAAACTTTAATCAAAGCATTCCAGTACGTTGCAAATATGATAACAAGCATATATATATATATATATATATATATATATATATATATATATATATATATATATATATATATATATATATATATATATATATATATATATAATTAAAACATGTTTATGATGCAAGAATCATTGTAAACGATTTTTGGAAAGAAGGGAAAACCGTGATGTTCGTGTAGCACGTTTCTAGGCTTGTGGAGACTTGGCGATGCTTGCAATCGCTTCAAAGGATGCCCAGGGATGTGTTTTGATCCTTGGAATGGCTTGAAATGGCCTGTAGAAAGGAATCCGATCTACACTTTTTTGTCAAAAAATTGAACTTTGCTCTTGCTCTAGGGAGGTAGGCTGCGTGTGAATTCTCCTTCTTAGGATTCACAAAGCTTATGTATAAGTAGTGAATCCAATTAGGTCAATAAATTGGAAAGAATCAAAAGATTGATGGTCTTGAAGTTTTGATTCAAATCTTTCCAAAATTGGAGATTTCCTCTTGTAATTGGCTTGGCACGATTTTTTTGATCATTGACAGCATATGAGATCTATAATTCAATGCAAAACAAATCTCATTCCACAAATTTGATTTAATTTGATTTAATTTGAATTTATTTGATTTTTAAATGAATAAAAATCAAAGTAAATTAAATAAATGAGTGAATAATGCATGGGGGTCCCATAGGTCGTGGACCATGCTAGGATTGAGATTCAATCTTGAAAAGATGGGCCCATGTGGAAAAAAAATGCAATTTTGAGCATTGTTGAATTTGGGCAAATTTCCAAAAATGGCCTACTTTTACAATGTATATATCTCTCTCAATTTTTTCCCTAAGAGGGTGTTCTTTGACTTTTTAGAAATATCAGGGTGTCCTCTAAACAACCCTTTTGGTTTCATCTTCATTGGGTCTTCCATGTTCATGTGAGAAGCTTTAACCTAAAAGGTGTTTTTGTTGACTTTTTGAAATGACCTATAATGTCTGAATTTATATCTTTTCATGAGTGCATTTTTTGAACTTGAGGGCTAAAGATGAATTGTAAGGAATTTAATTCTCTTCAAAATGAGCCTTGGATGTGAAATTTCTGATAAAGTATGAGAAAATTATGCTTGGTCAAAGTTTAGTTGACTTTTCCTATAAAAACCCTAATTTAGCAACTTTTGAGTTTTGATGAATTTGGGGCATTCCATGAGGAATCATGATCAAAACTTGATCAAATGATGGATGTTACTACAAAATGTTGATGTTGACCAAAAATCTTGAAGTTTGAATGTATGTGGGTCATAGTTGACTTTTGACCTAACACGGTTGATTTTCAGGCATCTGGGCAGTTGACTGAGCAAACTTGTAGTGCAAGGCATGAAACTTGACATGGATGATCTTGAGGACATATTATGGTAATGGAAATAATTTATGACCCTTGGAACTCAAACATCTTGATGAGGTGTGAAACCCTAGTTTGAGGCTCATTGTCTTAGGAGAAAGATTTGTCTAGTCAATCCTTAGTCAACTTGAGCAATTGAGGACTTCTAGGAGTATGTTTTGTGTAACAATAGGAGGGAAGATTTTGGGGTACAACAGCTGCCCCTGTTCAATCTTCTTAAACATGAGGATGTAGATTGGTTGGTCTGCCTTTCGTGATCTGAAGGTGGAAGATGATTGAACACTAGAGTGCCCAAAAATTTGCACTCGCATGAAGTAATATTGATCGATAATATCGGGAATGGGATTATAGATGCCATTTGGAAGGTGACGAAGACTCGTCGGAGATGGGCTTAAAGATTCCATCCAGAAAAGATATCTATTGTATAAGAGATTCCATTGCGAGAATTCCTATACCTGTCGTTGAGGAGGACTTTGCCGGGGAACATTGATTTGTGACCTGGGAAATAGAGTCTAGGAGCTTCGGTTGTCCATTACTCTACTGGGGAATTAACTCTTGATTGATGAAACAAATGTGAATTGTTATCTGGTCATATCCCAAGCTTCACGGAGACTTACTAGGGAATATGAAATCGACCATATATGTTGTCTGGAGATAAAAGAGAAGGAACTTGGATAGTAAGGTTACTTCGAAATGAAAGCCTGGGTAGTAGGGCTGTGAGAAGGAACCTGGATAGTAGGTTTACTTCAAAATGAAAGCCTGGATAGTAGGGCTCTGAGAAGGAACCTGGATAGTAAGGTTACTTCAAAATGAAAGCCTGGATAGTAGGGCTGTGAGAAGGAACCTGGATAGTAGGGTTACTTCGAAATGAAAGCCTGGATAGTACGACTGTGAGAAGGAACCTGGATAGTAGGGTTACTTCGAAATGAAAGCCTGGATAGTAGGGTGGTGAGAAGGAACCTGGATAGTAGAGTTACTCCAAAATAAAAGCCTGGATAGTATGGTTGTGAGAAGGAACCTGGATCGTAGGGTTACTTCAAAATAAAAGCCTGGATAGTAGGGCAGTGAGAAGGAACCTGGATAGTAGGGTTACTTCGAAATTAAATCCTGGATAGTAGGGCTGTAAGAAGGAACTAGGATAGTAGGGTTACTTCGAAATGAAAGCCTGGATAGTAGGGCTGTGAGAAGGAACTTGGATAGTATGGTTACTTCAAAATGAAAGCCTGGATAGTAGGGCTGCGAGAAGGAACCTGGATAGTAGGGTTATTTCAAAATGAAAGCCTGGGTAGTAGGGTTGTGAGAAGGAACCTGGATAGTAGGGTTACATCAAAATGAAAGCCTAGATAGTAGGGCTGTAAGAAGGAACCTGGATAGTACGAAATGAAAGCTTGGATAGTAGGGTTGTGAGAAGGAACCTGGATAGTAGGGTTACTTCCAAATGAAAGCCTGGATAGTAGGGCTATGAGAAGGAACCTGGATAGTAGGGTTACTTAGAAATGAAAGCCTGGATAGTAGGGATATAAGAAGGAACTTGGATAGTAGGGTTACTTCAAAATGAAAGCCTAGATAGTAGGGCTGTGAGAAGGAACCTGGATAGTAGGGTTACTTCGAAATGAATTCCTGGATAGTAGGTCTATGAGAAGGAACCTGGATAGTAGGGTTACTTTGAAATGAAAGTCTGGATAGTAGGGCTACTTCATTTGATCATGTAGATTAGTTGGCCCTTTTGGTTTCGAGAACTGATTTTCCATTAGTTGTTTGCAGACGTGACATGTATAGCTTCATGGATTGAACTGCTGGATTTGTTAATGATAACCATCTTTCCTGAAAAGATACATGATTAGTTATATGCGATGCATGAAATGCATTCTGTGATGATGTTCTCAAAATAAATGATATTATGTTGTATGCGATATGTATGTGCACGTCATGATGTATGAACATGAAATGCTATTGTGACATATCCGAGTATGGGAAAATAAATCCATGACTGTTGCTGGAGAGTATTGGAAATTGAATTCCTGACTGTTGTAGAAAACAGTGGTTCTTCTACTTCCGCTGGGGATATTAAACGGAGATGACTATGCTGGGGATTTGCTTCTTGTTTATGGATATTCTGTCGGGGAGAGACTCTGCTTGAGAATAACTCTGCGGGGGAATAACTTTGTTGCGAGAGGGGGAAATATTGCCGATTTGGAAAACTAAACTCCATTGGGGGATGAACTTCCATAACTGAAGGAACAAACTCTGTCGGGGATTGAGCTTCTGTATTCGGAGAAATAAACTCTACTCAGGAGAAAACTTTATGAACCACTTGCGACTTATAAAATTCGGTTGGGTAATATAGATGTCAGTTTTCTGAAGGAACTTGGCTGGGGAGAGTAACTCCTATTTGGGGAAGCCGATGTCAAAGCTTTAGTTGCCTCTACTCTGTGGGGGAGTGTAGAAGTCACGGGGGCATATGTAATGGTGATCTTGTTTCAAAACTGTCTCTGCCCCTGTACATGCTGAACAGAGTAACTGTCGGGCTTGACATGATTTTTTTTATAGTTTTTGCTCTTGTTTCTTAAGTTATGAGCAATTGTCTTCCCGTTTCTCACGTGAATATTTGTGAATGGCGATTATATTCAAATGCATATGTCCATAATAAATCATTGGACGTTTTTGCAAGACAAAACAGAAAAAGAAAAAACAAAAGGTTTTGTGAAAATGACTTGTATTAATTTCTTGAAGTTGGTCTATAACAAGCGTTTTTGTACAAGGAAGATGACGCTCTAGTAAGAGAACGCCGCTGTGAAAATGAAAGATATACAATATTATGTACAAAGAGAAGAAAACATATGTGTAATAATCTCGTTGAGTTTCAATTTTGCTATTGTCGTTATATCTTCGAGCGTCTCATCACTTTGCTGCTTGTCCGAAGCTGATTAGACTGATTGGTGTCATTCGACCTTGATAGTTGATACTGAGGTCTGATCACAACGTGATCCAATGGGACATAGTGATACGCTTTAAACCCCTAAATTTTTCCTGGACCTCCCTTTCGAGTTTTTAGTCCACCGGGATACCCTTTTTTGCCCAAGCCGCCTTTTCAAGTTTTTGACTTACCAGGTGTATATATTTTTTCGTTTTCATCCCTAATTTTTGGCCAGACCCTTTTGGTTCACCGGGAAGCCCTTATTTTTGCCTAGGCCAGTCAACCTAGCGGGTCTTTAATCATGCCTAGTATCTTTTCACTATGTCCGCATTGAAAGGGTAAGGAAGGTTGTCACTGTCCATGGTGGTCAGTATCACGGCTCCACCAGAGAAAATGTTTTTGATCACAAATGGCCCTTCGTATGTGGGGGTTTATTTTCCCCTGGGATCACCTTGAGGAAATATGACGCGCTTGATCACTAGATCCCAGACTTGATATTCTTGGCATCTGACTTTTTTGTTGAAAGCCTTGATCATCCCTTTTTTATACATTTGACCATGACAGACAACAGTAAGTCTCTTCTCATCGATCAGATTTAGTTGATCAAGTCGAGTCTGAATCTAGTCGTCTTCGTTCAAACCTGCATCCTTTATAATCCTCGGAGAAGGGATATGTACCTCAATAGGCAGGACGACCTCAATGCCATATACCAGAGAGTAGGGTGTTGCCCCTGTTGACGTCCGTGATGAGGTACGGTACCCATGAAGAGCAAATGGTAACATCTCATGCCAGTATTTGTATGTCACTGCCATCTTCTGTATGATCTTCTTGATGTTCTTGTTAGCATATTCAACAGCACCGTTCATCTTCGACCGGTAAGGAGAAGAGTTATGATGTTGTATCATGAACTGTTTACAGATTTCGGTGATCATCATGTTGTTGAGATTGGCTCCATTGTCAATGATGATTCTCTCTAGCACACTGTAATGAAAAACCAGGTTATGCTTGATAAACCGCGCCACAACAATCTTTGTAACTTTAGAAAAGGAGGTAGCTTCAACCAACTTCGTGAAGTAATCAATGGCCACCAGGATGAAGCGATTCCCATTGGAAGCAGTAGGTCTAATCTCTCTGATCATGTCAATGCCCCACATTGCAAAGGGCCAAGGAGCCCTCAAGACATTCAAAGGAACCGGAGGCACATGCACCTTATCTGCATAGATCTGGCATTTATGACAAGCTCAGGAGTGTTGATAACAATCTGCTTCCATAGTGGACTAATAGTATCCTTCCCGTAGGATCTTCTTAGCCATGTGTGTCCACTGGAATGGGTTCCTAAGGTACCTTCGTGTAAATCTTCCATAATCCTCTCTGCTTCGCTCTTTTCTACACACTGCAGTAAGGTAGAGTCATGGTTGCGCTTGTAGAGGATTTTATTACTGAGGAAGAATTTCGCGGCGAACCTTCTCAAAAACTTCTTATCATTGACAGATGCCCCCTCGGGATACTCTTGAACCTCAAGATATCTTTTCGCTTCGTGAAACCAAGTTTTGTCTTCTACCTCTTCAGTATCAACCTCACAGCAGTATGCTAGTTCATCCAAACTCTCAATGGTGATTCGGGGAGCTTCGTTGTCTCACCTGACCTTGAACATAGAAGACATGGTAGCTAGCGCATCCGCTAACTGATTCTCCTCTCGTGGGAAATGTTCAAAGGTTACCTCCTCAAAGTGTGGGAGCAATGTCAGCACATGCTCTTTATACGGGATGAGGTTCGGATGCTTGGTATCCCAATCTCCTTTGATCTGACTTATCACCAAGTCCGAATCCCCGAAAACGTTTAAAAACTTGATCCTCAGGTCAATAGCAGGTTTGAGACCCATGATGCAGGCTTCATACTCTGCCATGTTGTTGGTATAATTTAAGCATAGTCGAGCGGTGAAAGGAGTATGACAGACCTCAGGGGATATGATTACAGCACCAATACCATTACCGAGCACGTTCGAGGCTCCATCAAAAACCATAGTCCATTGGGATCCTTCTTCAGGTCCTTCATCCGATCCAGGTTTTTCATAGTCAGTCACTAGCATAATGTTCTCGTTCGAGAACTCAAAATTCATGGACTGGTAGTCATCCACGGCTTGATGAGCCAAATGTTCAGCTGATACACTTCCCTTGATTGTTTTCTGGGTTATGTATTGGATATCGTATTCAGTTAAGATCATATGTCATATTGCTATTCTTCTAGAGAGAGCGGGCTTCTCGAAGATGTACTTGATTGGATCCATATTAGATATCAACAATGTAGTGTGGTTCAACATATACTGTCTCAGTCAGCGAGCAGCCCATACCAAAGCGCAACAAGTTTTATCGAGCAGTGAGTATCTTGTCTCACAGTCGGTAAACTTTTTGTTAAGGTAGTATATTGCGTGCTCTTTTCGACCAGACTCGTCATGCTACCCCAGCACACATCCCATTGAATTGTCTAACACTGTTAATTACATTATCAAAGGTCTTCCTTCAATCGGAGGCATCAGAATTGGTGGTTCTTGAAGGTATTCCTTGATTCTTTCAAAAGCGGTATGGCATTCGTCATTCCATTTTACTACTTGATCTTTCTTCAAGAGTTTGAAGATCAGCTCACAAGTAGCATTCATATGTGAAATAAACCTGGCGATATAATTTAGGCGTCCCAAGAAACCTCTAACTTCCTTCTCAGTACAGGGTGTTGGCATCTCTTGTATGGCCTTCACTTTTGCAGGGTCTACCTGAATACCTTTGTCACTGACGATGAACCCCAGAAGTTTACCAGACCTTACCCCGAAGGTGCACTTGTTCGGATTCAATCTCAACTTGTATGTCTTTAGCCTGTCAAATAGCTCTTGTAGATGATCAAGGTGTTCCTCCTTAGTTTGGGACCTGGCTATCATATCATCAACATAAACCTATATCTCATGGTGAATCATATCATGGAACAAAGCCACCATGGCTCGCTGATAAGTTTCCCCAGCATTCTTTAATCTGAAAGGCATCACCTTGTAACAAAAAGTTCCCCACTGTGTGACGAAGGTAGTCTTCTCCATGTCTTCGGGTTCCATCTTGATCTGGTTGTAGCCAGAGAAACCATCCATGAAGGAAAAGATCTTGTGTTGCTCGGTGTTGTCAACCAGAACATCAATGTGGGGAAACGAGAAGTTATCCTCGGGGCTTGGCATGTTCAGGTCTCTGTATTTAACACAGATACATACCTTACCATCCTTCTTAGGTACCGGAACGACGTTAGGAACCCACTGCGGATAGGAGGTGACAGCTAAAAACCCAACGTTGAACTGTTTCATGACCTCTGCTTTGATCTTCTCTAACATTTCAGGGCGCATGCGATGGATCTTCTGTTTTACCGGAGGGAAATCTTCTTTAGTCGGCAGACGATGTACCACAATATCAGTGTCTAAACTAGGCATGTCCTCATATGACCAGGCGAACATCTCAACATAATCGTGCAACATCTGTATCAACCGCTGTTTGACCTTAAGCTCCAGATTTGCGCCGATCTTGACTTATTTTGCGTCTACCGTTGTGCCCAAGTTTATCGTCTCAACTAGTTCTTCATGAGGTTGTATAGCCCTCTCTTCCTGCTGTAACAGTCTAGCAAGTTCTCCAGGCACCTCACAATCTTCCTCACCTTCGTCCTCGGCTTGGTTGATCGGATTTTCGAAGTTATAATTGGCAATAGCAGAACTGTTATCTATGGGATACAAAGTCGATATGGATCTGCAGTTTGATATGTGAGTGTGTGTAAGAGCATAGCTGTATTGATAAAGTGAAAAACAGAAAACAAAAACAGAGAGCGCAAAATTTGTATGCAATAAACATCCAATATTTTATTGATGACATATGAAAATGACATATAATAACCCTCACAAATAAACCATTGTCCTCGGTTGATTGTTCCTTTGTTAGGTAGGTTTAGACTTCGAGATCATGACAGCCCTTACCGCTGGACGGTGCTCGGTTCTATTCCGACTTCTGGGATTATAAACAGCATTGACCTCCTTTTTACTTTTGAATGGATTCTTCACTGTACTCGATGAGGTATCTTTCTGGATCTTACCACTCTAGATCCCGACTTCTACCCTTTCTCCAGTCGATATCAGCTCGGTGAAACCAGATGAGGAGCTACCAATCAAGTGATTGAAGAATGGACCAGACAGCGTACCCAGAAACATGTCCATCAACTCCCTATCAGACAAAGGGGGTTGGACTCTCCCTGCCAGATCTCTCCACTTCTGCGCATAGTCCTTGAAACCTTCGCTTTCACCCATAGACATACTCTGGAGTTGAGTATGGGTAGGAGCAAGGTCAGTGTTATATTGATACTGCTTATAAAAAGCAGCATCCAGATCTTCCAAGTTGTGGACATTGGTTCCCTCCAGCTGATATAACCACTCGAGCTGAGTCCCGAATAGACTGTCTTGAACGAAATGGACCAACAAGTTCCTATCAGCAGTGTGAGGCTGAATCTTCCTCACATAAGAACTAAGATGAAGCTTGGGATAGGAAACCCCATCATACTTCGCAAATATCTGAGCCTTGAACTTCTGTGGGATGACTAGCCCAGATACCAAACCCAGGTCTTCAAAATCCAGCCCTGGTACTCTTTGGATCTCCATTGCGCTCGGACGATCCTCTAACTGTTTGTATCTATCCTCAATGCGAGGATACTGTTCATCATTGTAATCAGTGTCATTATCAGAAACCTCAGGGCTAGGGTCCTCCTCCCTTGTCTCTCCCTCTTGATTCTCCCCTTCTTTGGATGAGAAGGTCAGATCAACCGGTTGCTTCAACGGTCCCTTGAATCTTCTGCCCAGATTCAAGACACCAGCAGTCTTCTTTTCCTTCTTCTTTTTCTCTTTTAGAATAAGGTCCTTCAGATCTTCCTGCCCTTTTGCCAAAGCTACAAACATTTGCTGAAATTGGGCATTTTGTGCCTGGAGATCCTTGATAACTTGTTCAGAAGACATTATTGCATGAAATAAACAGCGAAGAAGATGAGAAACCTGTTATGAAACCTGTTTATGCCAAATTTGTTTAACCAAAAGAAACACAAGTTAATTGTATTAATAAGTTTGAATTGTTACAAAGGGTTTCCCTTTAGGCTTACAGTCAAACAAAACAAAACATAAAGCAAAAAGAAAATTAGGTTCCCCATGATCGCATCCTCTTTGGTGCAACGTAGTAGTTTATATTCCTCTCTTCATGAAGTATCCTAGTGAGTTCCAGGACCTTCTTCTCGCTGGCGTAGAATTGAGTTTCAAACGTATCCCGCTCCTCCTTAAGTTGAACACAGGATTTTTGTAACTCCTCATGATCAATTGGCATGTCAGGATGGAAAACAAGATAAGAAGTGTCTCCTTTAGCAACCGGTTCCACAATCGTTGGTAGGACAGCATGGTAAGGCATCATAAGACTTTGAGCACAGGCTCGTACCCATTTGAGATAAGGCTCAAGAGGGATTGAGTTCTTGTGCCCCAGTGTCTTGCTATCAACTCTATGTACCATGCCCCAAGCTCGCATGAACCTTTTACGGT
This sequence comes from Vicia faba, assembly GCA_948472305.1. Taxonomy (NCBI): domain Eukaryota; kingdom Viridiplantae; phylum Streptophyta; class Magnoliopsida; order Fabales; family Fabaceae; genus Vicia; species Vicia faba. The sequence goes on along the minus strand of OX451737.1, from coordinate 370,761,827 downwards.
AACCCTGAGCATCATTCTCATAATCGAAGGTGATTCCTTGGATAAGTGTATCATGAGGACCATCCCTTCTTGCATATCCAAACTGTCGTAGTGCCAGGCAAGGATTGTAAGTGATTCCTCCTCTAATGCCTAAGAGAGGGACATTAGGGAATTCTCCACATTAATCAATAATGGTAACATTCTCCGAGGATCGAGGACACCAAGAAATACCTGAATGTGTTAGAGTCATTAGCCTATGAGACCATCTCAAACCCTGTTCATTCTTCAAGACGGGTCGGGGTAGGTTCAAAATAAACCACCTAGCCAAAAGAGGAGTGCAACACAGAAGGGTCCCTCTTCTCTTTATAGTGCGAGTATGCAGAGAATGTAGGATATCTCCAAGCAAAGTAGGTACCGGGTTGCGTGACAGGAAAACCTAACCGCATTCACGTCTATGAGTTTGCCTGGATTAGGAAACAGTGCCAACCCATAGATGAGAAGGGCTAACACCTCTTCAAAAGCTTGTAAGTCCAGGGTGTCCCAAAAATGATGAGCTTTCTCAAACAAGAACTTAGCCAAAAAAACCTTGACACCTCTCCTGGTTTCCCAATTTGCCACTATGTCAGACCGTTGTAAGGACATAGCTTTAGCAATATCTTCAAGTTTAGGGTCTCTTTCCATGCCATTTAAAGGTACCTTGTTAAGGATAGGAACCCCCAGTAACATAGAAAACTCCTCCATAGTAGGCACTAACTGGTAATCCAGAAAAGTGAAGCAGTAATGTAGAGGGGCGAAGAACTGAAAGAGCACTTTTAACATTTCTTCATCAGGGTTTGAGGTGACCAAGCTGAGAAGTCGACCATGTCTTTCAGTGAAGGGAGATCTTTCAGGAACCATTGATACCAAATCCTTAAGCTGAGGAGGTACCTTTACCAGACTGACTTGGATAGTGACTCTGCAGGCGAGGGCCATGTCCTACAAAACAAGACAAAAGTAAAACCTAAGAATCCTTGAAATAGTTAGCATGATATGATATGTTATGATGTCATTATTATGCTTAGATATAGCAGATATAGAAAACACAAGCAAGTCACACAGAGACTTTAGGTTTAAGGCTTGCATGGGTTTTAAGGTATACCCTCTTGAAGTTGGATTGGTTCAACTTGTCCTAAATATAGTAACTGGGTTCTAAGAGATCTCAATATCACCAATCTTTCCCCCAAATTTCGTTCTGATAGACAATTTACTTGCCACCAAACAAAACTGAAGAGTCAAACCTCAGTGAGTGTAGCATCGAGTATCAATCGAATTTGGGTTTACACCAAAGACGACTATCTCACTACGTCCTAAAAGCCAAGTTGGTAAATTAAGGTGCTAAAGTCAGTTGACGCTTTATGATACCACACAGCGGCCCCGTATTCTCCTTGATTGCTCAAGGGTTATCGGTACACACCAAAGTATCGCATCAATGTAGCTACTGTTTTAACCGTGTCGGTATACCCCACACAGCTCCCTCACAGTTTATTGCTACTTACCTAAAAGGAATTCCCCGATTCGGGTTTAGGATCCAAACAACCCAAACATATACCCGTAAAAGTAAAACAAGCAAGACAAGCTAAAGAAGCAATTAAGAATGACATAGATCCTAAGGTAAACCCAACTTTATTATTAGTCCCCAACAGAGTCGCCAGTTCTGTGATACGGTGGCAGAACTGTCTGTTTTTAGTTACTACTTGTTTGCGTATTTTGTTCACAAATTTATGGTAAGCAAGATTCACCACCGACTTTTATTTTATCCAACAAAGGAAAAGGAAAAAGAACAGAAAAAACCTTTTTCGAGACGTTTCTAAGTACGGGAGATAGATTATATAAAGGGAAGGTGTTAGAACCCTTTCTATCAGTGGTTTTCCACTGGCTCTTAGGTACTTGCTCAATCTTAAATTGCTTTTGTTTTTTTTGTGTTTTTGAAAAAGTTTTGAAATTTACCTTAGTGCGACGTTTCACTTTATGGTAACCCTTGTATCAGTCCTCAAGGGTGTGATAAATTTTTTTTGAAAACTTTAGTTTGAAAAGTTTTTTTGAAAGTGTAAGTGTAAAAAATGTTGTTTGGAGCAAGTACCTACTCGAAAAAAATCTGTTTATTTTCTTATTTCCTTTAGACAGCACTATCCTACTATTAAGGAGTATGTAGCTCCATCGTTGGAGTTCAAGGGACAATCGAAAGGGACTAAAGGGACAATTACGATGACTAAAGTAATGGTTAGGAAACCTTAGTAGTTACCCTAGAGTCCCAAAGATCTTTCTGAGGCAACATTCGAATGGGTCAATTTTTATCTTTTGAGACTAGAGGACAACCACTAAAACTCCCTATACTTCATGATCGTTTACCTAAGGCAATCGAAGTGGGGCAAACCCTAGGAGTGAGCATGTGCAAGTGTTTATTTTTCAGTCAATTTAGTCTTTGCACATTTAGGGTTTTCTACCATTTTAAAATTATGATCTTTTGTCTTTCGCATACAATCCTATTATCAATCATCTAACAATTTATAATGACAAAAAATAAAATGCGAGAAATTTAAACCTAGTTATTACAAAGCTTTGGGGAGGGGATTACATAATCAAAAACCGGGGGAAAATAGTAAATGCAAATAGTAAACCTAAGTTAAACTATTACAAACTCGGAGCAATTACATTAATTGGAAAAATAATGAAATAAATACGCGCGATGAAATTAAATACGGAATTAAAATTAAATTCAAATACCTTTAATTTAGTAAATAAAAAAATATTTTTTGGACTTTTAAGAAAAAATAATTAATTTTGCAAATTAACCTAATTTCTAATTAAATTTAATTATGAAAAAAAAAGAATTTAAGTTATCGTAATTACTAATTAAAATAATTAATTTTTCAAATTAACCTAATTTCTAATTAAAACTAATTTATGAAAAAAAAATCTAATTCTTATGTTTTGTGATTTTTTGATTTAATTGAAAAAATAATGGTTTTGCAAAATAATTAAAATAAATAAATAAAACAATAAAACAATAAAACAATAAAAAGTAAAAAGTAACAAAAATTGAGATGGGCCTGACGTGAAGAGTAATCATGGGGGTGCAAAACTGAATTTTTCAGGCCCAGAATAGCTGGCCCAAGGTTGCGCCTGATCCAGTGTTATTGGCCTTTAGAGGGTTCACCATGTGTTACGCTTGTGGTGTGTTAGATCTGGGCCATGTGATGATCCAATGATGAGATGTTGTGGTGTATGGTTGGTGCTGGGTTGTGTGACGCATTGGATCTACAAGGAAATATCAAGAAAAAACATAAAAGCACACCCCTGGGATCAAACCCAGGACGTTTGCTTTACACTTCCCTTCTTTTACCATCTGCGCTGGAGGGCTCATTCGTTAACATAACCAAACAAATAAAATATAAGTGAAGCAAATTATTATGCGCAGTAAAAACGCGTGAATTTTAAGCCAATGGTATGCTGCCACGACTGCGTCTTCTTCCCAGAACTGTCATTCTTGATATTAATCTTTTACCTACGGACAAAATTGTCACTAAAAGCTATAATGACAGTTTTATCCATAGTTATAACCCTGCAATATCTCAAAATGCAATGCAAGCAATATTAATCAGAACTAAAGACATAGATCAATCAAAAATCTTGTCCTGTGTCTATTGGTGCCCATGATCCCCTTCAATTTTCCCTGGACAAAGAAACCCCAATTTTGAGCTCATGAACCCCAGCCATGGAAAATGCCCATACCTGCACTCAAACTTCAATCAAAGCATTCCAGTACGTTGCAAATATGATAACAAACATAGATATATAATTAAAACATGTTTATGATGCAAGAATCATTGTAATCGATTTTTAGAAAGAAGGGCAAACCGTGATGTTCGTGTAGCGCGTTTCTGGGCTTGTGGAGACTTGGTGATGCTTGCAATTGCCTCATAGGGTGCCCAAGGATGTTTTTTGATCCTTGGAATGGCTTGAAACGACATGTAGAAAGGAATCCGATCTACACTTTTTTGTCAATAAATTGTACTTTGCTCTTGCTCTGGGGAGGTAGGTTGCGCATGAATTCTCCGTCTTAGGGTTCACAAAGCTTGTGTATAAGTAGTGAATACAATTAGGTCAATAAAATTGGAAAGAATCAAAAGATTGATGGTCTTGAAGTTTTGATTCAAATCTTTCTAAAATTGGAGATTTCCTCTTGTTTTAGGATTGGCACAATTTAGTTGATCATTGACAGCATATGAGATCTATAATTCAATGCAAAACAAATCCCATTCCACAAATTTGATTTAATTTGATTTTATTAGAATTTATTTTATTTTTAAATGAATAAAAATAAAATAAAATAAAATAAATTAGTGTATAATGCATGGGAGTCCCATAGGTCGTGGACCATGCTAGGATTGAGATTCAATCTTAAAAAGATGGGCCCATGTAGGAAAAAATGCAATTTTGAGCATTGTTGACTTTGGGCAAATTTCCAAAAATGGACAACTTTGACAATGCATATCTCTCTCAATTTTGATCCTAAGAGGGTGTTCTTGGACTTTTTTTTTAATTTTATGGTGTCCTCTAAACAACTCTTTTGGTTTCATCTTCATTGGATCTTCCATGTTCATGTGAGAAGCTTTGACCTAAAAGGTGTTTTTGTTGACTTTTTGAAATGACCTATAATGTCTAAATTTATATCTTTTCATGAGTTCATTTTTTGAACTTGAGGGATGAATATGAATTGTAGGGAATTGAATTCTCTTTAAAATGAGCCTTGGATGTGGAATTTCTGATAAAGTATGAGAAAGATATGATTGGTCAAATTCTGGTTGACTTTTCCTATATAAACCCTAATTTAGCAACTTTTGAATTTTGATGAATTTCGGGAATTACTTGAGGAATCATAATCAACCCTTCATAAAATGATGGATGTTACTTAAAAATGTTGATGTTGACCAAATATTTTGAAGTTTGACTGTATGTGGCTCACAATTGACTTTTGACCTAACACAGTTGATTTCCAGGCATCTGGGCAGTTACTGAGCAAACTTGTAGTGCAAGGCATGAAAATTTACATGGATGATCTTGAGGACATATTATGGAAATGGAAATCATTTAGGACCCTTGGAACTCAAACATCTTGATGAGGAGTGAAACCCTAGTTTGAGGCTCATTGTCTTAGGAGAAAGATTTGTCTGGTCAATCCTTAGTCAACTTGAGCAATTGAGTACTTCTAGGAGTATGTTTTGTGTAACAATGGGAGGGAAATTTTGGGGGTACAACACCTACGTGGCATCTCTTATATTCTCCATACCAAGCACGTTGATGTGTAGTATCCACAAGTGGGCTACATCCTCTCGAACCCTCACAAGCACATTGCAATGGTAAATCATCCAAACACATGTGAGTATAACCACAAGTGCAACCACACCATCTTGACTACACATGCCTACCGGGCGAAAGCCTAGTGATATTACCTACGTGGCATCACTAGAGGTGAGTAAATATGAAATGATGTATCATACATGGCATAACAACTACACCATACAAAGTCGGCCGATGTGTAGTATCCACAAGTGGGCTTCGTCCTCTCGGACCCTTACAAGCACATCACAATGGTAGCTCATGTGTGTATAACGTATCGAGAACGCTGATGAGTTACCAAGAAGGAAACACCTTATAGACCCTCACTCGCTTTCATCGCAATGGAGGTACCCGTCATAAGGGATTTATTACCTAGTAGCATATGTCTACTTCGATTTACGCATATTTCCAATCATAACACATCACAAGCCACACATGCAAACAACACCGAATGTTCAACTAGAACAAAAAGAAAGTAACAAGTAATCACATTACTCTATGTTATAACATAATACATATTCCAACATGTTAATTTACAAGTTATGTGCATCCATATAATGAACAATTCATGACAGTCCACATATAATGTATTGCAACATAATCATACATTAATCAATCATATTAGTTATGTGACTAATTATGTGTTCAAACATGCATTACACATTCGGTAACATAACCTGACAAGTCACAAAATGCTAAAGAGGCGCACGATACTCACTATGGTACGAAGCTACACTCTAGGGAATTAATTAATATATTGTTTCTAGGAGGGTGCTTTAAGCACAAACCTGCATGCTAAGCGCGATTTGCAAAATAAATAATTTCAAGACTCGGGAAGGCGCGCCAAGCGTAGTCCTGCGCGCTAAGCATAATACGTGGTTTGTAGAAAAACCCGAATTACATCAGTTATTTCTTGGGTCCCAAATCCTTAATTTTTACCCTCCAATATCAGTACCCATAGCATAACATTACAAAAACAAGTTGTTTACATACTAAACATCAATTAGAAGTAACATGCAACATAGATATCATATCAAACCCTTATTCCCAATTCAAGAAATTATCACAAAAAACCCAAGGTTTCTAACTATGGAACTCACCTTGAATAAAAAGAGGATAGGATGATAATACAACTGCCATTTAGTCCCATTCCTAGACAAAATTCCCACTCAATGTTCATCAAACCCGTAATATCCTTTTTTCCATTTCCAGCAAGAATTACCAAACTTCTAACATATTTTTCTCCATGATCACAAACATTTAGAATGAAATGTTTCAATGAAAAACAAAAGGAATTTCGTAAGTTTTCCAAAAAATCCAGAATCACCTCAATCGTAGTTACGAGTGAAAAGTTATTACCTGATTAGTGAGAGTTGCACCATGGTTGCGAAAATGTAAAATATGAACATGAACAACTTGAGTGCTTTCTCTTCTCTCTCTTGCAGCTACTCAAATTATGGCTTTAAGAAGTATAAATCTTTTGGACATCCAAACAAGTCCTTAAGTCACTCATGCAACGTGTTAAATGCCCAAAATTCCCTTTAACTAAGTCATATTTACCCATATGTCATCTAGCCACATCCAAACTATTTCTCTTAGTCAAAAATGTCCTCTAACTAGATGGTATTCACAACTTTTCCATCTAGTCATTTCTAACTAGTTATCATGATATTACAATTATTATCATGTTTAGGACATGTGGGATATTACACAGTTTTTCAAAAATATTCTCAAAATACCCCACATTTCAAATAATTTCCCAATATACCCCACTTTCAAAAAAATTAATGTATTCATTGGTGCCAGCCTAATTGTTGATTGCACCTAAAAGTTAAGAGGAGATGCCTGAAGTAACTAGAGAAATAAACTCAAACAATAAAGTCTCTATCGAATATTTATTTATCCTGTATAAGGGAAAGGAAAATATTGAAGAAAACCTAAAGAGGGAAAGGTCGTGGTCTCGCAACAAAGAGATCGGCTATGGGAGTCGATTACACAAGGGGAAGGTATTAGCACCCTTCATGTCTGTCATACTCGACAGGATCCACTCTTGTTTTTCTAATCAAAGGGTGTATTTATTATAAAGCTTAAATTGCTATGGGAATGCTTGCATGCAAAAGTATTTAGAAAAAGAAAGTTTTATTAGTGCGCCCGCCGCGGTTGCAAACCTTTGTGCCTACGTAACACCTTTCATGCAATAAGGGATCAGGGCACTCGTAGTTCACCTCAAAAATATTTATGGTTTGTTGTGTTTTTTATGTGTGACGAAACCTTTTGAAATGGTTTTGAGTTACGCCCTCAAGCCAAGGTGCCACATTTGATTTGTTTGTGTTTTTGTCATTTTGAAAAAAGATTTGGTGATTTGAACCATATTAAAGCCTATGACTGAAAAGGAAGCAAGAGGTTCGGGAATGGACCCCCTCATACTCCTCCTGATGGCTTAAGGCTTGTCACATGTGGTTAATATTATTATTGTTATGTTTTTTGAGAATTTTGATAAAGAAAAAGAAGTTTTAGTTTTAAAGATGCAAAAGGGGAATGAAAAAGTATAAGGGAGACTAGAAAAGAAACCTAAAGTTGTCATACAATGATGGTCCTAAGGTTAGGTTTGAAAGGGAAATCTCTACCTAAGTTTGCATGCAAAGATAAACCTAAGGTTAAGGTTAAAGGGAGCTATCTAGTGTTGAAAGGGGATACAGACGAGTATCAAAAGGAACTAACACGGACGAGTGATGAACTCAATACGGACGAGTATTGAAAGGAATCCACAAACAAGTGAAACATAATAATGAGTGTGTTAGGAGGTGGTTTGTTATATTTTATGGCACATATGGTTTGTAGAAAAACACGCTTTTATTTGAAGTACTTGTTTCAAGAGATTGTGGGAAATATCAGCTGAAGGTTTTGTGCCATTCTCTTGACAGATGAATGATTCAGGCTTTCATGCAAGGTTACAAATCCGACTTATGATTCAAATGCATGTTTGAATTTTCTACAGCGTAATGAACCATATAAATTAATATGCTACGTGTTTTGAGGATACAATGGTATGCAATGACAACTATATATATAATGCAGAGAAATAAACTATGTAGGGATAAGGACAAGCTTATTGGAAATCGTTGCTCGATGTCTTGAGATACCAATACGGATCAGTGTCGCTGAGGATTGAATACCAAAGATCATTGGAAACTCTGTCGGGGATAATGAAAGACTCTCTAGGGAAAATTTGTAGTCTTGCTTGGGGAGAAATAAACTCTTGAAAATGATATGTGATGACGACTCACTGGGGAAGAAATGACTTATTATGACTTTGCTGGGAAAGAAAAATTCAATTTGACTTCATGGGGAAAAAATAACATGGATCTCTTCGAATACCCCGAATCTACTCTAACACCGAGGATTTTTTACTTTCATTGGGGAATATTACCCTTTAAGGAGTCATATGAAATTTCCTCGCATGCCCTAAATCTGCTCCACTCAGGATCAATGATCATTTTTGCGGGAGCCATGTTCTAAACAACATTTGGAATGCCTCAAATTGTATTTTATGCTGAAGATTAGATGAATAACATTTGTGGGCTTGCTTTGCTGAAAACTGAACTTGATATGCTCCAAGCTACACTATTGAGAATTTTGTGTTGAACGATGCCCAGAGCTACTTCATCATTGGGAATTTGGTGTACATAGACTTCCAAATAGATGATAACATTTTAATAGGAAAACCTGATTAGTCGATTATGACTGGGAGAGTGACCAATATGACTTGCTACCCGCGCAGAAGAACAACACCAGGACACCACAATAATCCTATTGGTTAATTTAAAATCCATGCAAAATCATATTTCAGTTTTAGCTTGTGTTTATTATTATTCCCCAAAGTTTTCAATGCAATGGCTAATAAAGAATTAAATCAACATTTTTCTTACGGAAAATTGAAAATAAACAGAGAAAGCTTTTGGTAAAATACCAATTTTATTGATTGAAGATCTTGCCTTTGAATAGCGCTCATACAATGAAGCAACTCCTAAATGAGGTAGTTGCGAAAATAAAAAGGAAAAATACAAAAGGAAAGGCAAATAGAAGTTCTCGAATTTCAATTCGACTTGATATTGATATAGCCCCATATCCTTGATTGTCTCTATGATTCACCTTTGAAGAGTAGTAGTTGGACCGATCCATTCACTACCAAGGGTGAATATAATTATTCGTGGAGGGTATTCAGACTACAACATCTCGCTTATGATCCCTAACTTTTACATGGATCGCCCTTTCGGGGTTTCAATCCAGCAGGATACCATTTTTGCCTAAGTTGCCCTTTCGAGTTTTCGACCTAGCGGGTCATTCTTTTTTTTCATCTTTATCCCTAACTTTTGTATGGACTTTTCTTTTTTCTATCCACCAGGATTCCCTTTATTGCCTAAGTCGCCCTTTCGGTTTTTCGACTTTGCGAGTCTCTTTAGGCGTAGTACTTTTTAAATGAGTTTGAATTAACTGGAAGTGGATTTTATTCCCCATCCATGTCGGTCAAGATTAGGCCACCTCCTGAAAAGGCTTTCTTCACTATGTCTGGTCCCTCATAGTTGGGAGTCCATTTGCCCTTTGGGTCAGATTGTGATGGAGGAATTTTCTTGAGGACCAGATCTCCTGTATGTGTAATACGGTGGCAGAACCGACTGTTAATACTGGTTTTTGTGTTTGTGTATGCAAATGTTGCGGTAAGAAAGAGTCACCGCCAACTTTTCTTTTATCCAAATTAAGGAAAGGGTGAAAAATACAGAAAAAGACCTTTTCGAGAATTTTCTGAGTAAGGGGGGTAGATTATGGAAAGGGAAGGTGTTAGCACCCTTTCCATCTGTAGTTATCTACGGGCTCTTAGATGCTTAGCTCATTTTTGAAATACTATGTGCTTTATGTTTTGAAAAAGTAGTTTTAAAATGCCATAATGCAGCGATTCGCTTTGTGATAACTCTTGTATCAGTCCTCAAGAGTGTTGACAAAGCAAATGTTTTTGAAAGTTGTTTTTGAAAGGTGTAAGTGTAAAAGGTTCATTTTGAGCAAGCATCTAACAGCTATCTACTTGTACCCGAAAAGTTAGTTCTTTTCCTCATATCCTTTAGACAGTGCTATCCTACTATTAGTGAGTAGGTAGCACTATCGTTGGATGTATGAGGGTAATTCAAAGGGACGTTATGGTCACGAAGGAAACTTGGCAATGAATTTTAGTAATTGTCCTAAAGGTCTAAGATCACTTTTTACCGAGGCAACATCGAGAGGGTCATCGAGATACTTGTGATCTTTCAAAATAGAGAACAATCACTAAAACTTATCATATTTCGAGAATTGTGACCGTTTTCAGAAGGAAGCCAAAGTGGGCGTACCCTAGAGGTGTATATGTGCAAGTGTGTTATGTTTCAGTTATTTTTGTCTTTTTTGTTAGATTTTATAGCGTTTGATTTTAGTCTTTGCCATACAATCCTATTAGTCATACATCTAGCAGTTAATATGAAAAGCAGTATAAAAAATGCAGAAAGTAAAGGTTCTACGCTATTACAACCAAATCGAAAGACAAGAAAAATGTAAAAAACAAAGAACAAAATAAAGAAGAGAAATGAATTCTTCGATCCAGGCCATGGACTCCTTCGATTCACCCTTCTTTTGCCTTCTTTTGATTGGGCTTGAGAGTTGACATGAGCAAGCTTCAATTTTCACCTTCTCTATTTCTTTTGATTGAGCGATGGAGTGGGCATGAGTAACCTTCGACTGCAAACTCCTTTGCTTCTTTCAATTTAGACTATGAAGTAACATGGACCTGTAGAGCAGCGTGAGTGTATATCCTTCGTTCACACTCCTTTTGTCTTTCATTTGAATCTGTACAGGTTAGTTCCAAAAAGCAAACAAACCAAGAGGAAAGAAACGAAGAACATAACTAAGAGGATATCTACATATTATGCTGAAACAAAAAGTAAGTAAAATGATATTTATATGTTTTGATGAAACGAAAGATGCAAGGTCAAAGGGGCTTACCTTGCTTGAACATGGAACTTGTGTGTGCGTATGTATGTGATCTCCTCCCTCTTTCGTCCTCTTCTGGAGCTTGCTAGTGTGCTTCTTATATAGAGGGGATGGTGGGGACAAGAGGGAAAAGGAATAATAGCCATTAAGTTGGTGTTTTAAGGCCATAAATATCACTTTGAAACTTCGCCAAAGACATGGTTTCTTGTCCCTTTTTGAATTTTCTATGAACCTGGACACATTTGACTTTCGAATGCCCTCCTTTAAATGACTCTGATTGCCTCCTTCAAATGGCCTAGAGTCTTGATTCTAATTGTTCAGAAACCTCTCTATTAGAGCTTCTTTGATCAGTCAGCTTCTGCATTGAGTACTTGATCTTGTTCTGATATGCCAATCGAAGGACACTTCTTAATCATGCCTTCAAAGTACCCCTTACCTTAGCTCTTCGATTGGGCCAGAATTGTCTCCTTCGAGTGGCTCAAGTCTCATCATTGGGGCCTCTTTGATTGAGCTCCTACTCAGCTATCCCCAACAAAAACTCTTTCCATGCTAATCGAAGCTTCCTTCAGTATGAATGCTTGTGCAGGAAGCTTGAGTATGGTAATATGTGGGATTTTGGGCCATCCAACATCTTTTCATATTTCTCTTTTGTTTTGGCCAACTAGATCTAATCTTTGACCAAACCCCTTTCTTTCAGAAAACACTAAGTGTCCTTCAAATGGGCCTTTAAATTGCTTCTTCGAATGGATCATTTATGTGTCCTTCGAATGACTTTAGATTGGACCCATTTATTTGCCTTAGTTGTTTGTTTCAGATGCCCCCAAGTGAGAACTTCATTCTGTCAATCGAAGCCTCCTTCGTCACTTCCTTTGAATGTCATTGCACAGGAAGCCTGGGCCTGGCCACATGTAGGACCAAGACTCATCATAAGATAAACTTGCATTCATTGATTATGTGTCTCTTTCAAATGGCCATCAATTTGCATCCTTCGAATGGGCTTTTGGAATGCTCTTTCAAAGGGTTCATATTGTGTGTCATAGTACAGAAATTTTGTTGAGGGGTCTTGGCCTTGAGAGAAAGCACAGAGGAAGTCTTTGCCTTATGCATTGAAGGCAATCATAGAAGAAACCTTTGCACTTGTGAATCCAAAGCAAGCATGAAGCGGCTTTTGGCCTAGTGAATCGAAGGGAACTTGAAGAGGCCTTTAGCCTTGTGAATCGGAAGGAACTTGTAGGGGCCGTTAGCCTTGTGAATCGAAGGAAAGCCTGGAGTAGCCAATGTGCAGTCGAAGTCTTATAATTTGAATGTGATCGAAGGGGGACCCAGCGCCCATTCGAAGCTTATGAATCAGACATGCATCGAAGAGTTCCAAATGCCTAATCAAAGACTTTGAAACAATGCTTTCTCGAAGGATTTAGATGCCCAATTGAAGCTTGTCAGGATGCCAATTGAAAGACACCTTGTTCATCTTCAAAAAATTTCATTTTATTTAGGAAAGTGTTTGTAACCAACCATGTAAGAAAAGATCTTGGAAAATATGAGAGGGAAAATTTTGGGGTACAACAGTTGCCCCTGTTCAATCTTCTTAAACCTGAAGATGTAGATTTGCTTGCCTGCCTTTCATGATCTGATGGTGGAAGATGATTCAACACTAGAGTGTCCAGAAATTTGCACTCGCATGAAGTAACACTAATTATTGATGATGGCGGAAATGGGCTTACATATGCCATTTGGATAAGATGACAGAGAGTTGTCGGAGATGGGCTTATAGATGCCATCCAAAGTAGATGCTGACTTCATAAGAGGTCTTTTGTGTGGATTCCTGTTCATGCTGTATGAGGAGGACTCTGCTGGGGAATGTTGATTTGTGTTTGGGGAATAGAGTCTAGGAGTTGTAGTTGTCCATTACTCTATTGGGGGTTATCTGTTGACTCAGGAGATGAAACTTAATCGTTATCTGGTCAAAATCTAGGCTTCATAATGACTTGCTAAGGATAATGAAGTTGAATGTTATTTGGTCATATTCCAGGCTTCACACTTACTTACTGGGGTATATGAAATTAACTATTTTTTGGTCGGTTTCCAGGCTTCATAGTAATTTGCTTAAGGTCAAACTATTATCTGGTCAAAATCTAGGCTTTATAGTAATTGAAGAAGTTAACTGTTATCTGGTCGGTTTCCATGCTTCACAGTAATTTTCTTAAGGTCAAACAGTTATCTGGTCGAAATCCAGGCTTCACAGTAACTTAGACGAAAGGATGAAGTTGATTTCTATCTAGTCGGATTCCAGGCTTCGCAATGACTTACTAAATTAATCTGTCATCTGGTCAGATTCCAGGCTTCGCGGAAAATGAAGTTAAATTGTTATCTGGTCGAAATCCAGGATTCACGGTAAATGAAGAGGTTAAATGTTATCTTGTCGTATTCCAGGCTTCGCAGCAACTTAAACTATTATCTATTTAAAATCCAGGCTTCATAGTAATTGAAGAAGTGAACTACTCTCTGGTCGGATTCCAGGCTTCTTAGAAACTTAAACTGTTATCTGGTCAAAATCCAGGCTTCACAGTAATTGAAGAATTTAACTGTTATCTGGTCATATTTCAGGCTTCATAGCAACTTAAACTGTTATCTGGTCGAAATCCAGGCTTGACAGTAATTGAAGAAGTGAACTACTATCTGGTCAGATTCCAGGCTTCGTAGCAACTTAAACTGTTATCTGGTCCAAATCTAGGCTTCACAGTAATTGAAGAAGTTAACTGTTATCTGGTCAAATTATAGGCTTTGCAGCAACTTAAACTGTTATCTGGTTGAAATCCAGGCTTCACAGTAATTTGAGTTGTTATCTCAGATAGTTGCCCCGTCTTGTTTCGGGAATTAATCTGGAATCGTGCTTTTGTTGGTTGTTGAGATAGATGCCATGTATGGTTTCATGAATGAATCTATTAACCTGGTCTAGTAGATAGTCTCCCTGTCTTGTTTCGGGAATTAATCTACAATCAGTTGTTCCTAGATAGCCGCCTTGTCTGGTTTCAGGAATTAATCTGGAACTGTTGAAAATTGTTGATGATATTCGTCTGTGGAACCTTCCTGGAAAGGTAAAGAGTTAGATGTATGTAATGTCATGATGCATGAAATGAATTGGCTAGTTATGTTCCCAAAATAAATGAGACTGTATGTTGTACCCCAAAATTTTCCCTCCCATATTTCTCAATACACTTCAAGTGAGGTCCTCAAGTTGCTCAAGGAAGTCCAAGGGTTGACCAGACAAACTCTCTCCTAAGGCAGTCTACTTCAAATTAGGGTTTCATGTTGCATCAAGATACTTGAGTCCAAGGGATCCCAAATGCTCACCATTGTCTTAATATGTTCTCAAGATCATCCATGTCAAGTTTCAAGCCCTACAGAGAAAGTTTTCTCAGTCAACTGCTCAAAGGCCTGAAAATCGATTGTGCTAGGGCAAAAGTCAACTATGGCCTACATACAGTCAAACTTCAAGATTTTTTATCAACATACTCATTTTGAAGTATATTTCATCATTTATCAAAGGTTGATCATGATTCATCAAGGATTGCTCATAATTCATAAAGAACCAAAAGTTGCTAAATTAGGGTTTTGTAGGAAAAGTCAACTCAACTTTGACCAAGCATAACTTCCTCATACTTTATGAGAAATGACCCATCCAAAGCTCATTTTGAATAGGATGCAATGCTATACAATCCATATTCAGCCCCCAAGTTCAAAATATGCACCCACAAGAAGTTATGAATTTTGACATTATAGGTCATTTTGAAAAGGCAACAAAAACACCTTTTTTGTCAAAGCTTCATACATGGAAATGGAATATCAAATTGAGATGAGACCAAAAGGATTGCTTAGAGGACATCTCAAACTTTCTAAACGTACAAGAAAACCTTCAAAGAGTCAAAATTGAGGAAGTTATGCATTGGTGAAGTTGACCCTTTTTTGCAAAATGGTCAAAAGTCAACTATGCCTAAAATTGCAAATTTTGCCAAATTGGCCTAATCTTTTGCACTTGTTTTGAGTTGGCAACATGGTCCACGAGCCCTAACCCTTCCCACTTGTCATTATATTATTTTTATTATTTATTTTTATTTGAATTAAATCAATTTTAATAAAAAACAAATCATAGAAAATCCAAAACATTGAAATCCAAAACATCGAAATCCAAAGATCTTGTACATGTTTCAGGTCCTACATCCAGTTAGCAATTGATTGAATTCGTGCCAAGCCTTGGTGTGCACAAAAAGATTGGTTTTTGCTATTTTTGTAAAGATATTCAAAGGAATAAAATCAAAGATCAAAAACAATGATGGAGGAAGATTGAGAACAGCTTTTCAACCCTAATCCAATCCTTGATATATATTGAGCATGTGCAGACCTAAAATGAGGCTAGAGAGAGGCGTGAGAAGAAGAACAAAACTTAAAAAATCACAACAAAGTGCTGAGTCGATTTCATTGTTCTAGGAAATTTCAAAGCCTCCTGACCATCCCAATCGCTTCCTGGTATCCCCAGCATGCAAAACCAATCAAGAACAAGCATTTTTAGACCCTGAAACTCACTGTAAGTCAGCCACGACATTGATGTATTTTTAAAATCAATTTGCATAAATCTGGCATCTATAGCATGAAATAATGGTATATTCTTGCTCACTATCACATTTGCAAGCTATCTGGCACATTTAATTGCATTTTTTGGACTGTATGAGATTTCACCATTGTTAGGGTTTGTAGCTTCGATTTGGGATCTTTGTTTACAGGTGAAATTGGGCCACGATTAGGGTACCATGAAGTTCGTGAGACTGAGACGAATGGATTGCTACCATCACCATTGATTTATTGTGATTGTACATGATTCTTGATATGCACAGGTCTTTAGCCACGATGGATGTCCGTTGGTAAAGGTCTATTGTCTAAAACAACAGATCCTTGGAGATGACAAAGACGTGGCGAACAACTATTCGCCTTTTTAAAAAAAATTGCACGCTGAATTAACATGTTTGGCCTTTTTAATATTTAATTATTGTTTTGTATTATATGAACAAACAGAACAAGTGGCGTAGTTGGTAGTGGAGTGTGTGGAAAAGGCATCAGGGCCTGGGATCGAATCCCAGGTCCCCCAATTTCTTCATATTATTTTCTTTCAGGTAATCCAGCGCGCACACAAGGCCAAGGTCCACCATATAACCTCATCATCCAACCTGCCAAGTGGCCAGATGGCTAGATCCAAAGGCCATCAACGAAGGAGCATCATAAGGCTTAGTCAAAGCAATGCAGGGAATCTGGAAAGTCAACGTGGACAACTTTGTTTTGGGCCCAAACTTGGCTATCCACACCACCCAAACTGCTTTTCTCAGGCCCAAGTTTCTTTTCTTTTTCTTTTTATATTTTTCTTTATTAATTTAATTTATTTGTTTTACTAACAAAATTAATTATTTCTTTTATCAAAAAATCACAAATAATATTTTTCACCCAATTAGACTTAGCTTTATTTTTTATCAATAAATTAATTAATTTAATTAGATTTTAATTTTAGATAACTTTAATTATTTTGTAAATAAATTAAAATTAATTAGAACAATTAGGGATTTATTTCTAATTTAATTCTATTTTCTTTTCTTAAAAATAACCAAAAACACAAAAATAGGCCATTTATTTATTTTTATTAATTAATTTACTTACTAGTTATTTTTGTATTTAATTTAAAAAACTAATTCTTTTTATTAAAAACAAAAAAAAATTTGCTTCCAATTAGGTTAGAAAGGGTCAAAACCATAGTTCTCTCCCGATCTAATTTTCCTCGCGCGCGTTTTATTATTTTATTTTTATCCTATTAATGTAATTGCTCACAAGTTGTAATAGTTTAATTAGGTCTTTTATTTTCATGTATCGCTTTATTTTTTAAGGGTTTGTTTTTGGCTATGTAAATACGCGAAGCCTTGTAATAGCGTAGTTTATTTTCCGCATTTTTAAATTCTGCAAACATTAAACTGTTAGATGTATGAATAATTAGGTTTGCATGACAAGAATCTATGATTAACTTTAAAACGGTTAGATGACCCTAAAATGTGCAAAGATAATAATTTGAAATTGAATCACTCGCACATGCGCACTCCTAAGGTACACTCCCACTTCGGTTGCCTCGGTAAACAGTCATTAGGTATAGGATATTTTAGTGGTCGTCCTTTTGTCTCAAAGATCAAAGTTGCCTCGGAAAGGTTTGCCTCGGAATTGTTTCCTCGAATAACTGATCTAAGACATTAGGGTTATTACTAAGACCTCCTAACATTTCTTTAGTGAATGTACGTCCCTTTCGAATTGACCCTCAAAACTCCAACGATGGTGCTACCTATTCACTAATAGTAGGATAGAGTTGTCTAAAGGAAACGAACATAGAACAATTCTTTTTTTCGAGTAGGTAGATTAGCTCTTAAGTACTTGCTCAAAACAAATAAACTCTTTCACACTTACACTCCTTTTCAAACAAAGTATTCAAAAACACTTCGTAACACTTTTGAAGACAGAAGCAAGGGTTAAATCGAAGTCAAAATAAAAACTTTTCAAAATACACAAACATACAGAAGCAATTTTGAAAATGATGAGCAAGTACCTAAGAGCCCGTGGAAAACCACAGATAGAAAGGGTGGTAATACCTTCCCTTTCTCAGAAAATCTTGAAAAAGGAATTTTTCTGTGCTTTTTTTCCTTTCCTTGTTAGATAAAATGAAAGTCGGCGGCGAATCTTACTTACCGCGACATTTTGCAAACACAAACGCAAAATGCAAACCAGCATTCCTAAAAAACAGTCCCGGTTCTGGCCACCGTATCACAGAACTGGCGACTCTGCTGGGGATTAAATAAGTGGGGTATACCTTAGGATTAGTTCATCATATTGTTTTCTATTGTTTGATTTGATTGATTTATTTTTATGGGCTTTGTATCGGAATTACTATAGATCCTAACCCGGATATGGGGGACACCTTTTAGGTAAGTAGCAATAAACTTTGAGGGAACTGTACGGCATAGACCGATACGGTTGAAGCAGTAACTACATTGATGTGGCACATTAGTTGGTACCGGTATCCCTTGTGGAGGAACAAGGAGAATATGTGGCTGCTATATGGGTCGTTAAGCATCAACTGACCTTAGAACCTATAATTGACCAACTTGGCCATAGGAAGTAGTGAGATAGCCGGTCTCAGTGTAGAGCTGGGAAATGGTTGATACTCGATGCAACACTCATTGAGATCATACTCTCGAGATGGTTCCGGCCGCAAGAAAAGATTGTGTGAGCTGAAACTATGACCGATGGAGGATGGTCAGTGATATTGAGAATCTCTAGAACCTGGTTACTATTATTAGGAAAGGTTGAACCAACTGAACTACAAGAGGGTAGTACCTAGACTCCATGCAAGCCTAAACTTAAGGGCTATTATTGTGACTTGTTTGCCTTTACCATGTTTGTTACCTGCTATACATGTTGTGTGTTTTATCATGACATCATGCATCATGACATAGCATGCATATTTCATTAGACTAACCATTTCAAAGACCGAGGGGATTCATCTTTGTTCTATTTTGCAAATTATGGCTTTAGTACGCAGAAATACCATTCGAGTCAACTTCATGCAAATCCCTGTTCAACTAAGAGAGTTGGTCTCAAAAGTTCCTGATACTTCTTCCTTTGTTAGAAGACATGGTCTTCTCCTTCGCCTGGTCACCTCAAAATTGGATGAGCAAATGATGAGTGTGTTGTTTCAGTTCTTTGATCCATTGCATCACTGTTTCACCTTCCCAGACTATCAGCTAGTCCCTACTTTGGAGGAGTTTTCTGATTTACTAGGCATATCTATCCTCGAGAAGACACCTTTCACGTGTTTGGAGGAGGTTCCTAGACCTGAGGATATTGCTTCAGCCTTACATCTAAAAAGGGTTGATGTAGTATCCAACTGGGAGACTCGGAGCGGGGTTAAAGGTTTCTTGGCTATGTTTCTGATGGATCAAGCTCAACAGTTTTGGGATAACTTGGACTTTCAAGCATTTAAAGACATCTTGGCTCTCCTCATCTACAACTTGGTTCTGTTCCCGAATCCATATTCCTTCATAGACGTGAATGCGGTCAAGATCTTCATGTATCGTAACCCAGTGCCCACTCTTCTAGGTGATATTTTACATGCTCTCTATACTCATACTGTGCAGAGAAGGGGAACTCTCATGTGTTGTACACCACTGCTGGCGAGGTGGTTTATTTCGCACCTCCCCAAGTCTGTAGTGAAGAATGAGGAAGGTGTAGGTTGGGCTTACAGAATCATGTCCCTTGCTCATACGGACATCCTTTGGAGCTCTAAAGATATGGAAAGAGTAGTTGTCATTGATCGATGTGGGGAATACGCTAATGTTCCCTTGCTTGAAATTAGAGGGGGTATAACCTACAATCCATGTTTGGCTTTACGACATTTTGGACGAGCTCAGAGAGACGGTCCTCATGTGTTGCTTCTTACAGATATTGTCTTTGACTACAAGGGGGACGTTGATGGACATCGCCGCAGGTTTATACGAGCTTGGGGAATGGTGAACAGGTCTGACCCACATGAGCTAGGACTGAAGACTTCTCTCCCAATTCAACCTTATCTCCAGTGGGTTCGAGCCCGTGCTCAAAAGCTGAGGATGCCATATGAAGCTGTTTTGCCGATGATTGTAGAGCATACTAATGAAGAAGGTGTTGCTTATACAGTCCTCCATCCCTATATGCCTACTGATCTAGGGGCATTGAAGAGATCTTGGATCCAGTTGAAGGAAGAAAGGGATACCTACAGGGAGAAGTATCATGAGCAGGAACGGAAGATCTTGAGGCTTACGAGGCAGCTTGAGAATTAAAGGACAATCAACGATTATGTCAGCACGAAGGGAAAATGACCATGGGACTTCTGATGTCTTTTATTATTTCTAGTTTAGATTTTATTTTCAGTATTTCTTTTGTAACACCTTGAAGGCATTGTTAAACATTTGTTACAAGTTCTATCTAATAAAGTGTGATTTATTTTGTTTTACAAATTTGAATCTCCCAAAGTCTTCAAAATCATTTCATACGCATTCCATTACCATGCACCCCATTACAGGTACCATTACAGGTTTCTCATCTTCTTCGTTGTTTATTTCGGCAATCATGTCTTCTGAAACACCTACTGATCAAGCCATCAAGGCTCTTCAAGCACAAAATGCTCAGTTCCAGGAGATGTTCCTGAACCTGTCCAAAGGGAAGCAAGATTTGAAGACTCTCATCTTGAAGGACAAGAAGAAGAAGAGGGTGGTTCTGTTGAATATGGGTCACAAATTCGGGAACAATTTGGGACAGAAAGCTGATATGTCTCATTCATCTGGAGGAGGAGAGAAACAAGAGGAGAGAAAGGGTCCTAGCCCTGTGGTCTCTGATAATGACACTGATTTTGATGATGAACAGTACCCTCCTGTTGAGGATAGGTACAAACAACTCGAAGACCGTCTCAGTGCAATGGAGATTTAGAAGGTTCCCGGTTTGGACTTCAGATATTTGGGACTAGCATCTGGGGTGGTGATTCCTCACAAGTTTAAAGCTCCGGTCTTTTCTAGGTACGATGGAGTGTCCTATCCAAAGCTCCACCTTCGTTCGTACGTTAGAAAAATTCAACCATATACGGCTGATAGAAACCTGTGGGTCCATTTCTTTCAAGATAGTCTGTCAGGGACTCAGCTTGAATGGTTCTATCAACTGGAAGGAGCTAATGTCCACAACTGGGAGGACCTTGCTGCTACTTTTTACAAGCAATGCCAGTATAATGCCGACCTTGCTCCCACACGTACTCAACTTTAGGGTATGTCTATGGGTGCGAGCGAAGGTTCTAAGGAATACGCTCAGAAGTGGAGAGATCTGGCTGGAAGAGTACAACCCCCTCTGTCTGATAGGGAGTTGGTGGATATGTTTCTTGGGACTTTGTTTGGTCCATATTTCAATCATTTGATCGGTAGTTCATCGTCTGGGTTCACTGAATTGATTATGACTGGGGAGAGGGTAGAAGCTGGTATCAAAAGCGTCAAGATACAGAAAGGTGCTTCATCAAGTACAAAAAAGAAGCCTTTCAAGAAAGAATCTAGTGAAATTTACAGCTCAAGGAGCCAAAATCGACCAGAACGCCGCCAAGCAGTGAATGCGGTGGTTATATCAAGATCTATTGTTGCCCCACAATGCAACAATCAGGAAAGAGTAGAGAGACCGCAAAGACAGTATACTCGGCTCAGTATGACCTTATCTCAAATTTTACCGCAGTTATTTAAGACCAACATGGTAACTCTGAGGGAAGCTCCGAAGAATCCCAGCACCACATCTCTGCTGTATAATCTGAACGCCCGCTGTGCATATCACTCTGATAGCCCAGGGCATGATACCAACAACTGCTGGGCCTTGAGGAATAAGGTGTAAGATTTTATTAAAGCTAAAGAAATCGAGTTCGACGCACCAGAAAAGCCTAATGTCATGACTGCTCCTATGCCCAAGCATGGAGTAAATGTTGTGGACGATGATTCATTTGTGACCTCTGTGGAAGACATTTCTACTCTGTCGATGACAGTTAAGAAGAACCTATTGTTGGCCGGTTTATTTTCGGGTTGTGGCGAAGGTTGCCACCTATGTTCAATCATGCTTACTGGTTGCCATTTATTGAAGTCAGGTGTCCAATACCTGATGGATAACAAAGAGATCTTGTTAGAGAAAACTTTGACTCCGTTGATTCCTGTTGAAGATGTTTCCATAATAACCATTTCCTCCAATCCTTCCAAGGCTTCCTCGAGAAAGCCTGTTAGGATTACATCTGTTCCGAGAATTGCTCCATTGATCATTACTATTCCTGGACTTATCCCTTACACTTCCGATAAGGTTGTCCTGTGGCACTATGGGGCCAATGTGTATTATCATGGGATCAAACAAGACTTGAAGGTTGAATAGGCTGATATTGATGTCAGCAATATTGTCGGGTCTAGCAAGGTCACCCAAAGCGGAAGACTATTCTCTCCTGAGATTTCTCCTCCGACTATTCAAAAGCTTGTTGTCATTCCATCCGCCAGTACATCAGCTATTGTTCCAATTCTCACTCCAGTTATCACTCCTATCATCGAGTCATCTGACACTCGGGGCAAAGAAGTTACAGGTGATCCTACCCGGACGGAGGCGCCTAAGAAAGTAATTGTTGAAACCTCTAGGCAGGAGATAGAGTAAATTCTGAAGATTATCAAGAAAAGCGACTACAACGTAGTCGAACAGCTGGGGAAAACCCCATCAAAGATCTCCATGTTATCTTTATTGTTGTGCTCAGAAGCCCATGTTAAGGCTTTAATTGCTTTCCTAAAAACTGGGCATGTGCCGCAGGAAACATCTGCTGATCAATTCAAACATTGTGTGGCTAGTTTGACCACTGACAACGGGTTGGGTTTCTTCGACGCAGATCTGACTACCAAGGGAAGGAATCACAATGATGTTCTGCACGTCTCGATCGAGTGCAGGGGCACTACTTTGGCCCACGTGCTGGTGGATATTGGGTCCTCATTAAATGTTTTACCCAAGAAAGCATTAGATTGGCTGGATTGTGAAGGTTTGGTTCTGAAGCCAAGTAATATTTTGGTTAGGGCATTTGACGGGTCCAAAAGAATGGTACATGGAGAGGTGGATGTCCCTTTTAAGGTTGGTTCCCAGACTTTTGCGTCTATATTCTATGTGATGGATATCCGACCATCTTATTCTTGTTTGCTAGGTCGCCCGTGGATTCATAAGGCTGGGGCAGTGACTTCTACGCTCCATCAGATGTTGAAATATCCAGTGAAGGGAAAGATTGTTACAGTACGAGGGGAAGACGAGTACATGGTGAGCCACCTTAACTCTTTTCGGTATGTGGAGATGGATGGGGAGTTCATTGAAACCCCATGCCAGAACTTTGAAGAGGTTCCCCCAACTCTGGCGTCGACTGAAACTGTTGCTGAAGAATTTCCGATGAAGATGGCTTCCCTCAAGGATGCTAGGGCTGTTATTGAAAAAGGTGGGTGTGCGAATTGGGATCAACTCCCTGACTTTGCACACAAGACTGACAAGTTTGGTTTGGGTTTTATTGCAGAAGCTCAAAGGGCTGTTCGGCGTGCGCGGATTGGAAGACCTCCTTTGTGCATCAGTGATCTGGGAGTGAATGCAATTGAAGATGATGATGAAGAGTCAGATTTCGACAGCTGGATTTACCCGACTACCAACGGTGGCTTGAACAATTGGATGGCGAAGGACTTCGTGCCCGTTTCTTTTATTACACAGTAATAGACTTTTGCTTTGAGACTTGTAATAGACAATTTGAAACTTTACGGCCCGGTGCCTTGCCCGAGACACCGTGGCTTTGTTTGTGAGGGCTTATTATGTGTCATTTCCATATATCATCAATAAAGCATTAGACATTTTTCTTGCATTACAAATTTTACGCTCCCTATTTTTCTTTTCTATCTTGCACTTTATCAAAACAGCTATTTGTCTTACACACACTCACATATCATAATATAGGTCCACATCCACTCTGGATCCCACTGATAACGACTCTGCTACTGCTTGTTATGACTTTGAAAGTCCGATCAGCCAAGCCGAGGACGAAGGTGAGGATGATTGTGAAGTGCCTAGGGAACTTGCTAGACTGTTACTTCAGGAAGAGAGGGCCATACAGCCCCATGAAGAGCTAGTGGAATCAGTGAATCTGGGTACAGAGGAAGACAAGAAAGAGGTCAAGATCGGTGCAAACCTGCAGCCTAGTGTCAAGCAACAGTTGATACAGATGCTGGATGACTATGTTGAGATCTTTGCTTGGTCTTATGAAGATTTTCCTGGGTTGGACATCGACATTGTGGTGCACCGCTTGCCAACCAAAGAAGACTGTCCTCTAGTAAAACAGAAAGTTCGCCGAATGCACCCCAAGATGTCTGAGAAAAATCAAAGCTGAGGTCATGAAACTGTTTGATGCCGGTTTTCTAGCAGTTACTTCTAACTCGCAGTGGGTTACCAACATGGTTCCAGTGCCGAAGAAAGATGGTAAGGTTCGGATGTGTGTGGACTATAGGGATCTGAACAGGGCAAGTCCCAAGGATGATTTCCCTCTGCCTCATATCGATGCTCTAGTTGACAACACCGCACAACATAAGGTCTCTCCTTTATGGATGGTTTTTCTGGTTACAATCAGATTAATATGGCTCCCGAGGACATGGAGAAGACAACTTTTGTTACACAGTGGGGTACCTTTTGCTACAAGGTCATGCCTTTCGGGTTGAAGAATGTTGGGGCAACGTATCAGCGTGCCATGGTCGCTTTATTTCACGACATGATTCACCATGAGATTGAGGTATACGTTGGCGACATGATTGCAAGGTCCCAGACTGAGGAAGAACACCTTGACCATCTCCAGAAGCTATTTGACAGGTTGAAGATGTACAAGCTGAGGTTAAACCCGAACAAGTGCACCTTTGGGGTAAGGTCTGGTAAGCTGCTGGGTTTCGTCGTTAGTGATAAAGGTATTCAAGTGGATCCGGCAAAAGTGAAAGCTATACAGGAAATTCCTGCTCCCCGAACGGAGAAAGAAGTCAGAGGCTTTTTGGGACGTCTAAATTACATTGCCCAATTCATCTCACACCTGACTGCTACCTGTGAGTTAATCTTCAAGCTACTGAAGAAAGATCAAGTGGTAAGATGGAATGATGAATGTCAGGCCACTTACAAAAGGATCAAAGAATATCTCCAAGAGCCACCTATTCGGATGCCTCCAATTGAGGGAAGACCTTTGATCTTATACTTGACAGTACTCGACAATTCGATGGGGTGTGTGCTGGGGCAGCATGACGAGTCTGGCCGAAAAGAGCATGCTATTTACTACCTTAGCAAAAAGTTTACCGACTATGAGACCTGATACTCACTTCTTGAGAAAACTTGTTGCGCTTTGGCATGGGTTGCTCGCCGGCTGAGACAGTATATGCTGACTCACACTACTCTGTTGATATCAAAGATGGACCCAATCAAGTATATCTTCGAGAAGCCTGCCTTGTCCAGAAGAATATCAAGATGGAAGATGATCTTGACTGAGTATGACATCCAATACACGACCCAAAAGGCAATCAAGGGGAGTGTGTTAGCAGATCATTTGGCACATCAGGCAGTGGATGATTACCAGTTGTGATCGGTGGATCTGGAACTGACTATTTAACGCTGGTTCGCGAAATGTCGCGGAAGCAAGAGTCGCCACCGTCTTTTATTTTCTCCAAATGGAAAGGACAAAAGCACAGAAAAATTCCTTAAAGAGATTGCTCTCGGTTCGGGAGGTAGGTTATAGAAAGGGAAGGTGTTAGCACCCTTTCTATCCATGGTTATCCATGGGCTCTTAGATACTTGCTCATTGTGTTTTCAAAAATGGTTTGTTTGCTTTTCAATGTGGGTTTTAAAAAAGTTTCTTTGAAAATTTCAGTTCGACTCTTGTATCGGTCCTCAAGAGTGTTTGAAAAATTGCTTTCTAAAGCTTTTTGAAAATGTGTTGGTGTGAAAAGTATTTTTGAATTTGTTTTTTGAAATTTAGAGCAAGTATCTAGAGTCGTCTACCTACCCTAAGGAATTCGTCTGTGTAAATGTCCTTTAAAGTAGTGCCATCCCACCATTGAGAGGTAGGTAGCACCACCGTTGGAGGTGTTCGGGTCAATTCGAGGTTCGGGACATGGTGATCACCAGAGCAATGGGAAGACACCTTAGAAGCTACCCTCATGCCAGGTTCCCGGATCTAGAGGACTTACTAAGACATCCTCTACTCGACGATCACCTTTCGAGGCAAGGCAACAGTGAGGCGTACCCTAGGGGTGGTGTGTGCGATTTGTGTGTCGTTTTCATTTGCATTTATCTTGTCATGTTATTGGTGTTCTACGCTTGTTTTTATTTTTGTCCATACATTCTTTCATGCCATTTGTTAACAGTTAAAAATATTGCAGGAAAGTAAAAGTCTAAAGCTATTACAAAAGGCGCGGGTCCACATCGCCAAAATTAAAACCAGGACCCGATTTGACAGAAAATAAAGAAAGTAAAGAAAAGTGCGAGAAAATTAAAAGGTTACATGGCCTTGGGAGAGATACATAAATATTATAAAGAAATAAAATAAATATGCGAACAAGAATTAAATCGAAACGAGGGCGTTGGACCCTTTTTGCAAAATTAAAATTACATGGCATTAATTAATTAAGAAAAAGAAAAGGAGATGTTTTTGGTATTTTTTAATATTTTTAGGATTTAATATGAAAAGGAATTAATTAAATAAATACTAACCCTAATTCTAATGGCTTTTAGTTTATTAAGAAAAGATTGAATTTTAACCTAAATTAACCCTAATTTTTATATACAAATTTAATTATAAAAATAAATATTTAATTATTTAACTATTATGGAATAAAAAAAAAGGATGAAAAATTAATACGAACCCTAATTCTATGTTTTTTAGATTTTTTATTAAAATTAAAACCTAATTTAACTAAGTTTAATTATATATAATTTAATTACAAGAAATATTAAAATAAAATATTTATTATATTTTTCTCTTTTTCTGATTTTTTTTATTGTTTTTTTTATGAAAATAATTAATTAAACAAATAATAGTTAAAAGAAAATAGAATTAAAAAATAACATGGCAAACCTAGGGGGGTTGTAGTCCCCAAAGTGGAGGTTAAGTCCAAGAATTCTGGCCCATTTAGCATGGCCTTGTTGATTTTTCTGGGAACATACACACGCGTTGACTTGGATCCATGATGTTCTTTAGCTCTCAGCCTTGTGATTGATCTTGGGATGGACGTGGCAAGCCTGATTTGGAGGTGTATGGTGCGTCTCAATATGGAATCTGCATGTGAACATTAATTGCAAAATAATATGGGAATACTGAAGACCTGGGGCTCGAACCCAGGTCATGTACTTTACCAACCACTATGCTTGCCACTGGATCAACTCACACGCGTTTAATATATAATAACTAGTAAATATTATAAAAGAAAGTTGGTTAGTAGCTAAAAAACGCGCGCGGATTTTGAATGAACCACTCACGCCTTGACACTGCATCGTCTTCTTCATGTTTGTTTTTCCTGAAAATATAATAAAACATGGCAACGGTTTTTTAAGCGTTCTCTTAGGCATGTTTTGGGAAAATAGCGACTAGCCCTATGACGCTCATAAATTGAGCGCGAGGGTAGCTTCTTCTTCGTCTAAGTGCGCTGATCATGACCATGG
This sequence comes from Vicia faba, assembly GCA_948472305.1. Classification (NCBI taxonomy): domain Eukaryota; kingdom Viridiplantae; phylum Streptophyta; class Magnoliopsida; order Fabales; family Fabaceae; genus Vicia; species Vicia faba. The sequence goes on along the minus strand of OX451737.1, from coordinate 370,734,143 downwards.
TGTCGTGGTGTCCCAATTTTGCCTCATGTTAAAACCCCTAATTTGAAGCTTCCTGAACCCTAAATATTATCAATGGCGAAATCGTATATAATGCATAAAAATACAATTAAACATATGGGTTAGCTTCAGAATTGCATAAGGAGTATGAATCAATGAACAAAATGTCATGAGGATGCCTGCAAATCAAAACACGAATATGCATTTTTCATGAAATATTTTGAGTTCTGTATACCGATTCTTGAGGTTTTGATGAATGTTTTTGATTGGGAATCGTTCAGTGAACCTTCAGGAAGATGTTTGAACAACTATTATACCTTGAATCGTCCTGCAAAGGTGTTTTCAGTTATGGGGTTTTCTTGAAAAAATGCAAGTTTGTGCAAGGGTTTTCTGAGCAGCTGCGTGGTCCAAAGCATTAGGGTTGTGTTCTATGCTTATGTAGGAATGAATTAGGTTAAAGAAATCAAACAAAAAGCTTGGCATTCATGACTTTGAAAGATTTGATTTTCAAGATCTTTTTTCAAATATTTTCCATGTGTTTTTGTACAAATTATGATCAATTCTCTCCAAATCTTTCCCTATTTAATTATACACAAATTATTGAGTAGATTTCATGCACAAAAGGATTGTAAAACTTAGGTTAAATATTTTTCATGTATTTAATTTGATTTAAATGAATTATTATTAATAAAAATTCAAATAAATAAATAAAAAATGAAGAAATACTTCCCTTTGGGCCAAGTGGTCGTGCACATGCCATGGATGATGAATTGTGGAAGAAAAATGAGCCCATTAGCAATTTTAGGTCATTTGAACCAATGTTGACTTTTCAAAATATCCAAAAATTTCCCAACTTCCACAAGGCATAACTTGCTCAATTTTTAAGCTTTTCTCATGTTCTTGGACATTTTGGAAAGTTCTTTGAGTCCTCTAACCAATGCCTTTGGTCCCATGTCATTTTGATTTACCAATCTCAAGTTATGGCCTTTGACTTAAAGTCCCTTTTTGTTGACTTTTGAAAATGACCTATAATGTTAAAATTGATAACTTTTTGTGAGAGCATTTCTTGGACTTGAAGTATGAAGATGATTTGTAGGAAATGTCTTTCTCTTCAAAATGAGCTTTGGATGGAATTTTTCTGATAAACCATGTGAAAGTTATGCCCTGGTCAATTTACAGTTGACTTTTTCAGCTGTCCAAATAAGGAAACTTTTGCATCTTGATGATTTTTGAGCCAAGCTTTGAGAATCATGATCAAGCATTGATCAAATGATGTTTGTGGCTTCAAAATGAGATGTTGACCAAAAATTTGAACTTTTGACTGCCAAATGACCATTTTGCCCCTACAGTTGACTGTAGTGCAATTAGGGTTTTGACTATGCAGTTTTGTGCTGAAAGTCTTGAAACTTGATATGAGGATGCTTGACCATATTTGTAGGCATGTGAGACTTGATTGGACCTTTGGAAACTTCATTTTCTTGATCAGAACACAAACCCTAATTTTAACTGCTTAGGAGGCCCTTGACTGTGCAACCCTTGGGGAATTTTGAAGCTTTGACTTGGCAAATCTTTGAAGAATATGGGAGGGCAAATTTTGGGGTACAACAGTTGCCCCTGTTCAATCTTCTTAGACCTGAGGATGCAGATTGACCGACGTTCCTTTCGTAATCCGAAGGTAGAAGATGATTGAACACTAGAGTGCCCAGAAATTTGCGCTCACATAGTAGCAGTGTGATGGAAATGGGCTTACAGATGCCATTTAGAGATTGATGAATAGGGTGATGGGCTTATAGATGCCATCTGAATGTTGATCGCGTAAGAGATTCCTTAGCGAGAACCTGCATACCTGCAAAAGAAAATGAGTACCTGTCATGTTGCAGGAGCTGGTTTCAGATGCTTGGTATGGATGTGTCCTGACTGGTTACAGGAGCTGAGTCTGGAGCTTCACACGGTGATGAATGAACCAGGGATGGTTACTACCTCAGTATGAACGGTGAGAGAACCTTGGGTGACTTTAACTTCAACAATGCTCGTTGAGAAAATCTTGGTGGGAATTACCATCTTTGCAGTATCGGGAAGAGAACCAATAGGCAATTATAATCTGAAAGGGAATTACATCTCACGCACCGTCGGGGAGAGAACCATAGGAAATCATAACCTGAAAGGGAATTACATCTCACGCACCGTCGGGGAGAGAAACATAGGAAATTATAACCTGAAAGGGAATTACATCTCACGCACCGTCGGGGAGAGAACCATAGGAAATTATAACCTGAAAGGGAATTACATCTCACGCACCGTCGGGAAGAGAACCATAGGAAATTATAACCTGAAAGGGAATTACATCTCACGCACCGTCGGGGAGAGAACCATAGGAAATTATAACCTGAAAGGGAATTACATCTCACGCACCGTCGGGGAGAGAACCATAGGAAATTATAACCTGAAAGGGAATTACATCTCACGCACCGTCGGGGAGAGAACCATAGGAAATTATAACCTGAAAGGGAATTACATCTCACGCACCGTCGGGGAGAGAACCATAGGAAATTATAACCTGAAAGGGAATTACATCTCACGCACCGTCGGGGAGAGAACCATAGGAAATTATAACCTGAAAGGGAATTACATCTCACGCACCGTCGGGGAGAGAACCATAGGAAATTATAACCTGAAAGGGAATTACATCTCACGCACCGTCGGGGAGAGAACCATAGGAAATTATAACCTGAAAGGGAATTACATCTCACGCACCGTCGGGGAGAGAACCATAGGAAATTATAACCTGAAAGGGAATTACATCTCACGCACCGTCGGGGAGAGAACCATAGGAAATTATAACCTGAAAGGGAATTACATCTCACGCACCGTCGGGGAGAGAACCATAGGAAATTATAACCTGAAAGGGAATTACATCTCACGCACCGTCGGGGAGAGAACCATAGGAAATTATAACCTGAAAGGAAATTACATCTCACGCACCGTCGGGGAGAGAACCATAGGAAATTATAACCTGAAAGGGAATTACATCTCACGCACCGTCGGGGAGAGAACCATAGGAAATTATAACCTGAAAGGGAATTACATCTCACGCACCGTCGGGGAGAGAACCATAGGAAATTATAACCTGAAAGGGAATTACATCTCACGCACCGTCGGGGAGAGAACCATAGGAAATTATAATCTCAAAGAAAAACCTGAGATAACCTCTACTGAGTCTTCATCAGAAAAATCTGTTGGGAGTCGATTTAGCTGGACTAGAGAAGGCCTTGGACTGGATAAGAAATCTTTGGAGTCGATTAACTGAACCGGTCTAGGTCTTTAAAAGATGATTGAGAATTTAGCTGAATCCTTCCTGAAAGGTAAAGGTCAGTCATATGCAATGCATGATATGAACCAAGCAATGATGTTCTCAACATAAATGAGATTTGTAGGATATGATGCGTCTATGCATACTATAATGATGTATGTAATGTTTATGTATGTATGTTTTCGTCTAGGAAAGTAGATCCTTGACGGGTGCCGGGAAGTCATATCCTGGGCTGATATTGAAGAATAAGCTTTCGCTTCCGCTGGGGATGATAACTGCAAGGATACCGGTAGGAGAAGATGACTCCGTTGAGGAATAAACTTGGCAAATGGAAGATTTTGCGGGGAGAAAAATACTCTAGCGACCATGCTGGGGAGTGATACTCTGTGGGGAGAGGGATGCTTTTGATGAATTATTGATGGTAACTCGTTGGGGATACCCTTATTGTTGGATGTGTTGATAGACTTTGCTGGGGATAAGAAGATTCTGTCGACGACGATCTTTCCGTGGCTTTTGGCTGAGGATAACCCAGTTATATCCTGTTAAGGAAATAACTCTTTGAATAAAGCCGGGTGACGCGTTCGTGCTCTGCGAGGATGAGCTTCCAGAATTTACTGGGGATAAGCTTACTGTTTGGGGAGATGAATTCCAACTTTCCTGGGGAAACTGGGTTGGACTCTCCTGGGGAGATTTTGAACTGCAGGGAAGTGATTCCTTTGTATGTTGATATACCACCGGGGAACCATCTTTAGATCAAGACTGCCCGGGATGCTTGTTAAGAATATGTATACATGCTGCTGGGGAACGTTGAGATCTATTGGAGGATACTCAACTTCTTTGAGATTTGATAACTCTGCTTGGAGAGAGTATACTGACTTGCTTACTCTCTGGGGAATTAGGATATCTGGTTATGTTCTTTAGCTGAACCTACCCTGGTACCTTGGAGGATAGAACAATCAGATTGCTTAAACCACCCGTTATTGCCCCTGTTTCTATGGGGGAGGCACATGTGGGATGCTGATAATTGTTGAGGGTCAAACCTTCTTCTGGTAGGCAGGTGACAAGATGACAGGACATAGTCGTACGCTTTGATCCCTAACTTTTGCCTGGACCTCCCTTTTGGGTTTTCAGTCCACCGGGATACCCATTTTTGCCCAAGCCGCCTTTTCAGGTTTTCGACTTGCCGGGTGTACAGATTTTTTCATTTCATCCCTCATTTTGCCTGAACCCTTTTGGTTCGCCGGGAAGCCCTTATTTTTGCCTAGGTGTGTCAACCTAGCGGGTCTTTGATTACGCGTAGTATTTTTTCGACTATGTCCGTACTCTTGGAATGTAGGGAATTGCCCCTGTTAGAAGTATTTTGTCCTGCCACCAGAAGGTGTTTGATCAGGCAAGATTTGTTGTTGGAATGCCCCAAGTGACTCAGGCGGAGACTTGCCCCAGGCTATTTGGCCTTTGAGAGATTCTCCGAATCTTGATTGGATTGCCCCAGATGATGGACCATGGTTATGCCTGCCCCTTGATTGGAGGTACTTCTGTTCATTAGGCATTCGTCGTGCGAACTTCTATGCTGTTCAAACAAAAAGTCATATGCAAACAAAGTTATGTTAAAAATGCAAAGCCTATGTCTGTCTTGAAGATTTTGAGAATGCATTCTTTTTCATAAAACAAATGAATGTTTGTAAAACGTGACGTCAACTCCTTCTTTATAGTAAGCCTTAAGGAGTCAGGATACCTTTCGTCACAATATGCTTTCGAACTGACCCATGCTTCAGCTAGGACTTTTAAGGGTTATAACGTGGCTTGGTTCACGGTTTAAGAAACAAAGGATAAAGGCTCAAATTATTTGTACCCACCCGCTCTTCGTGATGTTCTCCAAACCTAAACTCAGTTGATCATACGTTAGACCTTGTTTGAGTCTTTGCTCTGATTTTCCGGTGATGATTCGGATATTGACAGTTTATTTTGACTAGGCAGTCATTTCCTTTGCTGAGGGTTTGTAGGACCTCTTTCTTTTTTTTTGATTTTTTTGTTATCCCTTTCTTTTTTGCCTGACCTGTTTCCTTTTTTTGGAATCACAGTCAGCGGGATGCCCCAGTTTTGTAAGTCTCCTTCATGGGTTTTGACTTAATGGGTTTTTATTTTGAGAAGTAATGACTGCCTGTCTTTCTTGGTTATTCGGAACCATCAATGTCTTCTTTTGTAAGGACCTCTTTGGTGCCATTCGTTATGCACTTGGATCAACTGAGAGACTACCCTGCCCCAGGTTATGATTAAGGGTTTTAAATTTCGAAAAGAAAAACTCCTACTTCTTTGGCTCAGAGGGGTTGACGAGGGATTATCTTCCTTATAACTCCAGTGTTTAGGAATTGAAACAATGCCTGTACCTCATCAGCGGGGTCTGTTCAAAAGCATACTGTAGATTGTGGTATCGTTTTCGTCATCCTCCCTCAAGAGGCTTAGAATTATTAATTAAGAGTTGATCATCAGAAAAAATATGAAAATAATTTGCATTTAGTGAATACGAATATATTGATTCAAAATAGACATAAGCGATGCATTAATGGAATAACAATGTTTAACATGAATAAATGTCTAAACAATCAAAGAACAACACAACTTGAACATTCGAATGAACAAAAGTCTTTTCATCTCAGGGCTTGTCACTTCAAATGGTGAGCCTTGGAGAGATGGTAGAAAAATTCTGCCTGGCCATCTTGTGTGAACTCCAATGCCCCTTCATCAATCAGGTCCTGGATCTTATTCTTCAAAGCCCAACAATCCTCTGTAGCATGCCCCGGGCTATCAGAATGATAAGCGCAGCGAGCGTTGGGGTTATGCTTTGGTGATGTTGTATTTTGAAACTTCGGAGCCTCTTTTAGAGTTACCAGCTTGGTCTCCAGCAACTGTGGCAATATCTGGGATAAGGTCATGCTGAGCCGAGTGAACTGCCTCCTCTCGCTCTTTTGTTGGTTGTGATGTTGAATTTGCGACACTGGAGCCATTTGGGGAGCTCTCTCCTTGCCTCTTTGTCTCAAAGGTGGTCGAATGATGACTGGCTTCTTACCTTTAGACTTTTTCCCCAGCTGGTTACCCTGAAGCAGTTGGTTGACGAGAAACCAGAGCTCATCTTGTCTTTGAGCTAACCCTTGAATAGCAGTCACCTGCCCCAGCATCTGGGCTTTCAATGCATCCACCTCAGCTTGTAGGTGTTTCAGCCTTTCACCCTCAGCACTGTTTCTAACAAAGGTCTCCATGAGAAGTGTCCTTAGCTCCTCCTGCCCCTTGGATAGATTCAGGAGGATTTCCCCGAACCGAGTCTCTTGAGCAAGACAGTCCTGGCTATCTGGTTGGAAGGCCATTGCTGAAATAAACAGCGAGAAAGGTAAGTGACCTGCAACAAAGATACCTGTTATGTAATGATGTGTATGACATGCATGCAATGTTTTCAAGGATCCCGCGGGGTAAACAAGAAAATTTGTTAGCATTGGAATTTATAGCTTGATTGAAGGACACCCATGTTGTTGAGAACTCTTCTTCAAGGGTCAAAGGCTCACCATATCCAGTGGGTCATAGCCTCTGACTTTAGTCATCATGTCTGGTTTTGATTTCCAAACAACCTTGGTTAAGGGAACCTTCTTCAAGAGTCAGAGCTCACCATATCAAGTGGGTCATAGCCTCTGACAACCTTGGCTAGAGGAAAATAAATCCTCTTTGCCCCTTGCTAGACAGTTGGTTCATCGTGACCTGCAGCACAAACCCTTGAGGTCCTTGAAATGGGTTAGGATGTATGCAATGGTATGATGTTATGGTATGCATGGGGTAATGTGAGTAGCCCTGTTATGAGTCGCAATTAAGGACTAAAACAAACCCTGCAAGAAACTTGGTAAACCTTGTTATGAGTCCTGGTTAAGGACTAAAACAAAAACCTGTAGGAAATTCAGTAAACCCTGTTATGAGTCCTAGTTAAGGACTATGGACAAAACTTGCAAAAACTTAGCAAACCCTGCTATGAGTCCCGATTAAGGACTATAAGCAAACCCTGCAAGTAGTTCCTGTGTTAGATAACAAGCATGCAAATAGTCAAGTACGAAGGCACACAAGTCACACAAAAGAGCCCTTAGAGTTTAGGCCAGCATGAGGTCTAGGTATTACCCTCTTGAAGTTGGTGGGTTCAACTTGTCCTATTAGAAGTAACCGGGTTTTAAGGGTCCCAATATCACGGGATTTCTTTCATTGTTCATCGTTTCGATTTAGCCACTGAACTGGCGACCGAAATATTCCAGGAAAGCAACCCTCAATTGAGTGTAGTATCGAGTATCAACCAACCTCGGACTGCACCAAAGTCAGTTATCTCACTACCCTAAAGAGGCCAAGATGGTTCAATTAAGGTTCCTAAGGTCTGTTGTTGCTTCACGACACCACGCGGAGGCCCCGTACTCTCCTTGACTGAACTCAAGGGTTACAGGTACACACCTAAGTGCCACATCAACGTAGCAGACTGTTTCAACCATGTCGGTATACCCCGCACAGTTCCCTCACAGCCTTGTTGCTACTTTCTAAGAAGGTATCCCCAGATCCGGGTTAGGATCCATAGAACTCCCAAGACAGTACCCACAATAATAAAGCAAACAATTCAGACAATTGAAAACACAGTTATGAACTACCCTAAGGTACATCTCACTTTATAAGAGTCCCCAGCAGAGTCGCCAGTTCTGTCATCGGTGGATCTGGAACTGACTGTTTAACGCTGGTTCGCGAAATGTCGCGGAAGCAAGAGTCGCCACCGTCTTTTATTTTCTCCAAATGGAAAGGACAAAAGCACAGAAAAATTCCTTAAAGAGATTGCTCTCGGTTCGGGAGGTAGGTTATAGAAAGGGAAGGTGTTAGCACCCTTTCTATCCATGGTTATCCATGGGCTCTTAGATACTTGCTCATTGTGTTTTCAAAAATGGTTTGTTTGCTTTTCAATGTGGGTTTTAAAAAAGTTTCTTTGAAAATTTCAGTTCGACTCTTGTATCGGTCCTCAAGAGTGTTTGAAAAATTGCTTTCGAAAGCTTTTTGAAAATGTGTTGGTGTGAAAAGTATTTTTGAATTTGTTTTTTGAAATTTAGAGCAAGTATCTAGAGTCGTCTACCTACCCTAAGGAATTCGTCTGTGTAAATGTCCTTTAAAGTAGTGTCATCCCACCATTGAGAGGTAGGTAGCACCACCGTTGGAGGTGTTCGGGTCAATTCGAGGTTCGGGATATGGTGATCACCAGAGCAATGGGAAGACACCTTAGAAGCTACCCTCATGCCAGGTTCCCGGATCATGAGGACTTACTAAGACATCCTCTACTCGACGATCACCTTTCGAGGCAAGGCAACAGTGAGGCGTACCCTAGGGGTGGTGTGTGCGATTTGTGTGTCGTTTTCATTTGCATTTATCTTGTCATGTTATTGGTGTTCTACGCTTGTTTTTATTTTTGTCCATACATTCTTTCATGCCATTTGTTAACAGTTAAAAATATTGCAGGAAAGTAAAAGTCTAAAGCTATTACAAAAGGCGCGGGTCCACATCGCCAAAATTAAAACCAGGACCCAATTTGACAGAAAATAAAGAAAGTAAAGAAAAGTGCGATAAAATTAAAAGGTTACATGGCCTTGGGAGAGATACATAAATATTATAAAGAAATAAAATAAATATGCGAACAAGAATTAAATCGAAACGAGGGCGTTGGACCCTTTTTGCAAAATTAAAATTACATGGCATTAATTAATTAAGAAAAAGAAAAGGAGATGTTTTTGGTATTTTTTAATATTTTTAGGATTTAATATGAAAAGGAATTAATTAAATAAATACTAACCCTAATTCTAATGGCTTTTAGTTTATTAAGAAAAGATTGAATTTTAACCTAAATTAACCCTAATTTTTATATACAAATTTAATTATAAAAATAAATATTTAATTATTTAACTATTATGGAATAAAAAAAAAGGATGAAAAATTAATACGAACCCTAATTCTATGTTTTTTAGATTTTTTATTAAAATTAAAACCTAATTTAACTAAGTTTAATTATATATAATTTAATTACAAGAAATATTAAAATAAAATATTTATTATATTTTTCTCTTTTTCTGATTTTTTTATTGTTTTTTTTATGAAAATAATTAATTAAACAAATAATAGTTAAAAGAAAATAGAATTAAAAAATAACATGGCAAACCTAGGGGGGTTGTAGTCCCCAAAGTGGAGGTTAAGTCCAAGAATTCTGGCCCATTTAGCATGGCCTTGTTGATTTTTTCTGGGAACATACACACGCGTTGACTTGGATCCATGATGTTCTTTAGCTCTCAGCCTTGTGATTGATCTTGGGATGGACGTGGCAAGCCTGATTTGGAGGTGTATGGTGCGTCTCAATATGGAATCTGCATGTGAACATTAATTGCAAAATAATATGGGAATACTGAAGACCTGGGGCTCGAACCCAGGTCATGTACTTTACCAACCACTATGCTTGCCACTGGATCAACTCACACGCGTTTAATATATAATAACTAGTAAATATTATAAAAGAAAGTTGGTTAGTAGCTAAAAAACGCGCGCGGATTTTGAATGAACCACTCACGCCTTGACACTGCATCGTCTTCTTCATGTTTGTTTTTCCTGAAAATATAATAAAACATGGCAACGGTTTTTTAAGCGTTCTCTTAGGCATGTTTTGGGAAAATAGCGACTAGCCCTATGACGCTCATAAATTGAGCGCGAGGGTAGCTTCTTCTTCGTCTAAGTGCGCTGATCATGACCATGGTGCCGTGGTGTCCCAATTTTGCCTCATGTTAAAACCCCTAATTTGAAGCTTCCTGAACCCTAAATATTATCAATGGCGAAATCGTATATAATGCATAAAAATACAATTAAACATATGGGTTAGCTTCAGAATTGCATAAGGAGTATGAATCAATGAACAAAATGTCATGAGGATGCCTGCAAATCAAAACACGAATATGCATTTTTCATGAAATATTTTGAGTTCTGTATACCGATTCTTGAGGTTTTGATGAATGTTTTTGATTGGGAATCGTTCAGTGAACCTTCAGGAAGATGTTTGAACAGCTATTATACCTTGAATCGTCCTGCAAAGGTGTTTTCAGTTATGGGGTTTTCTTGAAAAAATGCAAGTTTGTGCAAGGGTTTTCTGAGCAGCTGCGTGGTCCAAAGCATTAGGGTTGTGTTCAATGCTTATGTAGGAATGAATTAGGTTAAAGAAATCAAACAAAAAGCTTGGCATTCATGACTTTGAAAGATTTGATTTTCAAGATCTTTTTTCAAATATTTTCCATGTGTTTTTGTACAAATTATGATCAATTCTCTCCAAATCTTTCCCTATTTAATTATACACGAATTATTGAGTAGATTTCATGCACAAAAGGATTGTAAAACTTAGGTTAAATATTTTTCATGTATTTAATTTGATTTAAATGAATTATTATTAATAAAAATTCAAATAAATAAATAAAAAATGAATAAATACTTCCCTTTGGGCCAAGTGGTCGTGCACATGCCATGGATGATGAATTGTGGAAGAAAAATGGGCCCATTAGCAATTTTAGGTCATTTGAACCAATGTTGACTTTTCAAAATATCCAAAAATTTCCCAACTTCCACAAGGCATAACTTGCTCAATTTTTAAGCTTTTCTCATGTTCTTGGACATTTTGGAAAGGTCTTTGAGTCCTCTAACCAATGCCTTTTGTCCCATGTCATTGTGATTTACCAATCTCAAGTTATGGCCTTTGACTTAAAGTCCCTTTTTGTTGACTTTTGAAAATGACCTATAATGTTGAAATTGATAACTTTTTGTGAGAGAATTTCTTGGACTTGAAGTATGAAGATGAGTTGTAGGAAATGTATTTCTCTTCAAAATGAGCTTTGGATGGAATTTTTCTGATAATCCATGTGAAAGTTATGCCCTGGTCAATTTACAGTTGACTTTTTCAACTGTCCAAATAAGGAAACTTTTGCATCTTGATGATTTTTGAGCCAAGCTTTGAGAATCATGATCAAGCATTGATCAAATGATGTTTGTGGCTTCAAAATGAGATGTTGACCAAAAATTTGAACTTTTGACTGCCTAATAACCATTTTGCCCCTACAGTTGACTGTAGTGCAATTAGGGTTTTGACTGTGCAGTTTTGTGCTGAAAGTCTTGAAACTTGATATGAGGATGCTTGACCATATTTTTAGGCATGTGAGACTTGATTGGACCTTTGGAAACTTCATTTTCTTGATCAGAACACAAACCCTAATTTTAACTGCTTAGGAGACCCTTGACTGTGCAACCCTTGGGGAATTTTGAAGCTTTGACTTGGCAAATCTTTGAAGAATATGGGAGGGCAAATTTTGGGGTACAACAGTTGCCCCTGTTCAATCTTCTTAGACCTGAGGATGCAGATTGGCCGACGTGCCTTTCGTAATCCGAAGGTAGAAGATGATTGAACACTAGAGTGCCCAGAAATTTGCGCTCACATAGTAGCAGTGTGATGGAAATGGGCTTACAGATGCCATTTAGAGATTGATGAATAGGGTGATGGGCTTATAGATGCCATCTGAATGTTGATCGCGTAAGAGATTCCTTAGCGAGAACCTGCATACCTGCAAAAGAAAATGAGTACCTGTCATGTTGCAGGAGCTGGTTTCAGATGCTTGGTATGGATGTGTCCTGACTGGTTACAGGAGCTGAGTCTGGAGCTTCACACGGTGATGAATGAACCAGGGATGGTTACTACCTCAGTATGAATGGTGAGAGAACCTTGGGTGACTTTAACTTCACAAACGCTCGTTGAGAAAATCTTGGTGGGAATTACCATCTTTGCAGTATCGGGAAGAGAACCAATAGGCAATTATAATCTGAAAGGGAATTACATCTCACGCACCGTCGGGGAGAGAACCATAGGAAATCATAACCTGAAAGGGAATTACATCTCACGCACCGTCGGGGAGAGAACCATAGGAAATCATAACCTGAAAGGGAATTACATCTCACGCACCGTCGGGGAGAGAACCATAGGAAATTATAACCTGAAAGGGAATTACATCTCATGCACCGTCGGGAAGAGAGCCATAGGAAATTATAACCTGAAAGGGAATTACATCTCACGCACCGTCGGGGAGAGAACCATAGGAAATTATAACCTGAAAGGGAATTACATCTCACGCACCGTCGGGGAGAGAACCATAGGAAATTATAACCTGAAAGGGAATTACATCTCACGCACCGTCGGGGAGAGAACCATAGGAAATTATAACCTGAAAGGGAATTACATCTCACGCACCGTCGGGGAGAGAACCATAGGAAATTATAACCTGAAAGGGAATTACATCTCACGCACCGTCGGGGAGAGAACCATAGGAAATTATAACCTGAAAGGGAATTACATCTCACGCACCGTCGGGGAGAGAACCATAGGAAATTATAACCTGAAAGGGAATTACATCTCACGCACCGTCGGGGAGAGAACCATAGGAAATTATAACCTGAAAGGGAATTACATCTCACGCACCGTCGGGGAGAGAACCATAGGAAATTATAACCTGAAAGGGAATTACATCTCACGCACCGTCGGGGAGAGAACCATAGGAAATTATAACCTGAAAGGGAATTACATCTCACGCACCGTCGGGGAGAGAACCATAGGAAATTATAACCTGAAAGGGAATTACATCTCACGCACCGTCGGGGAGAGAACCATAGGAAATTATAACCTGAAAGGGAATTACATCTCACGCACCGTCGGGGAGAGAACCATAGGAAATTATAACCTGAAAGGGAATTACATCTCACGCACCGTCGGGGAGAGAACCATAGGAAATTATAACCTGAAAGGGAATTACATCTCACGCACCGTCAGGGAGAGAACCATAGGAAATTATAACCTGAAAGGGAATTACATCTCACGCACCGTCGGGGAGAGAACCATAGGAAATTATAACCTGAAAGGGAATTACATCTCACGCACCGTCGGGGAGAGAACCATAGGAAATTATAATCTCAAAGAAAAACCTGAGATAACCTCTACTGAGTCTTCATCAGAAAAATCTGTTGGGAGTCGATTTAGCTGGACTAGAGAAGGCCTTGGACTGGATAAGAAATCTTTGGAGTCGAGTAACTGAACCGGTCTAGGTCTTTAAAAGATGATTGAGAATTTAGCTGAATCCTTCCTGAAAGGTAAAGGTCAGTCATATGCAATGCATGATATGAACCAAGCAATGATGTTCTCAACATAAATGAGATTTGTAGGATATGATGCGTCTATGCATACTATAATGATGTATGTAATGTTTATGTATGTATGTTTTCGTCTAGGAAAGTAGATCCTTGACGGGTGTCGGGAAGTCATATCCTGGGCTGATATTGAAGAATAAGCTTTCGCTTCCGCTGGGGATGATAACTGCAAGGATACCGGTAGGAGAAGATGACTCCGTTGAGGAATAAACTTGGCAAATGGAAGATTATGCGGGGAGAAAAATACTCTAGCGACCATGCTGGGGAGTGATACTCTGTGGGGAGAGGGATGCTTTTGCTGAATTGTTGATGGTAACTCGCTGGGGATACCCTTATTGTTGGAAGTGTTGATAGACTTTGCTGGGGATAAGAAGATTCTGTCGACGACGATCTTTCCGTGGCTTTTGGCTGAGGATAACCCAGTTATATCCTGTTAAGGAAATAACTCTTTGAATAAAGCCGGGTGACGCGTTCGTGCTCTGCGAGGATGAGCTTCCAGAATTTACTGGGGATAAGCTTACTGTTTGGGGAGATGAATTCCAACTTTCCTGGGGAAACTGGGTTGGACTCTCCTGGGGAGATTTTGAACTGCAGGGAAGTGATTCCTTTGTATGTTGATATACCGCCGGGGAACCATCTTTAGATCAAGACTGCCCGGGATGCTTGTTAAGAATATGTATACATGCTGCTGGGGAACGTTGAGATCTATTGGAGGATACTCAACTTCTTTGAGATTTGATAACTCTGCTTGGAGAGAGTATACTGACTTGCTTACTCTCTGGGGAATTAGGATATCTGGTTATGTTCTTTAGCTGAACCTACCTTGGTACCTTGGAGGATAGAACAATCAGATTGCTTAAACCACCCGTTATTGCCCCTGTTTCTATGGGGGAGGCACATGTGGGATGCTGATAATTGTTGAGGGTCAAACCTTCTTCTGGTAGGCAGGTGACAAGATGACAGGACATAGTCGTACGCTTTGATCCCTAACTTTTGCCTGGACCGCCCTTTCGGGTTTTCAGTCCACCGGGATACCCATTTTTGCCCAAGCCGCCTTTTCAGGTTTTCGACTTGCCGGGTGTACAGATTTTTTCATTTCATCCCTCATTTTGCCCGAACCCTTTTGGTTCGCCGGGAAGCCCTTATTTTTGCCTAGGTGTGTCAACCTAGCGGGTCTTTGATTACGCGTAGTATTTTTTCGACTATGTCCGTACTCTTGGAATGTAGGGAATTGCCCCTGTTAGAAGTATTTTGTCCTGCCACCAGAAGGTGTTTGATCAGGCAAGATTTGTTGTTGGAATGCCCCAAGTGACTCAGGCGGAGACTTGCCCCAGGCTATTTGGCCTTTGAGAGATTCTCCGAATCTTGATTGGATTGCCCCAGATGATGGACCATGGTTATGCCTGCCCCTTGATTGGAGGTACTTCTGTTCATTAGGCATTCGTCGTGCAAACTTCTATGATGTTCAAACAAAAAGTCATATGCAAACAAAGTTATGTTAAAAATGCAAAGCCTATGTCTGTCTTGAAGATTTTGAGAATGCATTCTTTTTCATAAAACAAATGAATGTTTGTAAAACGTGACGTCAACTCCTTCTAAGAGATAACCTTTAAACACTTCCCAAGAGAGGAGAATCAGTTAGCAGACGCGTTACCTACTATGTATTCTATGTTCAAAGTCAGGTGGGACAATGAGGCTCCCCGGATTACCATTGAAAGGTTGGACGAACCCGCACATTGTTGTGATATCGAGACTGAAGAGGTAGTAGATAAACCCTAGTTTCACGAGGTAAAGAGGTATCTTGATGCTCAAGAGTACCCCGAGGGTGCATATGTTAACGATAAAAAGTTTCTAAGAAGATTCACGGAGAAGTTCTTCATCAGCAATGGCATCCTGTACAAGTGTAACCATGATTCAACCTTGCTGCGGTGTGTGGATAAGAACGAGGCAGAAAGGACCATGGAAGAGTTACATGAAGGTACTTTCGGAACTCATTCCAGTGGACATACCATGGCAAAGAAAATCCTATGGACAGGATATTATTGGTCTACTATGGAAGCCGATTGTTATCAGCATTCTCGGACCTGTCATAAGTGCCAAGTCTACGCTGATAAGGTGCATATACCTCCAGTTCCTCTGAATGTCTTGACGGCTCCTTGGCCTTTTGCAATGTGGGGCATCGATATGATTGGTGAGATCAGAACAACTGCATCCAACGGGCATCGTTTCATCCTGGTAGCAATTGATTACTTTACAAAATGGGTTGAAGCAGCTTCCTTTGCTATAGTAACCAAGAACGTTGTGGCGCGGTTTATTTGGCACAACTTGATCTGTCGATATGGTGTACCAGAGAGGATCATTACAAACAATGGTACAATTCTCAACAATACAATGATCACCGAGCTCTGCAAGCAGTTTAATATACAACATCACAACTCTTCTCCCTACCGGCCGAAGATGAATGGGGCGGTTGAAGCAACTAATAAGAATATCAAGAAGATTGTGCAGAAAATGACGGTGACATACAAAGATTGGCACGAGATATTACCGTTTGCTCTTCATGGGTACCGTACCTCAGCGCGGACATCAACAGGGGAAACACCTTATTCCTTGGTATATGGCATGGAGGCATTCTTGCCCATTAAAGTTCAGATACCCTCTCTTCGGATTATAAAAGATGCAGGTTTGAGCGAGGACGATTGGATTTAGACCCGGCTTGATCAGCTGAACCTAATTGATGAAAAGAGACTTACTGCTATTTATCATGGTCATACGTATCAAAAGCGTATGATCAAGGCGTTTAACAAGAAAGTTAGACGACAAGAGTATCAAGTTGGGGATCTGGTGATCAAACACATCATACTGCCGCAAGGTGATCCCAGGGGAAAATGGACCCCTACTTACGAAGGGCCATTTGTGGTTAAGAACATTTTCTCAGGAGGATCTATGATTCTAACCACCATGGATAGGGACGACCTTCCTCACCCCGTCAATGCAGACATAGTGAAAAAATACTACGCATAATCAAAGACCCGCTAGGTTGACTGGCCTAGGCAAAAATAAGGGCTTCCCGACGAACCAAAAGGGTTCAGGCAAAAATAAGGGATGAAAATGAAAAAAAACCGTACACCCGGAAAGTCGAAAACCTGAAAAGGCGGCTTGGGCAAAAAAGGGTATCCCGGTGGACTGAAAACCCGAAAGGGCGGTCCAGGAAAAAATTAGGGATCAAAGTGTAACACTATGTCTCATTGGATCATCTTTCAACCAGACTTCGGTATCGACTATTAAGCTCGGACGACACTAATCAATTTGATCTACCTTCAACCAAGTAGCAAAGTGATGAGACACTCAAATATATAAAGGCAATAGTTGAGTTAGAACCCAGTGGGATTGTTCACATAACTGTTTTCCTTTCTTTTACACAAATTGTATAAATTTTGTTTGTTCGGCGGTGTTCTCTTACTAGGACGTCAGCCTCTTGTAAAAAAACGCCAATTTTCAGGCCAACTTCAAAGTCAATACAATTCAGTTTCACAATGAAATTTCAAATTGTTTTTTCTTTTCTGTTTTGTTTTGCAAGAACCTCCAATGTTCATTTTGGATATATGCATTTGACATTAATTGTTGCTCATAAATATTTACGTGCGAAACAAAAGACGATTACTCACAGTATCAGGAAAAGGGGCAAACAAGAAATGTCTGAGCCTTACAGTTGCTTTATTCATCAGGTACAGGGATAGACCTAGCTGAAGAATATGACTAAAATGCATACACTCCCCACAGAGTAGGAAGTACCAGAATACATTATTATCAACTCTCCCCAGCTGAGGTTCGCAATCGCGAATGAGTCGGTAAGATTCTCCCCAAGCAGAGTTCATCTATCACCAGCACTAGAAGATTACCCCCAGTGGAGTCTGGAAGATTATCCCCAGCGGAGCCTAGAAGATTATCCCCAGCGGAGCCTAGAAGATTATCCCTAGCGGAGTTCATTTCTTTCACAAACAGAAACTTTATCCCCGACAGAGTTCATCATCGCCAGCATCGGTAAGTCATCCCCGGCCGAGGGTATTTCTCCAAAAATCAGCAAATCCTCAGCGGAGCATCTCTTCCCCACAGAGTCGTTCTCTCACCAATGTATTCTCCAGCAATATTATTCTCCAAATCATCTTCAGTCTTTATCCCTAGCGAGTGAAACTCTTCATATTCTCCAGCAGCAATCCTGGATTTATTTTCCCCAGCTAGAGAACATCATATAAAACATTGCATGTCCATACATCATGACATGCGCATACACATCTGTGATCGGTGGATCTGGAACTGACTGTTTTAAAGCTGGTTCGCGAAATGTCGCGGAAGCAAGAGTCGCCACCGTCTTTTATTTTCTCCAAATGGAAAGGACAAAAGCACAGAAAAATTCCTTAAAGGAGATTGCTCTCGGTTCGGGAGGTAGGTTATAGAAAGGGAAGGTGTTAGCACCCTTTCTATCCATGGTTATCCATGGGCTCTTAGATACTTGCTCAATGTGTTTTCAAAAATATTTGCTTGCTTTTCAATTGTGGGTTTTAAAAGTTTCTTTGAAAAAATTCAGTTCGACTCGTACGTCAGAGTGTTTGAAAAATTTGCTTTGAAAGCTTTTGAAAATGTGTTGGTGTGAAAAGATTTCAGTTTATTTTGAAGAGAGCAAGTATCCATGAGTCGTCTACCTACCCTAAGGAATTCGTCTGTGTAAATGTCCTTTAAAGTAGTGCCATCCCACCATTGAGAGGTAGGTAGCACTACCGTTGGAGGTGTTCGGGTCAATTCGAGGTTCGGGGCATGGTGATCACCGGAGCAATGGGAAGACACCTTAGAAGCTACCCTCATGCCAGGTTCCCGGATCATGAGGACTTACTAAGACGTCCTCTACTCGACGACCACCTTTCGAAAGGCAAGGCAACAGTGAGGCGTACCCTAGGGGTGGTGTGTGCGATTCGTGTGTCGTTTTCAGATATTTGTCTTGTCATGTTTATTTGTGTTCTACGCTTGATTTTAATTAGGACATTCATTCTTGCATGCTTATTAACAGTTATAAAGTTTGCGAAAAATAAATCTAAGGCTATTACAAATGGCGCGGGTCCACATCGCCAAAATTAAACCGGACCCGATTTGACGGAAAGTAAATAAAGCAATAAAAGTGCGAAAAAGTATAAATTGTTACAAGGCTTTGGGACATGTACATAATGAATAATAAGCGATAAAGTAAATGTGCAAAATAAAATAATTAAGACAATGGGCGTTGGACCCTTTTGCAAAAAATTAAATTTAATGAGGAATTAGAATTAAAAGAAAAAGAATGTTTTTGGTATTTTTTGTATTTTTTAAGATTTAAAAGACAAAAGAACTTTTTAGAATGAAATTTGAAATGCAAATCCTAATTCTAATGTTTTTTAGTTATTGTGAAAATGTTATATTAATCTAAATTAAACCCTAATTTTTACTTATCTACATTTAATTATAATTATAAAAATAAAATAAATAAATAAATAATATTGTGATAAAAAAAAGGAAAATTTAAAAGGTATAAAAAGTCATTAAACTTAATGCTACATTTTTGGATTTTTAGTTATTAAGAAAGTATTAAAATCTAACCTAAATGCAACCCTAATTAGTTTACAAGTTTAATTATGAAAATTACTAATATTATGGCAAAAAACAAGGAAAGTTAAAAGGAATAAAAAGTCATTAACCTAATGCTATATTTTTGGATTTTTTTATGGAAGAAAGAATTAAAGTTAAAACCTATTTTACTAAATTTATTTACATGTTAATTATTTACAAGAAAATAAACAAAATAAATATTTTTTATGTTTTTATCCTTTTTCTGATTTTTTGTGATGTTTTTATATTTTGTAAAGAAAACAATTAATTAATTAAAACAATGAAAATAAATAGCCTAATAATTAAAAAAACAATAAAACATGAAAAGAAAAGCAAACCAGGGGGGGGGGGGGGGTAGCCCCAATTTAGGAGGTAAGGCCTTAGCATTTCAGGCCCATTTATGTTATGGCCTTGCTGACTTTTTGCTAGCCTGCTTCAGCGTTGACTGGAGTTTATTGTGCTCCTTTGCATCCAAGCCTTTGATTTGAACTGGTGGGACGCGTGGACGAGTGAGATGGTGAGCGTATGGTATACTGGGACGCTCATGCTGCATGGGATTTTACATTGAGGAAAAATATGAAGGAAAGTCAGGACCTGGGTCTCGAACCCAGGTCACGTGGATTGCCAATACACCTCATTGCCACTGGATCACTAACACGCATTTGTTAAATAAACATACAATGAATAATATAATATAAAACAATGCATCAGTGGTTTAAAGCGCGAAAATTCAAATTTATCCAATCAGTACACGCCACTTCATCATCTTCCCCATGGCTTCGTTTTGCCTGAAAAGAACAAAAGTATTAGGCAACGGTTTTTACACCGTTGCAGAAAGTGGCATACGAGAAAATAACGACTAGGCCCTGAGGCCCTATAAATTAATCGCGATGACGGATTCTTGTTCGTTGGAGTGTGCCGGTTTGAATGGTCTAAGTCTGGAAAGCTAATTTTTCTTCAATTGAAAAGCCCTAATTCTGAGCTTTATGAACCCTAAAAAATTAACAATGGTAAACATCCATATACGGCACGAAAACAAAATTGGATCACATGGTTAGCTTCAGAATATGCTTATTAGTATGAATGCATCAATAAAAAACAATGAGAATGCCTTAAACATGGAACACGATCATGCATTTTTCTGGAAACTGTTTGAGTTCATGATACCGGTTACAGGCGTTTTGGCTTGTTGTTTGTGATTGGTACACGTTCAGAATTAGTCAAGGAAGCTATTGGAATAAGACTTAGGGCTTCAATCCTCTTCTAAGGTTGATTTCAGATTTGAGTTTTTATCGAAAAATTTCAATGTTGCAATCAGCTTTTTAGCGCAGCCTTTGATGTGTTATGGTTAGGGTTTGACTTGGTGCTTATGATGGAAGAGAATTAGCTTGTTAGTTGGCCTTAATTCATGCTCATGAAAGAACTAGTCCTAGGGTTTTCACCATTAACCAATTTTCCTTCTTTTAAGCCAAGACCAAGACTTAGTGTGCAATTTAACCCTAGCCTGAGTTTTTGAGTTGGCCCATGATATATGGAAGTTGTCCAAATTCAAATGACACTATTCCATTGGTTTTTGAATTTTATTTAAATTTTTAAAGATTTAAAATGAATTAAATTATCAAAAATTAAATAAAATAGAAAAATCAATATTTGGTCTTGAAATTAATCATGGGACACGTGTGTGGCATGACAAGGATGAATCAAGTGGAAGAAAGTGGGCCCTTTTGTCAAAAATTGGAGTTTCAAGGATAGTTGACTTTTGCCATTTCACAAAAATTTCCCAACTTCTACAAGGCATAACTCGCTCAATTTTTAAGCTTTTCACATGTTCTTGGACATTTTGGAAAGGTCTTTGAGTCCTCTAACCAATGCCTTTGGTCCCATGTCATTTTGATTTACCAATCTCAAGTTATGGTCTTTGACTTAAAGTCCCTTTTTGTTGACTTTTGAAAATGACCTATAATGTTGAAATTGATAACTTTTTGTGAGAGCATTTCTTGGACTTGAAGTATGAGGATGAGTTGTAGGAAATGTCTTTCTCTTCAAAATGAGCTTTGGATGGAATTTTTCTGATAATCCATGTGAAAGTTATGCCCTGGTCAATTTCAGTTGACTTTTTCAGCTGTCCAAATATAGCAACTTTTGCATCTTTGATGATTTCTGAGCCAAATTTTGAGAATCATGATCAAGCATTGATCAAATGATGTTTGTGGCTTCAAAATGATATGTTGACCAAAAATTTGAACTTTTGACTGCCAAATGACCATTTTGCCCCTACAGTTGACTGTAGTGCAATTTAGGGTTTTGACTGTGCAATCTTGAGCTGAATGCCTTGAAACTTGATATGAGGATGCTTGACCATGTTTGTAAGCATATGGGACTTGATTGGGCCTTTGAACACTCCATTTTCTTGATCAGCACACAAACCCTAGTTTTGACTGTATGGGAGACTGTTGCACTGCACAACCCTTGGGGAACTTTGTAGCTTGGCTTGGCAATTTCTTGAGGAATATGGGAGGGCAAATTTTGGGGTATAACAGTTGCCCCTGTTCAATCTTCTTAGACTGAGGATGCAGATTGGCTGACGTGTCTTTCGTAATCCGAGGGTAGAAGATGATTGGACACTAGAGTGCCCGGAAATTTGCGCTCACATAGTGGCAGTGGTGGTGGAATGGGTTTATAAATGCCATCTGGATGTTTGATTGCGTAAGAGATTCCTTGGCGAGAACCTGTATACCTGCAAAACAGAAAATGAGTACCTGACACGTTGCAGGAGCCGATTTTTTTTTTTTTTTAGATGCCTGGTATAGATGTGTCTTGACTGGTTACAGGAGCTGAGTCTGGAGCTTCAAACGACGATGAAAGAACCAGGGATGATTACTTCCTTAGCATGAATGGTAAGAGAGCCTTGGGCGACTTTAACTTCAACAACGCTCGTTGAGAAAAATCTGGGGTGTCTTCTACTGGGATAAGAATCAGGGAGATCTTAGGGTCGATCTGACTGAACCAGAGAGGCCTTTGACTGGGTAAGAATCAGGAAAATCTTGGGACGATATAACTGAACCGGTCTAGGTCTTGAAATGTCTTCAACTGGATAAGCATCAGGAAAATCTTGGGACGATTTAACTGAACCAGAGAAGGCCTTTGACTGGATAAGCATCAAAAAAATCTTAAGGTCGATTTAACTGAACCGGTCTAGGTCTTGAAATGTCTTCAACTGGATAAGCATCAGGGAGATCTTAGGGTCGATCTGACTGAACCAGAGAAGGCCTTTGACTGGATAAGCATCAGGAAAATCTTGGGACGATTTAACTGAACCGGTCTAGGTCTTGAAATGTCTTCAACTGGATAAGCATCAGGGAGATCTTAGGGTCGATCTGACTGAACCAGAGAAGGCCTTTGACTGGATAAGCATCAGGAAAATCTTGGGACGATTTAACTGAACCGGTCTAGGTCTTGAAATGTCTTCAACTGGATAAGCATCAGGGAGATCTTAGGGTCGATCTGACTGAACCAGAGAAGGCCTTTGACTGGATAAGCATCAAGAAAATCTTGGGACGATTTAACTGAACCGGTCTAGGTCTTGAAATGTCTTCAACTGGATAAGCATCAGGGAGATCTTAGGGTCGATCTGACTGAACCAGAGAAGGCCTTTGACTGGATAAGCATCAAGAAAATCTTGGGACGATTTAACTGAACCGGTCTAGGTCTTGAAATGTCTTCAACTGGATAAGCATCAGGGAGATCTTAGGGTCGATCTGACTGAACCAGAGAAGGCCTTTGACTGGATAAGCATCAGGAAAATCTTGGGACGATTTAACTGAACCGGTCTAGGTCTTGAAATGTAGCTTGAGAACTTAAATGGATCTTTCCTGAAAGGTAAAAGTCAGTCATATGCAATGCATGATATGGATCAAGCAATGATGTTCTCAACATAAATGAGATTTGTATGATGCAGTGCGTTATGCATGCTATAATGATGTATGTGATGTTTTATGTATGTTTTCGTCTAGGAAAGTAAATCCTTGACGGGTGCCGGGAAGTCGTATCCTGGGCTGATATTGAGGAATAGGTTTTACTTCCGCTGGGGATGATAGTAGTTGCAAGGATACCGGTAGGAGACGATGCCTCCGTTGCGGAATAAACTTGGCGAATGGAAGATTCTGTGGGGAGAGAAGATACTCTAGCGATCATGCTGGAAAGCAATACTCTGTGGGAAGAGTGATGCCTTGCTGAATGTTGATAGTAACTCTGTTGGGGATACCGTTGTTGTATTGGAAGTGTGAATAGACTTCACTGGGGATAGGAAAGAACTACGTTGACGACGACCTTCCCTTGGCTTTTGGCTGAGGATAACCCAGTTATACCCTGTTGAGGAAATAACTCTTTAAATCAAGCCAGACGACGCGTTCGCGTTCTGCGAGGGGATAAGCTTCCAGAATTTACTGGGGATAAGCTTACTGCTTGGGGAGATGAATTCCATCTTTCCTGGGGAACTTGGATGGGACTCTCCTGGGGAAATTTTGATAGTTTTGATATGCTGGGGAAGTGATTCCTTTGATGTATGCCGCCGGGGAACAATCTTTAGACCAAGACTGCCGGGGATGCTTGCTAAGAATATATGCTGCTGGGGGAAGATTGGGATCTACTGGAGGATACCCAATTTCCTTGAGACTTGTTAACTTTGTTTGGGGAAGAATGCACTGACTTGCTGTCTCACTCTCTGGGGAATTTAAGATGCCTGGTTAGGTTCTTTAGCTGAACCTACTTTGGTACCTTGGAGGATAGAACAATTAGACTGCCCAGACAACTCTCTATTGCCCCTGTTTCTAGTGTCACCTGCAATTAATTCTTTGTTTCATATGCAAATATTTATGAGCTAGCAAATTATTGTCAATGCATATATCATAAATTGAACCTTGGACGTTCTTCGCAAAACAAAACAGAAAAAGAAAAAACAGTTGGCACGTTGAACTAAAAAGTATATTTGTATTGATTTTGAATAGCCTGTGAATAGGCGTTTTATGTACAAGAGGCTGACGTCCTAGTAAGAGAAACGTCGCCGAACAAGAGAGTTTATACAAGTTTTGTACAAAAGAAAATAAAACAGCTGTGTGAAAGATGAATGATCCACTGGGTTTCAACTCTGCTATCGCCTTTATAACTCTGAGCGTCTCATCACTTGATGACCTTGGTTGAATGTGAAGCTGACTGATCGATGCCGTCTGAACTTGATGTAGATACCGGATTCTGGATGCAAAGTGATCCAATGAGACATAGTATTACGCTTTTATCCCTAATTTTTGCCTGGACCGCCCTTTCGGGTTTTCAGTCCACCGGGATACCCATTTTTGCCCAAGCCGCCTTTTCAGGTTTTCGACTTGCCGGGTGTACAGATTTTTCATTTTCATCCCTTCATTTTGCCCGAACCCTTTTGGTCCGACGGGAAGCCCTAATTTTTGCCTAGGCATGTCAGCCTAGCGGGTCTTTTTTCATGCGTAGTATTTTTTAACTATGTCTGCATTGGCGGGATGAGGAAGGTCGTCACCATCCATGTTGGTTAATATCATTGCTCCTCCTGAGAACACATGCTTAACCACAAATGGCCCTTCGTACGTAGGGGTCCATTTGCCCCTTGGATCACTCTGAGGAAGGATGATTCGCTTGATCACCAGATCCCCGACTTGATATTCCTGTGGTCGGACCTTTTTGTTAAATGCCCTAATCATTCGTTTCTGATACGTCTGACCATGACAGATAGCAGCAAGTCTCTTTTCGTCAATAAGGTTGAGCTGATCAAGTCGTGTCTGGATCCAATCATCTTCATTCAGATTTGCATCCTTCATTATCCGGAGAGAAGGAATTTGTACTTCGATCGGCAAGACTGCCTCCATGCCATAAACCAGAGAGAAAGGAGTTGCCCCGATTGACGTCCTAGCTGAGGTACGATACCCATGCAGAGCGAACGGTAACATCTCGTGCCAATCTTTATATGTTATTGTCATCTTCTGCACGATCTTCTTGATGTTTTTATTAGCTGCTTCTACAGCCCCATTCATCTTCGGTCTGTAAGGAGAAGAATTGTGGTGCTGTATCTTGAACTGTTCGCAGAGTTCGGCGATCATCTTATTGTTCAGATTGGTACCGTTATCTGTAATAATCCGCTCAGGGACACCGTACCGACAGATCAGGTTTTGTCGAATGAATCGTGCCACAACAGTCTTGGTTACCGTAGCATAGGATGTTGCCTCAACCCACTTCGTAAAATAATCAATTGCCACTAGGATGAAGCGATGTCCATTAGATGCCGTAGGTTTAATCTCACCGATCATGTCTATGCCCCACATTGCGAATGGCCAAGGCGCAGTCAGAACATTCAGGGGGACCGGAGGAACATGCACCTTGTCTGCATAAATCTGGCACTTGTGGCATGTCCTGGAATGTTGGTAACAGTCAGCTTCCATTGTAGACCAGTAATATCCTGCCCGTAGGATTTTCTTAGCCATAGTGTGTCCACTGGAATGCGTACCAAAGGTCCCTTCATGTAGCTCCTCCATGATTCTTTTTGCTTCAGTCTTATCCACACAACGCAGTAAGGTTGAATCATGGTTTCGCTTGTACAAGATGCCGTTGCTAAGAAAGAACTTGGCTGCAAACCTCCTCAGGAATTTCTTATCATTGACAGATGCTCCTTCAGGGTATTCCTGTGCTTCCAGATATCTCTTCACTTCGTGGTACCAAGGCTTCTCAGTCACCAATTCGGTTTCGAGATCACAACAGTATGTCGGTTCGTCCAGTTTCCAGATGATGATCCGGGGAGCTTCATTATCCCATTTAACCTTGAACATTGAAGACATTGTAGCTAACGCGTCCGCCAACTGATTCTCTTCTCTTGGAAAGTGCTCAAATGTTATCTCTGTGAAGTGGGGGATCAGGGCCAACACACATTCTCTGTAAGGAATCAAGTTTGGGTGTTTCGTATCCCACTCTCCTTTAATCTGATTGATCACAAGAGCGGAATCTCCGAAGACACTCAGAAATTTGATCCTCAGGTCGACCGCAGCTTGAAGACCCATAATACACGCTTCATACTCCGCCACGTTGTTGGTACAGTTGAAACACAGTCGGGCGGTGAGTGGAGTATGAGTACCTTGTGGAGATACGATTATGGCGCCGATACCATTTCCCAAAGCATTGGAGGCTCCGTCAAAGTGCATAGACCATCGGGATCCTGGTTCAGGTCCTTCATCCGGTCCAGGTATTTCACAGTCAGTTACTATCATAATGCTTTCATCTGGAAACTCGAAGTTCATTGATTGGTAGTCATCCACAGCTTGATGTGCTAAGTGGTCTGCCAATACACTTCCCTTGATGGCTTTTTGGGTCGTATACTGAATGTCGTATTCCGTCAAGATCATCTGCCATCTTGCAATTCTCCCAGACAGAGCAGGCTTTTCGAATATGTACTTTATAGGATCCATTTTTGAGATTAACAAGGTAGTGTGAGTCAGCATATACTGTCTCAGCCGGCGAGCAGCCCATACCAAAGCGCAGCAAGTTTTCTCAAGCAGTGAGTATCGGGTCTCACAGTCGGTAAACTTTTTGCTAAGGTAATAAATGGCATGCTCTTTTCGGCCGGACTCGTCATGCTGCCCCAGCACACACCCCATTGCATTATCAAGCACTGTCAGGTAAAGTATCAAAGGTCTCCCTTCAACTGGTGGCATAAGGATGGGTGGTTCTTGGAGATATTCTTTGATTCTGTCAAAAGCAGCCTGACATTCATCATTCCAACGTACTACCTGATCTTTCTTCAGCAGCTTGAAGATTGGTTCACAGGTAGCAGTTAAGTGTGAGATGAACCGAGCAATGTAATTCAGACGTCCTAGAAAGCCTCTGACTTCCTTCTCTGTCTTAGGAACTGGCATCTCTTGAATGGCTTTGACCTTGGCAGGGTCCACTTGAATTCCCTTGTCACTCACCATGAAGCCTAGCAACTTTCCAGATCTTACCCCGAAGGTGCACTTGTTCGGGTTCAACCTCAGCTTGTACAGTTTCAAACGGTCAAACAGTTTCTGCAGATGATCAAGGTGTTCTTCCTCAGTCTGGGACCTAGCAATCATGTCGTCAACATACACTTCTATCTCATGATGGATCATGTCATGAAATAAAGCAACCATGGCACGTTGGTAGGTTGCCCCAGCATTCTTTAGCCCAAAAGGCATGACTTTGTAGCAGAAGGTGCCCCACTGAGTGACAAATGTAGTCTTTTCCATGTCTTCAGGTGCCATCTTAATCTGGTTGTAGCCTGAAAAGCCATCCATAAAAGAGAACACTTTATGCTGAGCTGTATTATCAACAAGGACGTCAATGTGAGGTAGAGGGAAGTCATCCTTGGGGCTGGCCCTGTTCAGATCCCTGTAATCGACACACATCCTGACCTTGCCGTCCTTCTTAGGTACCGGCACCACATTAGCAACCCACTGAGGGTAAGAAGTCACTGCAAGAAACCCGGCATCAAACTGCTTCATAACCTCGGCTTTAATCTTCTCAGACATCTCTGGACGCATACGGCGGACCTTTTGCTTAACCGGAGGGCAATCCTCTTTAGTCGGTAAGTGATGGACCACAATGTCGGTATCTAATCCGGGCATATCTTCGTAGGACCAAGCAAAGATCTCCTTATAGTCATGCAGCATCTGAGTCAACCGTTGCTTCACGCTGAGTTCTAGGTTGGCACCAATCTTCACCTCTTTCTTGTCTTCCTCAGTACCCAAGTTTATTATTTCCACTGGCTCTTCATGGGGTTGAATTGCCCTCTCCTCCTGTTGTAACAGTCTTGCAAGTTCACCAGGCACTTCGCAATCATCTTCACCTTCGTCTGCGGCTAAGTTGATCGGATTTTCGAAGTCATAACTGGCAGTAGCAGAGTCGTTACCAGTGAGATCCAGAGTGGATTGAAACCTGTATGAGTGAGTGTGTGTGTAAATACAGCTGTTTTGCAATATGTAAAGAAAAGAAAGAAAAGGAGCGCAAAATTTGAATTGTGAAAAACGTCCAATGCTTTTATTCATGATATATGACAGTGACAAACAAAAGCCCTCATAAATAAAACCACGGTGCCCCGGGTAAGACACCGGGCCATATAGTCTCAAATTATTGTTTATTACAAATCAAAAAACAAAGAAATTCATTACTGGGGAACAAAAGTTATGGGTGTAAAATCTTTAGCAGTCCAATTGGTCAATCCACCGTCGGTCGTCGGGTAGATCCAGCTATCGAACTCTGACTCTTCTATTTCCTCTTCCTCTCCAATAGCATTCACTCCATGCTGGGGCATGGGAGCAGTTACAACATTCGGCTTCTCGGGCGCCTCAAACTGTATTTCCTTTGCATCAATGAGGTCTTGAACTTTATTCTTTAGGGCCCAACAGTCATCTGTGTTATGCCCCGGGCTATCAGAGTGATAAGCACAGCGAGCATTTGGATTGAACTTGGGGGATGCAGTGTTGGGAAACTTTGGAGCCTCCCTGACAGTCACTAAATTGGTGGATAGCAACTGTGGCAGGATCTGTGATAAGGTCATGCTTAACCGGGCAAACTCTCTCCGGGGTCTTTCAAACTTTTGAGGATTGGTTGGCCGAGGGGCGGCAGCAGGTTTGGCAATCATTACCGCACTGACAGATTGGCGGTGTTCAGGTCGCTCTGTTCTCCGGGAGCTATATACAGCACTAGCCTCCTTTTTGAAGGGTTTCTTCTCAGTACTGGAGGAGGAAACTTTCTGTATCTTCCCCAATTTTATACCGGCCTCGATCCTTTCACCAGTCAGGATCAGATCAGTAAACCCAGCAGAGGAATTACCAATGAGATGATTGAAAAATGGACCAGATAGGGTCCCCAAGAACATATCTACCAGCTCCCGGTCCGTCAATGGTGGCTGCACCCTGCCAGCCAGGTCTCTCCATTTCTGAGCGTACTCCTTAAAACCTTCACCCGACCCTAGCGACATACCCTGGAGCTGGGTACGCGTAGGAGCGAGGTCGGCATTATACTGATACTGCTTGTAAAAAGCAGTGGCCAGATCCTCCCAGTTACGAATGCTGATTCCATCCAGCTGATAGAACCAATCGAGGTGAGTCCCTGAAAGACTCTCCTGGAAGAAGTGGATCCAAAGGTTCTTGTCTGCTGTGTAAGGCTGGATCTTCCTTACATAAGAACGGAGGTGCA
Source organism: Vicia faba (assembly GCA_948472305.1). NCBI lineage: Eukaryota > Viridiplantae > Streptophyta > Magnoliopsida > Fabales > Fabaceae > Vicia > Vicia faba. Next base: position 370,704,703 of record OX451737.1, on the reverse strand, counting down.
TCTTGGGACAGGAAGCCCCATCATACTTCACGAAGGCAGGTGTTTTGAACTTGTGGGGGATCACCACCCCAGTAGATAACCCCAAGTCTCCGAAATCCAATCCAGGCACCCGCTGAACTTCCATAGCCTTTAATCTGTCTTCCAGCTGTTTGTACCGGTCTTCAGCAGGAGGGTACTGTTCGTCGTTGAAGTCTGTTTCAGTATCAGAGCCCACAGGAGTAGTGACCTCCCTTTCTTGGTGACTACCTTCCGTCACAGATGGAGGAGTCCTTTCAGCTTCAACCAAAGTGTTCCCGAGTCTGCGCCCAGTGTTAAATAGCACAGTCCTCCTCTTCTTCTTAGTCTTCTTCAGAAGCATGGTCTTCAACTCTTGTTGACCCTGAGCCAAGCCCTTGATCAGCTCCTGAAATTGGGCGTTCTGCGCCTGAAATTGGACGTTTTGCGCCTGAAGAGCCTTGATGGATGCCTCGGTTGATGATTCAGGGTTCATGATGCTGAAATAAACAGCGAAGAACGGTAAACAACCTGAAAAGAAGAGTATTTATGATGCATATGATGAATGATATGTGTTTATGCAATGCATTCAAGAGTTCGAAAATTCAAATTTGTTGTAGACCAAAAGGAACGCACATTGTTATTAAGAAAATCATTGTTTAATACATCAAAGCCTCATGGGCAAAAGTACAAAAAGATCAAATCAATCCCAAAATATGTTGCGCATCTTCTTTGGAGCTATGTAAGTGTTGAGGTTCCTTTCCTCGTGCAGCAGGCGGGTGAGCTCCAAGACCTTCTTTTCACTGGCATGCAAACTAGTCTCAAGAGAATTCCGCTCTTCCTTAAGCTGGATCCAACTCTTCTGCATCTCTTCCCAGGATGTGGGCATATCAGGGTGCTGAATAACATGAGACACCTCTCCTTCCAAGGCAGGCTCTTTGATTACTGGAAGCATGTGAGGATAAGGCATTACTAATTTCTGAGAGCGGGCTCGTACCCATTTGAGGTAAGGCTCCAAAGGGATGGAGTTCCTGTGCCCCAATGTCTTGCTGTCTATCCTATTAGGCATCCTCCAAGCTCTGATAAATCTCTGGCGAAGTCCTTGAGTATCGTTGTCGAAGTCAAAAACTATGTCAGGAATCAACATGTCATGAGGACCATCCCTCCGAGCATAACCAAATTGTCTCCAAGCCAGGCATGGACTATAAGTAATACCCCCTCTGATTCCAAGTAAAGGAACATTAGGATACTCCCCGCAACGATCAATGATAGTGACATCTTCTCTGGACCTAGGGCACCAATGTATATCTGCATGTGTAAGAGTCATCAACCGTTGTGACCATCTCAAACCCCGCTCGTTCTTCAGGACTGATTGTGGAAGGTGCGAAATAAACCACTTTCCCAGGAGAGGAGTGCAACACATAAGGACACCTCTTTTTCTCATGGTTCGAGTGTAACATGAGTGAAGGAGGTCCCCCAGCAACGTAGGTATAGGATTCCTGGACATAAAGATCTGGACAGCACTGATATCAATGAGCTGATCTGGGTTAGGGAACAACACCAAACCATAAACAAGGAGGGCCACAACCTCTTCAAAAGCTTGCAAGTCAAGGGAGTTCCAACATTCATGGGCCTTTTCAAACAGAAACCTGGCTAAGAACCCTTTAATACCACTTCTGACTTCCCAATGTCCCTTGAGGTCAGATGACTGTAGGTGCAAGGCTTTAGCAATCTCTTCAAGCTTAGGTTCCTTTTCCGTACCGTTGTAGGGTAGTTGATCAAGGATAGGGATCTTCAGAAGCCGGGAGAACTCTTCCAATGTAGGCACCAGTTGATAATCCAGGAAAGTGAAACAGTGATGCAGAGGGTCAAAGAACTGGAACAGGACCTTTATCATATCCTCCTCAGTGTTGGTGTTGACCAAGCTGATGAGACTTCCATGCCTTTCACTGAATGAAGAGTTCTCGGGAATCCTGGATATAAGCTCCTTAAGCTGAGGAGGGATCCTTACAAGACTGATTGGAATTGTCTTTCTACGAACGGTTTCCATGTCCTACAAAACAAGAACAAAGATGAAAATTCGAACCCCTGAAATGGTTAGTCAATGCGTATGATGCTGGATGATGTCATGATGCTATGATTAAACACACCACAGATATTTACAAAGACAAACATGTAAGGCACACAAGGCACACAAGACAGGCCCTTAAGGTTTAAGGCCAGCATGGAGTCTGGGTAGTACCCTCTTGAAGTTGGTGGGTTCAACCTGTCCTAATCAAAGTAACCGGGTTCTAAGGTTCCCAATATCACGGGATTGCTTTCATTGTTCATCGTTTCGATTTAGCCACTGAACTGGCGACCGAAATATTCCAGGAAAGCAACCCTCAATTGAGTGTAGTATCGAGTATCAACCAACCTCGGACTGCACCAAAGTCAGTTATCTCACTACCCTAAAGAGGCCAAGATAGTTCAATTAAGGTTCCTAAGGTCTGTTGATGCTTCATGACACCACATGGAGGCCCCGTACTCTCCTTGACTGAACTCAAGGGTTACCGGTACACACCAAAGTGCCACATCAACGTAGCAGACTGTTTCAACCATGTCGGTATACCCCGCACAGTTCCCTCACAGCCTTGTTGCTACTTTCTAAAAAGGTATCCCCCAGATCCGGGTTAGGATCTATAGAACTCCCAAGACAGTCCCACAATAATAAAGCAAACAAGGAAAGCAATTGAAAACACAATGATCTTAGTCCTAAGGTACACCTCACTTTAAGTTTTATCCCCAGCAGAGTCGCCAGTTCTGTGATCGGTGGATCTGGAACTGACTGTTTTAAAGCTGGTTCACGAAATGTCGCGGAAGCAAGAGTCGCCACCGTCTTTTATTTTCTCCAAATGGAAAGGACAAAAGCACAGAAAAATTCCTTAAAGGAGATTGCTCTCGGTTCGGGAGGTAGGTTATAGAAAGGGAAGGTGTTAGCACCCTTTCTATCCATGGTTATCCATGGGCTCTTAGATACTTGCTCAATGTGTTTTCAAAAATATTTGCTTGCTTTTCAATTGTGGGTTTTAAAAGTTTCTTTGAAAAAATTCAGTTCGACTCGTACGTCAGAGTGTTTGAAAAATTTGCTTTGAAAGCTTTTGAAAATGTGTTGGTGTGAAAAGATTTCAGTTTATTTTGAAGAGAGCAAGTATCCATGAGTCGTCTACCTACCCTAAGGAATTCGTCTGTGTAAATGTCCTTTAAAGTAGTGCCATCCCACCATTGAGAGGTAGGTAGCACTACCGTTGGAGGTGTTCGGGTCAATTCGAGGTTCGGGGCATGGTGATCACCGGAGCAATGGGAAGACACCTTAGAAGCTACCCTCATGCCAGGTTCCCGGATCATGAGGACTTACTAAGACGTCCTCTACTCGACAACCACCTTTCGAAAGGCAAGGCAACAGTGAGGCGTACCCTAGGGGTGGTGTGTGCGATTCGTGTGTCGTTTTCAGATATTTGTCTTGTCATGTTTATTTGTGTTCTACGCTTGATTTTAATTAGGACATTCATTCTTGCATGCTTATTAACAGTTATAAAGTTTGCGAAAAATAAATCTAAGGCTATTACAAATGGCGCGGGTCCACATCGCCAAAATTAAACCGGACCCGATTTGACGGAAAGTAAATAAAGCAATAAAAGTGCGAAAAAGTATAAATTGTTACAAGGCTTTGGGACATGTACATAATGAATAATAAGCGATAAAGTAAATGTGCGAAATAAAATAATTAAGACAATGGGCGTTGGACCCTTTTGCAAAAAATTAAATTTAATGAGGAATTAGAATTAAAAGAAAAAGAATGTTTTTGGTATTTTTTGTATTTTTTAAGATTTAAAAGACAAAAGAACTTTTTAGAATGAAATTTGAAATGCAAATCCTAATTCTAATGTTTTTTAGTTATTGTGAAAATGTTATATTAATCTAAATTAAACCCTAATTTTTACTTATCTACATTTAATTATAATTATAAAAATAAAATAAATAAATAAATAATATTGTGATAAAAAAAAAGGAAAATTTAAAAGGTATAAAAAGTCATTAAACTTAATGCTACATTTTTGGATTTTTAGTTATTAAGAAAGTATTAAAATCTAACCTAAATGCAACCCTAATTAGTTTACAAGTTTAATTATGAAAATTACTAATATTATGGCAAAAAACAAGGAAAGTTAAAAGGAATAAAAAGTCATTAACCTAATGCTATATTTTTGGATTTTTTTATGGAAGAAAGAATTAAAGTTAAAACCTATTTTACTAAATTTATTTACATGTTAATTATTTACAAGAAAATAAACAAAATAAATATTTTTTATGTTTTTATCCTTTTTCTGATTTTTTGTGATGTTTTTATATTTTGTAAAGAAAACGATTAATTAATTAAAACAATGAAAATAAATAGCCTAATAATTAAAAAAACAATAAAACATGAAAAGAAAAGCAAACCAGGGGGGGTAGCCCCAATTTAGGAGGTAAGGCCTTAGCATTTCAGGCCCATTTATGTTATGGCCTTGCTGACTTTTTGCTAGCCTGCTTCAGCGTTGACTGGAGTTTATTGTGCTCCTTTGCATCCAAGCCTTTGATTTGAACTGGTGGGACGCGTGGACGAGTGAGATGGTGAGCGTATGGTATACTGGGACGCTCATGCTGCATGGGATTTTACATTGAGGAAAAATATGAAGGAAAGTCAGGACCTGGGTCTCGAACCCAGGTCACGTGGATTGCCAATACACCTCATTGCCACTGGATCACTAACACGCATTTGTTAAATAAACATACAATGAATAATATAATATAAAACAATGCATCAGTGGTTTAAAGCGCGAAAATTCAAATTTATCCAATCAGTACACGCCACTTCATCATCTTCCCCATGGCTTCGTTTTGCCTGAAAAGAACAAAAGTATTAGGCAACGGTTTTTACACCGTTGCAGAAAGTGGCATACGAGAAAATAACGACTAGGCCCTGAGGCCCTATAAATTAATCGCGATGACGGATTCTTGTTCGTTGGAGTGTGCCGGTTTGAATGGTCTAAGTCTGGAAAGCTAATTTTTCTTCAATTGAAAAGCCCTAATTCTGAGCTTTATGAACCCTAAAAAATTAACAATGGTAAACATCCATATACGGCACGAAAACAAAATTGGATCACATGGTTAGCTTCAGAATATGCTTATTAGTATGAATGCATCAATAAAAAACAATGAGAATGCCTTAAACATGGAACACGATCATGCATTTTTCTGGAAACTGTTTGAGTTCATGATACCGGTTACAGGCGTTTTGGCTTGTTGTTTGTGATTGGTACACGTTCAGAATTAGTCAAGGAAGCTATTGGAATAAGACTTAGGGCTTCAATCCTCTTCTAAGGTTGATTTCAGATTTGAGTTTTTATCGAAAAATTTCAATGTTGCAATCAGCTTTTTAGCGCAGCCTTTGATGTGTTATGGTTAGGGTTTGACTTGGTGCTTATGATGGAAGAGAATTAGCTTGTTAGTTGGCCTTAATTCATGCTCATGAAAGAACTAGTCCTAGGGTTTTCACCATTAACCAATTTTCCTTCTTTTAAGCCAAGACCAAGACTTAGTGTGCAATTTAACCCTAGCATGAGTTTTTGAGTTGGCCCATGATATATGGAAGTTGTCCAAATTCAAATGACACTATTCCATTGGTTTTTGAATTTTATTTAAATTTTTAAAGATTTAAAATGAATTAAATTATCAAAAATTAAATAAAATAGAAAAATCAATATTTGGTCTTGAAATTAATCATGGGACACGTGTGTGGCATGACAAGGATGAATCAAGTGGAAGAAAGTGGGCCCTTTTGTCAAAAATTGGAGTTTCAAGGATAGTTGACTTTTGCCATTTCACAAAAATTTCCCAACTTCTACAAGGCATAACTCGCTCAATTTTTAAGCTTTTCACATGTTCTTGGACATTTTGGAAAGGTCTTTGAGTCCTCTAACCAATGCCTTTGGTCCCATGTCATTTTGATTTACCAATCTCAAGTTATGGTCTTTGACTTAAAGTCCCTTTTTGTTGACTTTTGAAAATGACCTATAATGTTGAAATTGATAACTTTTTGTGAGAGCATTTCTTGGACTTGAAGTATGAAGATGAGTTGTAGGAAATGTCTTTCTCTTCAAAATGAGCTTTGGATGGAATTTTTCTGATAATCCATGTGAAAGTTATGCCCTGGTCAATTTCAGTTGACTTTTTCAGCTGTCCAAATATAGCAACTTTTGCATCTTTGATGATTTCTGAGCCAAATTTTGAGAATCATGATCAAGCATTGATCAAATGATGTTTGTGGCTTCAAAATGATATGTTGACCAAAAATTTGAACTTTTGACTGCCAAATGACCATTTTGCCCCTACAGTTGACTGTAGTGCAATTTAGGGTTTTGACTGTGCAATCTTGAGCTGAATGCCTTGAAACTTGATATGAGGATGCTTGACCATGTTTGTAAGCATATGGGACTTGATTGGGCCTTTGAACACTCCATTTTCTTGATCAGCACACAAACCCTAGTTTTGACTGTATGGGAGACTGTTGCACTGCACAACCCTTGGGGAACTTTGTAGCTTGGCTTGGCAATTTCTTGAGGAATATGGGAGGGCAAATTTTGGGGTATAACAACATCATACAACACAATCTCATTTATTTTGAGAACATCATTGCTTGATACATGCCATGCATTACATACGACTAACTCTTTACCTTTCAGGAAAGATACAATCAAATTCTCACAAAGTTCAAGCCGTGAAGCTCGGATTACGACCAAATAACAGCTCAGCAAGTTATTGTGAAGCCTGGATTACAACCAGATAGCAATACAAGTTTCTGTGAAGTCTGGATTCGACCATATAGCAGCCAAAGACATCGCGAAGCTTGGATCACGACCAGATAGTGGTATATATTTAACACAAGTTATGAAGCCCGGATTCGACCAGATAGTATCTTGATTTCTCTGAACACCATGAAGCCTGGATTCGACCAGATAATGGTATATCACATCGTGAAGCCTGGATTACGACCAGATAGCGGTAAAAGACACTAAAGCCTGGATTACGACCAGATAACAGTGAGGGGCACTATGAAGCTTGGATTACGACCAAATAGCAGTTTACCCAGCCAATTACTATGAAGCCCAGATTCGACCGGATATTAGTAGGCCCAATAGTCAAATGGAAAGCCCAGATGTGATCGGATAACCACTTGATTTCTTCTGAAGCCTGGATTTCGACCAGATAAGAAGTGAGGTATTGTGAAGCCTGGATTCGACCAGATAGCAGTACAGGACACCATGAAGCCTGGATTCGACCAGATAATGGTATAAAGCATCGTGAAGCCTGGATTACGACCAGATAATGATAAAAGCACTAAAGCCTAGGATTACGACCAGATAACAATACAAGACACTGCGAAGCTTAGATTTTGACCAAATAGCAGTTTACCTGGACAGTTACTAAGAAGCCCTGAGTCAACCAGATATTAGTGTGCCCTAAATTCAAGTTGAAGACCAGGTGCGACCGGATAACAATTGAATTCCTTCTGAATCCTGGATTACGACCGGATAAGAATTGAGAAATTGCGAAGCCTGGATTACGACCGGATAGCAAGTTCAATCTCATCTCCCCAGTAAAGACACTGTAAAGCCTGGATCACGGCCAGATAGTAGTCGGCCTTATCACTATGAAGCCTGGATCACGACCAGATAGTAGTTCATTTTCACCTCTTTGACCAAGAGATGATTCCCCACTAGAATAACGGACGACCGAAGCTCCTAAAATTCAACTTTCTCTCAAGACAAAGAACAACATTCCCCAAAGGAATCTTCCTCAACAACGGGTACACAGGCTCTCGCTAAGGAATCTATTATACGATCAACGCTTCTTCGGATGGCATCTTTAAGTCCATCTTCCGTCATCAATTTCCAAATGGCATCTATAAGCCCATTCCCGACATCACGAGACAAATACTACTTCATGCGAGTGCAAATTTCTGGGCACTCTAGTGTTCAATCATCTTCCACCTTCGGATCACGAAAGACACGTAAGCCAATCTACATCCTCAGGTTTAAGAATATTGAACAGGGGCAGCTGTTGTACCCCAAAATTTTCCCTCCCATATTTCTCAATACACTTCAAGTGAGGTCCTCAAGTTGCTCAAGGAAGTCCAAGGGTTGACCAGACAAACTCTCTCCTAAGGCAGTCTACTTCAAATTAGGGTTTCATGTTGCATCAAGATACTTGAGTCCAAGGGATCCCAAATGCTCACCATTGTCCTAATATGTTCTCAAGATCATCCATGTCAAGTTTCAAGCCCTACAGAGAAAGTTTGCTCAGTCAACTGCTCAAAGGCCTGAAAATCGACTATGCTAGGGCAAAAGTCAACTATGGCCAACATACAGTCAAACTTCAAGATTTTTGATCAACATCCTCATTTTGAATTATATTTCATCATTTAATAAAAGGTTGATCATGATTCATCAAGGATTGCTCATAATTCATCAAGAACCAAAAGTTGCTAAATTAGGGTTTTATAGGAAAAGTCAACTCAACTTTGACCAAGCATAACTTTCTCATACTTTATGGTAAATGACCCATACAAAGCTCATTTTGAATAGGATTCCATTCTCTACAATCCAGCTTCATCTCCCAAGTTCAAAATATGCACCCACAAGAAGTTATGAATTTTGACATTATAGGTCATTTTGAAAAGTCAACAAAAACCCCTTTTTTTGTCAAAGCTTCATAAATGGACATGTAATATCAAATTGATATGAGACCAAAAGGGTTGCTTATAGTACATCTCAAGCTTTCTAAAAAGTCCAAGAACACCTTCAAAGAGTCAAAATTGAGGAAGTTATGCATTGGTGAAGTTGACCCTTTTTTGCAAAATGGTCAAAAGTCAACTATGGCTAAAATTGTAAATTTTGCCAAATGGATCTAATCTTTTGCACTTGTTTTGAGTTGGAAACATGGTCCACGAGCCCTAGCCCTTTCCACTTGTCATTTTCTTATTTTTATTATTTATTTTGATTTTGATTTGAATAAAATAAATTTTAATTAAAAAAAATCATAGAAAATCCAAAACATTGAAATCCAAAGATCTTGTACATGTTTCAGGTCCTACATCCAGTTAGCAATTGATTGAATTCGTGCCAAGCCTTGGTGTGCACAAAAAGATTGGTTTTTGCTATTTTTGGAAAGATATTCAAAGGAATCAAATCAAAGATAAAAAACAATGATGGAGGAAGATTCAGATCAGCTTTTCAACCCTAATCCAATCCTTGATATATATTGAGCATGTGCAGACCTAAAATGAGGCTAGAGAGAGGCGTGAGAAGAAGAACAAAACTTGAAAAACTCACAACAAAGTGCTGAGTCGAGTTCATTGTTCCAGGCAATTTCAAAGCCTCCTGACCATCCCAATCGCTTCCTGGGATCCCCAGCAAGCAAAACCAATCAAGAACAAGCATTTTCAGACCCTAAAACTCACTGTAAGTCAGCCACGACGTTGATGTATTTTTGAAATCGATTTGCATAAATCTGGCATCTATAGCATGAAATAATGGTATATTCTTGCTCACTATCACATTTGCAAGCTATCTGGCACATTTAATTGCATTTTTTGGACTGTATGAGATTTCACCATTGTTAGGGTTTGTAGCTTTGATTTGGGATCTTTGTTTACAGGTGAAATTGGGTGACGATTAGGGTACCATGAAGTTTGTGAAACTGAGACGAATGGATTGGACCCATTACCATTGATTTATTGTGCTTGTACATGATTCTTGATATGCATAGGTCTTTAGCCACGATGGATGTTCGTTGGTAAAGGTCTGTTGTCTAAAACCACAGATCCTTGGAGAAGACGAAGATGTGGCGAACAACTATTCGACTGTTTAAACAAAGCGCACGCTGAATTAACATGTTTGGCCTTTTTAATATTTAGTTATTGTTTTGTATTATATGAACAAACAAAACAAGTGGCGCAGTTGGTAGTGGAGTGTGTGGAAAAGGCATCAGGGCCTGGGTTCGAATCACAGGTCCCCTAATTTCTTCATACTATTTTTTTTCAGGTAATCCAGCGCACATACAAGGCCAAGGTCCACCATATGACCTCATCATCCAACCTGCCAAGTGGCCAGATGGCCAGATCCAAAGGCCAACAACGAAGGAGCATCATAAAGCTTAGTCAAAGCAATGCAGGAAATCTGGAAAGTCAACGTGGACCACTTTGTTTTGGGCCCAGACTTGGCTATCCATACCCCCCAAACTGCTTTTCTCAGGCCCAAGTTTCTTTTCTTTTTCTTTTTACATTTTGCTTTATTAATTTAATTTATTTGTTTTACTAACAAAATTAATTATTTCTTTTATAAAAAAATCACAAATAATATTTTTCACCCAATTAGACTTTGTTTTATTTTTTTATCAATTAATTAATTAATTTAATTAGATTTTAATTTTAGATAACTTTAATTATTTTGTAAATAAATTAATATTAATTAGAACAATTATGGATTTATTTCTAACTTTATTCTATTTTCTTTTCTTAAAAATAACCAAAAACACAAAAATAGGCCATTTATTTATTTTTATTAATTAATTTAATTACTAGTTATTTTTTATTTAATTTAAAAAACTAATTCTTTTTATTAAAAACAACAAAAACATTATTTGCTTCCAATTAGGTTAGAAAGGGTCAAAACCCTAGTTCTCTCCCGATCTAATTTTCCTCGCGCGCGTTTTATTATTTTATTTTTATCCTATTAATTTAATTGCTCACAAGTTGTAATAGTTTAATTAGGTCTTTTATTTTCATTTATCGCTTTATTTTTTAAGGGTTTGTTTTTGGCTATGTAAATACCCGAAGCCTTGTAATAGCGTAGTTTATTTTCCGCATTTTTAAATTCTGCAAACATTAAACTGTTAGATGTATGAATAATTAGGTTTGCATGACAAGAATGTATGATTAACTTTAAAACGGTTAGATGACCCTAAAATGTGCAAAGATAATAATTTGATATCGAATCACTCGCACATGCGCACTCCTAGAATACACTCCCACTTCGGTTGCCTTCGGTAAACAGTCATTAGGTATAGGATATTTTAGTGGTCGTCCTTTTGTATCAAAGATCAAAGTTGCCTCGGAATTGTTGCCTCGAATAACTGATCTAAGACATTAGGGTTATTACTAAGACTTCCTAACAATGCTTTAGTGACTGTACGTCCCTTTCGAATTGACCCTCAAAACTCCAACGATGGTGCTACCTATCACTAATAGTAGGATAGCACTGTCTAAAGGAAACGAACATAGAACAATTCTTTTTTTCGAGTAGGTAGATTAGCTCTTAAGTACTTGCTCAAAACAAATAAACTCTTTCACACTTACACTCCTTTTCAAACAAAGTTTTCAAAAACACTTCGTAACACTCTTGAAGACAGAAGCAAGGGTTAAATCGAAGTCAAAACAAAAACTTTTCAAATCACACAAACACACAGAAGCAATTTTGAAAATGATGAGCAAGTACCTAAGAGCCCGTGGAAAACCACGGATAGAAAGGGTGATAATACCTTCCCTTTCTATAATCTACCCCCCGTACTCAGAAAATCTCGAAAAAGGAATTTTTCTGTGCTTTTTTTCCTTTCCTTGTTGGATAAAATAAAAGTTGGTGGCGACTCTTGCTTACCGCGACATTTTGCAAACAGAAACGCAAAACGCAAACCAGCATTCCTAAAAAACAGTCCCTGTTCTGGCCACCGTATCACACTGTGCTATATGCATTTGTATGTATATGCTTTGATTTTTGTAGAATGATGTATGAGTGCAATGTATGAACGTATCAGTGGTTCCATTGTTTAATTGTTGAATTAGGGAAAATAAATCCCTGACTGTAGTTGGAGATGAAGAATGTAGGTCTTCAAATATGTTGAAGTTAAAACATTGGGGATAAACTTCGGTTTTTAGAGAAATAAACTCTGTTGGGGAAGGTAAACTCCATAAACTAAACTGTTGCTAGAAGATAGTCTGGAATAAGTATCAAGATGACATTCGTTTCTGGATCGTACCTGAACCATTTCTAGAAGATGATCTGAATAAGTATCAGGATGACATATGTCTCTGGATCGTACCTGAATCGTTTCTAGATGATAGTCTAGAATAAGTTTCAGGATGACATTCGTCTTTGGATTGTATTTGCACCGTTTCTAGAGGAGAGTCCGCTTTAGAATGTTTCTGCTGGGAATTCCTATTTTATTGTTTTGAGAAGAAATCTGTTGGGGAAGGGAAACTCCGTAATCCGCTTGGGGATTTTGTGAGATCCTGCTGGGGAATCCTGATAAGCCTGGCGACTTTACTGGGGAATTTTTCTTAGATGTCAGAGCAGTAGTTGGAGATTCTCGCTCCGCCGGGGATATGAGAACACCTGACATCATTAGGATGCATGTTGAGAATATGGCAGTGACCTTGTAGTAGAATGCCCATGCCTATGTACCTACTGGAGAAAATATCTTTCGGGGATTTTGTAGACGGTTTGACTGTTATCCCAACATCTGGAGTCCTTGGTGAATGTTGATCAGGGTAATAAACCTTCTACTGATAGTCAAGTGACGAGATGACAGGACATAGTCGTACGCTTTAATCCCTAACGTTTTTCTGGACTTCCCTTTCGGGTTTTCAGTCCACCGGGATACCCTTTTTTGCCGAAGCCACCTTTTCAGGTTTTCGACTTATCAGGTGTATATTTTTTCTCATATGCATATCCCTAATTCTTTCCCGAACCCTTTTGGTTCGCAGGGATGCCCTTATTTTTGCCTAGGCCAGTCAACCTAGCGGGTCTTTGTTCATGTGTAGTATTTTCCGACTATGTCCATGTTCACCGGGTATGGAGAATTGTTATTGTCCATAGTAGTAAGTGTTGCCACACTTCCAAAATATGTTTGTTTGATCATACAGGATTCGTTCCTGGAATTCATGTACAATGCCCCAAGTGATTTAGATGGAGATGTTCCCCTGGCTATTTGGCATTTTTGAGAGATTCCTTGAACCTTGACTTGACTTCCCCAGATCAGCTGGACACCAAGCTATGCCCCTTGATTATGAAAGGCCTATCACTGAAATGTCTTTCCATTTGAGGTGATTTTGTCCACTGAGAGGATTTCTGTTCATCGAATACTCTTCGGGTGAATTTCTCTACCGTTGAACAAATAGTCATATGCAAACAATGGTATTTTAAGAATGCAACGCTTATGTCTGTCTTGAAGTTTGAAAATTCAATTTTTAGTAAAACAAACAAATTTTGTAAAATGTGATATCAGCTCATGATTTATAGCGAGCCCTACAGGATTTAGGATACCTTTTGTAACAATATGCTTTCAAACTAACCCATGCTTCAGTTAAGACTTTTAGGGGTTGTAACGTGGTCTGGTTCGCGTTTTTAAGAAACAAAGGATAAAGGCTCAAATTTTATTTGTACCCAACCCGCTCTTCGTGATGTTATTCAGTCCTATGCTTAGCTAATTGTGCATTTAGATCCCAATTGAGTCTGGAATATTTGCTCTGATACTTGGTGATGGTTCAGAAATTGAATGTTTGTTTGAGAAGACAGTCATTTTTATAACCTTTTTTTTTGTTGAGGATTTGTAGGATCTCTTTTTTGGTTTTGTTACCCCTACTTTTTCCTGAACTATTTCTTTTGTGTTTACAGTCAGCGGGATGCCCCAGCTTTTCCTAAGTCTCCTTCATAGATTTTTGACTTAACGGGATTTTATTTTGAGAGATAATGGTTTCCTGTCTTGACGATTATGCGGGACCATCACCATCTTTTAGAAGGCATCTTCTATAGTATTTTTCGTGTATGAAGGATGAGCTTGCGACTGATTGCACATCTGAATTAACTGAGAAAACTACCCTGCCCCAGGTTATAATTAAGGGTTTTAATTTGTGTGAAAAGAAAAACTCCTACTTCTTAGGCTCAAAGTGGTTGACTAGGGATTATCTTCCTTACAACTCCATTGTTTAGGATTTGAAATAACTCATGTACATCGTCAGCCAGGTCTAGTCAAAAGCATACCGTAGAGTTGTGGTATCTTGTTTGTCATCCTCCCTCTAAAGTCTTAGAGCTTTTAATCGAGAGTTGAATATCATAAAAAGAAAGTAAAATGCAGTTTGAATATAGTGAATACGAATGAATTGATTCAAGACAAACATATGTAATGCATTGATGAAATAACAAATTTTGATATGAAATAAATGTTTGAACAATCAAAACAAAATTACACATTGAGATTTCAAATGAACGGAAATCCTCTTTGTCTGAATTTGTCACTTCAGATGGTGTGCCTTGGGGGGATGGCAGAAGAATTCAGTCTGGCCATCTTGTGTGAACTCCAGCACTCCTTCGATGATCAAGTCCAGAATCTTATTTTATAATGCCCAACGGTCATTCGTATCATGTCCAGGACTATTGGAATGGTAGGCACATATTGCATCAGGATTGTAGTTAGGGGAGGAAGTTTTGGGGTTTGGATGAGGTCTTATCAATGTAACCAAATTCATCCTTAACATATGTTTCAATTCCTAAGACAATGGCATGTTGATTTTGGTAAATTACCTCTTGGGTTTGTCTTGCCTTTGTTGATTACCCCGTTGTGGTTGGCGAGGTCGTTGTTGGACCTTTGGCGTAGCAGCCGTCTTGAAAGGTGTTTTTTTAAACCAAATCCTCTTGTTTCAACTGAGGCTGATTAAAGGCTCGATCCCCAATTCTCGTAGTTTACTCCATATAATTGCATCCATCTTTATGAAACTTGTTAACTAGGGATCTCAGCTCTTCTTGTCCACGGGCTAGGTTTTGAATAAGAGCCTCCTGCCCCAGCTTATGGATTCTCATCCCTTCCATCTCAGCCTGAAATTGTTCCAATTTGTCGTCCTTGTTGTTGTCAGGATTTTTCTTGGTCATAGTCCCGTTGAGGAGTGCTTTCAACTCTTCTTGCCCCTTGGATAGGTTGAGGAACATTTCCATGAACTGAACCTCTTGAGCTTGGAAATTTCGGTCATTCTGTTTGAAAGCCATTTTCCTTGCTGAAATAAATAGCGAGAACATGAGAGACCTATACTGGAAAACCTGTTATGTAATGACATGCATGATGTGTAAATGTTTTCAAGGATCTCGCGGGGTAAACACAAGAAGATGTTAGGAGTTGACTGCAGCTTTGCTTGAAGAACTTCGTATCGTCGAAGGCCCTTCTACGAGAATCAAGCTCACCATGTCGAGTGGGTCATAGCCCATGACTCAAGTTGTTGTTTTATGGTCTTTTTTATGGCATTGGCTAGAGGAAAATAAATCCCCTTTCCCCTACTAGACGTCTAGTTCATCATAACCTGCACCACAGCCCCTTGAGATCCTTGAAATGATTAAGGACATGTTATGGTATGATGTCATGATGTGTATGCTATCTATCAAGAAAAAGTGTAAGATGATGAAGACAAGTGAGTCTTGCAAGAAGTTCAGGTTAATAACTATAAACAACCCCTGCAAAGAGTTTAAGTTGTTAGATGATGAAAGCAAACAAATCACACAAGCAGCCTTAGGTTTTAGGCTTGCATGGAGTTTATAGGTAAGTACCCTCTTAAACTTTCAGTTGGATCAACCTGTCCTATTAATAGTAACTGGGTTCTAAGGAGTCTCATATCACTGACCTTTCTTTTAGGCATTGTTCTAGCTCAAGCACCGAAGTATTGCGGCCAGAATATCCCAAAAGTCTAGTCTCAATGAGTGTAGTATCGAGTATCAACCAATCTTCGGTTGGAACCAAAGTCGGCCATCTCACTACTTTCTAATGGCTTAGGATGAGTCAATTAAAGGTTCTAAAGGTCAGTTAGCGCTTAATGACACTAAGGAAGCCTAATGTTTTCCTTTACTGACTCAAGGAACATTAGTACAAACCAAAGTATCACACTAACGTAGCTATCACTTCATCCATATCGGTCTACATCGTACAACTTCCATGATTTATTGCTACTTACCTAATAAGGTGCCCTAGATCCGTGTGTAGGATCTTTACAAGAATACCCCAACAAACCCTCAAAGGTAAAGCATACAAAACACACAATGTAAAGCAATAAAGAATGAACTAAACTCTAAGGTAACCCCACTTTTTATTAATTCCCCAGCAGAGTCGCCAATTTTATAATACGGTGGCAGAATTGACTGTTAATACTGGTTTTTGTAGTAGTGTTTGCAAATGTTGCGGTAAGCAAGAGTTGCCACCAACTTTTCTTTTATCCAAATTAAGGAAAGGGTGAAAAGAACAGAAAAAGATCTTTTCGAGAATTTTCTGAGTAAGGGGGGTAGATTATTGAAAGGGAAGGTGTTAGCACCATTTCCATCCGTAGTTATCTATGGGCTCTTAGATGCTTAGCTCATTTTTGAAATACCTAGTTCTTTGTGTTTTGAAAAAGTAGTTTGAAAATGCCTTAGTGCGGCGATTCACTTTGTGATAACTCTTGTATCAGTTCTCAAGAGTGTTGACAAAGCAAATGTTTTTTAAAGTTGTTTTTGAAAGGTGTAAGTGTAAAATGTTCGTTTTGAGCAAGCATCTAATAGCTATCTACTTGTACTCGAAAAGGTAGTTCTTTTCATCCTATCCTTTAGACAGTGGTATCCTACTATTAGTGAGTAGGTAGCCCTATCATTGGATGTATGAGGGACATTCGAAGGGACGTTATGGTCACGAAGTGAACTTGGCAAGGAATTTTAGTAATTGTCCTAAAGTTCTAAGATTACTTTTTACCGAGGCAACATCGAGAGGGTCATCGAGAGACTTGTGATCTTTCAAACTAAAGTACAATTACTAAAACTTCTCACGTTTCAAGAATTGTGACCGTTTTCAGAAGGAAACCAAAGTGGGTGTACCCTAGAGGTGTATATGTGCAAGTGTGTTATGTTTCAGTTATTTTTGTCTTTTTTATTAGATTTTATAGCATTTGATTTTAGTCTTTGGCATACAATCCTATTATTCATACATCTAGCAGTTAATATGAAAAGCAGTAAAAAATGCAGAAAGTAAAGGTCCTACGCTATTACAACCAAATCGAAAGACAAGAAAAATTTATAAAACAAAGAATAAACTAAATAAGATAAATGAATTATTTGATCCAGGCCATGGACTCCTTTGATTCACCCTTCTTTTTCCTTCTTTTGATTGGGCTTTAGAGTTAACGTGAGCAAGCTTCGAATTGCACCTTTTCCTGCCTCCTTCGACTGAGTTTGGGAATGGTATGGGCAACCTTCGATTTTCACCTTCTCTATTTCTTTTGATTGAGCCAGGGAGTGGGCATGAGCAACCTTCGACTGCAAACTCCTCTACTTATTTCGATTTATACTATGAAGTAACATGGACCTGTAGAGCAGCATGAGTGTATATCCTTTGTTCACACTCTTTTTGTCTTTCGTTTGAATCTGTACAGGTTAGTTCCAACAAGAAAAGCAAACAAACCAATAGGGCAAAAACGAAGAACATAACTAAGAGGCTATCTACATATTTTGCTGAAACGAAAAGTAAGTAAAAGGCTATTTATATGTTATGTTAAAACGAAAGATGCAAGGTCAAGGGGGCTTACCTTGCTTGAAACTGGAACTTCTGTGTGTATGTATGTGGTCTCCTCCATCTTTCGTCCTCTTTTGGAGCTTGCTAGTATGCTTCTTATATAGAGGGGATGAAGGGGACAAGAGGGAAAAGGAATAAACAACCATTAAGTTGGTGTTTTAAGGCCATAAATATCACTTTGAAACTTTGCCAAAGACATGGTTTCTTGTCCCTTTTTTAATTTTCTATGAACCTAGACACATTTGACTTTTGAATGCCCTCCTTCGAATGGTCTAGAGTCTTGATTCGTAGTGTTCAGAAACCTCTCTATTAGAGCTTCATCAATCATTCATCTTCTGCATTGATTACGTGATCTTATTCTGATATTCCAATTGAAGGACACTTGTTAATCATGCATTCAAAGTACCCCTTATCCCCGCTCTTCGATTGGGCCAGAATTATCTCCTTTGAATGGCTCAAGTCTCATCATTAGGGCCTCTTAGATTGAGCTCCTACTCAGCTAGCCCCAACGAAAACTCTTTCCAGGCTAATCGAAACTTCCTTCAGTATGAATGCTTATGCAGGAAGCTTCAGTACGACAATATGTGGGATTTTGGGCCACCCGGTATCTTTTCATATTTCTCTTTCATTTTGTCCAACTAGATCTAATATTTGACCAAACCCCTTTCTTTTAGACAACACTAAGTGTCCTTCGAATGGGCCTTTAAATTGCTTCTTCGAATGGATCATTTACGTGTCCTTCGAATGGCTTTAGATTGGACCCATCTATTTGTCTTGGCTGTTTGATATAGATACCCCCAAGTGAGAACTTCATTATGTCAATCGAATCCTCCTTCGTCACTTCCTTTGAATGCCATTGCACAGGAAGCCTGGGTCTGGCCACATGTAGGACCAAGACTCATCATAAGATAAACTTGCATTCAGTGATTATGTGTCTCTTTTGAATGGCAAGAAATATGCATCCTTCGAATGGGCTTTTGGAATGATCTTTCAAAGGGGTCATATTGTGCGTCATAGTGCAGAAACTGTGTTGAGTGGTATTGGCCTTGAGAGCAAGCACAGAGGAATTCTTTACCTTATGCATTGAAGGAAATCATAGAAGAAACCTTTTCCCTTATGAATCCAAAGGAACCATGAAGGGGCTTTTGGCGTAGTGAATTGAAGGGAACTTGAAGAGGCCTTTAACCTTGTGAATTGGAAGGAACTTGTAGAGGCCGTTAGCCTTATGAATCGAAGGCAAGCCTGAAGTAGCCAATGCGCATTCGAAGTCTTGTAATTTAAACGTGATCGAAGGAGGACCCAGCGCCCATTCGAAGCTTGTGAATCAGACCTACATCGAAGAGTTCCAAATTCCTAATCAAATACTTTGAAACAAAGCTTGCTCGAAGGATTTAGATGCCCAATCAGAACTTGTCAGGATGCCAATTGAAAGACACCTTGTTCATCTTCAAAAAACTTCATTTTCTTTAGGCAAGTGTTTGTAACCAACCATGTAAGAAAAGATCTTAGAAAACATGAGAGGGAAAATTTTGGGGTACAATAATATGAAACTCTCGAGGTCGAATCTTCTTGGAAAACACTTTCTTCATCTGATTCTAATAAAATTGACCATAAAAAATAGCATTTAGGCGTTTCTCCTTAATAATATTAAGTTGATCGAGCCTCGTCTGAATCCATTATGCCTCATCAAGCTTGGTATCAGTTAGAATCCTCAATGACGAAATCTTTACTTCAACTGGAAGCAAATCATCCATACCATAGACAAGTGAGAACGGAGTTTCCCTAGTTGATGTACATACTGAAGTTCTGTACCCATTTAGATAAAAGGGTAACATCTCATTCCAATCCTTGTACGTTCTCACCATCTTCTGGATAATCTTCTTTATATTCTTATTGGTTGCCTCAACTGCGCCATTCATCTTTGGCCGATAGGGTGATGAGTTATGGTGCTCAGTCTTGAATTCCACAACTCTTTCATCATGTTGATGTTGAGATTTGAACCATTACCAATAGTTATATTTTTGGGAACTCCATAACAGCATATGATTTCTTTCTTGATAAAGCGAGTAACGACTTGCTTGGTTACTTTTGTAAGAAGAAGCTTCAGCCCATTTGGTGAAGTAGTTAATAGCTACAAGAATGAACCTACGTCCATTGGAAGTTTTAGTTTCAATCATTCCAATCACATCGATGTCCCATATTGCAAATGGCAATGGAGAAGTCAGAACATTCAAAGGAGTAGGAGGAACACGAATCATGTCAGCATATACTTGGCATTTATGGAATATTTCTATGTACACACAATAATCACTTTCCATTTTTAACCAAATGAAGGAAGCATGGAAGAATAAGTACCAAACTTTGGAGGTTTCCTACTCGACAAAACTAAAAGAGAAGGATGACTTGATTGAGATTCTTGAGAGTCATGT
Source organism: Vicia faba (assembly GCA_948472305.1). Lineage (NCBI taxonomy): Eukaryota > Viridiplantae > Streptophyta > Magnoliopsida > Fabales > Fabaceae > Vicia > Vicia faba. The sequence continues at coordinate 370,684,628 of OX451737.1, read as the reverse complement.
TATGGAGATGATGGAGAAGCAAGAAGGTTTATTTTCCTATAGAGTTCAGTCAGGTCCTGGTCACCCATTTTCTGATTCTGGTGCATGAAAAGAAGTCACCGATAAGTATGCAGAAGAGAACAAGCAATTGAATGCCTAGATTGCAAGACTCAAGGGAAAGCGTCAGTGTGTGGAGAGGTCTTCATCAGCTTTGGATCCTTAGGATTTTTAAATTCTATCTTTATTCATTTGTACTTAGGATTATTGAAACTTGTACTAAAAGTTGAAATCCATTCCAAAGTTATTCTTAAAATGAGATTTTTCAGTATTTCCAGATGTGTTAGTACTTCAATATTTGCAAATTGTTTATGATTCTTTGAGTTCCTTGAATAAACAAAATAAATCATGTGCATTGCATATCATGCATCATTTCGCATATATTTTTGCATTCCTATCTTTCACATGTGTCTTACTTGTTTCTCTACTTCATTCAGTCAGCAAGTTGTCTCATCGCTAGAATACTCAGGCTAACTCTAGAAAGAAGATGGAAAACCTTGAACAAGAGAATTGTGAGCTGCGCGAAGAAGTTACTGCTTTGAGAGCCGATATGGAAAACCTGACTACTTTGGTAGAATCGTTGGTGGCTGCTCAAAATCAGCCACCAACAGCTCCTCCTCTATCTCCTCATGTTACTCAACCAGAGTAGACAACCATTATTTCAGAGGTTTTGTCAGTTCCTATCCCGGTTACTCTAGTTACTACTACTCATCACTGTATGCCTTGCGGTTACCCATGTGGAATGCCTGAGAATTTCATGCCAAAAGGTTACAATCTTGCTACTCAAGTTACTTTGTTTGCTCAAACTACTGTTGCTTCTGCACCTCCTGTGGTGCATGCTACCCATGTTGCTAATAATGAGATTCATCATGTTACACCTCCTACAATGAATGTTATGCCTGTTATTAATGATGAAGTTTATCACCCTGCTCCTCCAACAAGTGAAAGTTTGGGATTTTATGACTGAATGGATGACTTTCAGAATCAATTCAATGAAATACAGAAAGAAGTGAAGGATCTTTGAGGGAAAGAGTTATTCAGACAAAATGTCAGTGACCTTTACTTAATACCTAAGATGAAAGTGCCACCAAGGTTTAAGGTGCCAGAATTCGAGAAGTACAAGGATAATTCTTGTCCCTGTGACCACCTGGTGATGTATATCAGAAGGATGTCCACTCATACTGATGACCAAAGCTTTCTTATTCATTTTTCCATGATAGTTTAACCGGTGTTGCTTTGAAATGGTATATTGGTTTGGACAGTAGCAACATCCGCACATTCAATGATTTGGGTGAAGCTTTCGTGAAACAATATAAGTACAACATTTTTATGGCACCTGACCGCGACCAATTGAGAGCGATGGCTCAGAAAGATAAGGAGTCATTTAAAGAGTATGCGCAGTGTTGGCACGAGGTTGCTTCCCAAATGGTACCCCCAATGGGAGAGTAAGAGATGAATAAGGTATTACTAAAATCCCTTGGTTCATTTTACTATGAAAGAATGGTGGCGAGTGCGCCAAGTGATTTCACTGAGATGGTAAGTATGGGTGTCTGTCTAGAAGAAGCTGTCAAGGAAGGACGATTGACAAAAGATGAAGGTTCCAGTGGAACAAAGAAATCATCATATGGATTTTCTAATAAGAAAGAAAGTGAAACAAATGTTATTGATAATAAAGAAGGGTTATACCGCTAAGAAGACGTCATTAGGATCAACAACAGGTAGCCTCTGTAACTCTGGTTGTCAATGTGGCTCCGACTATTGTTTCCTATCAAAGATAACTTCAATAAGACAATCAGGGACAAGGTCAGAAGAGAGAAGCTTTTGATCCTATTCTGATGAGTTATGTTGAATTGTTTCTAGATTTGATTCAGAAGAAGTTGGTGCAGCCTAAGCCTCCTCCTACTATACCTTCAACTTTGCTAGGGCACTATAAAGCTGATTAGACTCGTGCTTTTCATCAAGGAGCCCCTGGGCACAACATTGAAAATTGTTATCACTGAATTCTAAAGTGCATAAGATGGTAAGATCTGGTCTCCCGTCCTTTAAAGATGTTGGTTACAATGTGAAGGGTAATCCACTACCCAAACATGAAGGTAGAAGTGCTATAAATATGGTTGCTGGTTATCCTGGGGACTTCGGAATTTTTGATATCAATCTGGTTAGAGGTGATTTATTGAATATGCATGATGATCTTTGTGAATTTAGCTACTATATACATGACCATGCCGATTATAGTGTCTGTAGTTAGGACGTTCATGGATGTGATAAAGTGAGAGCTGATCATCAAGAAATGATGGATTAAAGTTTTATCCACATAATCATACCAAGGGATGAATATGAAGAAGAGGTGAATATGGTTTATGAATGTCCCGATGAATTCTGAAATTTTTTATGTGAATTATATGAATGATGATCTGGTACAACTTCACGCCATATTTTGTTACATGGATGGCCAGGAGGTACATCATTATGGGTCCTGTCAGATCTGCTGTAGGGATACCCATGGTTGTTCTGTTGTAAGAAGAGGTTTTAAATTGCTATTAAATAAAGGTACTATCATAGTCACAGGAAACCGAGATGATTATAATGGGGTTAACATGATTAAAGACTACTCTGTTGGGGTCATGTCTGATGATGAGTATGTTTCTTCTGATGAGTTCTTTTCTTCTGATGAGTCAAAGTCTTATGAGGGTGTTTTGTCTCACAATGATTCCATGTCTCTTAAGTATTCTGAAGAAGTATGAGTGAATGTCATTGTGCCATATTTTGGTGTTCCCGCTTCGGTAGAGATTACGTACCACAACAAGTATGTTGTAGCTCCCTTAGTTATTTGTATGCCTGGTCCTATCCCATATAAATTAGATAAATTTTTGCCTTATAAGTACAATTCAACTATCCAAGAAGATGTGTGGAAATTTATATCAAACCTTTGTCCCATGTAGAGAATATTGCTGAAGTTAGTCAATTAACTCATAGTGGTCATGTCTTCGCCCCTACCTTTCGAGGAGATGTTAATTCTGGTAAGAAGGTGGTTGAGAATGTTGAACCTAAGAAAGTGGTAGGAGAATCTAGTGATTCCGCCTTGGAAAGGATGTTGATAATCTATTTAAAATCATCAAGATGAGTGATTACAAGATTGTGGATCAATTGTTGCAAACTCCATCTAAGAATTCCATTTTGGCCTTATTGATGAACTCCTTTGATCATCGGGAATCTCTGATGAGGGTGTCAGATCAAACTTTTGTTGAAAGGGATGTGCCTATGGATTAGTTCAACAGTGTTGTGGGGAATATTATGTCTTTAACAATCTAAGTTTTTATGATGAGGAATTGCCTGAGGAAGGGAGAAACCATAACTTGGATCTACATATATCTATTAATTGTAAGAATGACACTTTGTCCAATGTTCTCATAGATAATGGATATTCTTTGAATGCCATACCAAGAAGCACTCTCATGAAGCTTAAGTACCAAGAAACTCTTATGCGCCCTAGTGGAATTATAGTAAAAGCTTTTGATGATTCGAGAAAATTTGTCATTGGAGAGGTGGATTTACCTATTCACATAGGTCTGCACTTATTCCAAATCACCTTTTCAGGTTATGGATATTGTCCCAGTTTATAGTTGTTTATTGGGACGACCATGGATCCATGAAGCAGGAGTTTTACTTCAACCTTGCATCAGAAACTGAAACTTGTCCGTGAAGTAAAAGTAGTTATTATGAATGGTAAGCAAGCTCGGTTGATATCTCATTTGTCTTCCTTTAGCATTATAGAAGCTGATAAATCCGCTGTTATAACTCTTTTCCAAGATTTGTCTATTGATAATATAAGGAAGAATGAAGATTCTATCACCTCATTTAAGGATGCGTAGAAGGTAGTGCAGAATGGCCCTAGCAAGGTGTGGGGGCAGGTTATTAATCCACCTGTGAACAGAAACGAGATTGGTTTGGGTTTCTCCATGAAGAATGAAGTTGTGAAGCCAAATTCCGCTTTGAGTAAATATCAAGATATCTTTCACAGTGGAGGAAATCTCTGTCCGACTACTCCGAAGATCAATTTTATTCTCAAAGATGAGCCAAAGCAAGAGATGCCAATTTTTTTGACACATGGAGTCAGAATCTAGAATTGGATCACTGTTGATATTCCTTCTTGCATTCATATTTCAAATTAATTTGGTTTTTGTCTTTTGAAAAGTCTTTCACTCTTCCCAAGTTAAAAGTAATGATGTATGGACGTGTCTGTTGTTTTGATTTTTAATATCATTAATAAAAGTTGTTTTTTATTTCTAAATTGTGTCTTTATTTTTGTGTTTATTTTCTTGGAAAATGGTAATCGGAAAAACCTTTCGAAATAAATAATAACTGTAAATAAATCTATATAATGACTTGTTACATGTGTCAGTTTCTAAAATCAATCAAAAATCATATGTGCAGATTAATTAAAAAACTCGTTGAATGCAATGACCCTGCACCCTCTCCCAACTTTGAATATCATGTGTATGTGACTGAAGAAGAATAATATGATGAAATCCCATAAGAGGTTTTACAATTGCTCGAGCGCGAGGAAAATACCACTCAGCCATATAAAGAGTCGTTGGAGACGATTAACTTAGGTTCAGAGGAAGATCTGAAAGAAGTCAAGATTGGTGCACTGCTTCATTTTAATGTGAAAAGCAGGTTAATTGAGTTGCTGAAAGAGTATGAGGATATCTTTGCTTGGTCTTACTAAGACATGCCTGGTTCGGACACCGATCTTATGAAACATTATTTTCTGTGAAAGCCAGAATGTCCACCAATTAAGCAGAAGTTGCGAATAACTCATCCAGACATGGAAGTGAATATTAAAGAAGAGGTTTTGAAGCAGATTGATGATGGTTTTCTTGTGACATCAGTGTACCCTCAGTGGATTGACAATATTCTTCCAGTACCAAAGAAATACGGAAAATTTTGCATGTGCGTTGATTATAGAGATTTAAACAAAGCAAGTCCGAAAGATGATTTCCCATTACCACATATTGATATGTTGGTCTGAGAGATGATTTCTTGTTCATGGAAGGATTTTTCGGATACAAAAAAATTAAGATGGCTCCCGACGACATGGAAAAAACAATGTTTATCACACCCTGGGGAACATTCTGTTACACAGTGATGCCCTTCGGGTTGAAGAACGCTGGTGCAACATACCAGAGGGCTATGACTTCCCTATCCCATGGTCTGGTGCATAAGTAAATTGAAGTATATGCTGATGATATGATCGTCAAATCTCATACTGAGGAAAGGCATATAGAAGACTTGTTGATATTATTTCAACGTTTGAGGATGTATCGTCTTCGCTTGAATCCAAATAAGTGTACTTTTGGTGTTCGTTCAGGAAAGTTTCAAGGTTTCATTGTCAACCAAAAAGGAATTGAAGTTGATCCTAATAAAGTTAAGGAAATTCAAGAAATGTCTGCACCAAGAACTAAAAAGCAAGTTAGAGGCTTCCTTGGAAGTTTAAATTACATTTCCAGGTTTATTTCCCATATGACTGTAACATGTGAACTAATCTTCAAGGTTATACATGGAAGGATGATTGCCAAAGGGCATTTGAAAGCATTAAAGAGTATTTGCTTGAGCCTTCTATCTTGCACCCTCCTGTTGAAGGAAAACCATTGATTATGTATCTGACTGTGTTGGATAAATTTATGGGATGTATTTTGGGAAAATAAGATAAAACAAGAAGAAAAGAATATTCAATTTATCATCTCAGCAAGAAGTTCACTGACTGCGAGTCACAATATTCTATGCTTTAAAAAACATGTTGTGCTTTGACCTGGACGGTGAAGCGATTGCGGCAATATGTTGAACCACACTACTTGGTTGATTTCCAAAATGGATCCAATTAAGTATATTTTTGAAAAGCCTGCTCTTACTGGAAGAATTACCCGTTGGCAAATGGTGTTTTCTGAATATGATATTGAATACTGTACTCAGAAGGCTATTAAAGGCAATGTTTTGGAAGAGTACCTCGCTCGCCAACCAGTTGATGATTATCAATCTGTTAAATATGATTTCCCTGATGAGGATGTGATGTATTTGAAAGTAAAATATTATGATGAACATTTGGCCGAGGAGAGTCCTGATCCTTAATCCCAGTGGGGTATGGTGTTTGATGGAGCTGTAAATGATTATGGAAAAGAAATTGGTGTTGTGATTATCACTCCCCATGGGTCAAATATCCATTTTACTACAAGGTTGACATTTGATGGTACCAATAACATGGAGGAGTAAGAAGCTTATATCGTGGGTCTTCAAGAGGCTATAGATCTCAGAATCAAAATTCTTGATGTATATGGTGATTCAGCTTTGGTAATAAATCAAGTCAAAGGAGAATGGGAGACTTGTTACGTTAGCTTGATTCCCTATAAAGATTATGCAATAAGATTATTACCTTTATTTAATAAAGTTGAATTCCATCATATTCTCATAGATGTGAATCAGATGGCATATGCGTTAGCCACTTTGGACCTCTTATGGTGCATGTTGTTCCTGCTGCACCTCCTTCGGTAAATATGGTTCCATTTGTTAATGATGATGTGTGTCATCCTTTCCCTCCACCGAGTGAATACTTGGGTCTTTATGACAGAATGAATGATTTTTAAGAGCAGCTTGACAAGATGCAAAGAGAGATGAAGGCCCTCAAGGGAAAAGAGCTATTTGGGCAGAATGTGAATGAGCTATGTTTGGTCCCGAATGTTAAGATACCTGCTAAGTTTAAGGTCCCGGAGTTTGAGAAGTATAAGGGCAACACTTGCCCTCGTGCTCATCTGGTGATGTACATAAGGAGAATGTCTACCCATTCGGATGATCAGCGTATGCTGATTCACTTTTTTCAGGATAGTTTGATCTGTGTTGCGCTGAAGTGGTATATGAGTTTGGACAGCGCTAATATCCATACTTTTAATGATTTTGGAGAAGCATTCATCAAACAGTACAAGTACAACATGGATATGGCGCCTGACCGTGATCAACTCAGGGCCATGGTTCAGAAAGACAGGGAATCGTTCAAAGAATATGCACAGAGATAGCGTGAGGTAGCCGCCCAGGTGATTCCTCCCATGGAAGAGAATAAGATGACTAAGATTTTCTTGAAGACGCTGGGTGCTTTCTACTATGAGAGGATGGTAGCAAATGCGCCAAGTGACTTTACTAAAATTATAGGAATGGGTATCCGCTTAGAAGAGGCTGTAAGAGAAGGTCGTTTGACGAAGATTGAAGGATCAGGAGGTGTGAAGAAGCCATCTTATGGGTTTACCAAGAAGAAAGAAGGAGAAGCAAATTTTGTTATACAAGAGAGGAGGGTAAACACTCCTAGAAGGAATTATCAGCATCATAAGCAAGTCGCCTCAGTTACTCCCGTTATGAATGCCGCTCCAACTACCGTTGCTTATCAGAGACCGTCCCAGCAGGGGAATCAAGGGTATAATCAGAGAAGGGAGAGTTATGACCCTATTCCCATGAGCTATACAGAGCTACTACCAACATTGATTCAGAAGAAGTTGGTTCAAACCCGACCACCTCCCGCCATACTGTCACCATTGCCATGGTAATACAAGGCAGACCAAACATGTGCTTTTCATCAGGGAGCACCAGGGCATAACGATGAGAATTGTTATCCTTTGAAGACTGAGGTACAAAGATTGGTAAAGTTTGGTGTTCTATCTTTCAAGGACGTGGGACCTAATGTGAAAGATAATCCTCTACCCAAGCACGGGGGAGTAAATGTTGTGAATATGGTGGCCAATTGTCCAGGCGACTTCCAGATTTTTGATGTTAATCAGGTTAGAGGAGATTTGGTTAAAATTCATGCAGACCTCTGAATTTAGCTATTATACACATGACTGTGCCGGTTGTGCTACTTGCAGCACATATATACAGGGTTGCGATAAGATAAAGGCTAATTTACATGAGATGATGGATGAGGGCCTAATCCATATAATCAGGCCTAGGGAAGAGTATGAAGAGGAAGTGAATATGGTTTCTGGATGTCCTGGTGAATTCAGAATTTTTGATGTAGAGTATATGAATGAGGACCTAGGGCAGTTGCATGCTACCTTCTTCCATACGGCTGGTCAGGTGGAACACCAATATGGATCTTGCCTAGTTTGCTGTCGAAACCCCCGAGGATGTTCAATCGTGAAGATGGGTGTTCAGTTGTTGTTAGACAATGGAACTATCAAGGTCACAAGTCAGAGGGATGATTATAATGAAGTTGATATGGTTGAGGTTTGTTTGACTGAAGAAGAGTCAGATGAAGAGTATGCCTCTGCAGATGAGTATTTCTCTTCAGATGAAGATTTGTTTTCCAAAAATGACTTATTAATGACTGATTATGTTGAAGAAGGGGTAAATTTCATTGTGCCTTGTTTTGGTGCACCCGCCCATTTTGAAGTTGAGTATCATAGCAAGCCAGTTGTTACCCCATTGGTGATTAGTTTGTCGGGTCCTATCCCCTACGAGTCAGATAAGGCTGTGCCTCACAAATACAACGCTACAATCTTAGAGGATGGAGTGGAAGTTCCTATCCAGCCAATGCCTGATGTTGGAAATATAGCTGAAAATAGCAGGGTCACTCGTAGCGGTTGTGTGTTTGCGCCAGTTGTTCGAAGAGATGTTAGTGCTGGAAAGAAAATTGTTGAGAATGATGAACCTAAGAAGGCTACGGGTGAGACTAGTGGAGCTACGTTAGAGAAAGAAGTGGATGATATTTTGAAGATAATTAAGATGAGCGACTATAGAATTGTAGATCAACTACTGCAGACTCCTTCAAAAATATCTATCTTAGCTTTATTGATGAACTCCTCTGCTCACGGAGAATCCTTGATGAGGGTATTGGACCAAGCTTTTGTGGAGAGTAATATGTCAATAAACCAATTCAGCAGCGTAATAGGAAACGTTACTTCATGTAATAACTTGAGTTTCTGTGATGATGAATTACCAGATGAAGGGAGGAATCACAACCTGGCCCTCCACATCTCTATGAACTGCAAGAATGATTCACTATCCAATGTGCTGATTGATAATGGATCCGCGTTGAATGTTATACCAAGGAGTACGCTTCTGAATTTGAAATATCAAGGAACGCCTATGCACCCTAGTGGCATCATTGTGAAAGTGTTTGATGGGTCAAGGAAATCTGTCATTGGTGAAGTGGACCTGCCTATTCATATAGGACCACATTTGTTTCAGATAACTTTCCAGGTCATGGACATTGTTCCCGCTTATAGTTGTTTGCAAGAACGACCGTGGATACATGAGGAAGGGGCTGTCACTTCAACTTTACACCAGAAGCTAAAGTTTGTACTTGAAGGGAAAGTAGTGATCATAAATGGGGAACAAGCATTGTTGATATCTCATTTGTTCTCTTTCAGCATTGTAGAAGCGGATGAAGTTTTTGTTGGAACCCAGTTCCAAGCCTTATCCATTGACAACATAAGAGAAATGAGAATTCCATGGTTTTGCTGAAGGACGCGCAGCAGGTTGTGCGTAATGGTCATAATGAAGTTTGGGGATGAATTGTAGATCCACCTGTGAACAAGAACAGAACTGGCTTGGGGTTCTCTTTGAAGAATGAAAAAGGTAAGGGCATGAAGCCAAAGTCTGCTACAGGAAAATATCAAGACATTTTCCGTAGCGGGGGTTATCTTCATCCAACTATTTCCAGGATTAACGCCATTGTGGAAGATGAAGCAGAGCAGGAAATGCTGAATTATGTGACGCACGGAGTTAGGGTTCAGAACTGGATCACCATTGATGTTCCCTCTTTCATACATGTTTCAAAGTAATTTGATTTGTTAATATTTTTGAAAAAGCTTTCACTCTGCCCAAGGTGGAAGTATTAATGTTGTAGGGCTTATCTGTTTGCTGTGACTTTTAAAATCAATAATAAAAGTTGTCTTTGCTTCCCAAATTATGTCTTTATTTTCTTCCTTTTTCTTGGAAAATGGTAATCAGAAAAAACATTCAAAATAAATAATAACTGAAACTCAATCTGCATGCTCACTTGTTATATGTGTCAGTTTCTAAATGCAATCACAAATCATATGTGCAGATTAATTAAAAAACCCGTTGAATACAATGACCCTGCACCCTCTCCCAACTTTGAATGTCCTGTGTATGGGACTGAAGAAGAAGATTATGATTAGATTCCAGAAGAGGTCTCACGGTTGCTTGAGCACGAGGAAAATACCATTTATCCATATAAAGAGCCATTGGAATTTATCAATTTGGGTTCAGAAGAGGATCCGAAGGAAGTCAAGATTGGAGCATTATTGCATCCCGATGTGAAGAGAAGGTTGATTAAGCTGTTGAAAGAGTATGTGGATATTTTTGCTTGGTCTTACTAAGATATGCCTGGTCTAGATAGAGATATCGTAGAGCATCGTTTTTTGTTGAAGCCAGAATGTCCACCAATCAAACAGAAGTTGAGAAGAACTCACCCAGATATGGAAGTAAAAATAAAAGAGGAGGTTCTAAAGCAGATTAATGTTGGTTTTCTTGTGATGTCGGTGTATCCTCAATGGATTTCCAATATTGTCCTAGTACCGAAAAAAGACGGAAAAGTCCGCATGTGCGTAGATTACAAAGATCTAAATAAAGCTAGTCCAAAAGATGATTTTTCATTACCACACATTGATATGTTAGTGGATAGCACAGCAAAATTCAAATTATTCTCGTTCATGGACGGATTTTCCGGGTATAATCAAATAAGAATGGCTCCAGAGGACATGGAAAAAACAACGTTTATCACACCCCGGGGAACATTCTATTACAGAGTGATGCCCTTCGGGTTGAAGAACGCTGGTGCAACGTACCAGAGGTCTATGACAACCCTATTCCATGATTTGATGCACAAGGAAATTGAAGTATATATTGATGATATGATTGCAAAATCCCATACTGAAGAAGGGCATATAGAAGATTTATTGAAGATTGTTTCAGCGTTTGAGGAAGTATCGTCTCCGCTTGAATCCAAATAAATGCACCTTAGGTGTTAGATCATGGAAACTGTTGGGTTTCATTGTTAGCCAGAAACGAATTAAAGTTGACCCTGATAAAGTCAAAGCAATTCAAGAAATTCCAGAACTAAGAACTAAAAAGCAAGTTAGAGGTTTCCTCGGGCGTTTGAATTATATTTCCAGATTCATTTCCCACATGACTGCAACATGTGAACCGATCTTTAAGTTGTTAAAGAAAGATCAAGGTTGTGTGTGGAAGGATGACTGCCAAAGGGAATTTGAAAGTATTAAAGAATATCTACTTGAACCTCCTATCTTGCTCCCTCCTGTAGAAGGAAGATCGTCGATTATGTATCTGACAGTGTTAGATAAATCCATGGGTTATATTCTGGGACAATGGGATGAAACAGGGAAAAAGGAGTTCGCCATTTATCATCTCAGTAAAAAATTCACTGATTGTGAGTCCTGGTATTCCATGCTGGAAAAAACATGTTGTGCTTTGGCCTGGGCGGAAAAGCGTTTGCGGCAGTATATGTTGAATCACACTACTTGGTTGATCTCCAAAATGGATCCAATCAAGTACATTTTTGAATAGCCTGCTCTTACTGGGAGAATTTCCCGCTGGAAGATGTTGTTATCTGAATATGATATCGAATACCGCACTCAAAAGGCTATTAAAAGTAGTGTGTTGGCAGATTATCTTGCTCACCAACCAGTGGAGGATCACCAGTCTGTAGAATATGAATTCCCCGATGAGGATGTGATGTTCCTGAAAGTGAAGGATTGTGATGAACCATTACCTGAGGAAGGTCCTGACCCTGAATCTTGTTGGAGTATGATATTTGGTGGATTTGTGAATGCTTATGGTAAAGGAATTGGTGCTGTGATTGTCACTCCTCATGGATCGCACATTCCTTTTACTGCAAGGTTAACATTCTATTGTACTAACAATATGGCAGAATACGAGGTTTGCATCATGGGTCTCGAAGAAGTTATTGATCTCAGAATTAAAATTCTAGATGTGTATGGTGATTCAGCTTTGGTAATAAATCAAATTAAAGGAGAATGGGATACTCACCACCCCGGCTTGATCCCTTACAAAGATTATGCTAGAAGATTATTACCATTCTTCAATAAAGTTGAATTCCATCTTATCCCTAGAGATGAAAATCAAATGGCAGATGCTCTGGCAACTCTAGCTTCTATGTACCTAGTGAATACTTGGAATGATATACCCCGAATTACGGTTCGACGACTGGATAGGCCCGCTCATGTGTTTACAGCAGAGGAGGTAGCAGATGAAAAACCTTAGTATTATGATATCAAGCATTTTCTTCAGACTCAGGAATACCCGATTGGTGCGTCGAAGAAAGATAGAAAGACATTGAGAAGATTGGCAGGCAGTTTCTTCCTCAGTGAAAATGTGTTGTACAAGAGAAATTATGACATGGTCTTGCTCAGATGCATGGATAGACACGAAGCAGACATGTTGATGCATGAGATTCATGAAGGTTCATTTGGCACTCATGCCAATGGACATTTGATGGCTAAAAAGATGCTAAGGGCATGTTATTATTCGCTGACAATGGAGTATGACTGTTACAAATTTGCAAAGAAGTGTCATAAATGCCAGATTTATGCAGACAAGGTCCATGTGCCTCCGACACTTCTCAATGTGATTTCCTCCCTGTGGCCTTTCTCTATGTGGGGTATTGACATGATTGGGATGATAGAACCCAAAGCTTTGAATGGGCACCATTTTATCTTGGTAGAAATTGACTACTTCACCTAATGGGTGGAGGCTGCTTCATATGCCAATGTTACTAAGCAGGTGGTTGTGCGCTTCATTAAGAATAACCTTATATGTCGGTATGGTATGCCGAGCAGAATCATCAATGACAATGGCTCGAATTTGAACAACAAGATTATGACCGAACTGTGTGAAGAATTCAAGATTGTCCATCACAATTCATCTCCATACAGGCCAAAGATGAATGGGGTTGTTGAAGCTGCTAATAAGAATATCAAGAGAATTATCCAAAAAATGGTTGTTACTTATAAGGATTGGCATGAAATGCTCCCTTTTGCTCAGCATGGATATTGAACATTTGTCCGCACTTCAATAGGAGCAACCTCGTTCTCCCTGGTGTATGGAATGGAAGTTGTACTCCCTGTGAGGTAGAGATTCCCTCATTGCGTGTGATAATGGAAGCCAAGTTGACAGAGGCTGAATGGGTCCAGAACAGGTTTGACCAATTGAATTTGATTGAGGATAAGAGGATGACAGCTTTGTGTCATAGCCAGTTATATCATAGAAGAATGAAGAAAGCTTTTGATAAAAAGGTCAAACCTCGTGAATTCAGAGAAGGCGACCTCGTGCTCAGGAAGATCATCTTTTTCAACGCTGATTCTAGGGGAAAGTGGACTCCCAATTTTGAAGGCCCGTATGTTATCAAGAAAGCCTTCTCTGGCGGTGCATTAATTCCTGAAACTATGGATGGCGAGGAGTTCCCACATCTCATGAACACTGATGCAGTCAAGAAATACTTCGCCTAAATAAATAAAAGAGCAACTCGCTAAGTTGAAAACCCGAAAGGGAGGCTTAGGAAAAAAGGAGCGTCTCGGTAGGCCGAAAACCCGAAAGGGCGGTCTAGGAAAAAATTAGAGACCTAAACAAAATAAATTTCCCGCTAAGTTGAAAACCCGCAAGGGCAGCTTAGGCAAAAGTTAGGGACTTTCTTGGCAAGTAACTATGTCAGACAAGACTTGATCGTTGAAGCAACAATCTTCTCGGATCCTCACCATACTTCAACAGAAGTTGCTGCTCAGGATTTCAAAAGTTGTTAGAGGGGATATTGGTCATTACATCTCAATGTATCATTTCCATTATATGTTACCATTTTCCAAACTTTGTAATCATCTATGGAGTCTCGCCATTCGCAGATACATTCTATAACTGAAATTTGAGCTTTTAGCCAATTATTTGTATTTCTTATTTTATTTAGATTGAAAAGAATCCATTTATTATTGGTAATAACTTTCAAAGCAAAAAATATTAAATAATAAAATTTATTTTTCAAAAAAAAGATTTTACAATCTGCTTTTACTTTGAGATTTGTGATGAAACAATGACAAGAAAAATGGTGAGCCCAAGAATGGACAAACTCCAGTTATTTTGAGAAGTTTTTGTTCCCCTCGGGAAGGTTTACTCGGGATGTTTTCGCCGTATTGGGTTTATGATTCCAGTATCCTCGGTCAAGTTTGGATTCATTTCTCCTCTTTTCTGATTTTTCATGATGTGAAGTTTCAGCCCGAGATTTCTCCAGTGAAGTTTTCGTTTGGCCTAATAGAAGTTCTTTTTCCAGAGAAATTGGTATCATACCCACTCTTGAAGAACGCAGGTCCCTGGTTTCTCTAAGTGAAGGACGTATTGTGAATGTGGTGTTAACCTCGCTAATGAAGTAGGCCTGAATTCCCCAGTGAATGTTTGGATGTTTCGGTGTCAGTCTGCTTTACTTGAGACTGGTTTTGCAATCTCTAGTAGGAATGTTGCTTTTTAAAAACACTTGTTTCCCCGGTGAAGCCTGAAGAAGGATGTTCTATCCCTGTATCTGTACTATTTTATCACTTTGATTTGTCTGCCTCCAGATTATGTTTCTCCACAGTAAAGTTAAAGTAGGCAGTAGGTTTTGTTTCCTCAGCTGGCATTTACTTTTCTTGGAATGATCATCTTGGATGAAGTTTAGTCGAGTGTTGTTAGTGCCCGAGGCGGTTTTTCCTGGTTTTTCTCAATGTTGTATATATGTTTTGTCAGCATACGCACGATAACACTTATACATTCATACATACATCATGCATATCTAAAATTGGCAAGTCATCGTTCATTGACATTTGTTAATATTCTTGTTGATATATTACCTTGTTTTGAAATGTTACGTTGTCCTATTTTCAATAGAGTGTTGGCCTTAAGCATAAAGCGTATATTATTTCAATTTCCCCACTGAGTTGTCCCTCATGGAAGATTTTTGCTTTAGCCTTCCGGTACAGCTCCTTGTTTGGATGGATTTGGTTTTCCCTCTTGAGTTTATTCCTCAAAGGATGTATTTTGGTTGACTGTTTCATTCCAGTTTATTTCTGGTTTGAATCTGTGGTTCCACGGAAATATTATTTACTTTGGATTTCTGAAAACTCCAAGCTTTGGTTGGTGCATTTATTTTGCACGAGAAGACTTTATCTCCTCAGCAAGAATATCATGGCATCTCACCAGGAAGTCATTCCTCTTTCCCAAAAAGTCATTTCTTTTTACAATCCTCCATGACAACAAGTAGCATGTCTCTTTATTTGAGTAACTTGTGCTTCCCTGTAAAAGTCGACGTAACTCTTTTTTTTCTATCTCCTCTATGAGTGAATAGTTCGCAGTTTTTCGTCAGATCACGCCAACGGATGGCAAGACTTTCAATATCACAGAAACAGCTCGTTGAGAAATATTTGCAAGTAGAAGTCTCTTTATTTGAGACAGCTTATATATTATCCTTTCCAGGCGGAGTGCCTTGATTAAAGAATAAGTTGAGACCCATTCTAGGTGAAACGCCAGAATCTTGGGGAACATGTTATCTTTTTGCTACCCTCAGTGAATGTTGGTAGTTCATCGTTAGTGAACGACGATGCTATGATATTCTCTTCCTACCTTCAGTGAAATTTGGTAGGACATCGACAGTGAATGTCGATGTTTATTATCTTTTTGCTACCCTCATTGAATGTTGGTAGTTCATCGTCAGTGAATGGAGGTGCTATGATATTCTCTTTCTACCTTCAGTGAAAGTTGGTAGAACATCGGCAGTGAACGTCGATGTTTATTATCTTTTTGGTACCATCAGTGAACGTTGGTAGTTCATCATTAGTGAACGGCAGTGCTATGATATTCTCTTTCTAACTTCAGTGAAAGTTGGTAGACCATCGGAAGTGAACGTCGATGTTTATTATCTTTTTGCTACCCTCAGTGAATGTTGGTAGTTCATCATCAGTGAATGGAGGTGCTATGATATTCTCTTTCTACCTTCAGTGAAAGTTGGTAGGACATCGACAGTGAATGTCGATGTTTGTTATCTTTTTGCTACCCTCAGTGAGCGTTGGTAGTTCATCGTCAGTGAACGGCGGTGCTATGATATTCTCTTTCTACCTTTTTTGAAAGTTGGTAGGACATCAGCAGGGAATGTCGATGTTTGTTATCTTTTTGCTACCATCAGTGAACGTTGGTAGTTCATCGTCAGTGAATGGTGGTGCTATGACATTCTCTTTCTACCTTCAGTGAAAGTTGGTAGGACATCGGCAGTGAACTTCGATGTTTGTTATCTTTTTGCTACCCTCAGTGAATGTTGGTAGTTCATCGTCATTGAATGGCGGTGCTATGATATATTCTCTTCCTACCTTCTGTGAAAGTTGGTAGGACATCGGTAGTGAACGTCGATGTTTGTTATCTTTTTGCTACCCTTAGTGAATGTTGGTAGTTCATCGTCAGTGAATGGCGTTGATATGATATATTATCTTTCTACCTTCAGTGAAAGTTGGTAGGACATCGGCAGTGAACGTCGATATTTGTTATCTTTCTCTCTGCCTTCAGTAAACGTCGGTAGCTTCGCCTTCGGTAGAAGTTGGTGTATCATTTGACCATTCTACCATCCTCTTTGATTTAGGTCTTTTGATCCACCAGTGATTTATTTTCCTGGTGGGGTTTCTCCCTTGTTTCTTTATTATTGTTACATCCCCAGTGGTGTTTTGCGTCTCTTTGGTCCTGTTCATATGCATTCATGATCATAAACATTTGCATAGCATCTTAGGGCCAAAAATAGGGTTTGTTTTATATTTAAGTATCTTCGATCGCATCGACACGAAGATTTTTAACCTTCGTATCTCCGGATAGAAGAAACTTAAATAAGGGTAGTTGTTGTATCCCAATTTTTGCCCCTAAGATCCCTTCATCATACCATGTTGACTCATTCACAACAAGATCACACTAGGATTCTTGATTCCCCTCCCTATATTTAGTTTTGCCCTTTTGAGGGATTACCAAGAACCTTGACTTATGTTCCTTTTGTGATCATGAATATTGTTTTTGTCTTGATTTCTTCTTTTAACTAATAAAATTCAATGTTGGTTTGTCTTGCTTGTTATCCATGTATGTAAAGGAAATGAGATTTAACAAGTTACCCCATGGGTTCGTGAGTTTATGTCCATGCCCTAGTAAATAAAGCTTGAGAAGTTCAAACCTCACCATTGAATTGGTTTTGTAAGAATTGGCATGGCAAGGTTGTTTTGGTTCATCACATTTCAAGGTTATTAGATTTGACTCAAAAGTACAAGGGGTTGATTGAAGAAGTTGTCATGTTTGGACAAGGCCTTGTTCCTATTGGTCACAAGAGCATATTTCTCTCAATTTTCAATATATGGAAGTGGTTTTGGTGGCTAAGAGTTCTCATTATCATCCTCAACAACTTCTATTCACAAAGCAAGAATGTTAGTACAAGAAGTTTGTTCAAGCTTGTCAAAGTTCCTCAAAGCATTCTCTTGATCTAAGGAGCTAGGGTTTTGAACTTCAAAGGAATATATCTTGCTCACCTTTTGTTATTTTTGAGTGATTCTAAAGACATCCTTATCTTCAAAGGATTATCAGCAAATCACTTCAAAAGTTCCAAGGAGTTTTCATGAGGAAGAGACTTGATGAGGAAGAAAGATTACAAGTCCTCCAGATGAATCCCCAAATTTCCATGTGTGACTTCAAATGGCCATAACTTGGTCAATTTTTATCACCTTAAGTACATTCTTTTTCCATAATGATATTGAAGATGTGAATTTTATGCCTTCTTTTATGTGAAAAGTGAGAAAATGGATGGAAGTTACCTTAAAGATGCAAAATATTATAGGTCATTTCATGATTTTTTGCCAACTTCAACAATTCATAACTCTCTCAAATTTTGGAGATTTGGAATGATTCAAGTTTCAAAATGTCATTCAAGAGATCTAATTCATTCCACCTCTTTTGGTCAAGAGCAAATTCCAAGTGGAAAGCCATGTTTGGATGCAAGACATTATAGGTCATTTTTGAAGAAGAATTTGAAATATTTCTAAGTATGGAAAGTCAACCCTTTTTCTTCAACTTTGACTCAATACAACTTTCAGCTCAAGCATATATTTAGCTCCCTTCTTTTTCCATTGCAAAGCTTGTAACCTCATCTTTCTAAAGCATCAAGAATCATGCCTTAAGACCCCTTGAGCTGAGAATGCCATTGTTTCAAAAGTGGTAACTTGGAATTGAAGTTTCATTGCAAGTCAAAATTTGAATTTCATGTTACAACCTCTCAACCTCAAATTAGGACGCGTTTTGGGTCTAAACATGATTAGCCAACTTTCCCAAGAGGATTAGCGCATCAAAACGCAAGAATTGGATGAGTTTTGATGAAGTTTAGATCACACTTCACTCGTGCATCAGGTTGGCACGAATTCCCTCCAAAACGCATCATTCATTGTTCCTTTTGATCCCATTGGTTTCTCCTATAAATACATGAACTATCCCATTCATTTTCTCAAGCTTGGATAGCCAGAATCACCCTACCAAACTTGTTTCATAACTCAGAATTCAGTAACTTCAAAATCCATTCTCGAGCCTTTTTCAATCCAATTTTTCCACAATTCACCTTCCTTGATCTTCCCTGAAGCTAACCACATAATTACATTCAAGAATCATGCCCTATACTGCTCCATAGAAGTCCAATTTCAGAGCTTTGCAACTCAACTACAATAGGTAGATTCCTTCATCAATTCTTTAAAACTCTGATATCATTGTGTTCCTCTGATTGCCCTGGTTTTAGTTGCAACACTTACCTTTTACTAGAAACACGTTTTGGCCATGAAATTTCAAATCTCTTTTCAAAACTTTCCTTCCAAATTGCTTGAGGTACAATTTATATAAATTTGGTGCGAGGGTGTGGTTGTCTTCGTCTTGAAGAGAAGAAGCGAATAACATAGGTCTGAGCTTCTGATGTTACAGTTTGAGAGACTTGTAATTCGTGTTGGCTGGAGGTTGAAGATGACCAACGTGTCATCTTCCAACCAATGAAGGCGTGCCATCTGTTTTTTTTAAATCTAATTTAATTAATGATTATGTACATTATTCACTAATGATCATGATATGCACAGCGCGCCAGATCCCTTGGATTTGATTACTAACGAGTTTTGACTCTCATCCAATGGTCCACATATTTTACTTTTATTTTCTTTTTCTTATTTTTATATTTTAATTGTTTTAAATTTCAAAAAATCATAGAAAATTCATTTTCAGTCCAAAAAATCTGAAAAAATTATGAAAAATATTTTTGATTATTCTCTTTCTGATTTTTATTTTTTCACAATTTAGTTTTGTGTTTTAGTATTTTTTTATAGATTTACACTTTATTTGATTTGTTTTAAATGTTTAAAAATACTTTTATACATTTTTAAATTCTGAAAAAATTATGGAATGATTCAATGATATTGTGACAAATATTGGTGACCTTATTTAATTTTTGTTTCTGACTTTACTTTTTTTATATCATTTTTTGTTTATTTTACCCATTTATTTTAATTTTAAAAATAGTTTCTGACTTTAAAAAATTACCAAAAATTTTGTATAATTATTTGAGCCATTTTCTGAATTTTCTATGGTCTTACTTTTCATTTCTTGATTAATTTGAACATGGTTGATATTTTTCTCTTTATTTTCTATTTTTAAACATTATTTTTAAACTCTTTTGTGTATATTAAAATGTGATATTATTTTGTGACTATTTTCTGGCTGATCTTGGGTTAGATTTTGGATCATGAACTTTATTAACATCATTGGATCCATGGTGTTGAGTTTAACTCCACAAAAATGGATGAATGATTTTAATAATAGTTTAATTAAAATTTAATTCAAATGTGGTTTGTATATTTTTTCCCTATCCCTCTTCATCTCATCCCTTTTCCATTGCACTAAATGTTGTTGGAGCATGATCTTTATATCATGTCTCAAAATAAATGGTGCATAGATTTCTATTGACCGGCCTCAAAATAGGTGCAACTTCTATATAAGTCCACTTACGATTGCTTAACATATGGCTAAATTTTGTCCCGATTCGAATAAATGATCATTCGTGGCCCAAACTTATGATTGCAAGCCCAAGTATGTTAATTTGATCTCTTTGATCCAATAACCTTGAGATTCATTGTGTGGAGGCTTTGGTTCTACCAATCCTCTAATGGATCTACAACACCTTTGGTCAACGCGGATCACTTAAACATCGTTGATCATTAAATGTCACTTGTGAGAACTCCAAATGGATGATATACTTGACAAAAAGCAAATGCAACATGTTGTATGGAGGATTTGGTTCTACCAATCCTCTAATGAGTTCCAAATGCAAGCTTCAAGATGATCATCCAACTAACCACTAATTATTGACTTGTCTTACTTTATGCTTTTATTCTTTTTATTGCTTTATCTACCATTTACTTTTAGCATTTACATTTCATGCCATTTTCATCTTTTCTCATTTGAGCATTTACTTTCTTGCCATTTTTACTTTGCTCACTTGAGCTTTTCTTTTCCTTTCTTAAGATACTTAATAATCAACATAAACCCCAAAAAATCTTTAATGGTACTTGGACTATTTGTTTACTATCCTTGGCATTATGGAGCATGGGACTTTTCTTTGACTTAGGATTAGAAACCTTGGCCTATCTTGGAGACCTTGTGATCTTATCTGATTATTCTGTCTGGAGTTCTTGAGGTTGACCTCAAGACATTGGGTTGCTTTTTTTTGTGTTCAGGTTTTTGTGATTACACCCTTTAATTGTAATCTAGAAGTCACCCGTATACAACCGTTACTCTGCCCTATTTTTGTGAAGACTTAATACACTTGAAGTTTGGTTCTCTCAAGAGGTCTAGTATTTTTTTGCTTGATTGGTTTCGGTCCAAGGAATGGGAATTCTATCTTGGCTCATAATGTCAAGTATTAGCTTCTTATTGGTTAGATGGTTCTTATCCCTAGCTTTTACCTTATGCTTTAAAATAGTCCCTTCTTCTCCTTCCAACTTCTTTAATTTCAAAAATATTCTTCCTCCTTTTGAAAACTCTTCTTGTTTTTAAACTTGAACCGCTTTCATAATAAACTTGGACTTATGTCCATGCATTTTCATAACATTTTCATAAGTAAACTCCAATCAACTTAATAATACCTTGACATTTTTTTGTGAGAAGACTAAAAGTCAATCAATCTCATTTCAAACCATTTTACCACTTTGGCTTTTATCTTTAAACTTTTCTTAAAAAATATTGAACTCTTGTCAATCCTTGTAGTGATGCAAACAACTATACTTCTATAATATGTAGTGAAGAGAGATATTTTCCACTTGGGCGTTGAGCGAGGCATTGTTGATTTTAAAATCCAAGCCATATCCTCCACTTTTAGATGATGCAAATTCTCCTTTCTCATATTTGTGGGTAGTAGGTATGTTTTCCACACGGACAATGACGATGATGTTTTTTCTCATAAAATTAACCAACACATTTGTGTCTTAAATTTTTTTTAAAAAAAAAGAGGAACTACGTGTACCCTGATCCCCTATTGCACGAAAAGGTGGTACGTAGGCACTAGAGGTTCGCAACCGCGACGGGTGCAAAAATTATAAAATAAATATATTTCTCTTCTCACCTCCACCATCCATTTTTTATATACAACATTTTTTTTCATAGCCAAAATATACAGATTTTACAAAGAGGCTCCTACAGAGTACCATAGATGTTTAGGGTGCTAATACCTTCCCTTTGCATAACCAACCCCCTTACCTTTTATATTTCCCCCTCTTTTGGGGTTATTCTCTCTTTTCCCATTTCTTTGGAAATAATAAAGTGCGGTGGCGATTTTTATTTTGATTTGTATAAAGTCTAGTCAATCTAATGGCTTAGTCTTAAACATTTCTACCGCTACATAGAGGAACAACTGAAACTTGAGCGATAAGAGCTAAGACTTGATTAGGAGCAGGAGTGGTATGAGCCTGAATTAATAGAGGGGTATATCGAGTTTGAATTAGTGGAGTTGCAGTAGTAGCAGCAGGGACTTGGATTATCAATGGAGCATTCTGAACTCTTGGCATTGGGTAGTATGGTATCTCCAATATGGAAACATCATAATTTGAAGGCACTTTCTCAACATGGAGTATACCTCCATCCATTAACTCTTGAATAGATTTTTTCAAATCTCTACAAACTTCTAGATTAGAAGATCACTATAGGCAAAAATCTTAAAGGTCTTGAAAAACATCTTGTTGTATAAGAAATCCTCTAACTTTGCAAAATGGTGTCTTGATTTCATCAACATTACTCATCAAAACTAGTTCTTCTTCAACTAAAATGGCATTTGCAGCTGCCCCACTATGTGGCGACATAGGATTGTTTTGAACATTTGGCCCTAATGGAGTGAAGGAAATTTCTTTGGCATCAATAAGATCTTGAACTATGCATTATAATGCTTTTTTTAGAATAACCGTAAGCACCTAAGTGAAATTCCTAATGTGCGTTGGCATCCTATCCTCTGGGAAGAATCTCAGGAGGTGGCCTAAGTTCTCTCAATTGAACCAAATTATCGGCAAGAAACTAAGGGAAGAGTTGTGCATATGGCATAGGGATAGGATCAACTCTCCTATGATGGTATGCCTTTTGCCTCTGTTGGTTTTGAGGCCTTTGATTTTGCTGACAACATTGTTGCTGTTGTTGCTGTTGTTGCTAAGGTTATTGTTGTTGAACCATTGGTTGTTGTTGTTGTGGAGTGAAAGGTTATCGTGGAGCCACCCATGGTTGAGAAGCACTTGTAGCATATACTGGATGTGAAATGACATCATGACTTGAATAATACAGAAGCTGGATGGTCGGAGCTTTGCCTTTATCAACAGAAACATGACATGACTCACCCTTATTTTTCTTAGCCCCTCCAAAGTATGGTTTCTTTCCATTTCCTGAACTCTTGTTGTTACCACTAGCACCAATTGTATTTTGAATTGAACCAACTTTAGTACACATTTCGACCTTTTCCCCAATAGTCACTATGTCAGAAAAGAACGAGGAAGCACTAATGATTGCATATTGAAGATACAACCTTTTTAGAGTACCCATGAACAAATCAACTAACTCGCGGTCGAGGAGTGGAGGTTGAGCCGTTGCAGGAGAAAAGGAGCAAAGGTTCCATCAAAGTCAACTCCTTCAATTTGAGTGTATCCTTGTACAACTAACCTTGCCCTAATTCTAGTGACTACCCCTTTTTCATCAAATTTATTCTTGTATACCCATTTAGTGCCAATCACATTTGTCCCTTCAGGTCTTGGAACTAGATCCCAAACTTCATTTCTACTGAATTGTTCTAGCTCTTTCTGCATAGCAATAATCCAGAACTCATCAGTTAAGGCCTCTTTGACATTCTTAGGCTCAATTTTTGACACAAAGCAAGAGTTTTATATCCCTTCTCTTGATCTGGTAGTAACTCATTTATTTATACCTTCTATTATAAGATCCTTAGGATGATCTCTCTAGGTTCTAATTGAAGGCCCTTTATTGAGATGACTAGGCTCAGGATCTTCTTGAGGTGGATTAGAATCAATACTTTTGTCATTTGATTTTGTTGGAATATCAGACAAATATGTTCCAACATCTTCTAAGAAATCTTCTTCATCATTCCATCCTCTATCATCAATATTAACATTTATAGACTCCATCATAACTTTGGTTCTGGAGTTAAGGACCTTGTAAGCTCTGTTATTTATAGAGTAACCCAGGAATATTCCTTCATCACTTTTGGGATCCATCTTCCTCCTTTGTTCACGATCAGCTAAGATGTAACATTTACTTCCAAAAACATGAAAGTATTTGACAGTTGGTTTTCTTCCCCTCCATATTTCATACAAGGTGGTTGAAGTGCCTTTCCTTAGAGTGACTATGTTATGGATATAGCACTTAGTATTCACAAATTCTTCAGATATAATTCTTTTCATTCCTTTAAGATGCAAGTGTCCTAATTTTCGATGCCATATTTTAACTTCATTTTCTTTGGTCAAAACACATGTTGAAGATAAGTTCAACTCTTGGGGAACCCATAAGTAACAGTTGTCTTTAGATCTGATTCCTTTCATAATAACTTCATTCTTTTCATTGCAAACAAGACATTATTCCTTAGTTAAGTTAACTCTTAATCCTTGATCACACAATTGGATTATACTTATCAGGTTAGTTGTTAACCCTTTAACAAGTAACACATCATCAAGCTTGGGGACTCCTGAACATTCCAGCTTGCCAACTCCTTTGATTTCACCTTTGACTTCATCACCAAAAATCACATAACTGGTGGAATGAGATTTGATATGTGTCAAAAGACTCTTGACACCTGTCATGTGTCTAGAACAGCCACTGTCAAAGTACCAGTCATATTTGGTTGATACTCTGAGAGAGGTATGAGCTATGAAACTAGCAACATTAGACTTGGGAACCCACTATTTCTTCTTTTTGTTATTTTGGCGAATTTGATCAGTTTTGGGAAGAGGAGTAGTTTTAGGATATTCATACAACTTGAAATAGAAAGTCTTTATATGACCAAGCCTTCCACAATGATGACATCTCCATGGCTGGGAATTCCCTTTGGTGTGATTAAACTTTTTCTTGCCATGATGTTTTCCATGATGTCATTTCTTACCATGATGTTTAGACATTTGAGTTGACATCCTTGGTTTAGACTCTAATGAAGGTTCTTCTGAATTTGGTAACTTTTTCTCACTAAACCCTAGACCACTCTTGTCTCATGTCACTCTTCCTGCTTGAAGAATTTCATCTAATGTGTCCGACCCATTATTCAGCATCTTGAGAGATTTGACTACTCTATCAAGATTTGAATTCAAGGAAGTCACTTCACTTTCCAGATTAGAAATAGTTTTAAAATGCTCTTTTCTTTCTGCCTTTATCTGGGTTATGAGTGCTTTCTATTTCTCCCCTTCTAGGCACACTTCTGCACTTCTGAGACATAATTCTTTGTATGAAGCAGCTAAATCATCAAATGTTAGTTTCCCATCACTAGACTCTTCATCAGAGACATATTTGTCTGTCAATGCTTTAACATACTTGGCAGATTCTTTGAGATCACTCTCCGAGTCCTCTTCAGACCAAGTAACAGATATATTCTTCTTCTGTTTCTTAAGATATGTAGGACATTCAGCTCTAATGTGACCAAATCCTTCAAATTCATGACATTGTATTCCCTTCCCTTGAGTGGATTTTTCTTCATCCCTTTTTCTTCCAAACTCATTTGACTTAAGGATGTCAGATGAGATGTTATTTACATTTGATCTTTGGTTCCTATCCATTCTTTATATCACTTTGTTAAATTGTCTTCCAAGCATAACTAAGGAATTTTATATCCCTCCATCTGTATCCAGATCACAATCCTCTTCTTCATCTTCAGTATTTAATACAAAGGCTATGATTTTGTTCTTCTTTTCAGATCTTTCATTGATGCTTAATTCAAATGTCAGAAGGGATCCAATAAGTTCATCCATTTTCATTTTGTCAATGTATTGAGCTTCTTCTATAGCAGTCACTTTCATATTAAATCTCTTGGGAAGAGACCTGAGCATCTTTCTCACCAATTTGTCTTCAGGTATTTTCTCTCCTTAAGCACTGGATGCATTAGAAATCTCAAGAATGTTCATATGGAAGTCATTAATACTTCCATAATCCTTCATTCTCAAATTCTCAAATTTTGTGGTGAGCAACTGAAGTCTTGACGTCTTAACTTTGGATGTGCCTTCATGAGTAGATTTAAGAATTCCCCATGCATCTTTAGCTACTTCACATGTGTTCACTAATCTGAAAATGTTCTTGTCAATTCCATTGAATATAGAATTCAAGGCTTTAGAATTTCCAAGAGCAATTTCATCTTCTTCTTTAGACCAATCTTCTTATGGTTTTAACTCAAGTAGGTTCTCTATTTTCTTCCAATTTGACAGGGTGTTTCCATCCTTTTAAAACAACTTTCCACGCTCTGCTGTCCAGAGACTTTAAGAAGGACACCATAAGTGGTTTCCAATATTCATAATTACTTCCATCCAAAATTGGTGGTCTGTTCACAAATCCTCCTTCCTTGTCCATAGTACCAGAAAGTATCTTCCATGGATCTCACCCAGATATAGAGAAGGATGCCTGCTCTGATACCAATTCAAGTTCTGGTATCAGATATGAGATGTCGAAGGAGATGTCACGACAAAAATATCTGAGGACAATTTAAAATGTAACAAAAGTAAAAATAGTAAAAACACGAGGGATTGTTAACCCAATTCAGTGTACAATAACACCTACTCTAGGGGCTACCAAGCCAGGGACAAGTCCACTAAATAGTATCAATTAACAGATCCTCAATAAACAACCAGTTTACGATCTAATCACTTAATCACTACCCGTTCTATACTTCTACCTAATACACACATAGGTATGAGGCCCTCCTCAAATCCCTTCAATCACTTACAGTGAAGAACAACTGAAATAACAAGTTTTAAAGACTTCAATAATTCAATGCTTAAAAGCTTATGAATGATCCATAATTAACAACTAAAATAAAAAAATCAAGTATTAAATCAATACAAGAGTGTATGAAAATTAAAAGACTTAGACTTCTAAAACAGAAAGAATGTATTCTTCTTCAAAAGTTACAGTTCAATGAATAAGGAAGCAAGTCCTTATAAAGGCGCAGCAGTGGGCTTGGGCTAAAAAACAAATATTCCAATCTTTTGAATATTTCCATGAAAACAAGCCAAGATATAATCCATAAGGATAATTCAAATGTAAAAATATTCCTCCATATTTTTCGCAAGCTATGAGTCACAAATCCTAAATTATGGCACGCATGAAAACAAGAAACAGAAAACTTAAACTGATATGAGTTGCGTTCAGTTCAGGAGGCATATGTCAAGATATCTGCTTTGACATCATTCAAAACAGTTTACTACAAATGTCAAGACATTTAGCAAAATATTATCAAAATATTGTTTTACCAAAATTGCTGCCAACAAACACTTAAAGGTATGATAGTTGGTGTAGATCTCCTTTTTTCCTAGATAGTGATGCTCCGACTATTATTATGGATCAATTATTTAGCAGCATCATTATTGATTGCTCTTGGAAATTTACTTTTTCTTCCACCACTTTGCCCTTTTCTCTTCAGGTGCGTATTTTAAATTGTCACATCCCTTTTGATTTGCGGCCCGATAAGAGATGTGGAATCCTTCTTCTAATGGAGATCTCTCGCTTAAGCTTGCTTTTGAGTTTAAGTGTTATAAAGGTATTAGTAAGGATTGGTGGAGGATGATATGGAATAAGTATATTCCTCCGTCAAAATCTTTTATGGCTTAGAGGCTCAATCATCACAAGTTGACTACTGATGATCAATGGAAAAGAAGGAGTTTCTCTTTCCCTTCCAAGTGTGATATTTGTGAGTTGACTGAGGAAACTGAAACTCGCTTGTTTTTTCAGTGTGGTTATGCTGTTAAGCTTTGGGCTTGGTTGAAAAATATGCTTAACATTTCGTATAATATTCTTGGATGGCCGAATATTTGGAGGATTCTTGGTAAAGATGGTGCAGATCAATGTAAGATTACCTTCAAAATTGATTTTATTTTCATCCTAAACATGATTTGGATGGCTCGTAACAACTTTAGATTTGATGAGTCTTTTATCACTTTTTCGTCTACTACCTCTGCTATTATGCCTGCAGTATCCACTACGGGGAATGATGTGGCTTATGGTTATCACCTGAGTATTCCTAGTTTTGTATCCTTAAGAGATTTAAGGTGGTCATCCGACCCCCAAGGGCTCCCAATATTATGGAAGTTCTATGGAAACCGCCACCTAGGAATTGGGTCAAGCTTAACACTGATGGAGCTTCTATATCTACTACTGGTCTTTTTGCTTGTGGAGGTTTAGCTAGATATAATGGTGGTTGTTTTTTTGATGTGTTTGCTTCTTTCTTAGGTGTTTCTAATTCTCACATTGGCGAACTCTCAGGTGTTATGCAAGCAATGAAGTTTGCTCATGACAGAAATTAGAGTAATGTGTGGTTGGAAACAGACTCAAAAGCGGTGGTTGAAGCTTTCAAACCTCCGTTTAAGGTTCCTTGGTTGATTAGAAATAGATGGATTAACTGTATTAATTTAGTTTCTCGGTGGAATTTTTTGGTTTCTCATATTTATAGAGATGGAAATAGTCGTGTAGATGCCCTTGCTAACTTAGGTTTATCCTTGTCCAATACTTCTCATTTTTCCTCTCTCCCTCTTTTTTAAGGGAAAATTTTGTAAATAATATGCTTGGTATGCCTTTATTTAGGTTCACTTGTTTGTAAAAGTGTTTTGGTATAGCCCCCCTCTCTTTTGTGCTCCATCTTTTCTTTTCAATATTATAACGTTATTCAAAAACAAAACAAAAAACAAAGTCTTAACTAGTTTTTCAATCCTTACTGAAGGGGGACTAATTTAGCAAAGTGGCTACGTTATATATTCTTTTTCCTTTGACCTTGATCTACAAAAAATATAAAATATTTCACTACTTTATCATTTTTCTTTATAAATTAACTATTATGTCATCAACTTATAATTGAAAGTTTCAATTATAACCATTCAATCTTCTCTCAAATGAACAAAAATACAAATAGATATAACTATAAATAATG
The DNA here is from genome assembly GCA_948472305.1 of Vicia faba. Taxonomy (NCBI): domain Eukaryota; kingdom Viridiplantae; phylum Streptophyta; class Magnoliopsida; order Fabales; family Fabaceae; genus Vicia; species Vicia faba. The sequence continues at coordinate 370,655,827 of OX451737.1, read as the reverse complement.
AAAAATTATTTTATCATTTATTATAGGGTTAAATAAGTTTTTGGTCCTTGTAAATATAGCGGTTTTCAATTTTAGTCCATCTAAACATTTCTTTCAATGAATCATCCCTACAAAATTTTCCATCCATAAGATTCGGCCTTGACGTTAAATGGAGCTAATGGCTGCTGACGTGGCCTGACACGTGTAATTTAAATTCATTTAAAATTATTTTATAATTATTAAAATATATTAACATAAATCTTATGTGGTATATGCTTGCAAATATAAACGTTTTTGAAATTATGGCACTTGCAATACAAATGTCAAGAGTGATGTCCTAACACCAACACAATGTCAAGACAGATGTTATAATATCTATTCCTGAAATAACAAATTTAAGAAGAAGAATTATGTAGGAAAATAAAATACTGAAAGTAAATTAATACAATCAATTGTTAAACTAGTTTGGTGCAACGTCACCTATTCTAGGAGCTACCAAGCCAAGAAGAAAATTCACTATGATAGTACTAGTTCAAAGCTAAACCAACCCTAGTTTACAACTTCTAGCCTAATCACTATCTTGTGAAACTTCTACCTAGAGATCACTAGATATGAGACCCCCCACCTCTTACTTCGAATCAATGCAGTGATACCTACAGTCACAACATGTTACTAGACTTAAAACTCAACAGAATATTACACTTCAAATAAATAATACTTAGTTTTACTTAAAAGGATCAACCGAACAATACTCAACTCTTTGCTTAAAATCTCATGAGTGAGAATAATAACTTGATAAAATTATCAAGTGATAATCAGTCAAGCTCAATGAATCAAAAGATACATGAGTGACACACAAAGAACATAAAACATAAAGAACTTAAAACACTCCCAAAATGTCTTGAAATGCCTTAGTGCAGCGATTTGCTTTTGCCTTTAACTCTTGTATCAAGCCTCAAGAGTGTTAACAAAGCAAATCTTTTGAAAACTGCTTTTGAAAAGTAGTATTTGTGTAAGTGAAAAAAGTTTTTTGAGCAAACTTCTAACAGCTATCTACTTTTATACTCGAAAAGGGACGTTCTTTTCCTCCTATCCTTTAGACAGCGCTATCCCACTATTAGTGAGTAGGTAGCCCTATCGTTGGATGTATGACGGACATCGAAGGGACGATACAGTCACGAAAGCAACTTGTGGAGACGCTTTAGCAATTTTGTTTAGGGACTAGATAATTTACCGAGAAGGAAACCGTAGGGTCATCGAGGGACTATGATCTTTTTTATTTATGGGTCTTTGCTAAAGCGTCCCTGTTTCGAGGGACATGATTGTTTTGTGAAGGCAACCGAAGTGGGATACCCTAGAGGTGCGCATGTGCAATTGTGTTTGATTCATGTTATTTATCTTACACATTTAGGGTTTACTAACATTTTAATTTCAGTCTTGCCATACATGCCTAATTACTAGCAGTAATATATATTGTAGAATATAAAATGCAGAAGGTAATATCTTAGACTATTACATGGCTTTGGGGAAGGGGATTTACACTGTACAATGCTTTAGGGAAAAAATAAATAAAGCGGTAAAAAAGTCTTACTTAATCTATTACATACCAGTATACAGTTACATTATTGTAAAAAATGCAGGAAAAATAATGCGCATGAAACTAATATTACGTCTAAAAGAAACCTAAGAAATGGCTAAGTAAAAATCCTTTTGATTGTTTTTATTTATTTTTTTATTTAAGAAAAGTAATTAAAATAATCCTAAACTCTATTTAAAAAATTAAATTAAGAAAAGAAAGTTTAATTAATTTTTTATCTTTTTATTATGAAAATCAAATCTAAATAAATCCTAAGTTCTAATTTATTTTAAATTAAAGAAATAGTTAAATATTTATTTAATTAAATTACAAAATTAGTTCAATTAAAAACTAAAACTAATATTTTTTATGATTGATTTTTATTATTAGTTTATTAAATAATTAATCAAGAAAATAATAATTAAAAAAAACTAAAACAAATAAAAGAATACAAAATGGGCCTGAGATGTCTAAAGCAAAATGGGGGTGGGAAATGAATTCGCTGGGCCCAAAGCTGTGAAGCCCATGCTTGATTGTAGATTCAATGAGAACTGGCCTTGAGGGTGCATGGTGAGCCTGCAGATGGGATGTGTTAGATCTGATCAGATGGACATCTGATGGTATGGACGGATCGTGTACCATGTGTGCTTCGCCATGAATAGCACTGGATCTATAGAAAACATGTTAGAAAAGGTAAAATATTGGACCTGGGACTTGAACACAGGTCCTCTCCCTTACAAACACGCTTCATTGCTAGATGAGCTATTTTTCCATTTGTTATGTAAAATCAAACAATAGATCCAGTGCATCCATACAAACACACGCATCCATACCAACACAAATATACAATTGAAATTGATTAATAATGCAAGAATGTAAGAATACGAATTTGAAGAAAAGTGTGGAAAATCGTGACTTAGGGAGGGTGTTTCACGAAGCTATAAGCCATGGAATTGGTTGGAATAGCTTCATGGAACCTCGAGGAGTGTATTGGGATCCTTTGTTTGGGCTGAGGGAGGCTGTAATTGCGTTTTTGAATTTTAACAACTTTGAAAAATTTGAAATTTCGTGTGACTTTTTGGGGTTGTGTCTGCATTCTTGAAGCTTGCAAATGTCTTGCTTATATAGAGGGGAATAAGGAGACAAGAAAGCAAGGGAAATAACAGCCATGATTATGCTGTTCAAGGCCATGAATGAAGATTTTGTAACTTTGGCCAAAAACATGAAAACTTGTCCTTTTTGAAATTTGAATGAACTAGACATTGCTTGCACGATATCTATGGGCCTAGGCTGTCAAAAACACTTACCCAAATGCTCAAATCCCATTTCCAATTATTTTATACATTTTATTTTATATTTATTTGAATAAAATAAAATAAATATGTACAAAATAGGTAGAAAATGTAAGACATGGTAAGAATGATTTTATAGGTCCTTTATAAGCTTAGGAAGATGCTTGAAGTCCAAGAAATTGAGCCCTTGCCTTAAAACTTCAAATTTGCCTAATGCATTTTTCTTGAAATTTCCCAAATTTTCCCAACTTGGGCAAGCCATAACTTGCTCAATTTTGATCTCATGATGATGATATTTTACTTTTTGGAAATCCCAAGATGTCTAATTCAATCTCTATTTTTATAAATTTTGCATTTGAAGATATTATCTTGATATAAATGGTCTTGGAAAAAAGTGGCTTTTGTTGACTTTCTAAAAATGACCTATAATGTATGAGCTTGTATCTTTCAAATGGGGCATTTATTGGACTTGAGGGCTGAAGAGAAGTTGTAGGGAATGAGATTCTATTCCATATGATCTTTTGTTGGGGGGAAATCGATGAAGTATGTGAAAGTTATGTATGTTCAAAGTTTAGTTGACTTTTCCTATAGAAACCCTAATTTAGCAATTTTTTACTTTTGATGAATTAGGAGCATTTCTTGAGGAATCATGATCAAACTTTGATCAAATGATGGATATCACTTCAAAATATTTATGTTGACCAAAAATCATGGAGTTTTACTGTATTTGGGCCACAGTTTACTTTTGATTTAGTATAGTTGATTCTCAAGCATTTGAACAATTATCTAAGCAAACTTGTTGTGCAAGGCATGAAACTTGGCATGGACAAACTTGAAGGCATATTAGGAACATGGAAAACATTTGAGACCTTTGAAATTCAAACATCTTGATGAAAATTGAAACCCTAATTAGAGGTTCATTGCCTTAGGAGGAGAAGTCTGGTCAATTCTTGGTCAACCTTGAGCATACTTTGAGTAAAAATGGGAGGGTAAATTTTGGGGTACAACAGCTGCCCCTGTTCAATCTTCTTAATCTTGAGGGTTTATATTGGCTTGTCTGCCTTTCGTGATCTAAAGGTGGGAGATGATTGAACACTAGAGTGCCCAGAAATTTGCACTCGCATGAAGTAATACTGTTGGTTGATGATGTCAGGAATGGGCTTAAAAATGCCCTCCAAAGTATATACTGACTTCATAAAATATCTCTTTATGGGGATTCATGTTCCTGTTGTCTAAGGAGAAGTATGCTGGGGAGTGTGGCTTTCTATTATTCTCCTGCTTGAGGAAAAATCTATGGGGAATAGAGTCTAGGAACATTAGTTGTCCAAGGCTCTACTGAGGAGTTATCTATGGTCTGGAGAGATAAAAGTTTTCTGTATTCTGGTTGGAATCCAGGCTTCCAGTAATTTGATGGGGATAATGGAATTAACCATTATCTGGAAATGTACTAGAAAGAGCCTATATAGGGTCGTTTCAGGATGAGTCTGTGTAAGACTGCACCTGAATGTAGAGAAGGAACCCATGTAAGATTGCTTCGTCTGGTCATGTAGATAGCTTTCCTGTCTAGTTTCAGGTGTTAATCTACAATCAGCTTGTTCACAGATAGTTGTCCCGTCTGGATTCAGGTATTAATCTGGAACTTGAAGAATTCTCAGTCGTCCACAGATAGTTGTACTGGCTTGTTACAGGTATTAATCTAGAACTATGTTTTTGTTTGGTCATTGAGATGGTTATGTTGTTTGGATTCAGGTATTAATCTTTGACTTAAGAAAGAAAGATAATTTTCCTGGCTTGTTACAGGTATTAATCTTCAATCTCTTCATGTAGATAGTTCTCCTGGCTTGTTACAGAGATTAATCAATAGTCGGTCGTCCACAGATAGTTTTCCTAGCTGGTTTCAGGCATTATTCTAGAACTTATTTTTCTGGTTACATAAATAGTTTCCCCGCCTAGTCTTAGGAATTAATCTGTAGCATATTGCACTTGTTGGTAAACTCGTCTTGTTTTGGGAGTTCATACCACTTGGTCGTGCAGATAGTTTCCCTGTCTGGTTCGGGCATTCATCTTTGACCTGCTGTAAAAGTTGATAGTATTTGTCTATTTGCTAATTTAACCTGAAAAGGTAAAATCAGTTTCATGCGATGTCATGATGTATGAATTGCACGATCATCCCAAAATAAATGAGATTATGATACATGTATTTTTATGCACATGCCATGATGTATGAACATGTAATGCTGTTACGCAGTATCTTTGTCTGGGAAAATAAATCCCTGACGGCTGCTGAAGAGCACTGGGAAGCTGAATCCCAGACTACTGTTAGTTAGTTAAGAAAGTGATTCTTCAATTTCCACTGGGGATGACGAATGGAGATACTTTTGTTGGAAATTCCCTCTCTCTGTCAAGGATCTTCGACTTTTGTTTGAGAATTATTTTGCCAAGGGGAAGAGCTCTATTGAAAGATTTCACCAATTTTGAGAAATAAACTCCGTTGGGGGATGAATTTCCGTATATAGAGAAATAAACTCTACTAGGGATAAGGTTTTATAAACTACTTGAGATTTACGAAACTTTGTTGCGGAAGGTGAACTTCATAAACTGCTTGGGGATTTTGCTGGAATCGTATTGGGGAATCTTGAGAAGCTTGGTGACTTCACTGGGAAATTTTGGAGCAACAATTGGAGATTTTTGCTCTACCGGGGATGAGGCTTTAAAATCTACTTGAGAATGTGACAGGAAGATGCCCATGTTTTTGTACCTCATGGAAAGAGAAGTATACTAGAATAAACTCGTGTCTGAATGTATATAGTAGCTGTGTAAGGGAGTGTCAGAATGAATCTATGTTGTGATTGTATCTGAACGGAAAGATGTACTGAATGAGTATCAGAATAGCATTCGTATCTAGAGCGTACCTGAACTGTATCTGAAAGTTGAATATGAATGAGTATTAGAATGGCATTCGTATCTGGAGCGTGTCTGAAAAGTATATGAAAGCTGAATTTGAATGAGTATCATAATGGCATTCGTATCTGGAGCGTATCTGAACTGTATCTGAAAGCTGAATCTGAATGAGTGTCAGAATGGCATCCATATCTAGAGCGTATCTGAACTGTATCTGAAAGCTGAATCTGAATGAGTATCAGAATGGCATCTGTATCTGGAGAGTATCTGAACTGTATGTAAAAGTTGAATCTGAATGAGTGTCAGAATGGGATCCATATCTGGAGCGTATCTGAACTGTATCTGAAAGATGAATCTGAATGAGTATCAGAATGGGATCCATATTTGGAGCGCATCTGAACTGTATCTGAAAGTAGAATCTGAATGAGTATCAGAATGGCATCCGTATCTGGAGCGTATCTAAATTGTGTCTAAAAGATGAATTTGAATGAGTATCAGAATGGGATCCGTATCTGGAGCGTATCTAAATTATATCTCAAAGCTGAATCTGAATGTTTAGAATGTTTTCGCTGGGAATTCTTGTCTTGTTATTTTGAGAAGAAATCTGCTAGGGAACATGAAAAGCTCGTGAATCAAGCTACAAGATTCTTTAAGATGTCGGAGTAGTGATTGGAGATTCTTGTTGTGTCAGGGATACAATAACACCTGACATCACGAGGTTGTAGGTTGAGAATATGGCAGCGATTTTTTAGTAGGATGCCCCTGCCTCTGTACCTGCTGGAAAAAGTAGCTGCGAACATATTGTGGATGGTTTGAGCGTCATCTTAACTCATTGTTCTTTGAGTTGATGTTGATCAGGGAATACTCTAATGATAAACAAATGACAAGATAACGCGACATAGTCGTACACTTTAATCCCTAACTTTTGCCTGGACCACCCGTTCGGGTTTTCAGTCCACCGGGATACCCCTTTTTGCCCAAGCCGCCTTTTCGGGTTTTTGACTTGCCGGGTGTATATTTTTATTTATATATCCCTAATTTTTGCCCAAGCCATTTTGGTTTGTCGGAATGCCCTTATTTTTGCCTAGGCCAGTCAACTTAGAGGGTCTTTGTTCATGCATAGTATTTTCTGACTCTATCCATGTTCACCGGGTACGAAGAATTGTCACTGTCCATAGTAGTAAGTGTTGTCACACTTGTAAGAAGGTGTTTGATTTATCGTACATGATTCTTTGCTGGAATTTATGTCCAATTCCCCAAGTGATTCAGATGGAGATCTGCCCCTGGTTATTTGGCATTTTTGAGGGATTCCTTGAACCTTGACTTGACTGCCCTAGATCAGCTGGACACCATTCTATGCCCCTTGATTATGAAAGGCCTATTACTGGTATGTCTTTCCATATGAGGTGATTTTATCCATTGAGAGGATTTTCGTTCATTGAATATTCGTCGTGCGAATTTCTCTACTGTTGAACAAATAGTCATATGCAAACAATGGTATTTTAAGAATGCAAAGCTTATGTCTGTCTTGAAGTTTGAGAATTCATTTTTTAGTAAAACAAATAAATTTTGTAAAATTGTGATATCAACTCAGGGTTTAATAGTAAACCTTACAGGAGTCAGGATAACTTTTGTAACAGTATACTTCTGAACTAACCCATGCTTCAGCTAAGACTTTTCAGGGTTATAACGTGGCCTAGTTCACGGTTTCAGAAACAAAGAATAAAGGCTCAAAATTTATTTGTACCCAACCCATTCTTCATGATGTTCTTCAATCCTAGGCTCAGTTGATTGTGTGCCTAAATCTCGATTGAGTCTGGGACCTTTGCTCTGATACTTGGTGATGGTTCAGAAATTGAACGTTTGTTTGAGAAAGCAATCATTTTTGTAACTTTTTCTTTTGGAGGATTTTTAGGACCTCTTTTTTTTATTAACCCTGCTTTTACCTGAACTGTTTCTTTTGTGATTACAGTCAGCGGGATGCCCAGTTTTTTTTCTTAAGTCTCCTTCATAGGTTTTGACTTAGCGAGCTATTCTTTTGAAAAATAATGACTGCCTGCTTTGATGATTATGCAGAACCATCACGATCCTTTGGAAGGTATCTTCTACACTATTTTTCATGTATGAAGGATGAGCTTGTGACTGAATGCACCTCTGAATTAACCGAGAAAGCTACCCTGCCTCAGATTATGATTAAGGGTTTTAATTTGTGTGAAAAGATAAACTCCTACTTCGTTGGCTCAAAGGGGTTGACTAGGGATTATCTTCCCTATAACTCCACTATTTAGGATTTGAAACAACGCACGTACATCATCAGTGGGGTCTGTTCAAAAGCATACTGTAGAGATTGTGGTATGATTTTAGTCATCCTCCCTCTAAAGGCTTATAGCTTTTAACCAAGAGTTGAATATCACAAAAAGGGAGTAAGAACATAGTTTTGAAATAGTGAATACGAACAAATTGATTCAAGACAAATATATGCGATACATTGATGAAATAACAAAGTTTGACATGAATAAGTGTTCGAACAAAAAGAAAATTACAATTCGAAATATTCAAATGAACAAAAAGCCAATTTTTTGAACTTGTCACTTCAGATTATGTGTCTTTGAGGGACAGCAGAAGAATTTAGTCTGTCCATCTTGTGTGAACTCCAACACTCCTTCATCAATCAAGTCTTGAATTTTGTTCTTCAATGCCCAACAACTATTAGTGTCATGTCCAGGACTATTGGAGTGGTACACGCACCTTGCGTTTGGATTGTACCTTGGGGAGGTAGTCTTGGGATTCTAAGGAGGATCCTTTAACGTAACCAGCTTGGCCTCCAATAACTGATGCAATGCTTGAGTCAAGGACATGTTGATTTTGGTGAATTTCCTCTTGGGCTTGTCTGGAATTTGCTGATTACCCTGTTGTGGTTGGCAAGGTCATTGTTGGACCCTTGGCGTGACAGCCGTCTGGAAAGGCCTACTCTCCAAGCTAACTTTTTGTCCTATCAGGGGTTGATGAATAACTTGATCCCCAGCCTCGACTGTTTGCCTTATACGGTTGCATGCGTCTTCATGAAGCTTGTTGACAAAAATCTTAGCTCTTCTTGTCCCCGGGCTAGGACTTGGATAAGAACCATTTTCCCCAGCATCTGGATTCTCATTGCTTCTACCTCAGCTTGCAGTTGTTCCAACTGTTCATCCTTGTCGTTGTTAGGACGTTTCTTGGTCAGATTCCCGGAGAGGAATGTTTTCAATTCTTCTTGCCCCTTGTCTAAACTCAGGAACATTTATTTGAATTGAGAATTCTGTGCCTGAAGCTCCTTAACTGTTTTTTCAAGAGCCATTGCTGAAATAAACACCGAAGAGGATAAGAAACCTGTCCTGAAAACCTGTTCATGCAATTATATGTATGATATATGTATGCAATGTTTTCAAGGGCTTTATAGAATGTAAACTCTTTTAACCAAAACATAAACAAAGACTTTTTATTAGTAATCTCAAATGAAATCAAAGTTTACAAAGGAATGACAAATAATAAAATTCTAAAACTTCTAAGTCTCCCAATGACGCTTCCTTTTGGTGCTAAGGTAGGAGTTAAGATTCTGCACTTTGTGAAGCCTCTTTGTCAGTTCTAACACCTTCTTCTCACTAGCATAGAATTGGGACTCACAGGTATCTCGTTCTTCTTTAATCTGTATCCAAGATTTTTTCAATTCTTTGAAGTTTGTTGGCATATCAGGATGAAGAATGATGCGAGACTTGACCCCTTGAACAATAGGCTCTGTAATCACTGGTAGGATAGAAGCATACGGCATCATAAGATTTTGAGCACGAGTTCGCACCTATTTGAGGTATGGCTCCAAAGGGATGGAGTTCTTGTGCCCTAGAGTCCTACTATCAGTCTTCTTAACCATTCCCCAAGCACGGATGAACTTCTGATGATAACCTTGCAGATCATTTAAATAGTCGAACACAATATCTTGAATGAGCATATCATGAGGACCATCCCTCTGGGTGTAGCCAAACTGACGTAAAACTAAAGAGTGGTTGTAGGTGATGCCTCCTTTAATGCCAAGGAGTAGTACATTGGGGAATTCTCCACAGCGATCAATGAAAGAGATGTCTTCTTGGGAGTGAGGGCACCAATAGATGTCAGAGTAAGAAAGAGACATTAATCTCTGGTTCCATCTTAAGCCTAATTCATTCTTCATTACTGACTGAGGAAGGTGCAAAATAAACCACCTATAGAGTAGAGGTATACAACACATAAGAGTCCCTCGCTTCTTCATGGTGCGTGTATGGAGTGAGTACAGAATATCCCCGAGCAATGTAGGCACTAGATTGTGAGCAAGGAAAATGTTGATGGCACTGACATCTATAAACTGGTCTGAATTGGGGAACAGAACCAACCCGTAGATTAAAAGAGCTAACACATCTTCAAAGGCATGGTAACTCATAGCGTCTAGGAATACATGGGCTTTCTTCATCAGGAAACTTGTGAGTATGCCCTTAACTCCACTCCTCCTTTCCTAATTGGACTCCACGTCAGATGGCTTCAAATTCAAAGTTATGGCAACATTTTCAGTAGTTGGGTCTTGTTCTAAACCGGTAAAGTGTATCTGCTCCAATATAGGCAAACCCAGTATTTCGGAGAATTCTTCCAACGTAGGCACCAACTGATAGTCTGGAAATGTGAAGTAGTGGTGCTTAGGGTCGTAGAACTGGAATAAAACACTCATCAAAGCTTCGTCAAAATTGGTAGCAACCAAACTGAGCAAGTAACCATACCTCTTGTTAAATGAGGAACTCTCAGAAACCTTTGAAACAAATTCTTTGAGTTTGGGATGGATCTCTACAAAATTGTTTGGATGGTTTTTCTGCAAGTTGAATCCATGACCTACAAAACAGATAAGAGATAAATCCACAGGCCCTTGAAATGGTTAGTGTACATGACATGTTATGCTGTTTATGATGTTATAATTATGCTTTCAAATCACAAGTATATCAAACACAAACAAGTTATACATAGACCTTAGGTTTAAAGGCTTGCATGAGTTTTAAAGGTAAGTACCCTCTTGAAGTTTCAGTTGGCTCAACCTGTCTTATTAATAGTAATTGGGTTCTAAGGAGTCTCATATCACTAACCTTTTCTTTAGGCATTGTTCTAGCTCAAGCACTGAAGTATTGCGGCCAGAATATCCCAAAATTCTAGTCTCAATTAGTGTAGTATCGAGTATCAACCAATCTTCGGTCGGAACCAAAGTCGGCCATATCACTACTCTCTAATGGCTTAGGATGAGTCAATTAAAGGTTATAAAGGTCAGTTAGCGCTTAATAACACTAAGGAAGCCTAATGTTATCCTTGAATGACTCAAGGAACATTAGTACAAACCAAAGTATCACGCTAACATAGCTATCACTTTTTCCATATCAGTCTAAACCGTACAACTTCCATGATTGATTGCTACTTACCTAATAAGGTGCCTCAGATCTAGGTGTAGGATCTATAGTAACAACCCAAGCAAACCCTTAAAAGTAAAGCGTAAAAACACACAATATAAGCAATTTTTACAATGAACTAAGCTCTAAGGTAACTCCACTTTTTATAATCTCTCTAGTAGAGTCTCCAGTTCTATGATACGATGGCAGAACCGACTGTTATATATTGGTTTTGTGTTTGTATTTGCAAATATTGTTGTAAGCAAGAGTCATCGCCGACTTTTCTTTTACCCAAATTAAGGAAACGGTGAAAAGAACAGAAAAATAAATTTTTCGATATTTTCTGAGTAGGGGGGGTAGATTATGGAAAGGGAAGGTGTTAGCACCCTTTTAATCCGTAGTTATCTACGGGCTCTTGGAGGTTTGCTCATTTTTGAAATACTTTGTGCTTTATGTGTTTGAAAAAAATGTTTTGAAATGCCTTAGTTTAACTCTTGTATTAGTCCTCAAGAGTGTTAACAAAGCAAATATTTTGAAAATTGATTTTGAAAAGTAGTATTTGTGTAAGTGAAAAAGGTTTTTTAAGCAAACTTCTAACAACTATCTACTTTTATACTCGAAAAGGGTCGTTCTTTTCCTCCAATCCTTTAGAAAGCGCTATCCCACTATTAGTGAGTAGGTAGCCCTATCGTTTTATGTATGAGGGACATCGAAGGGACGACACAGTCACGAAAGCAACTTGTGGAGACGCTTTAGAAACTTTATTTAGGGACTAGATCATTTATCGAGAAGGCAACTGCAGGGTCATCGAGGGACAATGAACTTTTTTATTTATGGGTCTTTGCTAAAGCGTCCCTGTTTCGAGGGACGATTGTTTTCCGAAGGCAACCGAAGTGGGATACCCTAGAGGTGCGCATGTGCAATTGTGTTTGATTCATGTTATTTATCTTACGCATTTAGGGTTTGCTAGATGTTGTACCCCAAAATTTTCCCTCTCATTTACCAAGATATTTCCTACAAAGATCTCCAATGCCTCAAGTTTGCACAAGTATCGACTAGGTCAAACAATTTCCTCAACATTGATACCTCAAATTAGGGTTTGAGTTTGTACAAAGGCTGTGGGATTCATAATGTTTCAATTGACTTTCATGGATCATTATGGACCCTCAGGATTTTTTTTTTCAAGTTTCAAGTCATGGATCACAATTTTCCAAGAAAGCCATTCAAAGTACCAAAAGAGCAAAATGGGCAAAATTAGGGTTTTTACTGAAAATGACCGAACTTTGATTTTTGACCTAATATATGGGTTATTGGTTGGAAGTATGATCTCAAGGATCCGAGCACGTCATTTTTACCTAATTGCATTTTCAATTCATCTCCTGAGATTAGTGGATTGATAAACAAAATTCAGTCAACAAGTGGGAAAAGTAGACTGTACACTAAAAAATCAAACTTTGACTTTTTGACCAAAGTTGAGTCCCAAAAAAATCATATTTCATCAAGACATCCAAAATATGAAATTTGATCATCAAAAATCAAGAAAGTCAAAAATCCATCTTTTGCAAGACTTGGAAATTTTTCTAAGTTAAGTTCATTGCTTCATGACATATTGTCACTATAATTAAAAATAGTTCAAGATGTTACAAATAATTCAAGTTATTACAAAGTGTCATTTTTGCTAGTTTACAAATCCTAAACTTTGTATTGCTTGGACTTTATCCTTTGACTCAAAACTTTGCCACAATACTTTGCCTTTGATACAATGTGCATAAATTACTCCATAAACCAAACTTGTTTCGTGCTGCAAACTATGTTGTCCAAGTTATTGCTGAACAAAAACATATGCTACTTTTATACATTTCCGCAACACTCCAAAACCTTTCTCAATTGTTGTCCTACAAAACCTTGTGCTATGCTGCACCACAAACCTGCCACTAAACCTGTATATGTTGTCTTATACAATCCAAAATCTGTCCAGAAAACCAGTCCAAAATTGCTCTATGCAGTCTGCTCCAACCTGCATCAAAACAGCAACAATATTGCACCAAAATGGTAAAAGAAAATTGTGTGGAAAAAGTATCAAAGCAGTATGCAAAAACAATTCAAAATAACCTATTTTATTTCCCTCTTAAACCTCAGTCAAGGGACTACAAAAGGGGTTGTTTCATAAGACATAAGGGATTTTTTCTGATAAAAGAGGAGAGAAGAGAAAAACATAACTTTTGTTAAACTCTGCTCATTCATAAAACCCAACTCATTCATAAAACCCAGTTCATCCATAAAAACTATGTTCATCTTTAACTCTGTTTTGACTCACAAAAACAGAAAAGATCCTCAACCCACAATTATACAACCATGTAAACTCTCTCATAAGCCCTCTAAACACTTCATATCACATAGATATTGCTCAAGCTCAAGAACAGTTTCTGTAGTGCTCTTATTATTAACTTCTAAACAAAAGATAGTACTATATAAACTTGACTGTTTGGAGTTGGTTCAGCAACCTTCAACATAAAGAGAGGTCCAACAGCTTCTTGTAGTTTCATTAAGGTCCATGCAGCATCTTGAAGGGTTTTAGACTCAAAACCTAAAGTGAAGTTGCAAGGTAAGTCATCTAAACCTTTCATTTTACATACATTATTTTTGGTTTATTTCTGAAGATAAGATGAAGTAATCACTACACTTGAAGTTAATCATTTCCTTGTTATTCATTTTTTATCATTTATATATTGAAAACTGGCTGATATATGCAAAAGAATGGTGTGAGGCAAAAAACTATAACATGGGTCGACACATACGCACATGGGTCGACTCATTCTAAGTGAAAAAACAGGGTATGAGTCGACACATGGTCGTATGCATCAACTCATACTGCTATCCAGGGCCTAAAACATAGAGATGGAAGGTGCATGAGTCGACACAAAACGCGTATGTGTTGACACAAGCAGGAAGTGAGTCTACACATCCCATTATGCGTCGACTCATACTGAGTTGATTTAGTTTGCCAGGGGCAAGGAAAATTATGTGTCGATGCATAACAGCATGTGTCGACACATAATAGTTCAAAATGCACTTTTTCCTTCTTTTTACACTATTTCTGCATTATATATATATATATATATATATATATATATATATATATATATATATATATATATATATATATATATATATATATATATATATACTCCATTACTGTCCACTTATTCGATATGGTTGTAATAATTAGACACCTATTTCATCCCCATTTGCAAATTGTATCCCCATCCCCCTAATGATGTAATAGCGTAGGATTTTAATTTCCGCAAGTTTACCGCTTTTCCTATAATTTCTAGTAAGATAGGGTATGTATGGAAAGATGAAAACAACAAATAGACAACCCATAATCAAAGACTAAATGCATGCAAATCAAACACACTATCCACACATGAACCCTTAGGGTACATCCACTTGTTGCCTCGGAAAAACAGTCATGTGCCTCGAATATGGGACGCTTTAGAAAGGACCCTTCAATAAAAAAAGATCGTAGTCCCTCGATGTCCCTCGATGTTGCCTTCGATAAAACGATCTAGTCCCTTATGAAAATTGCTAAAGCGTCTCATAAGTTGCCTTCGATGACTGTACGATTGACCTGCGTCTGTCCCTTCACATCCAATGATGGAGCTTCTTACCAAATCAATAGTAAGATAGCAACATCTAAAAGAGAAGGAAAAGAACGTTTAAGACCTTTTGAGTAGGTAGGATGCTCCTAGTTGCTCGCTTGCTCACAACAAAAACATTTTATACACCCATAACTTCACTTTGAAACATTTTTTTAAAAAGACAAAACACTTTATATGCGTTCTTATAGAGACGAGAACCATTACAAAGACATTCCTTTTTAAAATAATTTCAAAACCCACATCACAAACACACTTTCAAACAAAAAGTAAGTGATCTAGCAAGCAACTAAGAGCCCGTAGATAACTACGGATGAAAAGGGTGATAACACCTTCCCTTTTCATAACCTACCCCCGGAACTCGAGAAAATGTCTCAAAAGATATTTCCTGTTCTTTTCAACATTTCTTTATTGGATAAAAGAAAAGTCGGTAGAGACTCTTGCTATCCGCAACAATTGCAATCAAATGCAAGACACCCAAGTCAGTTCTCCCACCGTATTACAGAACTGGTGACTATGCTGGGGACTACTTAAAAGTGGGGTTACCTTAGGGCTAGATCACCTTTATTTGCTTTTCATTGATTGATTTGTTTGCTATATATTATGGTTCCTTATTTGGGTTTGTTTTGATCCTATACCCGAATTTGGGGCACCTTTTTAGGTAAGTAGCAATAAGTTGTGGAAACCGTGTGGGGTATACCGATATGGTCTAAGAAATAGCTACATTAGTGTGACACATTTGTTGGTACCGGTAGCCCTTGAGTAGTCAAGGAGAATACGAGGCCACTGTGTGGTGTCATGAAGCACTAACTGACTTTAGAACCTTTACTTGAACAACTTGGCCTTTAGGAAGTAGTGAGGTAGCCGGCTTTGGTGCAGTCTGAAGTTGGTTGATACTAGATACTACGCTCATTGAGATCGGACTTTCGGGATATTTAATTCGCCATTAAAGAGGCTTACGCTGAAACAATGACCGATGAAGAAAGATCAATGATATTGAGATTCCCTAGAACCCGTTACTTTCTAGGATAGGTTGAACCAACTAAACTTCAAGAGGGTACTTACCTATAAACCTCATGCAAGCCTAAACCTAAGGACTTGTTTTATTTAACTTGTGTATATGCTTGTACATAACATCATGACATCATACCATAGCATTTTAGACTAACCATTTCAAGGATTTTGAGATTCATCTTTGTTCTTTTTTGTAGGATATGACTCCCACTCGCAGGAACACAATCCAAGTCAACCTTGTACGAGTACCTTTTCAGCTCAAAGAGTTAGCATCAAGGGTCCCTGAGAATTCTCCGTTCACCAAAAGACATGGACGACTTCTCAACTTGGTCACCTCAAGCTTTGATGAAGATATGATGAAGGTGTTTTTCCAGTTCTTTGACCCTTTGCACCATTGTTTTACCTTCCCCGATTACCAGCTTGTACCAACTATGGGAGAATTCTCTCAAATCTTAGGAATTCCTATTCTCGATCAACTACCTTTCAACGGTACTGAAAGAAACCCAAGTCCTGAAGAGGTCGCCCGAGCTTTATACTTGCAACAATATGACGTCACAACTAATTGGGAAACAAGAAGTAGTGTAAAAAGGTTCTTAGCCAAATTCTTATTGGAAAAAGCTCAAGACTGTTGGAACAATCTGGATTTACAAGCTTTAGAAGAAATGTTGGCTCTTCTCATCTATGGGTTGATACTATTTCCAAATCCTGACCAACTTATAGATGTAATGTTTTCAAAATCTTTTTATCTCACAATCCAGTGCCTACTTTGTTGGGGGATATCTTGCATTCTCTCCACTCTCGCACCATGAAGAGAAGAGGAACCCTCATGTGTTGTACTCCTCTATTGGCTAGATGGTTTGTCTTGCATCTCCCCCGACCCGTTATGAAGAACAAGCAAGGTTTTAGGTGGTCCAATAGGTTGATGTCACTCAGATATTAGGATATCCACTGGTGTTCTCGATCCTTGGAGGAAATTACTATCATCGACCATTGTGGGGAATTCTTTAATGTCCCTCTGCTTGGCATCAGGGGAGGTATCACTTATAACCCTTGCTTAGCTCTACGACGGTTTGGGTACACGCGAAGAGATGGTCCACATGATGCACTCATCCAAGGTGCGGTGTTCGACTACAAAAACAATGATCAAGGCTACTGTCAGAGGTTTATACGAGCTTGGAGGATGGTAAACAAGGTGGACAATATGACATTGTGGCACAAAAATTCCATCCCCCATGATCCTTAACTTAGGTGGGTACAAGCTCATGCTTAGAGTCTCGCAATGCCTTACCCCTCCATCCTCCCTGTCATCATAGAGCCTGTGATTGAAGGAGATGTCCCGTATATTGTCCTTCATCTCGACATGCCTACCTCTCTCGAAGACTTGCAAAAGGATTGGATTCATTTAAAGGAAGAGCGAAATACTTTCGAAGCCCAATTCTACGCCAGTGAGAAGAAATTTCTGGAACTCACCAAGCAGCTTCATGAAGAGCGGAGTCTGAACGCCTACTTCGCGCCAAAGAGGATGCGTTTAACCTTTTTGTCTTAGGAGTTTTTGTATTTTATTTCTTTCATTGTAAGCCCAAAAAGGCATGATGTACTCAAAATTGGATTTATTAATGCAACGTGTGTTATTTTTTTGTCTAAAAACAAATTTAAATCTCTAATCTCCTTGAAAACATTTGCATATGCATCTTCATTCATCATAACACAAACATGTTTCTTACAACAGGTCTCCTTATCTTTCTACTGTTTATTTCAGTGAGATGGATATTGAACAGACAGTAAAGAATCTCCAAGCGTAGAACGCTCAATTCCAACAAATGTTCTTGGCTCTAGTAAAAGGACAAGAGGATTTGATAACTTTGTTGATCAAAGAAAATAAGAAGAAAGCGAAAAAATCCACCGGTGTTTTGAATCTGGGAAGAAGGTTTAAAGGACCATCCAGGAGAACTCTAGATTTCACAATATCATCGGGTGAAGGGGATAATCAAGGAGGGATAAACAAGGTAGTGAATGACCATCCAGAATCTGAAGAAGAAGAAGAAGTTGATTACTCTGAAGAGTAGTATCCTCCAGCTGATGATAGATACAAGCAGTTGGAAAATTGCCTCAATGCTATGGAGATCCAGAGAGTACCCAAATGGGATTTCAAAGAGCTAGGAATTGTCTCAGGGGTTATCATCCCACAGAAATTCAAGGTCCCCACTTTTCCTAAATATGACGGTGTCTCTTGTCCAAAGTTGCATTTAAGGTCATACGTCAGGAAAATTCAACCCCATACTACTGATAGGAACCTATGGGTGCACTTCTTCCAAGAAAGCTTATCAGGTACGCAATTGGATTGGTTCTATCAGTTGGAAGGGACCAAAATTTGCAATTGAGAAGCTTTGGCTGCTGCTTTTTACAAGCAATACCAGTATAATGTTGACTTAGCTCTAACTCAGACATAATTGCAAGGCATGTCTATGGGTGCAGGTGAAAGTTTCAAAACTTATGCTCAAAAATGGCGGGATCTCGCGGGAAGGGTCTTACCCCCTCTATCTGACAGAGAATTGGTGGATATATTCTTAGGCACATTATCTGGTCCATTCTTCAACCATCTGATCAGATGCTCCTCAACTGGATCTACTAAACTAATCATGACCGGTGAACGGGTAGAAGCCGGTATAAAAAGTGGCAAAATTCAAAGAGATGTATCCTCGAGCACGATGAAGAAACCCTTTACTAGAAAGAAGAAGGTCAGTGTTGCATACGACCACAGAAATCAAAACAAAACTGAACTTCTCCTGACGGTAGGGGCTGTTATGATTTCTAATCTGGTACCAAATCAGCAGCGAAATTATCAACGCAGGCCAGAGGTGCCCATGAGACGATTCACCCGAATCAACATGACCTTGTCCCAAGTTCTGTCACATATCTTGAAGTCCAATTTGGTGACACTGAAGGAAGCTCCCAAGAATCCCAATAAAGCTTCTCCTCGCTACAACCTGAATGCTCGATGTGCCTATCATTCTGAAAGCCCGGGGCATGATACAAATGATTGTTGGGCCTTGAAAAATAAGGTACAAGATCTTATCGAGGCGAAAGAGATTGAGTTTGATCCCCCAGAAACACCTAATGTTATAACGGAGCCAATGCCCAAACACGGTCAAGGTGTCAAAACCGTTGATGATGATTGTTTTGTTTCCTCCGTGAACGATTTAGCTACTCCTCTTTTGACCATTAAACAGAATCTATTGCGAGCCGGTATGTTTCCCGGTTGTGATGAAAGTTGTCAATTATGCGTGTCTATACCAAATGGCTATTTGTTACTGAAGATGGGCGTCCAGTGTTTGATGGATAACAAAGAAATCCTGTTTGAAAAATTCCTCTTATCATAAATTCCTGCGAAGATGTCTCAATAATCACCATTTCCGACAATCCTCCCAGGGTCTCCACCAAAAGACCCATCAGGATTACATCTGTTCCAAAGTCTTCTCCCCTAATCATCACCATGCCAGGGCCAATACCATATTATTCAGATAAAGTTGTTCCCTGGAACTATGGGACTGACGTCTATTACTATGACGTCAAGCAAGTTCTGTTGGCTATCCAAGACAAAGTTGCGAAAGGAACTGATCCTGACATCGTCAATATCGTAGGGACCAGTAAGATAACAAGAAGTGGAAGAATCTTCTCACCCGAGATCTCTCCAAAGACCATTTCTACTCCTGTAATTATTCCCGCTACCTGTCATACCAGCATTCCCATTGATACTCTCGTTGACAATCCCATTGTTATCCCTGCTGCCAAGACAAGGGGCAAGGAGGTATTATTTGAGCCTGTCCAGAAGAAGGCACATCCAGAGGTCATTCTTGAAGCTTCTAGCAAAGAGATGGAAGAGATACTAAAGATAATCCAGAAAAGTGACTACAACATCGTGGAACAGTTGGGGCAGACCCCTTCAAAAATATTAATGTTGGCCTTACTTATGTGTTCTGAGGCCCATGCCAAAGCCTTGGTAAAGTTTAGAAATAATTCCCATGTGCCCCAAGAGACTTCCATTGACCAATTTAAGAATTGTGTGGCTAGTCTAACTGCTGATAAAAAATTGGGCTTTTTTGACACTGACTTAACTCCCAAAGAAAGGAAACAAAGTGATTCCTTGTACGTCTCCATTGAGTGCAGGGGCACTACGCTAGCCCATGTTATGGTGGATACCGGCTCATTGTTGAATATCTTGCCCAAAAATGCTCTTGACCGGCTAAATTGCGAGGGAATCACTTTAAAGCCTAACAACATTGTGGTGAGGGCCTTTGATGGTTTTAAGAGGACATTGCACGAAGAAGTTGACATCCCTGTAAAAGTTGGAACTCAGACTTTTGATTCAACTTTCTATGTGATGAATATCCGCCCTTCCTATTCCTGTCTATTAGGCCGACCCTGGATTCATGGCACTGGTGTCGTCACCTCTACCTTACATCAGATGTTGAAGTACCCAATCAAGGGAAAAATCATCAGTGTCCATGGGGAGGAGGAATACATGGTTAGCTACCTGAATTCTTTCAGATACATGGAAATGTATGGTGAGTTCATTGAGACTCCATGTCAGAAATTTGAGGAGGTCCCACAAACAGTTGCGGCAGCCAAGACTACTACCAAGACCTCAAAGGTTACCAGACCGCCATTAAAAATGGCCTCTCTAAAGGATGCTAAAGCAGTTATTGAAGAAGGTGGATGCACTATCTGGGGTCAACTTCCGGATATTCCATACAAATCCAACAATTTTTGTTTGGGAATTACTTAGGAGGCACAAAGAGCTTTTCGAAGAATTTGCACTAGGGGGCCACCTTTACGTATCAACAATCAAGGAGTCAACACAGTGGAAGACAGTGATGGTAGTTATGACATGGACGAGTGGATCTTTCCAACCATCAGCGGAGGACTCAACAATTGGGAAGCCAAAGAATTTGTCCCTATTACTTTTATTCAAGAGTAATTGTCTTTTAATTTTTTGTTGGACTTGTAATAATTAAACAATTTAGACTTTAAAACCTTATGTCTTACCTGAGGCACAACGGTCCATTTATGAGGGTTGTTATTTCATCTTCATATGTCATCAATAAATCATGGACGTTTTTGCATGCAAAATTTTACGCTCTTTGTTCTTCTTTTTTCTACCTTTTTTATTTTTTCAAAGATAGCTATGCTCTTACACACACTCACATATCAAAATGCAGATCCACATCAACCCAGGATCCCATGGGTAACGATTCTGCTGTGGCCTATCATAACTTTGAAAATTCGATCTACCAAGCCAAAGACAGAGGTGAGGAAGATTGTGAGGTACCAGGAGAATTAGCCAGGTTATTGCAACAGGAAGAAAGGACCATACAGCCCCACGACGAGTCGGTTAAGACAGTTAACTTAGGTACTAAAGAGGATAAGAAAGAAGTCAAGGTAGGTGCCAACCTGGAGCCTAGTGTCAAGAAGCGCTTAACTCAGTTACTACATGACTATGTTGAGGTCTTTGCATGGTCATATGAAGACATGCTAGGACTCGACACCGACATTGTGGTCCATCGTCTGCCGACAAAAGAAGACTGCCCTCCGGTAAAACAGAAGGTTCGGCGCATGCAGCCAAAAATGTCAGAGAAAATCAAGACTGAAGTCATGAAGCAGTTCAACATCGAATTCTTAGTTGTCGCCTCCTATCCACAATGGGTCGCCAATGTTGTTCCAGTTCCTAAAAATGACGGTAAGGTACGTATGTGTATGGACTACATAGACTTGAATAGGGCAAGCCCCAAGGATGGCTTCTTGCTTCCCCACATCGATATTCTGGTTGACAACACCGCACAGCATAAAGTATTTTCCTTCATGGATGGTTTCTTAGGATACAACCAGATCAAAATGGCACCTGAGGACATGGAAAAAATGACCTTCGTCACACAGTAGGGTACGTTCTATTACAAAGTTATGTCATTCGGGTTTAAGAACGCTAGGGCAACTTATCAGTGTGCCATGGTAGCTCTGTTTCACAACATGATCCATCACGAGATAGAAGTCTACATGGATGACATGATAGCCAGATCTCAAACTGAAGAGGAACACCTGGACCATCTGCAGAAACTGTTTGAAGGACTGAAGAGATACAAACTAAGATTGAATCCGAATAAATGCACTTTTAGAGTGAGGTCCGGTAAAGTCTTAGGCTTCGTTGTTAGTGGAAAAGGTATCGAAGTGGATCTTGCAAAGGTAAAAGAAATACAAGAAATGCATGATCCTCGCACTGATAAGGAAGTTAGGGGGTTCTTAGGACGGCTAAACTATATCGCCCAGTTCATTTCCCATCTAACCGCTACTTGTGAACCAATCTTCAAATTACTGAAGAAAGATCAAGTGGTGGAATGGAACGACGACTGCCAGGTTGCCTTCGACAGGATCAAAGAGTACCTTAAGAGCCTCCTGTTTTGATGACGCCAGTCGAGGGAAGACCTTTTATCATGTATCTAACTGTCTTGGAAAATTCAATGGGGTGTGTGCTGGGGCGGCATGACGAGTCTGGCTGAAAAGAGCATGAAATATACTACTTGAGCAAAAGGTTTACCGACAGTGAAACCAGATATTCACTACTTGAGAAAACTTTATGCGCTCTGGCATGGGCTGCTTGCCGGCTAAGACAGTATATGTTGACCCATACTACCTTATTAATATCCAAGATGGATCCAATTAAATACATATTCGAGAAGCCCGCCCTCTCTGGAAGAATAGCAAGATGGAAGATGGTCCTGACTGAATACAACATTAAATACACTACCCAGAAAGCAATAAAGGGAAGTGTGTTAGCCGATCACCTTGCTCATCAGGCTATGAATGACTATCAGTTTATGAATTTCGAATTTTCAGACGAAGACATCTTGTTGGTAAACTATGGTGAAGAACTCAGACCATATGACTGACCTGAGCAAGGATCCCGATGGACCTTGGTTTTTGACGGAGCTTCCAACGCGCTCTGCAACGACATAGGCATCGTGGTCATATCCCCTGAAGGATGCCATACTCCCTTCACTGCTAGATTGTGTTTCAACTGTACCAATAATATGGCAGAATATGAAGCGTGCATTATGGGTCTCAAAGCTGCCATAGATTTGGGAATCAAATCCGTAAGTGTATTTGGAGATTCAGCCTTAGTCATCAGTCAGATCAAAGGGTAATGGGACACGAAGCATCCTAATCTCATCCCCTACAAAGAACATGTGTTGACATTAATCCCATATTTTAAGGAAATTACCTTCGAGCATATTCCACGAGAGGAAAATAAATTAGCGGATGCGCTAGCCACTATGTCGTCCATGTTAAAAATCAAGTGGGATAATGAGGCTCCTCATATCACCATCGAGAGAATGGACGAACCAGCTTACTATCACGAGATTGATACTGAAGAAGTAGTGGCCATGCCTTGTTTCCATGAAATTAAGAGATATCTCGAGACCCAAGAGTATCCGGAGGGAGCTTCAGTCAATGACAAGAAATTCCTGAGAAGATTCTCTGCTAAGTTCTTCCTCAGTAATGGGATTCTCTATAAGCGCAACCACAACTCTACTTTGCTTCGGTGCATAGACAAGAGTGAGGCAGACAAGATCATGGTTGATTTACACGAAGGTACCTTTGGCACCCATTCTAGTGGGAACACAATGGCTAAAAAGATCCTACGGGCAATATACTATTGGTCCACCATGGAAGAATATTGTCATCAGCATTCACGAACCTGTCACAAGTGTCAGATCTATGCTGACAAGGTACATGTGCCTCCAGTTCCTATAAACTTCCTGACTGCTCCTTGGCCATTTGTGATGTGGGGCATTGACATGATTGGAGAAATCAAACTTATAGCTTATAATGGACCCCGCTTCATCTTGGTTTCCATTGATTACTTCACAAAGTTGGTTGAGACAACTTACTTCACTTTTGTCACCAAGAATGTTGTGGCCCGATTCATCAAACAGAATCATATTTGTTGGTATGGTATTCTGGAAAGAATCATTACAGGTAATGGTACCAATCTCAACAAAACTATGACCACTGCACTATGCGTGCAATTCAAGATCTAGCATCATAACTCTTCTCCTTACCGGCCAAAGATGAACGGCATTGTAGAAGCCGCTAATAAAAACATCAATAAGATCATATAAAAAGTGAAAGTGACCTACAAGGACTGGCATGAGATGTTACCATTTGCTCTTCACGATTACCGTACCACGACGTGCATATCAACAGGGGCAACTCCTTTCTCTTTGGTATACAGCATGGAATATGTCCTACCAATTGAAGTCCAAATACCTTCTTTGAGAATCATAAAGGATGCAGGGTTGAATGAAGATGAATGGATTCAAACTTGACTTGACCAGTTGAACTTGATTGATGAGAAGAGCCTTACAGCTGTCTGCCATGGTCAGATGTACCAAAAATGTATGATCAAAACTTTTAACAAGAAAGTCGGACGTCAAGTATATCGGGTTGGTGACTTGGTAATCAATCGTATCATACTACCATAAGGTGATCCCAGAGGGAAATGGACTCCTACATACGAAGGACCATTTGTGATTAAAAACATATTTTTTGGTGGAGCAATGATCTTAACCACTATGGATGGCGACAACCTTCTCCACCCTGTAAACGCGGACATAGTTAAAAAATACTACGCATGAAAAATACTCACTAGGTCGACTGGCCTAGGCAAAAATTAGGGATAAATACAAAAAAATATGTACACCCAGCAAGATGAAAACCTGAAAGGGCGGCTTAGGCAAAAAAGGGTATCCCGGTGGACTGAAAACCCGAAAGAGCGGTCCAGGAAAAAGTTAGGGATTTAAAGCGTATGACTATGTCCCGCTGGATCACCTTACAGCCAATATCCAGCATCGATCATCAAACTCAAAAGGTTCTAGTCAATCTAATTAGCTTCGGACAAAGCAACAAGTGGATGAGACGCTCAGAGACATGAAGGTCATAGCAGAGTGGGAACCCCATGGTATTATTTCACATAGTTGTCCTTTCTTTGTATCAGTTTTCATTTTTACGACGACATTCTCTTACTAGGATGTTCGTCTCTTTGTACAAAAATACCTAGTCAAGTTAATACAAAGATATTCCTTTAAAAGTGCAAAACTATCTGTTTTTCTTTTAATTTCCTGTTTTGTTTGCAAAAACGTCCAGTGACTATTTTTGAACATATGCATTTGAACGTAATTACTGTTTACAAATAAGCGCAAAAAAAAGGAAAGCTAAACAGAAATACAATTACTAATGGCTTTAAGAAACAGGACAATACCTATGGGTCATTTCATAAAATCCCCGTAGATACTTTCTACTACAGGATCGTTGTCATGTCTCCAGCATGCAGCCTAATGGTTTTTTTTGCCTTCATGTCCCTGACGGAACAAAATTTCCGATTACCACTTCAAAGATTCCTCAGTGAAAGTCGCCCAGCTTCTCAGGATTCCCCAGCAGGATTTCACAAAGTCCACAAGCAATGCATGGCGTTTCATTTCCTCAACGGAGTTTACTTCTCTAATGACAGAAACCCATCTATCAATATATAAACGCTCACATTCCTCATTCCCAACAGTAGTCATGGATTTATTTTTCCTAATCCAACAACACTGTAGTAGAACAGCTTACATGTGCATACGTTACATTCATACATCATAGACATCGACAATACAAATGCATATGTCACAATCTCATTTATTTTGGAGAAACATCATTACATCATGAATTTCATGCATCGTGTCATTACAAACAACTAACTCTTTACCTTTTCAGGAAAGATCAATCCATAAATAATCATCATCAAATTCTCAACAAGACAGGGAAATTGTCTGTGAACAAATCAATTGTAGATTAATTCCAGAAACATGACACAGTGACCATCTACACGATAAATACTTCCTTCCAGACTTCTGTCGGTTCAGTTTAATTATCTCAACGGTTTATCCTGATTATTTCCCGCAGATATCGTCTTTGGTTCAGATAAATTTCTCTAGGATTTTATTATGAGTCTTTTCCAGACCTCTGCTGGTTCAGTTTAAATCTCAATGGTTTATCCTGATTCTTTCTCGCAGACATCTTCTCTGGTTCAGATAAATTATTCCAAAGATTTATTATGATTATTTTCCAGACCCATGTCAGTTTAGTTTAAATATCTCAACGGTTTATCCTGATTCTTTCCCGCAGACATCTTCTCTGGTTCAGATAAATCGCTCCAAAGATTTTATTCTGATTCTTTTCCAGACCTCTGCCGGTTCAGTTTGACTCTCTCAAATATTTATTCTGATTCTTTCTCGTAGAAATTTTCTTTGGTTCAGATAAATCGCTCCAAGATTTATTCTGATTCTTTCCAGTTAAAGAATATTCAAGACCCCTGTTGGTTCAGTTTAAATCTCTCAATGGTTTATCTTGATTCTTTTCCGTAGACATTTCTCTGGTTCAAATAAATTGCTCCAAGGTTTATTTTGATTCTTTTCCAGACATCTAATGGTTCAGTTTAAATCAATCAATGTTTTATCCAGATTATTTCCCAGTAGACGCTTTCCCTGGTTCAGAAAAATCACTTCAAAGATTTATCCTGATTCTTTCCAGTTGAAGATTATTCAAGACTTCTGCTAGGTTTAGTTTTAAATCGACCAAAGGTTTATTCTGATTCTTTTCTTGTTGAAGTCAAGCTTAGGCTTAGTCTAATTTCTGTCAACAATCACTTTTGAATGGAATCTATAATCCCATCTCCGACAACTCTCCATCATCTCTCCAAATTTCATATTTAAGCCCATTCCCTACACAATCAACCACCACATCATCGAGTGCAAATTTTTGGGCACTCTAGTATTCAATCATCTTCCACCTTCAAGTCACGAATGGCAGATTCGTCAATCTAACTCTTCAGGTTTAAGAAGATTTAACAGGGGAAGATGTTGTACCCAAAATTTTTCCCTCTCATTTCCCAAGATATTTCCTACAAAGATCTTCAATGCCTCAAGTTTGCGCAAGTATTGACTAGGTCAAACAATTTCCTCAACACTGATACCTCAAATTAGGGTTTGAGTTTGTACAAAGGTTGTGAGATTCATAATATTTCAATTGACTTTCATGGATCATTATGGACCCTCGGGATTTTTTTTTCAAGTTTCAAGTCTTGGATCACAATTTTCTAAGAAATCCATTCAAAGTACCAAAAGGGCAAAATGGGCAAAATTAGGGTTTTTACTGAAAATGACTGAACTTTGATTTTTGACCTAATATATGATTTATTGGTTGTGTTGTACCCCAAAATTTTCCCTCTCATATTTCTAAAAACATTTCAAGAAAGATCTCCAAGTTGCTCAAGGTAGTCCAAGGGTTGGCCAGACAAGCTCTCTCCTAAGACACTCTACCCAAAATTAGGGTTTCATGTTTCATCAAGATCCTTGAGTCCAAGTGGTTCCAAATGCTCAACATTGGCCTAATATGTTCTCAAGATCATCCATGCCAAGTTTCAATCCTTGCAGAGAAAGTTTGCTCAGTCAATTGCTCAAAGGTCCAAAAATCGATTGTGCTAGGGCAAAAGTCAACTGTGACCCACATACAGTCAAACTTCAAGATTTTTGGTCAAAATCCTTATTTTGAAGTATATTTCATCATTTGATCAAGGGTTGATCATGATTCATCAAGGATTTCTCACAATTCATCAAGATTCAAAAGTTGCTAAATTGGGGTTTTGTAGGAAAAGTCAACTCAACTTTGACCAAGCATAACTTTCTCATACTTTATGATAAATGACCCATCAAAATCTCATTTTGAATAGGATGCAATTCCCTACAATCCATCTTCATCTCCCAAGTTCAAAATATGCACTCACAAGAAGTTATGAATTTGGACATTATAGGTCATTTTGAAAAGTCAACAAAAACACCTTTTTTTGTAAAAGCTTCATACATGAGCATGGAATATCAAATTAATATGATAAAAAAAGGGTTGGTTAGAGGACATCTCAAGATTTCTAAAAAGTCCAAGAACACCTCCAAAGAGTCAAAATTGAGGAAGTTATGCATTGTTGAAGTTGACCTTTTTTGCAAAATTGCCAAAAGTCAACTATCCCAAAAACTTCAAATTTTGCCAAATGGGCCCATTCTTTTTCACTTGTTTTGAGTTGGCATCATAGCCCACGTGCTCTAGCCTTTGCCACTTGTCCATATCATATTTTTATTAATTATTTTTATTTTTATTTGAATTAATTTGATTTAAATCAAAATAAATCAAATAAAAATCCAAAACATTAATAACCAAGGATTTTGTGTTGTTTCAGGCTTCATTATACAGCTATCATCCTTCCAATTCGTGCCAAGCCCTAGAGTGCACAAAAAGATTGAAAATAAGCCATATTTGGAAAGATCTTCAAAGGGTATCAAATCAAATCCAAAGTCATTGAAAGAAGAAGATTTGGACTGAATAAACAACCCTAATGCATTGTGTGATACATAAGGAGGCGAGGCAGACCAAAATCAGGGTTGGAGACAGGCTCTATAGAGAAAACAAAATCTAAAAAATCAAAGAAAAGTGTGAGATCAAAATCCCACTTAGAGGCATCCTCAAGGCTTGGCATTTGTCCCAATCATCTCCTGGCAATCTCCACAAGCGAAAGCAATCAAAAGCAGGCGTTTTCAAGCCCTCTCACGCACTGTAAGTCGCTCACGGTATCACCCTTTTCTTGAATTCGATTAGCATTATTCTTGCATCCATAGCATAAAATAATTGCATATTCTTGATCACCATGATGTTTGCAAGCTTTTGCCAATAGCCAATTTCATTTATATGGACTGGATCGAAATCCACCATTATTAGGGTTTCGAGTTTGCTTTTAGGGTTTTTGTTTTCAGGTACAATTATCCTTAGTAATGGATATCACTGCGTTCAGAAGAAGGAGATGAACTCAACCATGGTACTAGAATTCATTTACATGGCTTGTACGAGATTTTGAGAGTGGACAGGTTTGTAGCGATGGATATTTGTCCGTGGGTATAGGTGTTACAGGTTTTTAGCTACGGAGAGAGGAAGGGGATGAAGGCGTGTCACCCCACCATTGGCTTATTTAAACAAGCGCGCGTTTTTTTTAATTTCTGTCCACTAACTTTTGTTTTCATATATTATTATTACTTTGTATTATAATAACAATAAGAACAACACAGCCTAGTGGTTGCCACGCATGATTTCAAGGCATTAGAGGCTGGAGGTCATGGGTTCGATCCCTGCCTCCAGCATTTGTTATTTTTCCTTGTTATTTCAGGGAATCCAGTACACGCTCAAGCCAAACGTCCACCATGCTCCTTCCTCATCAACACGCCAGATGGCCAGATCTGGTGGTCATCATTGAAGGTGCACCAAAGAGCCAGTCAAACGCAATGTGCAGGATCCAGAAAGTCAAATGGATCTTCATCAAATGGGCCAGATTTCTTGTTATTGACACCCTTAAAAATCAGGCCCAATCTCTTTCTTTATATTTTCTTTTCTATATTTCATTTATTTATTTTATTTTATTTTATTTAAATACTAACCAAAAAATTATTTTCTTTTTATCAAAAAAAATCAGAAAAAATATTTTACATCCAATTAAATTTTAGAATTTGTTTTTCATTAATAAATATTAATTAACTTAATTAGGTTAATTTTAGGTAATTTTCATTTATTTTTTAAATAATTAAAAATCAATTAGAATAATTAGGTTTTAACATTAATTTAATCATTTTATTTTCTTTCCTAAATTAACAAAACTCCAAAAATATGTCACTTAATTATTTTTCATTAATTAATTTAATAACCAATTTGGCATTTAATTTTTAGGACTTAATTTCTTTTCTTAAAAAAATAATAAATAAAAATAACAAAAAATATTTTCTTTTAATTAGGAGGGTCAAAACCCTAGTTTCGCCTTCGATCCAATTGTCTCGCGCACTTTATTTTTCCTTTATTCAATTATTGTATCTGCTCCCGGTTTGTAATAGTTTTAATTAGGACATTTACTTTTACCGCTTTTAAATTTCAAAGGGTTTGTCTTTGGCGATGTAAATACCCGACGCCTTGTAATATTTAGTTTAAATTCCGAACTTTTAATTTCTGCAAATATTCAACTGCTAGATGTTTGATAATAGAGTTTGCATGACAAGAATGAATGTTTAATCTTAAAACAGTTAGATCACCCTAAACACGTGCAAAGATAAAAATAACTGAAATCAACACACTCGCACATACGCACTCCTAGGGTACACTCCCCTTGGTTGCCTTCATAAGCGGTCATTGAGTATAGGTCGTTTTAGAGGTCGCCCTCTTGTCTAAAAGATCATAATTTGCCTCGAAAAGGTTGCCTCGGATATTTTTGCCTCGGATAAATGATCTAAGATATTAGGGTTACCACTAAGATGTCCTAACATTGCTTTAGTGACCGTATGTCCCTCTTTCGAATTGACCCTCAAACTCCAACGACGGTGCTACCCACTCACTAATAGTGGGATAGCATTGTTCAAAGGAAATTAGCATAGAACGATTCCTTTTTCGAGTAGGTAGATTAGTTCTTAGATACTTTCTCATCCAAAACTTTTTTCACACTTACACTCTTTTACAAACAAAGTTTTCAAAAACACTTTATTACACTCTTGAAGACAGAAGCAAGAGTTAAATCGAAGTTAAAACAAAACTTTTCAAAACCCACAAGCACAAAGAAAACAATTTTGAAAATGATGAGCAAATACCTAAGAGCCCTTAGATAACTACGGATAGAAAGGGTGTTAATACCTTCCCTCTCTATAATCTACCCCCCGTACTCAGAAATATCTCGAAAAAGGAATTTTTCTGTGCTTTTTTCCTTTCCTTGTTGGATAAAATAAAAGTCGGTGGCGACTCTTGCTTACCGCGACATTTTGCGAAAACAAACGCAAAATGCGAACCATCATTCCAAAAACAGTCAATTCTTCCCACCGTATCACAGGTTGAAAGTATGATCTCAAGGATCTGAGCGCGTCATTTTGACCTAATTGCATTTTTGAATTCATCTCCTGAGATTAGTGGATTGATAGACAAAATTCGGTCAACTGGTGGGAAAAGTCAATTGTACACTAAAAAGTCAAACTTTGACTTTTTGACCAAAGTTGAGTCCCAAAAAAATCATATTTCATCAAGACATCCAAAATATGAAATTTGATCATCAAAAATCAAGAAAGTCAAAAATCCAACTTTTGCAAGACTTGGAAAATTTTCTAAGTTAAGTTCATTGCTTCATGACATCTTGTCACTACAATTAAAAATAGTTCACGATGTTACAAATAATTCAAGTTATTACAAAGTGGCATTTTTGCTAGTTTACAAATCCTAAACTTTGTATTGCTTGGACTTTTTCCTTTAACTCAAAACCTTGCCACAATGCTTTGTCTTTGATACAATGTGCATAAATTGCTCCACAAACCAAACTTGTTTCATGCTGCAAACTATGTTGTCCAAGTTATTCCTGGAAAAAAATATGCTACTTCTATACATTGCCACAACACTACAAAACCTTGCTCAATTGATGTCCTACAAAACCTTGTGTTATGCTGAACCACAAACCTGTCACAAACCTGTCACAAAACATGTATATGATGTCCTATACAGTCCAAAATTTGTCCAGAATACCAGTCCAAAACTGCTTTATGCAGTCTGCTCCAACCTGCATCATAACAACCCTAAAATTGCACCAAAATGGTAAAAGAAAATTATGTGGAAAAAGTATCAAAGCAGTATGCAAAAACAATTCAAAAATAACTTATTTTGTTTCCCTCCTAAACCTCAGTCAAGGGACTAAAAAAGGGGTTGTTTCATAAGACATAAGGGATTTTTTTCTGGGAAAAGAGGAGAGAAGATAAAAACAGAACTTTTGTTAAACTCTGCTCATTCATAAAACCCAGCTCATTCATAAAACCCAATTCATCCATAAAAACTCTATTCATCTTTAACTCTGTTTTGAATCACAAAAACAAAAAAGATCCTCAACCCACTATTATACAACCTTGTAAACTCTCCCATAAACCCTCTAAACACTTCATATCACGTAGATATTTCTCAAGCTCAAGAATAGTTTTTGTAGTGCTCTTATTCTCAACTTCTAAACAAAAGACAGTACTACATAAACTTGACTGTTTGGAGTTGGTTCAGCAACCTTCAACATAAAGAGAGGTCCAACAGCTTCTTGGAGTTTCATTAAGGTCCATGCAGCATCTTGTAGGGTTTTAGACTCAAAACCTAAAGTGCAGTTGCAAGGTAAGTCATCTAAACCTTTCATTTTACATACATCATTTTTGGTTTATTTCTGAAGATAAGATGAAGTAATCATTACTCTTGAAGTTAATCATTTCCCTGTTGTTCATTTTTTATCATTTATATATTGAAAACTGATATATGCAAAAGAATGGTGATAGAGGCAAAAAACTGTAACATGGGTCGACACATACCCACATGGGTCGACTCATTCTAAGTGAAAAAGCAGGGTATGAGTCGACACATGGTCGTGTGCATCGACTCATACTGCTATCCAGGGCCTAAAATAGAGAGATGAAAGGTGTATGAGTCGACACAAAATACGTATGTGTCGAAACAAGAGGAAGTGAGTCGACACATCCAATTATGCTTCGACTCATACTGAGTTGACTTAGTTTGGCAGGGGCAAGGAAAATTATGTGTCGATGCATAACAGCATGTGTCGACACATAATAGTTCAAAATGTAGTTTTTCCTTCTTTTTACGTTGTTTCTGCATTATATATATATATATATATACTCCATTACTGTCCATTTATTCGATATGGTTGTAATAATTAGACACATATTTCATCCCCATTTACAAACTGTATCCCCATCCCCCCTAATGATGTAATAGTGTAGGATTTTAGACACCTATTTCATCCCCATTTGCAAACTGTATCCCCATCCCCCCTAATGATGTAATAGCGTAGGATTTTAATTTCTGCAAATTTACCGCTTTTCCTATAATTTCTAGTAATATAGGGTTTGTATGGCAAGATAAAAACAACAAATAGACAACCCCTAATCAAAGACTAAATGCATGCAAATCAAACACATTATCCACACATGCACCCTTTGGGTAATTCCACTTGTTGCCTCGGAAAAACAGCCATGTCCCTCTGTTGTACCCCAAAATTTGCCCTCCCATTTTCTCAATATTTTCTCATCACAAGGCCCTTGGAGCTCAAGATCCAGTTAGGGTTTCCTCTGCTCAATACTTCTCCTAGCATTGTTGACCCAAATTAGGGTTTGTGTTTGCACAAAGATGTTTTGACCTAAAATACCTAAGATGACTTTCATGCTTCATGTTGGACTCCCAAGTTTATCCATACCAAGTTTCAAGCCTTGATTCCAACCTTTGCCCAGTCAATTGGACAGTTGATCTAGAAATCAACTGTATTGGGGAAAAAGTCAACTGTGGCCAATTGACAGTCAAACCTCATGGAAATTGACCCACGTCAACATTATGAACTCATATGGACCATTTGATCAAGTTTGGATCACAATTCCACAAGAAATTTGATCAAATCACCAAAAGGGCAAAATGGTCATTTTTAGGGTTTTGACTGCACAAAGGCAATTTTTGACTGTTTGACCTAGCCAATGGCAAACCAAGCTCACATATGGACTCAAGGACCCCATGGAATTGTCTTGACATACTCAACAAGTTCAAAAGATCCCAAATGCACAAGGTTGATAGTTGAATTTTCCAATCAATTGATCAATTTTTGACTGTATACTGAAAAGTCAAACTTTGACTTTTTGGTCAAAATCAAGTGTCAAGATTCATTTTTCATCAAAACATGCCAAATCATGAAACTTGTTCATCAAGAAATCAAGAATCACAAATTAGGGTTTGAAATGAAGATTTTTCATAACTTAGAATTTTTCTAAGTTATGAAAAACCCTAATTTTTTCCTAACTTTGTCCCACTTTCTCACCAAGATTCATTTGGATTCAAGCAAAAGTCAAAACATGAAATTTATAGTCCATTTCAAAATCTACAACTTTTATTCACAAAGTTTCCTCAAAAGAAGCTTGTAGCTCAAGTTACAATTTTTGGAACAAGGGTACCAAACCATTCTTAACTTAGAGAAATTTTGACCAATTTTAGGCAGGATTTTTGCCTAACTTCAAGACCACTTTTCACACACTTCCACTTGGAATTTCAATTTGAATTACGAAGATGGATTGTAGTACACATTCCAAGCTTTCCAAAATGTCCAAGAACTCATCAAACAACCTCATGGTTAGAGAGAATCGAATTTGGCAAGTTGGGAAAAACTCACTTTGTTTATGACCAATTTTCATGTTCATACACTTAGACAATTTTGAAATCAGCGTGCACAAATTGATTACAGGTCCTATATCCCATTTTCACTCATAAATTAAATGCAAACCCTTTGTGTTCAAGCCTTGCATTATGTGTTTAAGCATTACATGAAGGTTTAGTCCTAAAATAGAAAAAGCATTATGTCCATTTTTGAAAAAGTAGAACTTTATGTCAATTTGCAAATCAAGAGATACACAACAAATCTCTTTGGCACAAATTATTAGGCTAATCCCACTGATCAAGGGCAAGCTTAGCAGCACATTAGAGGGGCCTCCATCAGTCTAGAAAAGAACTTAGCATTTTGTTGCTTAAAGGTGAAGAAAACTTGCATAACAACAACAAAAACTCTCATTCCTGTCAACAAGAGCTTAAGCAAAGATTGTGAACACTTTCTAAACATCAAACCTAAGCTGAAACACAAGCCAACCAAGTTCCAAACATTCTCAAACACAGAATCACCATAAAACTGCAAAAACAGGGCATAAGCTGCAGTTGGACTTCCATAGCTCATTTCCCTCGTGCACCTTGACCAAAAGCACTTCAAACACATCCCACACCATCCCTTGAAACTGTTCCAAACCCTAAACACGACCTGTAACACCCCTAGCTTACATCACCATTTTCATATTTTCTGTTTTGCAGTTGAGGTGCCATAACACGATTCACTTGGTTTTGAAGCAAACTAAAGGTTGGAATAACATCATGGGACATCAAGGAAGCTATACAAATCATTACCTTGCCTTGTAAGCATCTCCATTGTTGCACACGTTTCCAACTGAACAGGTAAGTTCATGAACTCTTATCTCTCTAGCTAGGCATAGTTAGGTTTAGATTTGTGAAGAAATTATGTCACATTCATAGCCCTGAACATGCCCATATCATTAGTTTTCATTTATGTTATGTGTGCTTAGAGAATTTTAAGTATGAACATTGAATAAAAACTAGGTCAGGAATTGGGGGAGAAGAAATTCTCTCTCATTTCTGAGAGTTAAGATGAGTTCTTTATATGTCAAGAATCGTGGTTTGATGCTCTTCATTTCTTGTGTTGTGAGTTTGTGCTAAAGATCAGGGAATCTGGAGATAGGAAAACGCGCGTTTTGTTGATTCAAACAAGTTCTGAGGTTTAAGACAAAGTCTTCTTGGGCTGGGCCTGAGTTTGACTTCCTATTTGCACCTTGTTTTTACTTTTGAACCCCCTTGGCCCATTGTGCTTATTTTGATCATTTTTTGACTTTTTCTTGTTGTTTCTGACTTATTTATTTTTTCTCATAATATTAAAAATATAAAAAATATTTTTCAAACCATTTTTGTATTTATTGGGCATTTATTTATTTAAATTAATGTTTGTACATATAAATAATACATAAATACTCATTTATTTTAAAATAAAATAAATAATACAAACATATTTTATTTCTATTTTATGTTATCTCTTGAAAACATTGTATAAAAAAATATATACTTTTTTTTTAATATTAAATATTTTTATTCTTGTACATATAATAAATATTCAATAAATAATGTAAATGCATATATGTTTATTAATATATTTAGAAAAATACAAAGAATTAATACATTTTGTTTTTATTAATATTTTGACCTCAAAAATACTTTTTATATAAAATACCTTCTTTTATTTATTTTTTTGTAAATAATTAATAAATATTGCATATATCATACAATAACTACTTTTATTTGTAAAAATTAGGGTTTTTGCCCTAAATGCATAAAAATACTAAAAATTAATTGATTTTATTTTTGCTTATTTGATACATGATAAATACTTTTTACATACATATGAAAAACCTTTTTTGCATTTTTGCATATTTATCTTATTTTTATTTGAATATTGTGTAAATAAATACCTTGTAAAATTCCAAGCTTGATGTAATAGTTTAGGATTTTAATTCTTGTCAAAATACCCCCATTTGAACATTTATACCCCCCATCCCATATATTGTGTTGTAATAACTTAGGAACTTTATTTTTTCGCACTTTAAAGCTTTCCAATTATGCCATGTTAGAATTAGGGTTTTGTATGCAAATCAATTAACCAAAAATAGTTTGACCTAACTTCAAGATAAACAAGCATGAAAATGGACAACACTAATCACACTTGCACCCCTAGGGTATTCCACTTGTTGCCTTCAATAATGGGCCATATTGCATGTTAGGTATCATTGGGCAAAGCAAAACAAATCAAATAATCATAGTCCCTCGATGACGCTTTTGAAAGTTGCCTAAAAATGATCAAGTCCCTTAAAGGAAAAATTGCCCAAAGATACTTGGCACCATTGCAATCATGGTCTAAACGATGACCCGCGCCCGTCCCGTTAACATCCTAACACAAGATTGTCCACCAAATGCAATGGTGGAACAAAATTGTTAAAAGGGTTAAAACATAGAAAAAATCTTTGAGAACTTTAGGGTAGATAGCTCTTGAGTACTTGTCAACTTGCAAAACAAAAACACTTGCCTATTTTTCAAACCACACATCACTACACTTTCAAAATAACTTTCAAAAAAAACCTTGAAACATCTTTTCAAAAAGACAAACACCTTTTGTAAAACATTCGAGTAAAGAATTGTTACAAGGGTTGCCTAGACAAGGCATCTTTTTCAAAACATTTTCAAAACCATGCACAAAGCACCATTTCAAACAATTGAAAATCAAGACAAGTTGATCTAAGCAAGTAACTAAGAGCCCATGGATAACCATGGATAGAAAGGGTGCTAATATCTTCCCTTTCTATAATCTACTCCCCGAACCTATGAAAACATCTCAAAGGTTTTTGCTGTGCTTTTTAACCTTTCCTTAGGATAAAATAAAAAGTCGGTGGCGACTCTTGCTCAACCGAAACATTTGCGAAAACAAACGCAAAACTCAAGTCAGTTCTCCCACCGTATCACAGAACTGGCGACTCTGCTGGGGAATATTTTTTAAGTGGAGTAACCTTAGGGCTTAGATCACCCTCTTGCATGACTAATTGTTTGATTTGATTACTTTATATCTTGGCTCTCTTGTTTGGGTTTGCAATCCTACACTCGGATTTGGGGAAATATTCATAGATAGCAATACGTTGTGGAAACTGTGCGGGGTATACCGACACGGTTGAAGCAATAGCTATATTAGTGCGACATATTTGTGAGTATCGGTAACCCTTGAGTTCAATCAAGGAGAGTACGGGGCCGCTGAGTGATGTCACTAAGCACTAATGACCTAGAACCTTACTTGACTATCTTGGCCTTTTATTAGGGGTAGTGAGATGACCGGCTTTGGTGCAGTCCGAAGTTGGTAGATACTCGATACTACACTCATTGAGGGTTGTTCTCTTGGAATATTTTGGTCGCTAGTTAAGTGGCTAAACCAAAACAATGAATAATGAAAACAATCCAATGATATTGAGCTCCTTAGAACCCGGTTACTATTTATAGGACAGGTTTTTAAGCCAACTACACTCAAGAGGGTACTTACCTATGAAACCTCATGCAAGCCTGAAACTAGGGTTTGGTGTGATTTGCTTGTACATATGTTTGTGCATACATCATAAACATCAAAAAGCATCATATGCATTCACTAACCATTTCAAGGGTTTAGATCTTCATCTTTGTTCTTGTTTTGTAGGTCATGGAAATTCTTCGAAGAAAAACCATCCAAGTCAACCTTGTGAGAATCCCTCCTCAACTCAAGGAGCTCACATCAAGGATTCCAGAAAGCTCATCCTTCGGTGAAAGACATGGTAGACTGCTCAGCCTAGTCAACACCAACATTGAAGAGGACATGATGAAAGTGCTATTCCAGTTCTTTGACCCTCTTCACCACTGTTTCACTTTCCTCGACTACCAGTTGGTGCCCACTTTGGAGGAGTTTTCTCAACTCCTGAGAATTCCTATCCTTAATCAACTACCCTACAACGGTACGGAAAAGGAACCAAAGCCTGAAGATGTTGCTCGAGCACTACATCTACAACCATCTGACATCAAGGGGCATTGGGAAACTAGAAGCGTCGTCAAAGGATTCTTAGCAAAATTCTTGTTTGAGAAGGCACAAGAATGTTGGAATTCATTGGACCTACAAGCCTTTGAAGAAATTGTGGCACTCCTTATCTATGGGTTTGTCTTGTTCCCAAATCCCGACTAGCTGGTAGATGTCAACGCCGTCAAAATCTTCTTATCCAGAAATCCAATACCAACATTGCTTGGGGACATTCTTCACTCATTTTACACACGAACAATGAGAAAGAGGGGTGTTCTCATGTGATGTACTCATCTCCTTGCAAGGTGGTTTATTTCGCACCTTCCATAATCTGTCTTGAAGAATGGCCAAGGCCTAAGGTGGTCACAACGGTTGATGACTCTTACTCACTCTGATGTACATTGGTGTTCTCGGTCCAGAGAAAATGTCATCATCGTCGATCGTTGTGGAGAGTTCCCTAATGTCCCGTTACTTGGCATTAGAGGGGGCATTACCTACAACCCTTGTCTAGCTTTGAGGCAATTTGGATATGCACGGAGGGATGGCCCTCACGACATGTTGATTCCTGACCTAGTTTTTTACTTCGACGACGATGCGCAAGGACTTCGCCAAAGGTTCATCAGAGCTTGGAGGATGCCCAACAAGGTTGATATCAAGACACTGGGGCACAAGAACTCTATCCCTCTTGAGTCTTATCTCAAGTGGGTACGAGCCCGAGCCAAGAGTCTTTTGATGCCTTATCCTCATGTTCTCCCTGTGATTAAAGAGCCCATTACGGAAGGAGAGGTTCCCTACACCATCCTATATCCTGACATGCCTACATCGTGGGAGGAAATGCAGAAGAGTTGGATCCAACTCAAGGAGGAACGGAACACTTTTGAAGCTAGCTTCTACGCCAGCGAGAAGAAGGTTCTAGAGCTTACCCGCTGACTCCATGAGGAAGAGACCCTCAACACCTACATCGCGCCAAAGAGGATGCGCAACGTCTTTTTATCTTGAGAATTTTTGTAATATTTGGCCCATGAGGCATTTATGTACTGACAAATTTCTTCTTATTAATATGACGTGCGTTCTCTTTTGTTTGCAACAATTTTGAATATTCTGAATCCTTGAATGCATTGCATACATAAGCATACCATTCATCATGTGCATAAGCAGGTCTCACACCAGGTTTTCTTATCTGTCTGCTGTTTATTTCAGTAAGATGGATCTCGAGCAAACAGTCAAGGACTTGCAGGCTCAAAATGCACAGTTTCAGCAACTCCTGATGACCTTGGCTAAGGGTCAGGAGGATCTAAAGGCCCTACTGGGGAATAAGGACCCAGTGAAAAAGAAGAAAAAGAGACTCGGGGTGGCTACTTTAGGGAGAAGATTTGAAGGAGAAGCCAGAAGAGTGCTCGAATTTCCTCCTACTTATGAGGAGGGAACCAGTAAAGGGGGAGCGGCTGCGGTGCCTTCCGAGTCCGATATGGAAGAAGAGGAGGCTGAAGAGGACGATGAATACTCTGATCAACAATACCCTCCGGCTGATGATAAGTACAAAGGTTTAGAAAACAGGTTGGCGGCCATGGAGCTGCAGAGAGTGCCGGGTTTGGATTTCTAAGATTTGGGTTTAGTTGCCGGAATTGTGATTCCCCCAAAGTTCAAAGTGCCAGTTTTTGTGAGGTATGACGGGCTGTCCTGTCCAAAAATGCATCTCAGGTCCTATGTAAGGAAGATCCAACCTTACACCGCGGACAAAAACCTTTGGATTCACTTCTTTCAGGATAGCCTTTCTGGGGCTCAACTTGAGTGGTTCTATCAACTGGATGGAGCCAGTATCCGAAACTGGGAAGACTTGGCCACCGCTTTTTATAAACAATATCAGTACAATTCTGACCTTGCTCCTACGCGTACCCAACTTCAGGGTATGTCACTAGGAACGGGTGAAGGATTCAAAGAGTATGCACAAAAATGGAGAGACTTGGCTGGAAGGGTGCAGCCGCCTTTGACTGACCGCGAGCTGGTTGACATGTTCCTGGGGACCCTGTCTGGTCCATTCTTCAACCATCTAATTGGTAATTCTTCCGCGGGGTTTACATATTTGATCTTAACTGGGGAGAGGATAGAAGCCGGCATCAAGTCAGGAAAGATACAGAAGGGTGCCGCTGCAAGTGTTGAGAAGAAACCTTTCAAGAAAGAAACGGTTGTGGTATACTCTCAGAGAAGAGCAGGGAAGACTGAGCGCCGGCCGACTGTGGGGGCCGTAATGATCCAAAACCCTTCAAGTGAGCAGCCTCGCTATAACCAGTCCAGACCAAATCAACAACGGGTGGAACGGCCACAACGGCAGTTCACCCGCATTAATATGACGCCAGCGCAAGTGCTTCCCCATCTGTTAAAGTTGAACCTCGCCACTATCAAAGAGGCACCAAAAAATGTGAATACGTCCTCTCCGCATTACCATCCTAATGCTAAATGTGCCTACCATTCTGACAGTGTCAGGCACGACACCAACGATTGTTGGGCACTCAAGCATAAAATCCAAGACCTGATAGAGGCGAAAGAGGTGGAGTTCGACGCTCCAGAGAAGTCGAACGTGATATCTGCTCCGATGCCGAAGCACGGTCGAAATGTCAATGCTATTGAAGAAGATTTGTATGTTGCTGATGTCAATGATCTGATAACTCCGTTGTTAACCATCAAGTTGAATCTGTTAAGGGCCGGGATTTTCCCGGGATGTAAAGAAGATTGCTATTGTTGTTACTCTCTGCCGTTTGACTGTCCATTACTGAAGAAAGGCATCCAAGGCCTAATGGACAGTCGACAAATTTTGTTTGAAAAAGTTTCTGCTATTCCAACCCATACTGAAGATGTCTCAATCATAACCATTCGCGCCAATCTTTCCAAGGCCGTCAGAAAGCCTGTTAAGATTACACCAGCTACGAAGTTTGTTCCTCTAAAGATGACAATGCCAGGGCCTGTCCCCTACATTTCTGAGAAGTCAATACCATGGAACTACGGCAGTGACGTCTACTACCATGGTATCAAACAAGTTGAAGTAACTGAAGGAAGCTCGGATGAAGAAGAAGCCAGCATTGGAAACATTGCGGGCACAAGCAAGATCACCCGGAGCGGGAGAATATTTTCTCTAGAGATTGCCCCTCCAAAAGCAATCTTTGGACCCTCATCTGCTGCCAAAGTTCTTCCCGCACCAATAAAACTCTCCGCTAGAACCCCATTGATTGAAGATGTTGTTTTTCCTAGTATTGTCCCTCCTACCTCTGCCGATAAAGGTAAGGGAATCCAAGATGAGCTCGTCAGGACGAGGGCTCAACCCTTGGTCATCCCGGAAACCTCCAAGAAAGAAATAGAAGAGATCTTGAAGATAATTAAAAGGAGTGATTACGACGTGGTAGAACAACTGGGGCAAACCCCCTCGAAGATCTCCATGTTGGCACTATTGCTTTGCTCAGAAGCGCACGCTAAGGCTTTGATAAAATTCCTAAAGGTAGCCCATGCGCCCCAGGAAACCTCTGCAGACAATGGATTAGGTTTCTCTGATGCCGACCTAACTCCTAAAGGTAGAAACAACAATGATGCTTTGCACATTTCAGTCGAGTGCCGAGGAACTACTCTCGCACATGTCTTGGTCGACACTGGTTCTTCGCTGAATGTACTGCCTAAGAAAGCTTTGGACCGACTAGATTGTGAAGGTTTAGAGCTGAAGCCGAGTGATATTGTTGTCAGAGCTTTCGATGGTTCGAAGAGGATGGTTCATGGGGAAGTTGATATTCCCATCAAGGTAGGCACTGAGGTGTTTAAATCTACTTTCTATGTGATGGACATCCATCCGTCATACTCTTGCTTGTTGGGTAGGCCTTGGATACACAATGTCGGGGCAGTCACCTCTTCCCTACATCAAATGTTGAAGTATCCTGTCAAGGGAAAGATCATAACCGTCCATGGTGAAGAGGAATATATGATCAGCCACCTAAACTCCTTTCGGTATGTGGAGGTAGAGGGTGAGTTCATTGAGACACCATTCCAGCATTTCGAAGAAGTCCCTCCTGAAATAACGGTAGCAAAATTGGTAGCTGAAGTACCAAAGCAGATGGCCAGGATGGCATCTCTGGAAGACGCGAAGGCCGCAATGAAGGAATGGAAGAATTCAACATGGGGGAAGTTTCCTGATATCCCATATAAAACAGACAAATTTGGATTAGGATTCACTGCCGCGGGCCAGAAAGCTATGCGTCGTTCAAAGATTGAAAGGGCGCCAATCAAGATTTCTCCTTACGGAATCAACGTTTTGGAGGGTGTAGACGAAGAGGACAACATTGAAGAGTGGATCTACCCAACTATCAAAGGGGGACTATGCAACTGGGAGGCAAAGGACTTTGTCCCCATTACTTTTATTAATCAGTAATTTATCTGTCAAACATTTCCTTTGGTCTGTAATAATTACTTTTTAACAATCTGTACACTACTTTTTTTTTACCTCATGCCTTGCCCGGGGCATGTAGGTCCATTTGTAAGGGTTTTGATTATCTTCATATCCATATGCCATGTTTAATGATTCATTGGACGTTTTTCATTGGATAAACTGTTGTGTTCATTTTCTTTCCTTTTGCATTTTTTGTTTAAGGATGGCTATCCCTTACACACACCCACACTCACAAATGCAGGTACCCATCCACTCTGGATTCCATGGGTGACTATTCTGCTATATCCTTCAATAACTCTGAAGATCTGGTCAATCAAGCCGAGTATGAAGATGACGAAGGTTGTGAAGTACCGGGGGAACTAGCCAGACTTCTACAGCAAGAGGAAAGGGCCATCTTACCTCACGAAGAGTCATTGGAAACTGTCAACTTAGGAATCGAGGAAGACCGGAAGGAGGTACAAGTGGGTGCCAATCTTGAACCAAGTGTCAAGGAACGCCTGATACAGTTGTTAAATGAGTACGTTGAAA
Source organism: Vicia faba (assembly GCA_948472305.1). Lineage (NCBI taxonomy): Eukaryota > Viridiplantae > Streptophyta > Magnoliopsida > Fabales > Fabaceae > Vicia > Vicia faba. The sequence continues at coordinate 370,612,654 of OX451737.1, read as the reverse complement.
TCTTCGCTTGGTCTTATGGAGACATGCCGGATTTAGACACAGACATCGTGGTTCACCGGCTCCCCACAAGAGAGGATTGTCCACCGATCAAACAAAAAGTCGCCGAATGAGGCCTGACCTGTCTGAAAAGATCAAAGCAGAAGTGATGAAGAAATTCGACGCTGGCTTTCTGGCTGTTACATCCTATCCTCAATGGGTCGCTAACATCGTGCCAGTACCTAAAAAATATGGCAAAGTCAGGATGTGTGTGGACTACCGGGATTTGAATAGGGCCAGCCCCAAAGATGATTTTCCGCTACCACACATTGACATTTTGATCGACAATACAGCTCAGCATAAAGTGTTTTCCTTCATGGACGGATTCTCGGGTTACAATCAAATCAAAATGGCCCCTGAAGATATGGAGAAAACAACCTTTGTCACACAATGGGGTACTTTCTGTTACAAGGTGATGTCGTTCGGGCTGAAGAACGCAGGGGAAACTTATCAACGCGCCATGGTAGCTTTATTTCATGATATGATACATCATGAGATTGAAGTTTACGTAGACGATATGATAGCTCGGTCACAAACAGAGGAGGAGCACCTTGAACATCTAGAAAAGTTGTTTGCCAGGTTGAAAGAATACAAACTCAGGCTGAATCCAAGTAAGTGTACTTTTGGAGTTAGGTCTGGTAAACTCCTAGGATTCATTGTAAGCAACAAAGGCATTGAAGTCGATCCAGCAAAAGTGAAAGCAATACAAGAGATGCCTGCTCCCCGTACTGAAAAGGAGGTTAGAGGTTTCCTGGGGCGCTTGAACTATATTGCCAGATTCATCTCTCATCTGACTTCTACCAGTGAGCCAATTTTCAAACTATTAAAGAAATATCAGGTAGTAGAATGGAACGACGATTGCCAAACTGCTTTTGATAAGATCAAGGAGTATTTGCTAGAACCTCCTATTCTGATGCCACCCGTCGAAGAAAGACCATTGATCATGTATCTGACCGTCTTGGATAACTCAATGGGGTGTGTTTTGGGCCAGCATGACGAGTCTGGTCGAAAAGAGCATGCTATTTATTACCTTAGCAAAAAGTTTACCGACTGTGAGACTCGCTACTCACTGCTCGAGAAAACTTGCTGCGCTTTGGTATGGGTTGCTCGCCGACTAAGGCAGTATATGTTGACTCATACTACCCTGTTGATTTCCAAAATGGATCCTATCAAGTATATCTTCGAGAAGCCTGCTTTATCTGGAAGAATAGCCAGATGGCAAATGATCCTAACTGAGTATGACATCCAGTACACCACTCAAAAAGCTATAAAAGGGAGTGTACTAGCTGACCATCTGGCTCATCAAGCTATCGAAGATTATCAACCCATGAGATTTGACTTCCCAGACGAGGACATCATGAATTTGGACAACATTGAAAGTAACAGACCGTATGACGGACCCGAAAAGGGATCCCGATGGACCCTGTACTTTGATGGTGCTTCAAATGCACTTGGAAACGGTATCGGCGCGGTACTCATTTCCCCGGAAGGTTGTCACACACCTTTCACGGCCCGACTTTGCTTCAGCTGCACAAATAACATGGCTGAATATGAAGCTTGCATCTTTGGTCTCAAGGCTGCTATAGACTTGGAGATCAAATTGTTGATCGTATTTGGGGACTCGGCTTTGGTTATCAGTCAAATCAAAGGAGAGTGGGATACCAAGCATCCTAATCTTATCCCATACAAAGAACATGTCTTGACATTGTTGCCTCATTTCGAGCAAATTACCTTCGAGCATTTCCCGCGAGAAGAGAATCAGCTAGCAGATGCTCTAGCTACAATGTCTTCCATGTTTAAACTCAACTGGGATAACGAGGCTCCCCAAATCACCATCGAGCGAATGGATGAACCCGCACATTGTCACGAGATTAATACCGAAGAAGTAGTGGAACAACCCTGGTTCCATGAAATCAAAAGGTATCTCCAGACTAGAGATTATCCCGAAGGAGCTTCTGTAAATGACAAAAAGTTCCTAAGGAAATTTGTTGCCAAGTTCTTCCTGAGCAACGACATCCTTTACAAACGAAGCCATGATTGTGTTTTACTCTGATGAGTAGACAAAGCTGAGGCAGAGTTGATCATGACCGAGATACACAGCGGCACATTTGGCACTCACTTGAGCGGGCATACAATGGCTAAGAAGATCCTAAGGGCAGGCTATTACTGGTCTACCATGGAAGCTGACTGCCATCAATATTCCCGTACTTGCCACAAGTGTCAAGTCTATGCTGACAAGGTTCATATCCCTCTGGTTCCTCTCAACATTTTGACAGCTCCATGGCCATTTGCAATGTGGGGCATTGACATGATCGGAGAGATCAAGCCCACGGCATCCAACGGACATCGTTTAATCCTGGTCGCCATTGACTATTTCACCAAATGGGTCGAAGCCGCTTCCTTCGCCTCTGTTACTAAAAATGTGGTTGCCCGCTTCATCAAGCAAAATCTCATATGCCGGTATGGTGTTCCAGACAGGATCATCACAGACAATGGTACAAATCTGAATAACACGATGATCACCGCATTATGCGAACAGTTCAAGATTTATCATCACAATTCATCTCCCTATCGGCCGAAGATGAACGGTGCTGTTGAAGCTGCGAACAAAAACATTAAGAAGATCATTCAGAAAATGACAGTCACTTACAAAGACTGGCATGAGATGTTACCATTTGCTCTACATGGGTACCGTACGACGGTACGTACTTCAACCGGGGCAACCCCATTTTCTTTGGTATATGGCATGAAAGCCGTCCTGCCTATGGAAGATCAGATTCCTTCTCTAAGGATTATGAAGGACGCAGATTTGAATGAAGATGATTGGATTCAGACCCGACTTGATCAACTCAATTTGATCGACGAGAAGCGACTCGCTGCTGTATGCCATGGTCAGACGTATCAAAAGCGGATGATCAAGGCCTTTAATAAGAAAGTCAGACGTCAAGTGTATCAAGTCGGAGATCTCGTAATCAAGAGGATTATCTTGCCGCAAAGTGATCCCAGGGGAAAATGGACTCCTACGTACGAAGGACCATTTGTGATCAAGAGCATATTTTCTGGTGGTGCAATGATTCTGACCACCATGGACGGTGACGATTTTCCGCACCCTGCGAATGCAGACATAGTCAAAAGATACTACGCATAAAATAACCCGACAAGTTGAAAACCCGAAAGGGCGGCTTGGGCAAAAATGGGCATCCCGGTGAACCGAAAACCCGAAAGGGCGGTTCAGGCAAAAGTTAGGGATAAAAAACAAAAATCTGTACACCCGGCAAGTTGAAAACCCGAAAGGGCGGCTTGGGCAAAAAGGGGTCTCCCGGTGGATCGAAAACCCAAAAGGGCGATTCAGGCAAAAGTTAGGGAATTAAAGCGTATGACTATGTCTCGTCGGATCACTTTAAGGACAATCTCTTCATCAACCAGTTCCAAGCTTCTGATCAATCCAGCCATCGGCAGACGAAGCATTGAATGGACAGATATTCAGAGTTGTAAAGGCTATAGCGGAATGGAATCTCATGGAATTATTTCACATAGCCACCTTTCTTTTGTATAAATTTTTCAATATTTACGACGAAATCCTCTTACTAGGATGATTGTCTCCTTTGTACAAATATACTCATAGAAAGTTAATACAAATGCTTTTCCAGAAATTTGCGTTGTTCCTTTTCTCTTTTCTTTTGCACTTATGTTTTATTTGAGAAACATCCAATGTTTTGTTAAATAGGCATATGCATTTGAACATGATCATTTCCTTATGAATCAAGAAAGATGATTACTAGTAAGTTGAAGGTACGGTTAGATATCTTGATACCCTTTCAAAGGAAATCCCGAGCAGATTTGAAATCCGCATTCCTCAGTCAGAACTCAATTCCCCTCAGAGTCAAGTTTCAGTATCCCCAGCTGAACCAAGCTAGTGAACCTTTTCCCCACAGAGATACTTCCCACCAGGCTGAGGATGCTCAGCCCTACCTTCCCATCATGAGCCTATCAGATTCTGAACTCCCCAGTAGAAATCATCAGAAATTCTCTTACCCTGCAAGTCACCAAGGAAATTCCAATTCCCCACAATGGTTATAAGGCCCCTCCACGATTGAAGATCTGGTCTTCCCCAAGCAAATCTGAAGACTTTCATCTTCAGTTCCTCGCTGAATATTCGAAGATTCCCCAATGAATATCTCCTCCAGACAAGAATTCCTCAGAGAATTAGTATACAACCCAAGCTCCTAATTCCCCAGCAACAGCCAAGGAATCATTCTTCCCGGCAGCAGTCAAGATGCTTTTATCTTCAGCCATCTAGGACTCATCTATCCTCCGCAAGACAGCTCATCAGCTTACATACGCATTCATCATAATCATAACATAAACATTGGCGTAACATACATTACATCATGCATCATGACATTGCATACCACTAACTCTTTACCTTTTCAGGTAAGATCAGTCGACAGACAAAAATCATTATTTTCCGAGATTCTTTCTAGAAATAGTTCAGATGTGACCCAGACATGGCAACATTCTGATGTTTATTCCAGATGCATTCGGATGCAGTTTTACATGAACTCATCGTCAGGAAACCCGACACCGGTTCCCCCTCCACCTCAAGACTTCTGAAAACAGTTCACGGGTCCTCCAGTAACGGATGTTAACCTATCGCTTGTTCAGATTCTTCTCAAGACTTCTGAAAACAGTTTATGGATTCTTCCCAACAACGGATGATAATCTATCACTTGTTCAGTTTCAATTTTTGAAAACAGTTTACGGACGCTTCCCAACAACGGATGTTGCTCTATTGCTTATTCAACTTCAAGACTTCTGAAAACAGTTCACGGGTTCTCCAGTAACGGATGTTAACCTATCGCTTGTTCAGATTCTTCTCAAGACTTCTGAAAACAGTTTATGGATTCTTCCCAACAACGGATGATAATCTATCACTTGTTCAGTTGCAATTTTTGAAAACAGTTTACGGACGCTTCCCAACAACGGATGCTGCTCTATTGCTTATTCAACTTCAAGACTTATGAAAACAGTTCATAGGTTCTCCAGTAACGGATGTTAACCTATCGCTTGTTCAGATTCTTCTTCAAATTCTGAAAACAGTTTACGGATTCCTCCCAACAACGGATGTTAATCTATCGCTTGTTCAGACTCTTATCAACTTCTGAAAACAGTTTACAGATTCCTCCCAACAACGGATGTTAATCTATCGCTTGTTCACACTCTTCTCAACTTTTGAAAACAGTTTACGGATGCCTCCAGATACGGATGTCAATCTATTGCTTATTCAGACCCCCAGTTCAGAGATGGTCCTAAACATGGACACCTTTCCGATACTCATTCCAGATGGCATCTTTAAGCCCATCCCCGACAAGATTCTGTCACCCTTTCAGATGGCATCTTTAAGCCCATCTCCAAATGGAATCTCTAAGCCCATTCCCACGTCCATTGCTTTGACGAGTGCAAATTTAAGGGCACTCTAGTGTCCAATCTCCTTTTACCCTCGAGTCGCAAAAGGCAAACTTGCCAATCTAACTCTTCGGATTCAAGAAGATTGAACAGGGGCAACTGTTGTACCCCAAAATTTTCCCTCCCATTTTCTCAATATTTTCTCATCACAAGGCCCTTGGAGCTCAAGATCCAGTTAGGGTTTCCTCTACTCAAGACTTCTCCTAGCATTGTTGACCCAAATTAGGGTTTGTGTTTGCACAAAGATGTTTTGACCTAAAATGCCTAAGATGACTTTCATGCTTCATGTTGGACTCCCAAGTTTATCCATACCAAGTTTCAAGCCTTGATTCCAACCTTTGCCCAGTCAATTGGACAGTTGACCTGGAAATCAGCTGTATTGAGGAAAAAGTCAACTGTGGCCAATTGACAGTCAAACCTCATGGAAATTGACCCACATCAACAATATGAACTCATATGGACCATTTGATCAAGTTTGGATCACAATTCCACAAGAAATTTGATCAGATCACCAAAAGGGCAAAATGGTCATTTTTAGGGTTTTGACTGCACAAAGGCAATTTTTGACTGTTTGACCTAGCCAATGGCAAACTAAGCTCACATATGGACTCAATGACCCCATGGAATTGTCTTGACATACTCAACAAGTTCAAAAGATCCCAAATGCACAAGGTTGACAGTTGAATTTTCCAATCAATTGATCAATTTTTGACTGTATACTGAAAAGTCAAACTTTGACTTTTTGGTCAAAATCAAGTGTCAAGATTCATTTTTCATCAAAACATGCCAAATCATGAAACTTGTTCATCAAGAAATCAAGAATCACAAATTAGGGTTTGAAATGAAGATTTTTCATAACTTAGAATTTTTCTAAGTTATGAAAAACCCTAATTTTTTCCTAACTTTGTCCCACTTTCTCACCAAGATTCATTTGGATTCAAGCAAAAGTCAAAACATGAAAGTTGTAGTCCATTGCAAAATATACAACTTTGATTCACAAAGTTTCCTCAAAAGAAGCTTGTAGCTCAAGTTACAATTTTTGGAACAAGGGTACCAAACCATTCTTAACTTAGAGAAATTTTGACCAATTTTAGGCAGGATTTTTGCCTAACTTCAAGACCACTTTTCACACACTTCCACTTGGAATTTCAATTTTCATTATAAATATGGATTGTAGTACACATTCCAAGCTTTCCAAAATGTCCAAGAACTCATCAAACAACCTCATGGTTAGAGAGAATCGAATTTGGCAAGTTGGGAAAAACTCACTTTGTTTATGGCCAATTTTCATGTTCATACACTTAGGCAATTTTGAAATCAGCTTGCACAACTTGATTACAGGTCCTATATCCCATTTGCACTCATAAATTAAATGCAAACCCTTTGTGTTCAAGCCTTGCATTATGTGTTTAAGCATTACATGAAGGTTTAGTCCTAAAATAGAAAAAGCATTATGTCCATTTTTGAAAAAGTAGAACTTTATGTCAATTTGCAAATCAAGAGATACACAGCAAATCTCTTTGGCACAAGTTATTAGGCTAATCCCACTGATCAAGGGCAAGCTTAGTAGCATATTAGAGGGGCCTCCATCAGTCTAGAAAAGAACTTAGCATTTTGTTGCTTAAAGGTGAAGAAAACTTGCATAACAACAATAAAAAATCTCATTCATGTCAACAAGAGCTTAAGCAAAGATTGTGAACACTTTCTAAACATCAAACCTAAGCTGAAACACAAGCCAACCAAGTTCCAAACATTCTCAAACACAGAATCACCATAAAACTGCAAAAACAGGGCATAAGCTGCAGTTGGACTTCCATAGCTCATTTCCCTCGTGCACCTTGACCAAAAGCACTTCAAACACATCCCACACCATCCCTTGAAATTGTTCCAATCCCTAAACACGACCTGTAACACCCCTAGCTAACATCACCATTTTCATATTTTCTGTTTTGCAGTTGAGGTGCCATAACACGATTCACTTGGTTTTGAAGCAAACTAAAGGTTGGAATAGCATCCTGGGACATCAAGGAAGTTATACAAATCATTACCTTGCCTTGTAAGCATCTCCATTGTTGCACACGTTTCCAACTGAACAGGTAAGTTCATGAACTCTTATCTCTCTATCCAGGCATAGTTAGGTTTAGATTTGTGAAGAAATTATGTCACATTCATAGCCCTGAACATGCCCATATCATTAGTTTACATTTATGTTATGTGTGCTTAGAGAATTTTAAGTATGAACATTGATTAAAAACTAGGTCAGGAATTGGGGGAGAAGAAATTCTCTCTCATTTCTGAGAGTTAAGATGAGTTCTTTATATGTCCAGAATCGTGGTTTGATGCTCTTCATTTCTTGTGTTGTGAGTTTGTGCTAAAGATCAGGGAATCTAGAGATAGGAAAACGCGCGTTTTGTTTATTCAAACAAGTTCTGAGGTTGAAGACAAAGTCTTCTTGGGCTGGGCCTGAGTTTGACTTCCTATTTGCACCTTGTTTTTACTTTTGAACCCCCTTGGCCCATTGTGCTTATTTTGATCATTTTTTGACTTTTTCTTGTTGTTTCTGACTTATTTATTTTTTCTCATAATATTAAAAATATAAAAAATATTTTTCAAACCATTTTTGTATTTATTGGGCATTTATTTGTTTAAATTAATGTTTGTACATATAAATAATACATAAATACTCATTTATTTTAAAATAAAAAAAAATAATACAAACATATTTTATTTCTATTTTATGTTATCTCTTGAAAACATTGTATAAACAAATATATACTTTTTTTTTAATATTAAATATTTTTATTCTTGTACATATAATAAATATTCAATAAATAATGTAAATGCATATATGTTTATTAATATATTTAGAAAAATACAAAGAATTAATACATTTTGTTTTTATTAATATTTTGACCTCAAAAATACATTTTATATAAAATACCTTCTTTTATTTATTTTTTTATAAATAATTAATAAATATTGCATATATCATACAATAAATACTTTTATTTGTAAAAATTAGGGTTTTTGCCCTAAATGCATAAAAATACTAAAAATTAATTGATTTTATTTTTGCTTATTTGATACATGATAAATACTTTTTACATACATATGAAAAACCTTTTTTGCATTTTTGCATATTTATCTTATTTTTATTTGAATATTGTGTAAATAAATACCTTGCAAAATTCCAAGCTTGATGTAATAGTTTAGGATTTTAATTCTTGTCAAAATACCCCCATTTGAACATTTGTACCCCCCATCCCATATATTGTGTTGTAATAACTTAGGAACTTTATTTTTTCGCACTTTAAAGCTTTCCAATTATGCCATGTTAGAATTAGGGTTTTGTATGCAAATCAATTAACCAAAAATAGTTTGACCTAACTTCAAGATAAACAAGCATGAAAATGGACAACACTAATCACACTTTCACCCCTAGGGTATTCCACTTGTTGCCTTCAATAATGGGCCATATTGCATGTTAGGTATCATTGGGCAAAGCAAAACAAATCAAATGATCATAGTCCCTCGATGACGCTTTCGAAAGTTGCCTAAAAATGATCAAGTCCCTTAAAGGAAAAATTGCCCAAAGATACTTGGCACCATTGCAATCATGGTCTAAACGATGACCCGCGCCCGTCCCGTTAACATCCTAACACAAGATTGTCCACCAAATGCAATGGTGGAACAAAATTGTTAAAAGGGTTAAAACATAGCAAAAATCTTTGAGAACTTTAGGGTAGATAGCTCTTGAGTACTTGTCAACATTCAAAACAAAAACACTTGCCTATTTTTCAAACCACACATCACTACACTTTCAAAATAACTTTCAAAAAAAACCTTGAAACATCTTTTCAAAAAGACAAACACCTTTTGTAAAACATTCGAGTAAAGAATTGTTACAAGGGTTGCCTAGACAAGGCATCTTTTTCAAAACATTTTCAAAACCATGCACAAAGCACCATTTCAAACAATTGAAAATCAAGGCAAGTTGATCTAAGCAAGTAACTAAGAGCCCATAGATAACCATGGATAGAAAGGGTGCTAATACCTTCCCTTTCTATAACCTACTCCCCGAACCCATGAAAACATCTCAAAGGTTTTTGCTGTGCTTTTTAACCTTTCCTTAGGATAAAATAAAAAGTCGGTGGCGACTCTTGCTCAACCGAAACATTTGCGAAAACAAACACAAAACTCAACTCAGTTCTCCCACCGTATCACACCCTCGAATATGGGACGCTTTAGAAAAGACCCTTCGATAAAAAAAAGATCATAGTCCCTCGATGTCCCTTGATGTTTCCTTCGATAAAATGATCTAGTCCCTTACGAAAATTGTTAAAGCATCTCACAAGTTGCCTTCAATGATGGAGCTTCTTACCAAATCAATGGTAAGATAGAAACATCTAAAAGAGAAGAAAAAGAATGTTTAAGACCTTTTGAGTAGGTAGGATGCTCTTAGTAGCTCTCTTGCTCACAACAAAATCATTTTATACACCCACAACTTCACTTTGAAACATTTTTTTAAAAAGAAAAAACACTTTGTATGCGTTCTTATAGAGATGAGAACCATTACAAAGACATTCCTTTTCAAAATTCTTTCAAAACCCACATCACAAACACACTTTCAAACAAAAATCAAGTGATCTAGTAAGCAACTAAGAGCTCGTAGATAACTACGGATGAAAAGGGTGCTAACACCTTCCCTTTTCATAACCTACCCCCCGAACTCAAGAAAATATCTCGAAATGTCTTTCCTGTTCTTTTCAACATTTCCTTATTGGATAAAAGAAAAGTTGGTGGCGACTCTTGCTATCCCCAATAATTGCGATCAAACGTAAAATACACAAGTCGGTTCTCCCACCGTATTACACTAACGTTTTAATTCCAGTCTTGCCATACATGCCTAATTACTCGTAGTAATATATATTGCAGAATTTAAAATGCAGAAGGTAGTATCTTAGACTATTACATGGCTTTGGGGAAGGGGATTTACACTGTACAATGCTTTAGGGAAAAAAATAAAGAAAACGGTAAAAAAAGTCATACTTAATCTATTACATACCAGTATACAGTTACATTTTTGTAAAAAATGCAGGAAAAATAATGCGCACGAAACTAATATTAAGTAAAAATCCTTTTGATTGTTTTTGTTTATTTTTTTTATTTAAGAAAAATAATTAAAATAATCCTAAACTCTATTTGGAAAATTAAATTAAGAAAAGAAAGTTTAATTAATTTTTTAGCTTTTTATTATGAAAATCAAATCTAAATAAATCCTAAGTTCTAATTTTTTTAAAATTAAAGAAAATAGTTAAATATTTATTTAATTAAATTACAAAATTAGTTCAATTAAAAACTAAAACTAATATTTTTTTATGATTTATTTTTATTATTAGTTTATTAAATAATTAATCAAGAAAATAATAATAATAAATAAAACTAAAACAAATAAAAGAATACAAAATGGGCCTGAGATGTCTAAAGCAAAATGGGGGGTGGGAAATGAATTCGCAGGGCCCAAAGCTGTGAAGCCCATGCTTGATTTTGGATCCAATGAGGACTCGCCTTGAGGGTGCATGGTGAGCCTGCAGACGGGATGTGTTAGATCTGATCAGATGGACATCTGATGGTGTACCATGTGTTCTTGGCCATGAATACCACTGGATCTATAGAAAACATGTTAGAAAAGGTAAAATACTCGACCTGGGACTCAAAACCAGGTCCTCTCCCTTACACACACGCTTCATTGCCAGCTGAGCTATTTTTCCATTCGTTATATAAAATCAAACAATAATATAATATATAAAAAAATGTCAAGGTATTCAAAATATAAAAAAACACGTGCTGGGACAGGTCATCATCTTCTTCATTTGAAATACAAAACCCTTTAGTCACGGTCGTTGTTGTCACTAAAGGCTTTAGTGACGCTCCTCTCCGTAGCTATAGCACCTGCAAACATAAAACTTGTGAAACATCAACCAAAAATTCCAACCATGCCCATGGTTGGACTCGTCTTGTTCTTTTGATCACGTCGGTGGCCCTAATTTGGCCTGATTTTTCCTGGAACTAGAAAACCCAAAATTTAAGGTTTCGAACCCTAATAATGGTGAAACGCTATACCGGTACCTAAGCTTTAATTGGACAATCCAAAAACCTTCTATGCATCCATACAAACACAAGCCTTGTAAGATTACGAATTTGAAGAAAAGTGTGGCAAACCGTGACTAAGGGAGGATGTTTCACGAAGCTGCAAACCCTGGAATTGGTTGGAATAGCTTCAGGGGACCTCCGGGAGTGTATTGGGATCCTTTGTTTGGACTGAGGGAGGCTGTAATTGCGTTTTTGAATTTTAACAACTTTGACAAATTTGCAATTTCGTGTGACTTTTTGAGGTTGTGTCTACGTTCTTGAAGCTTGCAAATCGCTTGCTTATATAAAGGGTAATGAGGAGACAAGAAAGCAAGGGAAATAACAGCCATGATTATGCTCTTCAAGGCCATGAATGAATATTTTGTAACTTTGGCCAAAAACATGGAAATTTGTCCTTTTTGAAATTTGAATGAACTAGACATTACTTGCACGAAATATATGGTCCTAGGCTGTCCAAAATACTTACCGAAATGCTCCAAGCCCATTTCTGATTATTTTATACATTTTATTTTATATTTATTTGAATAAAATAAAATAAATATGTACAAAATAGGTAAAAAATTTAAGGCATGGTAATAATGATTTTATAGGTCCTCTATAAGCTTAGAAAGATGCTTGAAGTCCAAGAAATTGAGCCCTTTCCTTAAAACTTCAAATTTGCTCAATGCACTTTTCTTGAAATTTCTCAAATTTTCCCAACTTGGGTAAGCCATAACTTGCTCAATTTTGATCTCATGATGATGATCTTAGACTTTTTGGAAATACCAAGACGTCTAATTCAATCCCTATTTTGATCTATTTTGCATTTGAAGACTTTAGCTTGATGTAAATGGTCTTGGCAAAAAGTGGCTTTTGTTGACTTTCTGAAAATGACATGTAATGTATGAGCTTGTATCTTTCAAATGGTGCATTTCTTGGACTTGAGGAATGAAGATAAGTTGTAGGGAATGAGATTCTCTTCAATATGAGCTTTGGTTAGGGAAAAATGGACGAAGTATGTGAAAGTTATGCCTGGTCAAAGTTCAATTGGCTTTTCCTAAAGAAACCCTAATTTAGCTATTTTTTACTTTTGATGAATTAGGAGCATTTCTTGAGGAATCATGATCAACCTTTGATAAAATGATGGATATCATTTCTAAATGTTGATTTTGACCAAAAATCATGGAGTTTGACTGTATTTGGGCCACAATTGACTTTTGATTTAGTACAGTTGATTCTCAAGCATTTGAGCAATTGTCTAAACAAACTTGTTGTGCAAGGCATGAAACTTGGCATGGACAAACTTGAAGGCATATTAGGACCATGGAAAACATTTGAAACCTTTGAAATTCAAACATCTTAACAAAACTTGAAACCCTAATTAGAGTTTCATTGCCTTAGGAGGAGAAGTCTGGTCAATTCTTGGTCAACCTTGAGCATGCTTTGAGTAAAAATGGGAGGGAAAATTTTGGGGTACAACAGGCTTGAAATCTTCAAATCAAATCCAATCTTCACTTTTTTAAATCATCTGCAAGATCTTCACATAAAATAGGAACAAATCTTTTAAAGTTTCCTAAAAATTCTTAAAGATCATTTTTAATGAAACAAATCAAATTTTCACATGTTCCTAAAATATTCTTGATTTGCTATGCTTGTATAAGTACTAGAATATTGCAGAATCTCATATTTTTCAATCAAATATTTAATGAAACAAAAACAACAGCATCTATTGTATAACAGGCCAAGATGTTAATATATATGGCTCAATATCTATCTGATACACATGACAGCAGAATCTGTCATGACAGTTGGTCAAGATGTTGTGACATCTTGCTCAACATCATACCAGAACCATGTTTTAGCAAAATTCATTCCAAACCTAAAACCATGGATTTAACAATCTCCCCCTTTGGCAAATTTTAACTAAAACAACCAAAGCACAATAACCCTAGAGAGAGGAATAACACCACAACAAAATCTACATGCAAACATATAAAATTTGTACAAAGTGCATCAGAAACATATATCAGAGAATGCATTACATTTACAGATAATCGTCTTCAACACTTTAGAAGACAAGTCTTCAGACATGAGTTATGTCATCACAGACATGACTAAACTCCCTCTGTCACACATGATCAAGAATCCCCCTCAAAGGGAAAACCCAAAACACCAGAAAAATCCATAATACCAAATATGAACTACCCAACCAAGTTCACACATCAGAGGCAGCATTAGTAGAATAAAACAACATCTCATCAGGATTTTCACATAGCTCCACCAGGCAGGATGTTATAACATTTGGTAAGACATCCTACCACATCAGTTGTAGCACCAACAAGAATGACATACTATCATGCTCCCCCTTAACAGTTTCATCCAGCAAGAAACCATGATCATTACTCTCTCGTTAGTAGTAGCACAGTCATGTCAACATGCTACTTAACATGTCAAGACATGTTTAATAACATCAGGACACACAAAACACACTAACACTTTACTTTCCCTTTTTAGCCATTACTTGAAAAAAATAGAGTAAATGGAAAAACAAAAACGGAAGCACACATATTTCATACAAGCAATAAACACGAATGGAAGTACAAATTAGAAGCACGTAATTGTTGATGAAACCAAACAAACTTCAACAACCTCAGGTGGTCATCCACCTCTTTCCCTTGTCCAAGATCCTCCTACACTCCTTGGTGTGGTCACCAGCCCTTCCATCTTGCAGAAAACCTTTGTCCCATCCAAAAGAAACTTTCTTAGGCTTCCCAAGCATCAGAACATAGAGGAAAGATGCAATATCAGTTGCACTCCTTCATATCTATAATTTTTATAACTCTTCAATAGTGAAAGTTCCAATCCCATTGCTTATGTTTTCAATATGTCTTTTAACATAACATCAACTTGTTCCTTGTTGTCCATATATTCTAGAGTAATAACGGTTCCTTCAGTAAGATTCTTGATAAGTTGATTTTGATTATCAAGATTCTTATTCCAGATATGTTGAATAAGATATCTGATATCATTCAGATCTTCACCAATAATGTCATGACATTATGTCTGACATTATTATCCTTTAACATTTGGTCTATGTATACCAGTTGAGAACAACCTCTCCTTGTTCCACCATGCTCAGAAACAATGGTATTTTCATAGGAAATCAGAATGTCTCTTAGACTCAAATACATATTGATCCATTTTTACCCAATGATATTATTCAAGATTCTTCTTTCTTGAAAAGTATAACACAACTTTGGTTCAAGCTTACAAACAAGACATGAATTTGATAATTTTTTGTTGAATTATGTGTTTTCTGCTTCATTCGAGTATCTTGTATTGATCTCTTTGAGTTGTTATGTCTGAAATCTAGCTTCAAAGTTATTTGCATCAATTCTTGTGGACTCACAGATATCTTATTTTCCTGTCTCCTCAGTCTACATAAAAGATGTTCCGACATTGTCTTCGACATCCTTCTCCTTTTCAGAGAAAGAATCATCAATTATCACACTTATGCTTTCCATAAAATATTTAGTTATGGAGTTAAACACTATATAAGATCTTCTTTTTGAAGAGTAACCCATAAATACCCCTTCATTCCTTATGATATTTCCTTACCTTTTTTATCATTATTCACTAAGACATAACATTTAATTCTAAAGGTATGAAAATGATTGACTGTAGGCTTTTTTCCAGTCTATATCTCATAGAGAGTAGTTAAAGTACCTCCTTTCAAAGTGACCCTATTATGAATGTAGCAAGAAATACTCATAGCTTCATCCTAAAACTTCAATGGTAATTGCTTGGTAGAAAGCATAACTCTAGCTAATTCATGTATGACTCTAGTCTTTTGCTCAACAATTCCATTTTTCATATAAGTGATGGAACAAGAGAACTCATGACTAATACCTTTAGAAACATAAAATTCAGATAATTTTGCATTCTCAAACTCCTTATTATGTTTACTTTTGATCTTGGAAATCACATTATTCTTCTCCTCTTGAATGTTTTAACACGGATTTTTGAATACTTCAAAAACATCTAATTTTTCTCTAAGAAAATTCATCCAAGTATACCCATAAAAGTCATCAACAACCATATAGACATACTTTTTTCCTCACATGCTATCTATCTGCATAGGTCCCATTATATCCATATGAATAAGTTCCAACACTTTGGAAGTAGTCTGATGTTGCAACATCGGGTGTGACATCATGGTTTGCTTTCTAATTTCACACTCACCACAGACTTTACCTTCTTCAATCTTGAGATCTGGCATTCCCTTGGTAGCTCCTTCAGATGAAATCTCCATCATTCCTTTTATATTAAGGTGTCCAAGCTTTTGGTGCCACACTTTACTTCTTCTTCATGAGTTATTAGGCATGTGGAAGAATAATCAGTTATATGAGATTCCCATAGATAACAATTGTCTTTAGACCTAATGTCCTTCATTAGGATATCATCCATTTTATCTTTGACTAGACATTATGACTTTGAGAAGTAGACTAGCAGACCTTGGTCACACAATTGACTAATGCTAATGAGATTAGCAGTTAATCCTTTCACATAAAGAACATCTTCTAAACTAGGAGAACCAACACACATCAACTTTCCAACTTCTTTGATTTCACCTTTAAACCGATCACCAAATCTTACATAACATGTGGGATGAGGCTTAATATTCATCAATAACTTCTAAATTCATGTCATATCTCTAGATCATCCAATTTCAAAGTACCAGTCTTCTCCATTTGAGTCTCTTAAGGAAGTATGAGCAATAAAGTTAATATCCTTAGTTTTAACACTTCTCTTTTGCTCACTTGATCAGCCTTAAAATTAACTGAAGATTTTCGATCTCCATATAATTTAACATAAAAAGGTTTTATATGACCATGCTCACCACAGTAATAACATATCCAAGTGGATGATTGAAATGTGGATAAAGTTTCATCATGTCTGTCAGGATGTTGTAAAATGTTTTTGGACATATTGATCATTCTCTTCCTTTCATAAGGAAAAGGACTTCTTTTCAGACACTCTTCTTTGTTTATTATCAATCTGATAATCAACTTCTGTATCTCCATCATCTTTTACCATATCAATTATACTATTCATCTTTTTCAAAGAATATGACAAGTTATCAAGCTCGGAATTCAAGAGAGATACCTCACCTTGAAGATGTGAAACAAAGGATAGAAGTTCCTTTTTTTCATTCTCCAAATCAGCTATGATCTTTCTCTATTCTTATACTATATTATGACTTTCTTCACACCTATCACATCTCTCCTTATGGGATACATTACTGTCTTCATAGAGAACACTTTCATCATAAGCTTCCACTTCATCTTCCCATCTTCCAGAGAGAGCCATCACAAGTTTGGTAGTCTTAGGGTTAGGCTCATCTTGTGACTCATCACCATCATACCAAGATACAATGAATCCCTTTTTCTACTTCTTGAGAAAAGTAGTAAATTTGGGTTTAATAATACCAAAATGTTCACACTCATAACATTGAATGCCTTTGATTTTATTGATCTTATCCTCAATTCTGGTATTTTTCTTGAAAACCTCATCATTCCTTATGACAGATGAAATGTTCTGAACATTTGGTCTTCCTCTTATGTCTATTCTTTTCAGAATTCTATTAAATTTCTTTCCAAATAACATAATAGTATTGGACAAACCTTCATCAGTATCTATATCAGCTTGGCCTTCTTCATCTTCAGCGTTAGAGACAAAACTTATGCTCTTGTTCTTTTTATCAAACTTGTAACTAATGGAAAATTCAAAAGTTTAAAGTCGGACAATAAGTTCTCAACCCTCATGTTGTTGAAGTCATGAGCCTCTTCAATGGCGGTTACCTTCATGTCAAATTTCCTAGGTAGAGATCTAAGAATCTTTCTAACAATCTTTTCTTCTGACATCTTCTCTATCAAGGAACTAGATGCGTTGGCTATTTCAAGAATCTTTATATGATATTCCTAGATGGTCTCTTCATCATCATCATCTTTAGATTCTTAAATTTAGAAGTAAGAAGCTTAATTATTGACATTTTAACTTTGGATGTACCTTCATGAGTTGTTCTAAGAATTTCCAAAGCATCCTTGGCTATAGTACATTTGTTAATCAACTTGAACACATTCTCGTTAATTCCATTGAATAAAGCGTTCAAGGCCTTTGAATTTCCAAGATATAATTTATCATCCTCATCATTCCAATCTTCTTCTGGCTTGAATGACACATTCCCATCTTTGCTTGTATTAACAGGATGTACCCACCCTTTAAAACTATCATTCCAAGCCTTGATGTCCATGGACTTCAAAAAGGCCACCATTTTAACTTTACACCAATCATAATTGGAACCATATAATAGAGGTTGTTTGTTGTTGTGTCCTCCTTCTTTATCTATAGTACCAGAAAATATTCTCCCTAGAGCTCACACTATAACCAGAATATGATGCCTGCTCTAATACCAATTGAAATTTTGGCACTTGCAATACAAATGTGAAGAATGGTGTCCTAACACCAACTCAATGTCAAGATAGATGTTATAACATATGTTCCTGATATAGAAACTTTCAAAAGTAGAATTATGCAGGAAAAATACTGAAAGTAAATTAACATAAACAATTGTTAACCCAGTTCGGTGCAACGTCAACTACTCTTGGGGCTACCAAACTAGGAAGGAAATTCACAATAATATTATTAGTTCAAAGCTAAACCAAATTTAGTTTACAACTTCTCTCTTAATCACTACCTTGTACAACTTCTACCTAGATACCACTAGATAAGAGATCCCCCTCTTACTTCTAATCACTGCAGTGATACTTACAGTCACAACTTGTGACAACACTTAAAACTCAATAGAAGATTACACTTCAAATAAATAATACTTGGTTTTACTTAACAGCTTCAACCAAGAACAATACTCAACTCTTTGCTTAAAAGGTCATGAGTGAGAACAATAACTTGATAAAATTATCAAGTAACAATCAGTCAAGCTCAATCCATCAAAAGATACATGAGTGACACACGACGAACACAAAACATAAAGAACCTAAAAGACTCCCACAACCCCAATCCTTATGTTGCACCCATGGTTTCTTCTATGTGAATGCTTGCTATTTTAGGTCTAGCAAGTCCTTATTTATAGACTCTTGCAGAATGGCCTTGGACTCTTCAAATCAAATCAAATCTACACTTTTTAAATCAACTGCAAGATCTTCACATAAAAATAAGAATGAGACTTATAAATTTTCATAAAAAGTCTCAAACATACTTTTTAATGAAATAAATCAAATGTGCACATGTTCCTAAAATATCCTTGATTTGTTGCGCATGTATGAGTATGATCCGTTGTCGCGCACGGATCAAAACGAGTCATTTTAAAATTGTAGTTTAGCAACAATGGCTCGAGTATCGTATCACAGGGATTCTTTAATATAATAACCAACTGAAATCAAGTTGGGGGTTTATGGTTTATGATCGATTTATAATATAAAGTAAATGATTATCAAATTAAGTTGAAAAGTCAATCTGTTGATTCGGTTCCTACCTATCATTGGATATCGTAATTCCAACCACATAAGTGGATTATCCATTCCTATTCGAGTACAAACTCAGTGAAAGGCGCAATGAGTATTGTGTGATGTAAGTTCCTATTATCCGAATTAAGCAAACAAAATTAAGCTTCATGAATTAAGAAAACATGATTTAATCGGACACGGTAATGAATTAATAAAACGTGAATGTGACTATGATTAGGATCATACAATCAATTAAACTAAATCAATTCCTCTATGAAAATCGAATTAAGCATACAAGAACATAGAATAATATTGAAAGGAATAAAATATGAATTAGAATTATTATAACCTCAAGGTGTCGGATCGTGAATACATCAAATTGTCAGGATGGATTAGTTCTCCATGGAAATTTTATACAAGAGAAAAAATATTTTTTTTAATTGTTGAAAAAGAAGGTATGTCAACAGTACTACGACTCATGCCTTTTAACAAAATAAGGGTTTCAATTCTAATACAAATCGGGTTAGAAAACTTAACGCATGCCCAACAAATGACCCAAAAAACTTAATTTCTAAAGTCATAAACTTCAACGAATTACTGAGAATTATGCACTCCGAATTATTGAGAATTACCTCTTTCTCTCAACTTTCCAACATATATCAAAATGCGTTGATCCGATTTATGTAGCTCCAGTTATGACCCAAACAATGGACATATGTCAAATAACCGCTAAAGCTGAAAACAAAAAACGAAAATAGATTAAAGGCAAACAAAGACTTCATTCTAAAAACATAATAAAACAGAAAAATAAAAATAAAAACAAAGCATGGAAATTCCTAAGTATAAACATAAGATAATGTGCATTAAAATGCACTGATCGAATTCCCCCACACTTGAACTTTTGCACTCCGGGAAAAATAGAATTAAGACTCATGAAGCACCACAACATTCAGATACTGCAGTCTAAGCTACAAACTCTTCTTTTGTTAAGATTTCATTAACAAGTACTGATCTTTAACACTAAGGATTTCGTAGGAACACGAATCCACGATTGTTATTTCATGAGCCTCCCTCCTATACAAACCAATCTGAATCATGTTATTATGCCTAAGCCTAACTTACTCATCCTCACTTTTGCTCTCTTTCATTCTAGCACAATCACATTAAGCATGTTATCTCTACATACTCATAGTAAGACGACCGGTTAATGACTCTGATCCTCTTTGCGCAGAGTTCTGGTAACTAAGTGGCATAACCCCTTATTTACCTAATTGTAGCTGCGGGGGATAGGACTGTAATGCGCCCTACCAATTCCAGCACCAGAAACCTATGAACCAACCAACAATGGGTCTTATTATTATGTTTTTGTAGGTTCCACAACCGTTAGAAGGTGCATTCCCTATTTTCAATTAAAACTTTGGAGCACTCGCTTATTTTCACCGGCTTCCCTATATAGAGCGTGTGTGAGATGGTGCTGACTTCTAAGATAAACTACTTAAGAGCTATTAAAGGGATGAGAACTCAAGGCTATGTCATAATAAGTATTTAAAATGATTTCCATAATCAGGAGACTTAAGGTGTTAAAATGATACTGATCTTATGAACTTTTCCCAAGTCTCTACAAACTAACCTCAAATTAATCTATAGTCTAAAACTTTCAAACAAAAAATGCATAGCGTTTCTAAAACATAACAAAACAAAACAAAACAAAAACAAGGAAAACAAAGCAAATAAATGATTCCCTCCCCCACGCTTAAAACATGCATTGTCCTCGATGAAAGGAGATAACTAAAAAATAAGAGTAAGAGAATGGAAAGAATACACCTGAGAAGTGAAGGAGGATAGGTGGTAGCATAAGCAGCCTTTTCTAGTGAAGGCTCTTCTACAGTCTCTCCTTCCAAAATGGGGTTCTCATGGAGCAGCTTTAGATAATACTTACCTTTTATTCCATAATCAAAGAATAGTCTCATATGAATAAAAGTGTCAAAGTGAGGGCGCTTCCCAATGAATGGTATGAATGGTGCATCTACAACTTCTTCATTGATAACTTTACTTATAGGGACAATGTCAACCTGTAGGGCAGCATCAATCTCAGCAAAAATAGAATCAGAGAAAGAATCGCATGATTAAGTATCATCAAAAGTAGACAATTTTCGAAATTCAGTTGAAAACAAATTAGAAGTCGACTTAGAAAGCACTCCGATGTGAAAAACAGTATGTTCTTCCACTGGATGTTTCATAGCATAAAAAAGGTTAAATTTAGCAATGGTATCACCAAACTCCATGGACATTGTTCCATTATCAACATTGATTTTTGTTTTGGCCATTTTCATGAAAGGTCTTCCTAAAATGATTGGTGATCTGCTTGAATTTGTTTCTTCGACCATGTCAATGATATAAAAATCTATAGGAAAAAGAAAATCATTAACTTGGACAAGCACATCTTCCACTACTCTGATAGGGAGAGTATTGCTCTTGTTCGCCAATTGGATGATTAAACATGTATGATGAAAAGGACCAAGATTAAGATTATTATAAACAGAAGTAGGCATAACATTAATTTCTGCTCCTAAATCAAGCATGCAATTTTCAAATTTATTATCTCAATGGTACATGGAATAGAAAAAGTTCTTGGATCCTTGTATTTCCGGGGCAACATGGCATGATTGAAGGCTGAAACAGTATCCTTTTTAGGTGCATGTTTAGGTTGAATACAGACTGAAGCATTTCTTCCCATGCTCACTCTCTCATTTCCCTTTATCCTCCTCGTGTGTGTACATAAATCTTTCTGGCGTTTTGCATACTTTGGGACGCTTAATCACATCAAAAAGTGAAATGTTTACTGCCACTTTCCTGAATAAATCCAGAATCTCTCTCTATATATTATATCTTTCTCTTTATCCTTTTAGTTTTAGCTACTTTGTGTGGGAAAGAGATTTGTGGAACATACTCTCTTTCAGCCTCAATAGCAACAGAAGGTTCATGTGTTACCTCAAGAATTTTTTTCTGGGGACGGTTCTGCAACTTTTCCGAATCTCAAGGAAATTGCACTTACATTAGGGCCTTTTGGATTCAAAACTGTTTAGGAAGGAAGTTGATTTGATCCTTGGACTTGTTGCATGGAATTCATCGAAAGAAGGAATATGATTAAAATAAATTCAGAAAAATACAAAAATGAAAAATTTAAACTAATTAGGTGAAATAAGAATTTTGGAATTTTTAGAAACTATGAAAACAGTAAAAAAATTCATTAAAAACACAAAAAGAGGAATTTGGGTTTTCGAATCGGACACAATTTTTCAAAAAACTGGGTTTTCGAACCAGGTCAAACGTCTGGACGCGAAAACCCGTGAAACCACGGAAAATGTAGAAAAATAACAGAAAAATGCAGGAAAAAAACAATACCTAAAACTAAACTATTGGCTAAATCGATAAGAATCTCTGACAACAGCGCCAATTTGATTCGCTGTTATGCACGAATCAAAATGAGTAATTTTAAAATTTTAGTTTAGCGATAATGGCTCGAGTATCGTATCACAAGGATTCTTGAATATATTAACCAACTAAAATCGAATTGGGAGTTTATGGTTTATGATTGATTTATAACACAAAATAAGTGATTATCAAAACAAGCTGAAAAGTCAATCTGCTGATTTGGTTCCTACCTATCATTAGCTATCATAAGTCCAACCTCATAAGCAGATTATCTATTCCTATTTGAGTACAAACTCAGTTGCAAGCGTAATGAGCATTGTGTGATGTAAGTTTCTATTATCCGAATTCAGCAAACGGGATTAAGTTTCATGAATTAAGAAAACATGATTTAATCGAACACGATAACGAATTAAGAAAATATGAATGTGACTGTGATTAGGATCATACAATCAATCAAATTAAATCAATATACTTTATGAAAATCGAATTAAGCATAAAATAACATAAAATAATATTGAAAGGAATAAAAGTTGAATTAGAATTATTATAACCTCGAGGTGTTAGAATCTGAATACAGCAAATTGTCATGATGAATTAGTTCTTCATGGAAAATTTGTACAAGAGCAAAAGTAATATTTTAATCATGGAAAAAGAAGCTCTATCAACAGTACCGCGACTCAAGCCTTTTAACAAAATAAGGGTTTCAATTCTAAAACAAACCGGGTCGGAAAATTTAACCCATGCCAAACAAATTAATCGAAACAACTTAATTTCTAAAGTCAGAAAATTAAACAAATTACTGAGAAATATGCACTTTGAATCAGGTTTGACTCCAACATGAAAGTTGTAGCTCTTTCTCTCAGCTTTCCAACGCATATCAGAATGCATTGATCCCATTCTCGTAGCTCCAGTTATGATCCAAACAGTGGATTGATGTCAAATAACCGCTGAAGTTGAAAACAACAAAAAAAATAGATTAAAGGAAAACAAAGACTTCATTCTAAAAACATAATAAAATAGAAAAATTAACAAAATAAAGTATGGAAATTCCTAAGTATAAACATAAGATAATGTGCATTAAAATGCACTGATCAGTGTACTAGAATATTCCATAATCTCATATTTTTCAATCGAAACTTCAAGGAAACAAAAACAACAGCGTCTGCTACATAACTGGTCAAGATGTCAAGACATTTGGCTCAACATCTACCTGATACACATGACAGCAGAATGTGTCATGACAGTTGGTCAAAATGTTATGACATCTTGCACAACATCAGCCTAGAACCATGTTTTAGCAAAATTCATGTCAAACCTAAAACTATGGACTTAACAGTTTTCCCCAAATTTTTAATTAACCTAGGTCTGTTCTTTTACTGTGTCGCCTCCGCCCATGGCTGTCATCTTCATCGCCATCCAGAATATCATTTGTTTCATCTTTTTCTCATATTCCATGGGGTTTTCAAATTCAAGATCATCTAAAGGTGTTTCCTATTCATCTTCTTCTGCAAAGTATCGAGCTGGTCGTTTATGTGGTTGCAATGGTCGAATGGTCTCTTACCAATGCAAGAAGGGGCCCAATATAGGGAGACTATTTTGGAGATTTCTATTTTGAAATAGTGATGAAACTTGTGATTTATTTATCTCGGATGAAGACATGTGAGAATCTGTAAATCATGATGGGATTAAGTTGGTGACAAAGTATGAAGATATGGAAGCAAGGGAATATTTGAAAGAGTTGTATAAGGATACAAAGAAGAAGAACAAAATTTTGAAGACCAAACTCAAAGAAGAGGAAATTTCAGGAAAAATGAAAAAGATGTGTCTTGTTATTTTGTTGTTCTTCAATTTTATTTGGTGTTGAAATGTTTGTGTTGAATAATGGTTTATATGTATGAAATGTATTATTGGTTAAGTGTCATGTGGTTCAATTGTAATGTATAAGTATTGTTAATGAGTTTAATGAAATATTATTTGTTTTTGTTTAATGTATCAGTATTGTTTTTATGGTTAGTGAGTATAATGATTCATTTTCAGTATTGTAAGTTTGAACTATTTTGAGGATACTTGTAAGAATCATTTACAAACTTTAACGATTCATTATTAGTATTATAAAATAGACACATTTTTGCAAATCATATCTTAACATAGCAAAATAGTACACATTTTAATACAAAAGCGTGCATAATATATATGTTCAAAATAAGAGTACATATGGTAACAGACATTGTCAAACAATACAAAAGAGTGTTAATAAGTTTGATGGTACACACAAAACAAAAGAGTTCCTAATGAACATGTTCAAAACAAGAGTACATAATGAACTAAGAACATAGTATTCATCATCTTTTTTCAGAGTCAGGCTCTTCTTGATGGTCTTCTAAGACTTCTTTCCATTAGCACTGCCAACTTTTGTGTCCTCTTTAGGTATCGCAAGTGGATCCTCTGCATCCTTCCCTGGACCAACAATGTCACATGTTTTCAATGTCATAAGTAGATCTCTCTTCCTTTTAGTAGTCCCACAATGCTTTGCTCTCCTACCTTTTGGTATCAAGGCATTCACCTATCACGACAACAACATTTATTGTAAATAACCAAATGATAACTATCTTAATATAAAAGCATCCAACCATGCATTATAGAACTTACAGGGTTGGTCATTGTTTATTTTGGAGACTCAAGCTATTTTTGCTTTGGAGACTCATGTTGTTTTGGCTTTGGAGACTTAGGCAGTTTTAGCTTTGGAGACTTAGGTAGCTTTGGACATGGACCAAAGAAAATTCTGACAGTAGTTGCCTTAGCAGTTTGTGGTGCATCACCTGGATTAACCTTAGCAATTTGTGGATATTTTTTAATAGGAATAGTGTCAAAACTTATTGGTTCAATGTCCATTATATCATCACCATTCAACTGTGCAGCCAACACATTAGGTTCAATCCCACAATACATTTTTAGTTCCTCACTTGAATTTGTAGATACCTGTGTTGTAGCTTGTACATTCTCAGGTTGCTCTAGTTGTGCAAAATACTCATGTTATGAAGTATTCTTAGGAATATTCTCAATATTTACATTCTCAGGTTGGCCAGGTTGTGCAGAAGACCCGTGAGCAGATTTCTTTGCCTTTTTACTTGGGTCTGCCTTATTGAGTGACCCTTTTTGCCTACCTTATTGAGACAAATATACATAATGAATACACAATTTCATATTAAACTAACAATTGTGTCAAATTATATAGTAAATATACTAACCCTTTTCTTTGGTCCTGTATATATAGTGGTAGTTTGGCTTACTTGAGTGGTTATTTCAACAATTCTTGGTACTTCACCAGGAACAATTGCAAGTTTCTTACCTTGCTTACATATTCTACTACTGTGGCCATACATTAGACATGTTTTGCACCTATGGCTTGTGTTTTTTCTTTGCCATCTTGTTTGGAATGCCTCATATACTTTCATCCTTCTGAGTTTTTTTAGCCTACCTGGACCCCTCTTTTAAAGTGGTGGAAATATTTCTGGAGCATCAGTCTTGGGCCTTTTTTTGCCCATTTAGAGGTGTCACAACTTCATTATAGAAACTCAAGTAAGTGTTCCTATGATAGCATCTACTTACATACTTGATGGAATCATCAACTTTATTATGGATGGCAGCCACATCATGTCTGCATGGAATCCCAACCAAATCCCCAAATTTGCATGAACAACTTTCTTTTCCAAAGTCTACAACAAAACTATATGTGAACATCACATGAGTCACTTGAAATGTTAGCTAACCGGCATATGTTGGAAACAAACTAGCACTTTTTTCTATCTCTCTATCTAACCTCCTAAGTGGTTTTGACATTATTTTACCCTTGTAATTCTCAACCTTTTCCCTGAGTGTTGAAAACATACCCATTAGGTAGTTCATAATCCATTCAAACATGGTTATAATGGGTTTTCCTCTTTGCATGAGTATAGTGGCATTAAATGACTCACTTAGGTTATTCATTAAAACATCACACTTAGAGTATAATGGAAAGGCATGCTTACACCATTTATGTTTTGGTATTTCATTTAACCACTCAAAAGCATCCAATCTGGCCTCGTTAATCTCCATCATTTTTTCCTCATGTGCTTCATAGAATGTAGCTTTGGCAGCAGCCATCATGAGATCTCTGAATGATGTCCCGCCTCCAAAAAATTTTAAAGTTGGCATAAAAATGCCTCAAACAGAACCTATGCTCATATGCATGATATTCCTCTTCAAAAACTTGAACAAGTCCCTGAAAATGATAACAGAACATTTCCAACTAATTAATAACATACAATAAACAACTTGAGAAATAAATAACAATTAGTATACTTACCTTCTACTGATCAGACATAAAGCACCATCTAGTATCACCAATATCCTCAATAAGTAGCTTCATGAACCAGCTCCAAGATTCCTTAGATTCAGTCTCTATAACATGAAATGCATGGGGCAGATATTGATCATTGGGATCCCTCCCAACCGCAATTAGTAAAATTCCACCATATTTGTTATTTAGGTGACAACCATCTAAACCTATAAATGGTCTACATGCCTTAGTAAATGGATTTTTGGTCCCATCAAAGCACATATAACATTTTTCAAATCTCAGTTGCAACTCAGGTCCAGATCTGTGAATGTTTAGTTTAAATGTGTTTCCTACAGATGCCCTCCTTAACTCGGCACCATATGCCCATATCATACTGTATTTCTTGCTTGAATCTCCTTCAACAACTTGTCTCGTCAATTGTCTCTCTTTAAAAGCTCTATTACGTGATCTTAGTAGAAACCTCATTCTTACATATGCCACAACTTCATTTAACCTCATCCTAGAATTGTTCCTCATCCTATCAACTATCATCTTTGCAACCCACTCATCTTGGTATTCTTATTGAAGATTTTCCTACCACATTTGTGTTTGGAAAACAAAGTTTTGATCTTGAATGGTATAGTCCTTAAAACTCTACTGCATAGGATAGTATAGTGACATAGCTTCTTCTCTTTAAACATAACCCTACACCTATAGGAATCATTTTTCACAAATCTTACCTTCCTACCATTCAAAATATTGTGTTCCATAACATCCTTATTAAATTTCTTCAAAGATGAAAATTATATCCCTAGCTTGAACTTAAAATATTTTGTAATTGTATCCTCTTTATTGTACCTAACCACTAGAGGCCTCTCACCACAGCTATCTTCATCCCCACTATCAAGCTCATCTGTCATGTAATCTTCTTCTATATCATGTTCCTTATCCACACCCCTTGTGATAAAGCCACGGTTGTATGCTTCACTTTGAACATTCTCATTTCTAGACACACCTCCAATGTTAGTTCCGTCTTCAAGTTCTCCATCAGAATCTTGCACTCTCTCTTCTTCACTATCCTCAAATTGAATATCATCCATATAATCTTTACTTGGTTCATACTCTTCACCATTATCTCCCCCATCACTTTCATTCCCCTTTTGTCTCTCTATAAGCCTCTCCATATAGGTTAAATCACATGTAGTAGTTTTGGCCTCTGTGTAAATTTCCACATCAGAATTATTGTTCACAACATACCAAGCCAAGGTTGAAGCATCCACATTTTGATACGGTGGGAGAAATGACTTGAGGTTTTTGCATTTTATCGCAAATGTTGCGGTTAGCAAGATTTGCCACCGACTTTTCTTTTATCCAAAAGGAAAGGTGAAAAAGCACAGGAAAGACCTTTGAGATGTTTTCTTGAGTTCGGGGGGTAGATTATGAAAAGGGAAGGTATTAGCACCCTTTTCATCCATGGTTTTCCATGGGCTCTTAGTTACTTGCTTAGATCAATTGCTTTTGTTATCTGAAATTGTGTTTGGTGTGGTTTTGAAAGTGTTTTGTAAAAGAGGCCATTCGTTTAGGAAATCTGTGTAATGATTATCGTTCGTAAGAATGTATACAAAGATGTTTGTCTTTTGGAAAATGTTTTCAATGATTGTAAGATGTTTTAAAATGTGTGTGTTTATTTTGAAAATAGCAAGGATAGTTGTTTGAAATGGAGCAAGTAACTAGAAGCTATCTACCTACTCAAATGTCTTTCTTGTGCATTTTCTATTCCTTTGACATTGTTGTCTTACCATTGATTTGGTAAGCAACCCTATCTTTGGATGTAAACGGGACGGGCGTGGGTCATCGTATAACCATGATTAGCAATGTTGCAAAGTATCTTAGCATTTTGAGGGACCAAGATCAATTTGTAAGGAAACTTTTAAATAGCGTCATCGATGGACTATGATCTTTATGTTTGTTTCGTTTTGCCAAGATACGTCGCATGCGTAATAAGGCCATTTTTGTATAAGGAACCCAAGTGGAGAAACCCTAAGGATGCTTGTGTGCAAGTGTGTTATTTTGCATGCATTTGGTCTTATATTTGAAAGTTATCTATTTATTGATTTTATCTTGCCATACATCCTATTTACTAGCAATATATGAAAAGCAAGTAAAATGCGGAAAATAAAATCTAAGCTATTACATCACTTTAGGGGGATGGGGGTACAATTTAACAATAGGGATGAAATGGAGACTGAAATATTACAAACATATCGAATAATAATGAAAGCAAAGTAAAAGCAGTGCAAAACCAAGGGAAAAATGTATTTTTGAACTGCTATGTGTCGACCTATGCTATTATACATCGACACACAGCTTCTCCTTGCTCCTGAAAAGTGAAATCTATTCAGTATGAGTCGACCCATAACGGGATGTATCGACTCATACGCCTTTTGCATCGACACGAAACGCGTATGTATCGACTCATAGGCCTTTCCATCTTCTGTTTTGTGACTTGAACTCAGTATGGGTCGATGCATGAGGGTCATGTTTCGACTCATACCCTGTATTTTCACTAAGATGGGTCGACACATGTGGATATGTGTCGATACATACTGCATTTTCTGCCTTAAACACCATTCTTTGCATACATCAGTTAGTTTTTAACATATGAATGAATAACAGGAACATCAAATAAATGATTAACTTCAAGAATAGTGATTGCTACATCCTATAAACAGAAAAGTTGATGTATGGAAAAGGCAAGGTAAAGATGACTTACCTTGAAACTACACTTTAAGTTTTGAGTCCAAATGCCTCTCAAGATGTTGTATAAACCTTAAGGAAGCTCCAAAAGGCTGCTAGACTTTCCTTATTGTTGAATGTTATTAAAAAACCTCTGTGTGCTATGAAATGTTTGGATGGTTTTTAGATGGAATATGCAAAGTGTGAGAGGTTTTAAGCTTTAGACTTCAAAACTCAAGAGTGGAAGTCTTAGGGACTGTTATGGCTTTTTTGAAGGTTTATCAATAAAACTACTGGCTGTTCACTCTATTTTTCTAATTCTTTTCCAACCTGTTTTTTCAACCTCTTTCTCTTGCAACTAGCCTCTCTATTTATAGAGAAGGTTTGAGATTTGAAACTCAGATTTTTAATCACATGTTATGGCTAGGTTAGATTGTACATGAAGCAAGCTTGAAGATTGTAGTTCCAATGCTTTATACTTTGTTGCATAGAGATGTTGGATACTTTAAGAATGCCCTTCTGATTTGTGTGTGATTAGAAAAACAAGTTAGAGGCTCAAGAAATTGACTTTATGAATAAAGTGAACTTTGCAAGAATGGCAATGGTGCCTTTGTGCTAAAAATAGAAAGATCACTTGAATAATGCTTAAACTCAATGGACCATAGCTTAAAAGTTTGTGTAAGCATTAAATTATGGTAAGAGTTGCAAGTCACAAAGCCTGCAAATTGGATATTATGCAGCATGGGTTAAGATTCTTGTTCCTTGTTCATCACAAATCTGCCTTGTAAATCAAGAATGAATGTCCAACTTCATATCATTGTATTTCCTAACTCAAATAAGATAAATTCATGTTCTTGGATGTTTTAGAAAGCTTGAAACACCCTCTATAACTTTTATGCTGGCCACTTTTTTAAATCAAACTGGAACTTGATGAAAAATGGGCAAGAAGTTGGGATAAAAACCTGACCAAAACTGCTAAAAATTTCTCTAAGTGTTTAAATGAAAATGTCATGACTTCATGAATTTATAACCTGAAATCCAAGCCTGTTTAGGAGAAGTTGTGTAAAGAAATGTTGTAGATATCATGGAGATCTACAACTTTCATGTTGTAAGCTTCTCTTGAATCATCTTGTATCAAGGTGAAAAGTTGGCATGAAGAAATGAGATTATCATGTATAAAAAACACTTAGAAAAATTTCTAAGTCTTGAAGGGTTTGAACTTTCACATTGGCTTTTGACTTTCTTGATTCCTTGATGATCAAGTTTCATATTTTTGAATGTCTTGATAAAATTTGATCCTTGGAATGTAATGTTGACCAAAAAGTCAAAGTTTGACTTCTAGTATGCAATTGACCATTTTGCCCTTTTGCCAATTCGAAGCCTAAATTGATGTATCAGTGCTGCAAACTTGATGTCATAGAAGATCTCGTGAGAAAATCCTTGAGAAATG
This sequence comes from Vicia faba, assembly GCA_948472305.1. Classification (NCBI taxonomy): domain Eukaryota; kingdom Viridiplantae; phylum Streptophyta; class Magnoliopsida; order Fabales; family Fabaceae; genus Vicia; species Vicia faba. The sequence goes on along the minus strand of OX451737.1, from coordinate 370,581,555 downwards.
AGAGGGAAAATTTTGGGGTACAACAGCTGCCCCTGTTCAATCTTCTTAAACCAGAAGAGTTAGATTGGCGAGTTTTGTCATTCGTGACTCGAAGGTGAGAGAATGATTGGACACTAGAGTGCCCAGAAATTTGCACTCGGTGACGCGCGGTTAAAGGAATGGGCTTAAAGATGCCATTTGGAGAGGTGATAGAATCTTGTTAAGGATGGGCTTGTAGATGCCATCCAAGAGTGTTTGAGTGTCAGAATGGCATCCGTATCTGGAGCGTATCTGAAATGTATCTGAAGTATGAATCTGAATGAGTAACAGGATGGAATCCGTATCTGGAGCGTATCTGAACTGTATCCGAAAGTTGTCTTTGAATGAGTATCAGAATGGCATCCGTGTCTGGAGCGTATCTGAATTGTATCTGAAAGCTGTCTTTGAATGAGTATCAGAATGGCATCCGTGTCTGGAGCGTATCTGAATTGTATCTGAAAGCTGTCTTTGAAGGAGTATCAGGATGGCATCTGTATCTGGTGTGTATCTGAATTATATCTGAAAGATGTCTTTGAATGAGTATCAGGATGGCATCCGTATCTAGTGCATATCTGAACTGTATCAAAAGGTTGAAATTGAATGAGTAACATAATGGCATCCATATATGGTGCATATCTGAACTGTATCAAAAGTTGAATCTGAATGAGTAACAGAATGGCATCCGTGTCTGGAGCGTATCTGAATTGTATCTGATAGTTGAATCTGAATGAGTAACAGAATAGCATCCGTGTCTGGAGTGTATCTGAACTGTATCTGATAGTTGAATTTGAAGGAGTAACAGAATGGCATCCGTATCTGGAGCGTATCTGAACTGTATCTGATAGTTGAATCTGAATGAGTAACAGAATGGCATCTGTATCTGGAGCGTATCTGAATTGTATCTCATAGTTGAATCTGAATGAGTAACATAATGGCATCCGTGTCTGGAGCGTATCTGAACTGTATCTGATAACACATTGTTAACGGTAGTTGTTGATCTTATCCTGAAAAGGGTAAAATGTTAGCTTGGAACATAAAATTATGTTGCATGAAATGTATGATGCAATATATGTGTTTTATCAATGTTTATGATATGTGAATGTAATGCATGCGCATGTAAGCTGATTTGATGTATTGTTGTATGATTGAGGAAAATAAATCCTTGACTGCTGCTGAGGATATGTGGATTCTTCATGTCTTGAAATTGAAGTATTGACAAAATCCTATTGTGAGAGCAATGTCGTATACTGCTTGAGGAATCTGCTTGGGGAATCCAGAGAATTTTGATGACTTCTACTGGGGATTAATGAATGGGAGTCTTTGCTCCGTTGGGGAGTATCGGAAGTCAGCTGTTATCCGGTTGGATTTCAGGCTTCAAAATAACTTGCTGGGGAATTTGGAGAAATTGGACGGTTTCCACCGGGGATTTTGAAGTTTTAGTTCCGTTGGGGATCTAAATGACGTACTGTGGGCATTTCTCATGGAATAGCCTAAATACGTTTTCCTATTCTTTCAATCTGTTAGTAATTGTCCTTTTTTTTATTTTGTTTATTTGTAAACAGTAATTATGTTCAAATGCATATGTTCATTAATGAATCATTGGACGTTTTCGCAAATAAAACACAAGTGTAAAGAAAAAAGGCAAATAGTTTTATGTACTTTAAAGAGATATCTTTGTATTTACTTTGAATAGGTATTTTGTACAAAGGAGATAGACATCCTAGTAAGAGGATGGTGCCATAACAATAAGAAAAAATTATACAAAGAAAGATAGCTATGTGTGATAATCCCATGGGGTTTCCATTCTGCTATAGCCTCCGTATCTTTGAATATCTTGTCTATTTGTTGGTTCGTCCGAAGATGATTAAATTGATCAGAAACTCTGAGTTTGTCAATGGAAGTCAAGAGGTTGTCCACAAAGTGATCCAACGGGACACAATCATACGCTTTAATTCCATAACTTTTGCCTGGACCGCCCTTTCGGGTTTTTAGTCCACCGTGAAACCCTTTTTTGCCCAAGTCACCCTTTTGGGTTTTCAACTTGCCGGGTGTACATATTTTTTTATATTTTATCCCTAATTTTTGCCCGAACCTTTTGGTTCGCCAGGATGCCCTTTTTTTGCCTAGGTGTGTCAACCTAGCGGGTCTCTTATGCATAGTATCTTTTGACTATGTCCACGTTCGCAGGGTGTGGCAAATCATCACCGTCCATGGTGGTTAAGATCATTACCCCACCGGAGAAGATATTCTTGATTACAAATGGTCCTTCATAGGTAGGAGTCCATTTGCCCCTAGAATCACTTTGTGGTAAGATAATGCGTTTGATCACTAGATCTCCAACTTGATATACTTGGCGTCTGACCTTCTTGTTGAAAGCCTTGATCATCCGTTTTTGATACATCTAACCACGGCAAACAGCAGTAAGTCTCTTTTCATCAATTAAGTTTAGTTGATCAAGTCGAGTATGGATCCAATCTTCCTCATTCAAACCCGCATCCTTCATAATTCTCAAAGAGGGGATCTGAACCTCAATAGGCAAGACGACCTCCATGCCATAAACCAAAGAATAAGGTGTTGCCCCAGTCGACGTGCGAGCCGTGGTACGATACCCGTGGAGAGAAAATGGTAGCATCTCATGCCAGTCCTTGTAGGTGACTGTCATTTTCTGTATGATCTTTTTAATGTTTTTATTTGCAGCTTCAACGACACCATTCATCTTTGGCCGATAGGGGGATGAATTATGATGCTGAATCTTGAACTGCTCGCACAAGGCATTGATCATAGTATTGTTAAGGTTTGTACCATTATCAGTGATGATCCTTTCTGGGATACCGTACCGGCAAATGAGATTCTACTTGATGAAGCGGGCAACAACATTCTTAGTAATGGATGCGAAGGAAGCTGCTTCGACCCATTTTGTAAAATAGTCAATGTCCACTAGAATGAAGCGGTGTCCATTGGAGGTTGTAGGCTTGATCTCCCCAATCATGTCGATTCCCCACATAGCAAAGGGCCAAGGAGCCGTCAAGACATTCAGAGGAACCGGAGGTATGCGCATCTTGTCAGCATAAATTTGACACTTATGACAGGTCCGAGAGTGTTGATAGCATTCTGCTTTCATGGTCGACCAATAATAGCCTGCCCGTAGGATTTTCTTTGTCATCGTATGCCTACTGGAGTGACTGCCAAAGGTACCTTCATGAAATTCAGCCATGATCTTTTCCGCTTCAATTTTATCCACACAACGGAGCAGAATAGAGTCATGATTGTGTTTGTACAGGATGCAATTACTCAGGAATAACTTAGCAGAGAATCTCCTTAAGAAATTTTAATCATTGATTGAAGCTCCTTCTGGATATTCCTGAGCCTCGAGATACCTCTTGACTTCGTGAAACCAAGGTTGGTCCACTACTTCTTCAGTATTAATCTCATGACAGTGTGCAGGTTCGTCTATTCATTCAATGGTGATCTGGGGAGCCTCGTTATCCCAATTAAGTTTAAACATAGATGACATTGTGGCTAGAGCATCTGCTAGCTGATTTTCTTCTCGCGGGAAGTGCTCGAAGGTAATCTGCTCAAAATGTGGTAGCAATGTCAAAACATGTTCTTTGTAAGGGATAAGGTTTGGGTGCTTAGTGTCCCACTCTCCTTTGATCTGACTGATGACCAAAGTTGAATCTCCAAACACATCTAAAGATTTGATTCCCAAGTATATGGCGTCCTTGAGACCGAAGATGCATGCTTCGTACTCCGCCATATTGTTCGTACAATTGAAGCAAAGTCTGGAAGTAAAGGGAGTGTGACACCCTTCCGGAGATATGAGTACAGTTCCGATACCATTACCAAGTGAATTGGATGCCCCATCAAAGAACAGGGTCCATCGGGATCCTTGTTCAGGTCCGTCATATGGTCTGATTTCCTCACAGTTGTCTAATGTCATGATGTCTTCATCTGGGAATTCAAACTTCATGGACTGATAATCTTCTACAGCTTGATGAGCAAGATGATCAGCTAGCACACTGCCCTTTATAGCTTTCTGGGTAGTGTACTGTATGTCATATTCTGTTAGGATCATCTGCCATCTAGCTATCTTTCCAGATAGAGCAGGCTTTTCGAAGATGTACTTTACCGAATCCATATTAGATATCAACAAAGTGGTATGAGTCAACATATACTGTCTTAGCCGACGAGCAGCCTATGCCAGAGCGCAGCAAGTTTTCTCGAGCAGTGAATATCTGGTTTCACAGTCGGTAAACTTTTTGCTCAGGTAGTAAATAGCATGCTCTTTTCAGCCAGACTCGTCATGCTGCCCCAATACACACCCCATTGAGTTCTCTAAAACAGTCAGATACATGATCAATGGTCTTCCCTCGACTGGTGGCATTAAAACAGGAGGCTCTTGTAAGTACTCTTTGATCTTGTCAAAAGCAATCTGGCATTCGTCGTTCCATCTGACTACTTGATCTTTCTTAAATAATTTGAAGATTGGCTCACAAGTAGCTGTTAGGTGAGAAATGAATCTGGCAATATAGTTCAGGCGTCCCAAGAATCCTCTGACTTCCTTCTCAGTATGAGGAGCAGGCATTTCTTGTATCGCTTTAACCTTGGCAGGATCAACCTCGATGTCTTTATTGCTGACAACAAAACCTATAAGTTTACCAGACCGGACTCCGAATGTACACTTGTTTAGATTCAGTCTTAACTTGTACTCCTTCAATCTCACAAACAACTTTTGTAAGTGATCAAGGTGCTCCTCTTCAGTTTTTGATCGGGCTATCATGTCATCTACATAGACCTCTATCTCATGATGTATCATATCATGAAATAAAGCTACCATGGCGCGTTGATAGGTTGCCCCAACATTCTTCAGTCCGAATGGCATCACTTTGTAGCAGAACATGCCCCACTGCATGACAAATGTAGTTTTCTCCATGTCCTCAGGTGCCATTTTGATTTGGTTATAACCTGAGAATCCGTCCATGAAGGAAACAACTTTGTGTTGGGCCGTATTGTCAACCAGGATGTCGATGTGGGGAAGTGGAAAATCTTCTTTAGGGTTGGCCCTGTTTAAATCTCTATAATCCATGCACATTCATACTTTGCCGTCCTTTTTAGGCACGGGAACAATGTTGGCAACCCATTGAGGATAGGAAGTGACCGCTAAGAATCCAGCATTGAATTGTTTCATGACTTCCACTTTGATCTTCTCTGACATGTCAGGTCTCATGCGGCGGACTTTTTGTTTCACTGGTGGACAGTCTTCTCTTGTGGGCAGACGATGTACCACGATGTCTGTATCAAGTCCTGGCATGTCTTTGTATGACCAGGCAAAGATCTCAACATAATCATGCAATAGCTGAATTAGACGCTCCTTGACACTCGGCTCTAGGTTGGCACCCACCTTGATTTCCTTTTTATCTTCCTCGGTACCCAAGTTGATTGTATCCAATGATTCCTCATGAGGCTGAATAACTCTTTCCTCTTGTTGTAGTAGTCTGACAAATTCCCCTAGTACTTCACGATCTTCCTCACCTTCGTATTCGGCTTGGTAGATTAGATCTTCAGAGTCACTAAAGGCCATAGCAGTATCGTTACCCATGGGATCCGGAATGGAGGGGTACCTACATTTGTGAGTGTGGGTGTGTGTAAGGGTATAGCCATCTTTGAACAATAAAATGTAAAAGAAAAACAATGAGCACAAAAGGTTTGTATGTGGAAAAGCGTCCATGATTCATTGAATGTCATATGAAGATGAAATAAAAACCCTTACAAATTAACCATTGTGCCTCGGGTAAGACACAAGGTTTTTAAAGTGCGAATTGTTTGTGAATATTACAAGTCCAACAGAAATGTAAAAGATAAATTACTGAGATATGAAAGTTATTGGGACAAAGTCTTTGGCTTCCCAATTGCGAAGTCCTCTATTGATAGTAGGAAATATCCAATCTTCCAAGCTTCCATCTTCTTCACCATCTTCCACTATGTTGACCTCTCGGTTACTAATCTTCAAAGGTGGCCCTCCAGCACAGGCACGACGCACAGCCTTCTGAGCAGTTGAATTAAACCCCAGGCCAAACTTGTCTGATTTATACGGGATGTCCGGAAGATTCCCCCAGATGGTGCATCCACCCTCTTCTACTACTGCCTTGGCGTCCTTTAGAGATGACATCCGAAGCGAAGGTCTTGTGATTTTAGGGATCTGGGATACTGTCTTGGTTACCGCTACCTCTTGAGAAACTTCTTCGAAATGTTGAAAAGGAGTTTCAATGAACTCGCCATCCAACTCCACATACCGAAAAGAATTTAGATGGATAATCATGTACTCCTCCTCTTCGTGGACAATGATAATCTTTCTGTGGACCGGGTACTTCAGCATCTGGTGTAGTGTAGAGGTGACAGCACCAGCATTATGGATCCAGGGCCGTCTTAACAGACAGGAGTAAGAGGGGCGGATGTCCATTACATAGAAGGTTGAGTTGAAAGTCTGAGTTCCCACCTTTATGGGGATGTCCACCTCCCCGTGGACCATCCTCTTTGAGCCATCAAATGCTCTCACGACTATGTTACTTGGTTTTAATGTCAGCCCTTCGCAATCCAATTTGTCAAGGGCTTTCTTTGGTAAGACGTTCAAAGATGAACCCATGTCCACCAAGACATGGGCCAGAGTCGTTCCTCTACACTCCACAGAGACATGCAATTCCTCGTTGTGCTTTCTCCCTCTGGGTGTCAAATCAGCATCAGAGAAGCCTAGGCCGTTATCAGCTGTCAAACTGGCCACATAGTCTTGGAATTGGTCAGTAGATGTCTCTTGTGGCACATGGGTTGTCTTCAGAAATTTTACCAGAGCTTTCGCATGGGCCTTAGAACACAGCAACAATGCTAGCATGGAAATCTTGGAGGGAGTTTGCCCCAACTGTTCAACCACGTCATAGTCACTCTTCTTTATTATCCTCATGATCTCTTCCATTTCCTTCTTGGATGTTTCGGGGATAGCTAGTGGTTGAGCCTTCGTCCGGACAGGCTCCTCTTGAATATTTTTTCCTCGATTTTCAGTAGTAGAAGTGTTGGTAGGGATAAAAGCAGGGATCGTGTCGTCTTTGTCGGTAGGTGCACTTGCAGGTATGATTATTGGTACAGAGGTAATCTTCGGAACGACCATGGGTCCAAAAACCGCCTTTGGAGGGGAAATCTCTGGAGAGAAGATTCTACCGCTACGGGTAATCTTACTAGTTCCAAAAATATTGCTAATGTCAGAATCTTCTTCTTCAGAGCTTACTTCATTGGTGGTTAGCCCATCTTGTTTGATACCATGATAGTAGATTTCTCCACCGTAATTCCACGATACTGTTTTATCTGATTCATACGGGACTGGCCCGGGAATTGTAATTATGAGAGGAGTAGTCTTTGGAACTGATGTAATCCTAACGGGTCTTTTGGGGACCCTAGAAGGATTGGCGGAGATGGTTATGATTGAAACATCTTCAATAGGAATGGGTGAAACATGAGCATTTTCAAACATAATTTCTTGGTTGTCTATCAGGCGTTGAATGCCTGTCTTCAACAAAGGGAAATCAGTCGGTGAGGATAAGCAAAGATGGAAGTCTTTATTACAACTTGGGAATATACCAGCTTTCAACAAGTTCATCTTAATGATTGGGAGTGGAGTCAAGAGTTCATTCATTGTAGCAACAAACAAATATTCCTCGATAGCATTGGCGTTGTGACCATGTCTAGGCATAGGAGCGGAAATGACATTTGGTTTTTCGGGCGCCTCAAACTCAATCTCTTTTGCATCTATGAGGTCTTGAATTTTGTTTTTCAAAGCCCAACAGTTATTGGTGTCGTGGCCCGTACTTTCAGAATGGTATGCGCATCTGGAATTCGGGTGATAATGAGGGGACGCCGTGTTAAGATTCTTTGGAGCTTCCTTCAAAGTTGCCAAATTAGATTTCATAAGATGTGGTAAGACCTGGGCTAGGGTCGTATTAATTCTGGTGAATTGTCGGACTGGCCTTTCCACCCTTGGTTGGTTATTTCTTGGTTGATCAGATGTAGATTTTAGGATCATAACGGCCCCTACCATTGGTCGGCGTTCAACTCTCCCTTGGTTCCTTTATGGATAAACATCAGATACCTCCTTCTTTCCAGTGAAAGGCTTTCTCACAACTGTAGAGGCAGATGAATCCTTCTGAATCTTTCCACTTTTTATGTCGACTTCCACCCTCTCTCCGGTTAATATTAACTCAGTAAATCCAGCAGATGAACTCCCAATCAAATGGTTGAAGAAAGGGCCCGATAGAGTGCCTAAGAACATATCCACCAACTCCCTTTCAGACAGAGGGGGTTGCACTCTCCCAGCTAGATCTCTCCATTTTTGTGTGTAATCTTTGAAACCCTCATTTGAAACCATAGCCATACTCTGAAGTTGAGTACGGGTAGGCGCCAAATCTGCATTATAATGGTATTGTTTATAGAAAGTTGCGGCAAGGTCTTCCCAGTTGTGGACGTCGGCCCTTTCTAATTGGTAAAACCAATCGAGTTGTGTTTCGGATAAACTATCTTGGAAAAAATGCACCCACAGGTCTTTATCGGTAGAGTGCGGCTGAATCTTTCTCACGTATGATAGGAGGTGCATTTTAGGACATGACACCCCATCATATTTTGCAAACAACGACACTTTGAACTTTGGTGGGATCACAATTCCCGATACTAGCCCCAATTCTTCAAAGTCTAGACCTTGTACCCTTTTGTATCTCCATAGCGCTTAAACGCTCTTCAAGATGTCTGTACTTATCATCAGCCGGAGGGTACTGTTCCTCAGAGTATTCTTCCTCCTCTTCAGATTCTGATGGAACCGCTGTTTCTTTTCCTTTTCCTTTTCCTTCCCCGGAAGTGGTTGCAAAATTCAAGGTTCTTCTAGTCTGTCCCTGAAATCTTCTCCCCATATTCAAAACCCCAGTGACTCTCTTTGTTTTCTTGTTTCTTTCTTCAGCTAACAGAGTCTTCAACTCATCTTGCCCCTTGGCTAGGGTCATGAGTAGTTGTTGAAACTGCGTGTTTTGAGCTTGAAGATCTTTGACCGTCTGTTCGAGATCCATCTTACTGAAATAAACAGTTAGAGAGATGAGGAAACTTATTGCAAAAGACCTGTTTATGTTATGATGAATGATATGCATACATGCAATGCTTTCAAGGATTCAAAAATTCAAATTTGTTTTAAACAAAAAGAAACACACGTTATATTAATAAAATAGAGTTTGAGTACATCAATGCCCCTTGGGCAAAATAATACAACACTCTAAGATGAAAAAGTAGTGTGCATCCTCTTTGGTGCTATGTAGGCATTTAGAGTCTGCTCCTCATGAAGTAGCCTAGTGAGTTCCAAAACCTTTTTCTCGCTTGCGTAGAATTGGGCTTCAAAAGTATCTCGCTCTCCTTTGTGTTGTATCCAATCCCTTTGTGGATCTTTGAGAGATATGGGCATGTCAGGATGTAGGATAGTGTATGGAACTTGTCCTTCCTTAATAGGCTCAATAATCACTGGGAGAATGGAAGGATAAGGCATCATAAGACTTTGAGCGCGGGTTTGTACCCACTTGAGGTAAGGCTCAAGAGGGATGGAATTCTTCTGTCCCAAAGTCTTGATATCCACCTTTTTTAGCATCCTCCAAGCTCGGATGAATCTCTGGCGAAGACCTTGATCTTCGTTGTCGTAGTCGAACACCAAGCCTTGAATCAGCATCTCATGTGGGCTATCCCTTCGGGCATAACCAAACTGTCTTAGAGCTAAACATGGGTTGTAGGTGATGCCTCCCCTAATGCCAAGTAGATGGACATTAGGGAATTCCCCACAACGGTCAACAATGATAACATTCTCTTTGGATCGAGAGCACCAATGAATGTTTGAGCATCATTAACCTTTGTGACCACCTTAATCCTTGCTCATTCTTTAAGACTGGTTGGGGAAGATGAGAAATAAACCATCTTGCCAGGAGAGGAGTGAAACACATAAGGACACCTCTCTTCCTCATTGTACGAGTGTGAAAAGAGTGTAGGATATCCCCTAGCAATGTAAGCACCGGATTGCGTGATATGAAGATTTTGACAGCACTTACATCTATGAGTTGATCAGGGTTGGGGATAAGACAATTCCATAGATAAGAAGAGCCACAATCTCCTCAAAAGCTTGTAAGTCTAGGGAATTCCAACAGCTTTGGGCCTTCTCAAACAGAAACTTTGCTAAGAAGCCTTTGACACCACTCCTGGTTTCCCAATGAGTTGTGACATCAGATGAGTGCAAGTGCAAAGCTTGAGCAATCTCTTCTGGCTTTGGAACTCTTTCTGTACCGTTGAAAGGTAGTTGATTGAGAATATGAATCCTCAAGAGTTGATAGAATTCTTCCAAAGTGGGTACAAGTTGATAGTCGGGAAATGTGAAGCAATGGTGCAAAGGGTCAAAGAACTGGAAGAGCACCTTCATCCTATCCTCTTTTGTGTTGGAGGTGACCAAGTTGAGTAGAAGAACATGCCTCTCGGTGAATGGGGAGTTCTCAGGGATCCTTGAAGCTAACTCCTTGAGTTGTGGAGGAATTCTTACAAGGTTGATTTGGATATTTTTCCTGCGAAATGAATCCATATCCTACAAAACAAGAACAAAGATGAATCTCCAAAATCCTTGAAATGGTTAGTGGATGCATATGATGTTCATGATGTCCATGATGTTATGTACAAGTGTGCATATACAAGCAAATCAAACAAGTTCTTAGTTTGGGCTTGCATGGGGTTTTATAGGTAAGTACCCTCTTGAATTTTAGTTGGCTGAACCTGTCCTAGTAATAGTAATCGGGTTCTAAGGAGCTCAATATCACTGGATTGTTTCCTTGGTCATTGTTTCAGCTCAAGCCTCTTTAATGGTGTCTGAAATATCCCAAGAAACCAACCCTTAATGAGTGTAGTATTGAGTATCTACTAACATCAGACTGCACCAAAGCCGATCATCTCACTACATCCTAAAGGCCAAGTTGGTCAAGTAAAGGGGTTCTAGAAGTTCATTAGTGCTTCATGACATCACTCAGCGGCCTCGTATTCTCTTTGATTAACTCAAAGGCTACCTATACCCACAAATATGTCACACTAACATAGCTATTGCTTAGACCATGTCGATATACCCTGCACAGTTTCCACAATGTATTTCTATTTACCTATAATGTTTCCCAAATCCGGGTGGAGGATTCAAACCCAAACAAAGAACCATAATGTAAAGCAAACAAGTCAAACAATGTAAGCAAATAAATATGATCTAAACCCTAAGGTAACCCCACTTTTAGAACAATCCCCAGCAGAGTCGCCAGTTCTGGTGATACGGTGGGAGAACTGACTTGAGGTTTTTGCGTTTTATCGCAAATGTTGCAGTTAGCAAGAGTCGCCACCGACTTTTCTTTTATCCAAAAGGAAAGGTGAAAAAGCACATAAAGACCTTTGAGATGTTTTATTGAGTTCGGGGGGTAGATTATGAAAAGGGAAGGTATTAGCACCCTTTTCATCCATGGTTTTCCATGGGCTCTTAGTTACTTGCTTAGATCACTTGCTTTTGTTGTTTGAAATTGTGTTTGGTGTGGTTTTGAAAGTGTTTTGTAAAAGAGGCCATTCGTTTAGGCAATCTTTGTAATGATTCCCGTTCGTAAGAATGTATACAAAGATGTTTGTCTTTTGGAAAATGTTTTCAATGATTGTAAGATGTTTTGAAATGTGTGTGTTTGTTTTGAAAATAACAAGGATAGTTGTTTGAAATGGAGCAAGTAACTAGAAGCTATCTACCTACTCAAATGTCTTTCTTGTGCATTTTCTATTCCTTTGACATTGTTGTCTTACCATTGATTTGGTAAGAAACCCTATCTTTGGATGTAAAAGGGACGGGCGTGGGTCATCGTATAACCATGATTAGCAATGTTGCAAAGTATCTTAGCATTTTGAGGGACCAAGATCAATTTGTAAGGCAACTTTTGAATAGCGTCATTGAGGGACTATGATCTTTATGTTTGTTTCGTTTTGCCAAGATACTTCGCATGTGTAATATGGCTATTTTTGTATAAGGAAACCAAGTGGAGAAACCCTAAGGATGCTTGTGTGCAAGTGTGTTATTTTGCATGCATTTGGTCTTATATTTGAACGTTATCTATTTATGGATTTTATCTTGCCATACATCCTATTTACTAGCAATATATGAAAAGCAAGTAAAATGCGGAAAATAAAATCTAAGCTATTACATCACTTTAGGGGGATGGGGGTACAATTTAACAATAGGGATGAAATGGAGACTGAAATATTACAACCATATCGAATAATAATGAAAGCAAAGTAAAAGCAGTGCAAAACCTAAGGATAAATGTATTTTTGAACTGCTATGTGTCGACCCATGCTGCTATGCATTGACACATAGCTTCTTCTTAATCCTGTAAAGTGAAATCTGTTCAGTATGAGTCGACCCATAATGGGATGTATCGACTCATACGCCTTTTGCATCGACACGAAACGCGTATGTATCGACTCATAGGCCTTTCCAACATCTGTTTTGTGACCTGAACTCAGTATGGGTCGATGCATGAGGGTCATGTGTCGACTCATACCCTGTATTTTCACTAAGATGGGTCGACACATGTGGATATGTGTTGATACATACTCCATTTTTCTGCCTTAGACACCATTCTTTGCATACATCAGTTAGTTTTTAACATATGACTGAATAACAAGAACAAAAAATAAATGATTAACTTCAAGAATAGTGATTGCTACATCCTATAAACAGAAAAGTTGATGTATGGAAAAGGCAAGGTAAAGATGACTTACCTTGAAACTTCACTTTAAGTTTTGAGTCCAAATGCTCTTCAAAATGTTGTATGAACCTTAAGGAAGCTCCAACAGGCTGCTAGACTTTCCTTTTTGTTGAAGGTTATTAAACAACCTCTGTGTGGTATGAAATTTTTGGATGGTTTTTAGATGGAATATGCAAAGTGTGAGAGATTTTAAGGTTTAGACTTCAAAACTCAAGAGTGGAAGTCTTAGGGACTGTTATGGCTTTTTTGAAGGTTTATCAATAAAACTACTGGCTGTTCACTCTATTTTTCTAATTCTTTTCCAACCTATTTTTTCAATCTCTTTCTCTTGCAACTGGCCTCTCTATTTATAGAGAAGGTTTGAGATTTGAAACTCAGATTTTTAATCACATGTTATGGCTAGGTTAGATTGTACATGAAACAAGCTTGAAGATTGTAGTTCCAATGCTTTGTACTTTGTTGCATAGAGATGTTGGATACTTTAAGCATGCCCTTATGATTTGTGTGTGATTAGAACAACAAGTTAGAGGCTCAAGAAATTGACTTTATGAATAAAGTGAACTTTGCAAGAATGGCAATGGTGCCTTTGTGCCAAAAATAGAAAGATCACTTGAATAATGCTTAAACCCAATGGACCATAGCTTAAAAGTTTATGTAAGCATTAAATTATGGTAAGAGTTATAAGTCACAAAGCCTGCAAATTGGAGATTATGCAGCATGGGTTAAGATTCTTGTTCCTTGTTAATCACAAATCTGCCTTGTAAATAAAGAATGAATGTCCAACTTCAGATCCTTGTATCTCCTAACTCAAATAAGATAAATTCATGTTCTTGGATATTTTGGAAAGCTTGAAACACCCTCTATAACTTTCATGTTGGCCACTTTTGTTAAATCAAACTAGAACTTGATGAAAAATGGACAAGAAGTTGGGATAAAAACCTGACCAAAACTGCTAAAAATTTCTCTAAGTGTTTAAATGAAAATGTCACGACTTCATGAATTTATAACCTGAAATCCAAGCCTGTTTAGGAGAAGTTGTATAAAGAAATATTGTAGATATCATGGAGATCTACAACTTTCATGTTGGAAGCTTCTCTTGAATCATCTTGCATCAAGGTGAAAAGTTGGCAATAAGAAATGAGATTATCATGTATAAAAAACACTTAGAAAAACTTCTAAGTCTTGAAGGGTTTGAACTTTCACATTGACTTTTGACTTTCTTGATTCCTTGATGATCAAGTTTCATATTTTTGAATGTCTTGATGAAATTTGATCCTTGGAATGTAATGTTGACCAAAAAGTTAAAGTTTGACTTTCTAGTATGCAATTGACCATTTTGCCCTTTTGCCAATTCCAAGTCTAAATTGATGTATCAGTGCTGCAAATTTGATGTCATAGAAGATCTTGTGAGAAAATCCTTGAGAAATGAGAGGGAAAATTTTGGGGTACAACACACATCATTGCTAAACGGTTTAAGATCTTTTTCCAAAGAACCCTCTTCATGCTTCCACCATATTTTCACTTTATCTATATTAAATATAGAGTCCATCCCTTTGATAAGGTCGTGAGCTTCAAAAAACGATCAGGAATTTGTGTCTTGTCTACTAAATGCTAAAATTTCCCCACCTTTGTACCTTAGATGTTACCACACATAATATGACCACACATAATGAGTATTGAAGTAAAGAAATTGAGAACAACAAAGTGGTCTACATATACCATTAATAGTCAACACTACAATACAACAAAATGCTAAACACATATTGCAAAAAAATATAAGTTGTCGGACAAGTGGGTACCATAAACAAATCAAAAAAGAGTATAACACACCTAACTTGGGACCACAACTTTCGAACAACAACTATAGACAAATAATTTTGCGCTTCAACGAACGATTATATGAAGGAAAGATGAAAGCTTAAATTTGCGCTTCAATTACGCTTCTCAACCGAACAAGATGAGTCTTTCAGACCAAGAGGGGGATTTTATGGTTTCATTTGGTATTTGTCTTAGTATTTTAGGATTATAATATTATTTAAATAATCATATACCATGTTGGACAGTTTTAATGTATTTTAGTCATAATAAAATAAAGTAAAATGAATTTCAATTACACGTGAACGGCCACGTCAGCAGTCATTAGTTTAATTTAACGTCAGAGACGAATATTATGGATGGAAAATTTTATAGAAACGATTCATTAAAGAAAATGTTTAAAAAGACTAAAAACATATTTAACTCTTTATTATAAATACTATAAATGTATAGAAGAACGTGAGACTCTAAAATATATAGTCCCTGTGAACACTTTCTTCATTTAAATGTATAAATAAGTTAATGTGACATTTTTTATTGCGTCGGTTTTTTTAGTTGGATTTAACATTTTGCTAAGTTATATTTTATTTTAATTAGACTTGTGATTTTTCATACAGAATTAAATTTGTAATGGTGTGAAAATTAATAATATTTTAAATTTTTGAATTATTATTATATATATATATATATATATATATATATATATATATATATTGGTCTAACCTTTAAAATCTTAAACCTTTAAGTACGTCGGTTCAATATGTAGTCTGATTTTAATTAGTACAGCCTGAAATAAAATTCTCAGAATGCCACGTACAGATGGCTTCACGCCATTTTAAATAGCGTAAATGTGGGACCCAATGGACTGCATAAGACCTTTCAAGTCATTTGAGTTGGCGAGAGCCCTTATGCTGTCTACTGGGTCTCACATTTACGCCATTTGAAATGACGTGAAACCCTCTGTATGTGGCATTCTGGGAATTTCGTTTGTGACAACATTGTAGGAATTTTGTTTCACAAATGTGGCATTGTAGGAAAAAATTCCGTTTTGAACACCTCAATCCACTAGTGCAGAAATGACTTTTTACATCGGGTGAAACTGACTTTTTACATCGATTCTGGGTCCGATGTAAAGTCAGGCGATATAGTAAATCAGGTACTTTTTACATCGGTTCTGGGACCGATGTAAAAAGTCCCTTTTTTACATCGGTTATAATATAAGAACCGATGTAAGAAACAGTTATTATGCACATTTTTAAAAAAAATGATGTAATTTTTTACATCGGTTGGAAGTAATACCCGATGTAAAAAGTCCCTTTTTTACATCGGTTATAATATAAGAACCGATGTAAGAAACAGTTATTATGCATATTTTTTTTTTAAAATTGATCCAGTTTTTTACATCGGTTGGAAGTAATACCCGATGTAAAAAGTCCCTAGTGACGCAACTTTTTACATCGGTTATTACTCCCAACCGATGTAAAAAGTCCCTTTTTTGAAAGTTTTTACATCAGTTTTGAGTAATAACCGATGTAAAATGTATGAAATTTTTTTGGAATAGATTATTTATTTTCTGGATGTTTCCCTGTACAAATATAATTTGTACCCATTTTTTCATATTTTTCCAATATCACACCGACTATATTTATGTCGCTATATAGATTTCATAGCTTTCCAACATCACATATATCACATCTAGGTCGATGTTTTCATATTTTTCACAACAAACTTACAAATTGAACAATTGTATTGCAAACTTGTATTGTATTACAACAAACAAACTCACAACAAACTTACAATTACAAATTCTTCACAAAATATACAACAATATTCAACTATTTATAAGTCTTTTTCAAAACTTACAATTACATATTATTCACAAAATATACAAAAATATTCAACTATTTCTAAGTTTCCAAACTTGAATTACCAATATAAAATCTTCGGTAGACAACACCAAAATCACATTGCCTGACAATAAATAATAACAATTAGCATCAGCAAAAAAAATCAAGAAACTCAATACATGTGCAAAAACCACATGTATTGTGCAAAAACCACAACTTATACAATTCTATAAAACTCACCAAGATAAACTTAATTTTCATGTAACTCAAAGAAACATTTTGCCCAACGAAGTCGCAAATCATACAAATCATCTGGTGTTAATTATGTTGGGCCATCAAATACCTATAATACATAAATATAACAATATAGAGTTATTTTTAAAAAATTCATATTAAGTTGAAAAACAAAAAATAAATAACAAAGTAAAGTTATTTTTTGCTACCGTAAGTGTTTCAACAAACAAATAAAGTAGAATCTATTTTTTGCCACTCTCATCTTGACAAATTAAGCATCATGTCAAAGCATTTGTTTCTCCAGTTTAAACATACCTAGATTCAGTTTCAAAATATTTCAGCTACTTAAAGCATTATCTAGAGTAAGCAAAACATTTATAAGAGGTTGAATTGTCAAATCAACACTGCTAATTAATGATATCAGAGAATTTATTTTATGATGACGCCAAAGAGAAGAGAAAGTTAGAACTCTTGCCTATGCCAAAAGTACATATACGTGGTGTGCGGATTGATGGCCCATTTGTTACGTAGCTTTTCACAAATTCACATATCTCTCTCTCATCCTCAACAGCCCCATCAGTTACAAGAAAAATAAGAGGGACTGAATGGCTTGATTTCCGAAGTAGGTTCATCGCCTAAGATAAAGCAAAACAGAAAAATCAGATTTCTGTGACAAATATGTATATATCAAAGGACTCAACATCCAACAGTTCAGCAAAGGATACAATTTACTAAACACTACATAGGATTTGCAACAAAATAAAATCAAGTACTAAGATAACAAAAATAGTAGCCTTTGCCTTTTCATCACCTCTTTTAAGATTTAACAATACTTTCATTTAAGCACTTGAATGAAGAAACCAAAATGGAAAGAGAAGCTTTAATTAACATTAACAAGCCATGAAGTAAGAAAAGAAGGCACGTCATATTGAAAATGTCAAAAATTAAGAATTACATGAGTTAAGGGATGCATGATGCTAGTACCACCATTTGCTATAAAAGTAGTGTCTACCCACTTGGAAGCCTTTGAAATTGCTTCCTTTGTAGCTGTTACCATCGATGGCGAGAATAAATAGGCCTCCCCATTGAAAGCTATAATGTTAAATGTATCTTGCTGGTTTAATTTAAAGAGTGAAGCTAGTAGCGCGTTCTTTACGTTTTGGAGAGGACTTCCTTTCATGCTTGCACTTATATCTACTACGAACACCATATCCTTTTTAAAAACCTATCAATGGACAAAATGCTTCAGTATAAAACTGCTTGAAAGTTCAAGATAGCTTAACTTGATTGAAAGTTTGAGAAAAAAACATGCACCTGTGCAAACTACTATATAACCATTTTACGCTACACACTCACTAACTTAACTAGCTTTTCTATGTTACGAATCATGACAAAAATATAGTTTTGGAAAGAAAAAGAAATCGACATAGTATAATATTGAAACAAACCATTGTATCCTGAAAATTTCCAGGATAAAGATACAAGCAAAATATCTCTCTTTCATTGAAATCACGTAGGAAAGGCGATTGTAAGAGAACACCTCCAAATAAGTCACTTGAAGAAACCTGTAAAAGCACTAGCAAATTAAGCTAATTCTGATATAGCATCCTGAATGTCTATCGTTCAGAATCAGAATTTAGTTCTTTTATGGAATGCATTAAAACAATTCGCTTCTAGCTCTTACCTTGTACGAGAAACTGAAGTATGTTTTGACCAAGTTGATAACTCTACTTCATAAGATAAACTTAACTTTACAGCTTGGCGCGTTAGTCCCTTGAAAATAATAAAGTTGGTTTCAGTTTAAGTCTAAACAGAAGCCAAATTGTTATAAATTGCTTTGATAAAATCAATTTAAATTGTTTTGATAAAATCAATTTAAATATCACGTGACAAAATTTATCTCGTTAAAAATATTATAACTTAAAATGAATTTAAACAAAAAATTTGTACATAATGTACTGTAGCATTATCTCCTCTAGCATGTTAATCATCCCTTAGAATAAGATATCTCTATTCTCTATGTATGTTTTCCAATATTTTCGATTATGGTTTCACAATGCATAACACCTTATCTTCTCTTAAAGATATTGTTGCTTTTTTAACTCAACTCTCATGAATCTATCATATCTTGTAATAAAACCTTCTGTTATTCTTTAAAAACTTAGAAATTTGGATAAATAAAGTTTCTTAAAGAAAATTTTACAAGTTAAAGCGCTTGAAATGAATTTCTACCTAGTGTTAACATAAGGTATTGACTTAAATCAAGAGAACAAACATTGAATCAATAACACCAAAGTGAAGAATGTGACTTACAGTTGAAACGGCGAGCGAGGAAGGGCGTGAATCGGCTGGTGAAAAGTCGTGAACGGCGGCGAGGAGACGTGAAACGGCGGCAAGGAGATGTGAAACGGCGGCAAGGAGACGTAATCAAATTTCAACAAACCGCATCATCTGTGTTCATTATCTGTGTTCATCAAACAAATCTGCAAATTCACAACAAACATCATCATCAATGGCGGTCGAAGCAATGAACAACGAACAGAAACGACGATGAACAGAAACGGCGATGAACAGAAACAGCGATGAACAGAAACGAAGATGAACAGAAACGGCAACGAACAGAAACGACGATGAACAGAAACGGCGTTCGAAGACGATGAACAACAAAATGTCGGTCGAAGAACTTCAAAGACGATGAACAACAAAATGTTGATGATGGTGGCTGGGAAACGGCGGTCGACGAACTTCAAAGTCGTGAACGGAACTGTCGTATGCGTACAGTGAGGCGTATGGGTTGTGAAATGGCGACAATGAAAGTATTGTATAGCGGAAATATTGAAATATTGTGAATTTAGGAATTAAGGGTTTGGAACCTATTACATCGGTGGAACCTATTACCCGATGTAAGGGTGTGAGCCTAAGCAGTTTTTTACATCGGTTATTTGGTGGACCGATGCAAACGTCTTTTTAATAGTTTTTTACATCGGTTTAAAATAAGCCCTGATGTAATTTTTTTAATATATTTTTGCTTGTTTTTTATTTACATTTCTGCCACCTTGTTTCTTATTTACAAAAATGCCACCGTATTTTTTTCTGAAAACCTTTTACATCGGTGGATGAGATTGCCCGATGTAATAGGTAGCGAAATATATTTTTTTTCTTATTTTTTATATCATTGCAAATAAATACCTGATGTAAAAAGTTTGTTAATTATATTTTTTACATCATATATTTTGATACCCGATGTAAAAACCTTTTTCTCAAATGTCTTTTTTTTAGTAGTGATCTTTCGTTCATATAAGATTTTAGGTTTTATTCTTACTTTAAATTTTAGATCAGTGATGTTTAAGATCTGTGAAATCAGTGATGTTTTTTAGATTCATGAAAAAAATTTATGGTGTTTTTTTAGATCTATGAAATAAAAGAAGATCCGAAAAATTTGAAGGATTGATGATGTTTTTCTGCATTTGCTTTTCAGGTTATTCAAATGGTTTAACAAGTTATACAAGTAGTTTAACGCATTGTTTGTCATCAGAGCAATGATTTTGAAGGTTGAGAGAGATATTATAAGGTGAATTAATCAGTAATATTTTGGGATTATATTTGTTATTTTTTTTTGTATTGATTTTGATTACAATTATTTGTTATGGAAGTTGTTGATGTTGTGTTTATGTTGTTGTTAGAATGAAGAAAAAGAAGATTTTAATTTTGAGAAACTAATTGAACTTAGATGGAACAAAAGGAGTTTATTTGTTTTGGTGGATTGTATTTTGTGTAGCATCACCTTTACATTATGCAACAAGAGCAAGATAATTAAAGGTAAAGTTAGTTTTTGTCCATATGTTCTCTTCTAGTTTTTTTTCTCAAAAATCTTAAAATATTTTATGTTATTTAATAATCTTCTATCTAGAAAACAACTCGTGTCAATGGTTCCAATTTTATACAAATCAAATTTGTTCAAGTTTTGTGTTGTAGTTGGTTTGAAGACAGAACAGGTGAATTCGGAAAATTTGTTTGAGGTAAAGGAACAACATGTGTTGTAGAACGAACATAAGGTGTAGAAAAAGGAATTGTTACAAGCATTGTAGTTGGTTTTTTTTTAATGAAATTTTATGTTTTTCATTATTTTTTTCATGACTATGTTTTTAATTGTTAATGTAAGTCATGTTTACTTTTCTTTTTTTTTTTTGATTAACATGCTTTAATTTTTTTCCGATTTGTTATTATGACAAATTTTCCTCCATAATCATAAATTGTGTTTATGGTTTTTTATTTGCAATAGGTAATAAAATCATATATCAAATTTAACAATGCATTCAAATAAGAATTCCCAAAATCGTGTCAGAATAGTGACTTGCTTGGAATCCTGATTCATTTTTTAAGAGATCTGAAAAAATTTAAAGGATTGATAATGTTTTTCTGTATTTGTTTTTCAGAGGGGTTTAACAAGTTATTCAAATGGTTTAACCCATTGTTTGTCAAAAACAACATCAAAGGGTGATCTTTTTAACTTTATATCTCTTGCATATCGTTTACAGACATTTTGTTGGTTAAATTAACTTTTTTTGTCTCTTGTAATTTCTATATATTGGAGGCTCTTATTCATATCGACCTTCGCATTATGTTAGATACTGTCTACAATCATTTACAAAGAAAAAGCCCCTTTGATGAACATCTTGTCTTTGATGCAATGAGATTGAAGTATGACTTAGTGAAAAAAATTTAAGTGAAAGATGGTGTTATAAAGCACCTCCCATGTTGAAGTAATGTGAAATTCTGGCACTTTAAAGTAGATGTCAATATTGATGTCCCAATACTAAAACACAATCAATTGTTAATTCAGTTCGGTGCAACTCGCTTACTCTGGAGACATTCAAGCTAGAAAGGAAATTCACTATGATAGTATTAGTTCAAAGCACTACGCCAAAAATGATTTTTTGTATCACCTAATTTAATAGCACTTTTAAAAAAAATGCTATTAAAATGGAAAAAACACATTTATAATAGTACTTTTTAATCGGGCGCTATTATATAATATAGACTATGTAATTTTGATAGCACTTTGTACCAGAA
The DNA here is from genome assembly GCA_948472305.1 of Vicia faba. Taxonomy (NCBI): domain Eukaryota; kingdom Viridiplantae; phylum Streptophyta; class Magnoliopsida; order Fabales; family Fabaceae; genus Vicia; species Vicia faba. Next base: position 370,559,735 of record OX451737.1, on the reverse strand, counting down.
CGCTATTATTAAACTTCTTTAAGATAGCATTTTGTATAAAACGCTATTATTTGACTACCTATATAATAGCATTTATTAAAAAGCGCTATGTTATATATAATAATGAATTAATTAATTAATTGATAAAAAAAAACAAAACACATCGTCAAAAGCACTGTGCAATCCAGTCACTAGCAAGTTCATGTTCAATTCTTTCTCCTCATAAAACTCTTCAACGAATTCGCCTTTCGATTTTCCCCTACAACCACGCGTGTAAGTTTCCCAAACCCACAGCGAACGTAACCGTTTCCCATCAATTTTCCCCTTTCGATTTTCCCGGCCACACCACCGCCGTCATCGCCGCTTCATCCACCGACGACAGCGGCATCCCGTCTCAAGATCTCGCAGTTCTCCTCGAAGTCGACGGGTGAATTTTTGCTTTTCTTCGTTATTAACAATCTCGTTTCAGTTTCACTCTGCTCAACTTGTTTGAACTGTTGTGGTTGTTAATTGTTTTATTTATTTATTTATTTGTTTTTTAGGGTTCTTGTGGATGCATACCGTGGGAATCGCATAGCCTTCAATAAAGGTATCAACAGTTCGACTGTGCTCACTGTCAGTGCTCATCTATAATTCCATATTCTCCTTGTGTTATTCTGTTTTCATGGAGTGTAACGAACTGTTGTTTTTCGATTTTGATTTCGATGTTGTGCTTGCAGCATTTGAGAAACTTGGACTTGATTGTGCGAGCTGGAGCGAACTTGTCTATTCAGATCTTTTAAGGTGTTTTTTTGGTTATTTGTTCCCTTTTGACCTTGCCACAACACATTTATCTTGACAGTTGATATGCAATGCAAGATAATCTGATTGATCTTCTCAGGTATGCCAACCTGCTGCATAACCTTTTTGATAAAGCTCCAACTCATGTCATAGGCCTTAGATAAATCCAGCTTGATAGCAAAAAAGTCCTTGTTACCTTTAAGCTTATTCATGCTATGGACCATTTCATTAGTCATGACAATATTCTCATGGATGCTTCTCTTGGGGATGAAACCAGTTTGATAAGGAGAAACCATGTCATCAATACCTATCTTGTGCCTATTGACCACAATCTTACTAATAATCTTGTAAATGGTATTGCTGATAAGATCTTTGACATACTGCATCTTTCCATTACTGAATTGATGACACAAATTTGTAAGGTTGGCCACTAAGCCATTCTCCTCACGCCACTGCTGATCAAGTAAAGTCTCATAATTGTGTTTGTTAGAAGAAGTGTTCTTGTTAGCTTATATGACTAATTTTATATTATGAATCTAACTGTAGTTGAGCATGTCGAAGTTAAACTGAATTCTTGGTGTTCACTTCAGCATTAATATCATGTTCAAATGTTGAATCTTGTTGTTTTGAATTCTTTCAATCCTTGTCCTCTATCATGATTCATGATTCATGAGATTATTGCATTATTGTGTATTGGAGTGAATGAACTGTTGGGTTTTCATTTTTAATAAACATGTTCATCTTGCAATTTGAAATCATGTCAGATCACACTTGTAGCAATGCAGTGCCTATTTTCTTCTCTTGATCAATATGCATAAATTATGAAAATCATATGAAAAACTGATAGTCATTCTTGGTGTTAATTGAATTCTTGGTGTTGATTGTATTTGCAGATCAGGTGATGTACACATTGCAGCTTCATAAATATATGTTAATCAATATATACAAGTGAAAGAGTGACATGAAAAATCATGGTAGGGTAAATAAATATTGCTATGTAGCTGACACTGTTAATTATGATACCAATTTGAATAGGAATGTCCAAAGGAGCCATTGCTGGCATAGTTGTTGGAGGAGCTTTTGGAATTTTACTTTTGGCACTCATTCTCTATGTTGTGTTCTATAGAAGAAAAAAAGTTGCTCAAGTAACCCTTCTACCAGTCCCAGGTGCATCTGAAGAACAATATAGCCAACTCCAACATGGTATATATCATATTTTGTTGTTAACTGTCTAGTGATATTTTCTAGTTCTAGATTGTAGATTAAGTTTTCATGTATATATATGAGGATTATTTGTTCCATGGATTTAGGTTGTGGAAGTAGCTTGGATAAGGCTTCCGAATCAACTACTATTGCTTCTCCGAGGTTGACTGGTATTACGGTTGATAAGTCAGTGGAGTTTTCATATGAGGAGTTAGCCAAAGCTACTGAAGGATTTAGCGCGGCAAATATAATAGGTCGAGGTGGATTTGGATCTGTTTACTATGCCGAGCTTCGCAACGAGGTTTGTGTGTTTAAAATCTATTTTAAAATGGAAATTCAATTTATTAGCAGCAATTAACATACTTAGAAACTATATATATATATATATTGATTTTGATTTGGACTAGAAATAAGAGTTGCAGTAACAAGAACTTATTTGTTTATATGTAATTCTTTGTAAATGAATCAACCGAAATGCTGTTCATCTTCAAGTGTCTCTAGATCTCCTTTTGCTTTCCATATTTTATATAGGTGTGTTTTGGTCTGTCAGTAAACCAATTTCTACTTCTACTTCTTTATCTGTTTCTTTTTCTTGAGTAAGCTTTTACTTTGTAATGCGGAAACTATCCTTAACTTCTCTTGTATCTGATGTCACAAACTGCAAAGAAGTATATAATGCTTAAAATGTATTTAAGATAAAATAAAGAAATCATGATTCTCTGATGTATTTTGCTTAAAAAATGAAATGGTGATTGAGGTTGGAATATAAGTATATAAATACTAACCTCCAAGTTTAAATCATTTTTAGTAGCATGTGCTCGTAAATAACCAAACTCAGAAATTCTTTTAAGACTCCAGCTCTCTCCCTGCCAATGCAACAGAACAAACAGTTTCATTTGCATATTAAAAAAATCATAAGCACAGTCCAAACTTTTATATAAATGAACAAGGTTCGATCTAAATTGTGGCTGCAATTTAAAGGTTTTAGAGGTCTCGGCAACAACATTGCTATGCAATATCAAAGTTTGCATTGTAATGGCAACTGCAACCACAACTACAATTTAGATCCATGAATATATAAACGAGTTTGATAAAGGGAAAATTAGTTACATTGTTTGAGGATTTGTCCAAGGTGAAGCCAGCCATGCCAATGACAGCATGTACGGGTGCACTATAATTTTTGTTATCATAAGTGTCTACTCCCTTTTGATCTTTTATAGGCATGGCTTTGCACTTATTCTGATAGACAGAACAAGTTCTTTCATAGTTATGCACATGGCCAAAAAGTGCCAAGTCAACCTGTTTCATATTCATAATACACAGTTAGCTTCTTATACAAGGCATTGTAAGTAACAGAATTCTAAGGAGTTTGATGTTCTTGCCGTATTCTCAAATAGCAATGGCTCCACAGCTTTAATAAAATTTTGATCTTTAGACGAAAATCCTTGGTTGGAAGTGTACATTGGTCTATGTCTGCAAATAAAAATAGTATGTTCAATAAATGTTGTGATTTTATTTCGGTTTGAGTGGTATAAGTCAGCTGAATCATGACTCGGAAGTCTCGTTGGCTCAATGTTAAGTTTGGTTTTTAAAACATTAGTTGAGAAACCACAATCTAAAAATTTACATAAATCACTTACCCCATGAAGACTAACCAAGGAGTATGTTGTCTATTAACGGATGCCATATCCTTTTTCATCCATTCATACTGCAATATGAATTTTACATATATGAATCATTTAATTAAATTAGAAATATATGAAATAGGAAATAATTATTTATTTAATTAACCTGTTGAGAATTTATGGACCAGTCATGTTCAGTGGATATTACTGTAAAATGAACACTTGCTTGTTCAATTGAGTACCAAGGCTTATCCTTTGCAGAAGTGGGCATTGGAAAGTATGTTTCATAAGGTACTCCACATTCACCACCAGAGTCGGGTGTTTGATAAACCGAACCAGAACTTACATAATCCCTGTGAATATAAATAAGAACAAGTTTGAACAGAATAAGCCATTCAATTATTGTTAAAATGTTTGAACAGAATTATGATTATTAATGTGGATGCAAGCAATACCTCTCATGGTTCCCAATTGCTGTCATGTAAGAAACTCTTGAAGCTACTGGACTAATAAGGTTCATAAAGAAATCCCATTCTGCTAGAAAACCGGTCGCATAACTTATGTCTCCAATGTGAAAAACCGAGTTTAAATTGTTGGAATCCACTTCACTAGCTATAGCTTTTATAACTGATAAAGCTCCAGGCTACATGAAAAACAAGATCATGCTGGTCAACACATAGTGGTACAATGTATTGGTGAATAATTCAGATTGAAGATGTCTTTGGTGTCTGACACTTGTTTATGTGGAAGAGTGACCCGACTCTTGCACATATGATTACATTCAATCATTTTCATTTTTGTAAGTTCACCACCTGTCCAATCCTAATGTGTTATCTCAATATGCATTTCAGTTGTAAATGCTGTTTCATATCAATTTACCTGAATGTAATGTTCCTCTGAAGCATCAAGAGGGGTCTTTCCCATATCGCCAAAGCTACTGACGGATTTAGCGCGGCAAATATAATAGGTCGAGGTGGATTTGGATCTGTTTACTATGCCGAGCTTCGCAACGAGGTTTGTGTGTTTAAAATCTATTTTAAAATGGAAATTCAATTTATTAGCAGCAATTAACTTTTTCTTTTTTTTGTTGTTGTTGCAGAAAGCTGCAATAAAAAAGATGGATATGCAAGCATCAAAAGAATTCCTAGCCGAACTAAAGGTTCTGACACACGTTCATCACTTGAATTTGGTATGACCTTTTCCTAGCTCCAATATTATTCAAAGTTGAAGCATGATACTGATACAGATACAGACACGACACTGACTCGTATAAACTTAGTAACGGTTTAAGAAAATGAAAATGAATGTAACCATGGCGTGTGTGAGACACCTAAAATACTTTGAATCCAAAGTGTCTCTGCTACAAATGATCTTATGCTAGTCATGTAGAAACTAGAAGTTACTTGCATAACAAGATATTGAAATATATACAGTTACTTATTTCCAAAATCATGATTCCTTGCATACACATATTCTACGCAGGTGCGGCTAATTGGATATTGTGTTGAGGGCTCCTTATTTTTGGTTTATGAATACAGTGAGAATGGAAATCTAAGTCAACATTTGCGCGGCACAGGTTGTCAATAATAACAATAACTTGAACTTTGAATAATTCTAATTGCATCATTTTATTGATGATTATAAGACTCTTAAGATATTTGATTTATAGGGAAGGATCCATTATCATGGGCAGCTAGAGTTCAAATTGCATTAGACTCAGCAAGAGGACTTGAATACATTCACGAGCATACAGTTCCTGTCTATATACATAGAGATGTTAAATCAGCAAACATTTTGATAGACAAAAACTTCCGCGGAAAGGTTCGCAAATGCTTTATCCAATTTTTATGTATTTATCTTAAAGTTGAGTTCGGGCGGTTTAACTTTTCTTTCACAGGTTGCAGATTTTGGTTTGACAAAATTGACTGAATATGGTAGCTCCTCGTTACAAACACGCCTTGTCGGGACGTTTGGATATATGCCTCCTGAGTAAGAAACTTAATCATAAATAGACCTTAAATTTACCTTTCCTTGATATGTATGTGAAAAAGATGATGAGGGTTGGATCATTAATTCAAATAAAAATGGAGGAAAGTATATTTGGTGAGGAGTTTTTAGAGCAACTACGTGTAGAGAGTATAAAGGAGATTCTTGATCACAATTGGTTAAGTGCATCTATTATCACTGTATTTTCCAGGTACCTCTATTATTACAAATATTCTCTTATTTGACAAATATATTATTAATATTAATGTTATTTGTATTGTTGACTAATATTCACATTGGTGACAAATATATTAATATCAATTGTTGTTCATTTCTAGGTATTTGTATGACAAGTTTATTTCTAGGTAATTGTGTCTAAATTAATGTTATTTTAAAACAATTATGTGGAGTAAAATTAATCGATATAAATTTTTTTTTTGTAGTGTCCTCGTCAAATTAATGGCGTTGATTGTGGATACTTCAACGCTTTTGGATCATGAAGGTGGTTACTACATGGGATTGTTTTGTTATCCTTTCTTATTTTTTTGGTGTTTTGTTTAGAGAATTTGATTGTATGTTTTTGGATTTGGATTGAAGTACTCATAGATGGGCATCTACAAATTTGGCTATGCAAACGCCCTCTTAATATTCTATATGTTATGATATTTGGAAACAATAGGATTTGGTAATTTAAAATGTTATTTGGTATTTGATGGATCATAATATATATGCAATGAGTAACTTAAAGCGTTATTTGTGTTGAATTGAATATAGTTATTTTATATTTACACAAAAAAAAATGATTGTGTAAGAAAAAATATTGTACTGTACTTATTAAAAATATTGTACCAAATATGTACCATTTATTAGCACTTTATTTGAAAGCGCTATCAAACATATGTTATATATTAGCGCTTTTTGTTTAGAGTGCTATAAAAAAACAAACAAAAAACATGCAAAAAACTGACTTTGATAGCACTTTAATTAAAACGCTATTATAAATTGGTACTTTAATAGCGCTTTTAAAGTGCTATTAAATAAGAAATATTTACAATAGTGGCGCGGTTAATAGCACTTTTAAGCGCTATCAAAAACAAAAAAAAGCGCTATTAAATAGCTTATTTGGCGTAGTGAAGATAAATAATCCTACTTTACAACTTATCTCTTAATCACTACCACTATGTCAAACAAGCACATAGACAGTGCTTTTTTTGGTCATAGACAGCGCTTTTTTTAGCCATAGACAGCGCTTATAAGCGCTTCTTATTCTTGCGCTGCTGTAACTTTAGGCAGCGTTTTTAGTCTATGTGAAAGCGCTGCTTAATGTAGACCTTAGACAGCATTTTATTGAATAAGTGCTTTCTAAAAGCCCCTATAGGCAGCGCTTTTAACAATGTAAGCGCTTTCTATAGTGTGTCTATAGCAGCGCTTTAACTTTAGACAGCGCTTCCTCAAGCGCTGTCTAAAGTGAAAACGCTGCTATAGGCACACTATAGAAAAAGCATTGTCTATTGTATTTTTTTTTTATATTTTAGCTAAGCGCTATCTAATGTCCCCTTTTAGGTAGCGCTTGTTATGTCATAGGCAATGCTTTTTGGTTTAAAGCGTTGTCTAATATTAACGAATTTTTTAATACATTCAACTTATATTTTAAGCGTCCTGTACACATAATCACTTAAAATTTAAGCGTTGTCTTTCAAATTTGCACCAGAATTTATATATTTGAAGCTTCAATCCAATAAATATGCACCAAACTTTTATATTTATATATACAACTTTAATCTAACAATTTATATATACATAAATACAACTTAAAGTGTTCAATATTGTTATTTTCTAGAGCTGCTATATTCTACTATCTTCTCTACAAACAACAACAATGAAGAATCCTAAATGAATCTATATATCTTCTACACATATAGGCAACTACCTGAAACAAAACAAACAAAGACATATATATTAGAATCAAGCTATATATATAACACTTAAAAATCAATGTAACAAAAACAAATCAAGATTCATACAAACAAAATTCTCCGATTCATACCATGCATACAAACAAAATTCCTCGATTTCGTCCATAAAAACAAACAAAATTCTATTATAATCCACCATTAAAAATTCTCCGATTAATACACACAAACAAAATTCCCCGATTTCGTCCATACAAACAAACAAAATTCCGTTATAATCCACCATTAAAAAGTCTCTGATTCATACATACAAACAAAATTCCCCGATTTATACCATGCATACAAACAAAATTCTCCGATTTCGTCCATACAAACAAACAAAATTTCGTTATAATCCACCATTAAAAATTCTCTGATTCATACATACAAACAAAATTCCCCGATTCCGTTATAACCCACCATTAAAAATTCTCCGATACACTTTCAAATACAAACAAAATTTTCATCTCAATAACAACAACAACATTGCAACAATTTACTACACTATGACGACATAGTATCTCATTAACTCAAACTTATATATACTCAAAATTATGATCAATAAAAGTGTCACAATACCTTATAAAATTCTCATCTCAATAATGAATTGACACCAATCCTCCTTAATTTTGTCCAAATGATCTTTCGAATAAGTAGAACACTTATATTCATCAAAGTACTACATAATATAACATAATATGATTTAGTTAAAACAAATTAATTAGATGAAATGTGTTAAATATATTAGAATAAATCATAAGTGAGAAACTCATACCATGGATGGAATCTCTATTTGATTCAAAAGAATAATTTCTTTCATAAACCTCAACATGAAATAACCGCAATCTATACCATTGGGCTGACGAGGATACTACACATGGAAAAATATACAAATATATATCATCTCATATAATTTAACTTGTTTTATCAAGTAGCATCACTAATATAATAAAAATTATGAAAATATACCTGCACTCTAGTCCATGTAATTTTGTTTGCCTTAATCTTTGGTACTTGAATATTTCTTTGTGATCTAAAAATTGGTATAACCCTAACAAAATATAAACGAAGATTTAGAACAATCTCACATAAAAAATAAATAAGTATACAAATGAAGTTTTAGAACAATCTAACTTACGTATCAACCATCTCCTTCGTGTATGGGTATTTTGTCCAATCGCCTTCTAACGAATCCAAATAATATATAACTTCTCTTATTAGATTGATCGCAACCAACAACCAGTATCCACTGTAAGATTAACAAAGTTTAGATTGAAACTTTCTACAAAACGTCAAAACACGAAAAATTATAATAGATGAAGTTTGAACGAAAATCTTACTCATTGCCAGTATTAAATGAAAAAAAAAACAATTTTTCCGCATATATGTTGGCCATAAATGTACAGACAAAATACTCTTTTACGTCATCTGGTCGTTGTTGGATTAATAGTGCATTGATATTGCTTGGAGATAAGAAGGAGAATCTTTGATCCAATTGATGCGGACGCATCAAGTTGGCATACATGAAACTTAACTAAATACATCATTAACATTAAAACCATTAAATGAAATTAGTAGATAAATTGTTCAATAAAAACGAAATAAAGTTGATCGAATAATACCTGATGTATGTATTGACAACACCAAGGCCTAGTTCTTCGAGTTTAAGAATTTGATCCACATCCTCTCTACTTATTGTTTCGTAATAGAAAAAACCAAAAATACCTTCCTCCATAGGTATATTACGAGCACATCCGTCGGCCAAATCTGAGATTCCCATTAATGTCTGAAGGCACGACCTATACCGAAAAGTAGGCTTTTTTCTAGCCGCAGACTTTGCCACAACCCTTTTTTGTGCGGACATGTTACTCATAGGGACTTGTTGCATGTCTTTAACATGAATCTAAAGAACAAATGCATATAATAAGTTAGGTGAAGTATAAGATCGTGAATTAACCTTTTCTATGCAAAATATATATTAATTTACCTCCTTTTTGGATGCAACTGACTCGGTCTGCGGCTTAATCCCCTTATCTTTTGATTTGAATTTCGTGGAAGTCTAACATTATCATGAAAAAAAATGTACGTTAATAGTTTTCATAATAGTTTTCAACGCTGAAAATATTATAATACCTCATAATCTATGAAAATGAGGCTTGACGGCCATGCAACATAAGATCTTATTGCCTCTCCGATCAATGTTGCATCTAAAATATCGTCAGGCAACGGTAATGGCGCATCCCTCTCTATTGCAATTTCAATTGATACTTTCAAAAATCCAGTAGGGAGCGGTTTATGGTGAAGTACTTCTCCCAAGGTGTTATGCACTTTTCCCTTGCCAACCATGCGATAAGTCGGTGACGATAAATATAGCTGACAAGATGAAATGTCCTAAACCAATAATAAATATGAAATTGTTAATGTTTATACATGTCAATTAAAAAAATTGTACTTATTCATAATAATATATGTTACCTCGGGAATTTTCTGTTGGAAATCACAATTGATACTATCTTTGTGACTAGTATCCTTAAACCCTGACCCTTGCCTTTCCGACATGTATTTTTATTTGTCCTTTTCCAACTCACGAACTTTAACTTTCAATTTTTCTAACTCTTCTATCACTTCTTTATTGCTATGACCTTTCTTCTTTTGATGACTACCCAAAGATGTTGGAGTCACCCTGAATCCCTTACCCCTCACACGACCAGTATACTCAGGAACATTTAATATTCGACTAAGTATGCTCCTGCAATCGTGGTCTTCAGCTTGAGTTTGAGATGGACTCTCCTGAAACTCATATGCATAGCGAAATAAATTAGTGGTGATTAAACTCATAAATTTCGTATTTTAATAAACTTTTGATTTAATTATAGGAATATTGATATACTTACATATTTCTCATAAATTTGAAGCACATGTTCCTTAACAACTCCATCCTTACCCACCCGGGCAGCCTTCCACAGAACATGTTCTGGAAGAGATGTTTCTTGACTTTTCTCCTCTTCTAACTATACATTAAGAGAAATAATAAATCAATAATAGTAATTTGTGAACAAGTATATCATATCATTTATATATACTTATCAATCTTTGTTGCAGGCGTGCATATCTCATACGCCCTTTTCTGTATGGACACGGGGGACTTGATGCTCGTTGGCGATTCACGCCACTCACATCCTGAAAATAGGAGGTTCTTCTTTTTTCTTTGAAGGTTTCCCATTCTTCAGGCATAATCAAGCCTGCATACGCCTTTGGAAGTTCTACATTGATAAAATTGTTATCGACATCCCTAAGAAACTTGTTTGTCAAAAAAGATCGAACCCTCTTAGTCTTTTTCCAGCTAATTGAAGACAATATGATTTTCGATCATCATCAATGTTAAAAGACCTCTACAAAAAAACATACATAGAGTGCGTTAATAATTTATATACATAAGCGTCAACAAAAACGAAAGACATCACATATCGCACCTGTATTTCAGTCCATATTTTTTCTTTAACGGGTTTCAGCTCACGCCTTCTCCAATTATCACAAGTGATTGGAACTTCTCTCCTCACAACGGAACCAATGTAACTTATCAACATTGAACCGTTAGGCTCAATTAGCTGTTTGTCTTCATTCCAATGTACGTCAAATTTGATACCTTTATCTCTTGCACGAATTATTGACTTCATAATTGTTATTCCTCGTCTAATCACACTCTCCACATCACGAGCTGATTCATTTCCATTAATATTAGAAGTGGGATGATATTTTTCCTCATTAGAAGCTATTTCACCTGTAATATTAAAGAAAAACATAAACACCATATAAAATTCAAGTAGCATTGAATGAATAGCCAAAAAATAAAAACATAAACATAATATATAAAACCATAAACACAATATAAAAACAAAAACACAATTTTATTGAATGACAGAACATATAATATTTCACTATTACCTTTTCCACTAACATCTCTTTCGTTTCTTGGTTGGAATATGAATTGCTTGGCTCTTAGCAACTCGGACGAATGGATTGATCCAAATTCCTTCATTATGATCATTTCTAATATATGATTCATCCGCTATAATATTCTCATCTTGATCATTTCTTACATACGACTCATTGCCTCTAACATATGACTCATTCTCAACATAAACATTACTTTGATTTACATTGTTATCATCAATCACTTTGTTAGATAAAAGCACTATAGACCATTTGGAACTTGTCGGATCAGTGACGTACAACACTTGTTTAGGTTGAGTGGCTAGAATAAAAGGCTCATCTTTGTACCCCACCCTATTAAGATCCACTTGTAAAAATCCATACTTATCCATCTGTATGCCGCTATTATGTACCCACTTGCAAACAAAGATAGGCATCTGGAACTTCTCATAATCAAACACCCAAATATGCTCGATAACCCCAAAATATGACAGATTTGTATATTTGAGGTTTAAGTCATTCATACTTGAAATGTGCATTGCTTCAGCTAAAACAATGACACTACTATTTTGCATAGTACTTTTATCATCTTGTTCTTTGGTATAAAATATGTATCTATTAATTGCATATGCGCTATAAGAAAACACGAGCAAACTAGGACCATATGCTAAACATCTCAACCTTTTGGTTATTTAGGCAGGATCTAAATCAAACTTTGAATAAATATGATCTTTGAACCATTGCATAAAACTTTAATTATGCTCTCGTGCTATCCAATTTTCATTTCTACTCGGATTTAAACCCCAGAGTACATCCTTGTGCATTTCAACATACGACTCAACCTCATTGTCATTATACAGAACATATAAATGCACTTGATCCCGTTCAACCCTTGATACTGTCACAATTTTATTTCTAATTAAAATTTTCCTTCCTTCCTTTTGATAATATGAGATTTGGGTAGTCCAATGGATTGAACATTGGTCAAATATTCAGTACAAAACTCAACTGCTTCTTCAACAACATATCGTTCAACCATACAACCCTCTGGCAGACTTTGATTTTTCACGTACCCTTTTAATATTTTCATATAACACTCAACAGGGTACATCCATCTCATATAAGCTGGTCCTCACAATTGTGTCTCTTTCATAAGATGAACAATAAGATGTACCATAATATCAAAAAATGAGGGAGGAAAATATATTTCAAGCTGACACAAAGTAACAGTTATTTATTTTTGTAATATTGGTAATATCTCAGGATCGATCACCTTACTACAAATTAACCTGAAGAAAAAACACAATTTAGTTATGGTGCTTCTTACTTTTCTGGGAAAATAGAACGTATACCTATTGGTAGAAAATGCTCCATTATAACATGACAATTATGTGTCTTTAAACTCTTTAACTTAAGGTCTTTCATAGACACAAGTCTTCTAATATCTGAAGAGTAACCTTCTGGAACTTTTACTTCACTTAGAAACTTACACAATATTTTTTCTCCTTTCTAGATAAAGTATAAACAGTAGGCGGCAGATATGTTCGTGTTCCTTTCTTCATGGGTCCTAATTCAGTTCTTATTCCCATTTGAGTAACGTACCAATAACACTTTCAAATACATTTTTTAAATATGTATAACATCAAGAAAATGTCTTACATACAATGACTTCCAATATGGAAATTCAAAAAAAATTGATCTCTTCTTCCACCCACCTTTGACAAGCGTATGTGCAAAAGGCTTGCCAAACTGGGTACTCATATCTTTCACCTGTTCAAAAACTTGGTCACCTGTCAACATAGGTGAAGCTCTATCATGTTTTGGGCTTCCATTGAATGCCTTTCTCCACCCACGGTAGTGATGATTAGAATTTAAGAATCTACGATGACCGAGAAATACATTCTTTTGACAAAATTCCAATTGCTTCCAATTTGTGTGTTCTTCACAAATAGAATACGGTTTTTGACCTTTAATGCTATACCCTGATAGATTTCCGTATGCCGGAAAATCATTAATTGTGCCAAACAACATCACCCTCAAATTGAAACTTTCTTTCCTATATCCATCATAAACCTCCACACCGTTCTCCCACAAAATCTTTAAACCTTCGATTAACAGTTTCAAGTAGACGTCTATGTCATTCCCTGGTTGTTTAGGTCCATAAATTAACATAGATAACATCATGTACTTGCGCTTCATACATAGCCATGAAGGTAGGTTATAAATCATAATAATCACAGGCCATGTGGTATGTGAGATACTTTGAAGACCATGCGGGTTCATTCCATCAGTAGATAATGCCAAACGAAGGTTTCTTGCTTCTCCTCCAAAATCAGGATATCATTATCAATTTTCGACCATTGTGGTGAATCTGTTGGATGTGGAAATTTTCCATCAATAATTCTTTCATCTGCATGCCAAGTCAAGTGTCTTGCATCAGTTTCACTATGAAACACGCGTCTAAATCTCAGAATTATAGGAAAATACCATAAGACTTTTGATGGAGACAATTTTTTCTTATATCGAGATAAACCGCATTTAGGGCACTCATTTAACGATGCATATTCGTTTCGAAACAAAATGAAATCATTTGGACAAGCATGTATCTTATCATAGCTCATGCCAATAGAGCACAACATTTTTTTGGCCTCATAGGTTCGATTAGGAAGAACATTATCCTCCGGAAGCATATCTCTCATAATGGCTTATAACTCTATGAAACTTTTATCCGACCATCCATTGCCCGCCTTTAAGTTGTACAACTTTAATACCGCAGACAGTCTTGTGAATTTAGTGCAACCTTTATACAAAGGTTTCTCTGCATCGCTTACCAACCTCTCAAATATTTTGGGACAATCCTAAATATCTTCTTCAAGTGCTTCTACAATCTCTTCGACTCGATCACAATCATATGTATCTGTGTCATTGTCTTCTGAAGCATATGTCGTACTATCCTCCGGTTCAACATTCTCGTAAATTTTCTCACCATGGAATATCCAACATGTACAACTTCGATCAATTCCACGCCTCAATAAATGCGATTACAACCCAACTGCGTCAACCCGGCCCACAAAACAACAACTTAAGCAAGGACATTTCATTCGATTGGCGTCTTCGGCGTGTTCAACAGCAAACTTAATGAATTCCAATACCCTATTGTCGTACTCTTTGGACAAGTGATTGGCAGACATCCATTTTTAACCATGGTCTTACTATTAAGTAAGTTAAACAAAAATAATACTTAAAAAAAGGACAGAGACTAAAAAGCTTAATACCAGTTAGGCATATTCATCGAAAATAAAAATACTATATATATTCAAGCAACTATAGCAAATTAAAAGAACAACTAAATACCTGTAGAGAAGTCAGCAATTTCTGAAACCACACAGTGTAATATTCGTGGAAACGCTCAGAAAGTCCACTCTTCACAAGTAACCTATATAAATGATCAATTAATTTCATTATAATAAAAAAAAATCTATAGAATAAGAATTACATTAGAATATTTATACAACATTAAACATATATATATACACACTATTAAATAATCACTAATATTCTTTTTAACATATATTTTACTGTTTTAATTTTTTTTTAAATATAAATATTTGATTTTAAAATATGAAGGTAAAATATTAATAAACAAATTTTGTTTAATAAAGATCTATTTTAATATTCTACATTGAAAATATAAATGAATCAAAAAATTCATGTGACTCTATATTAATCAAATGGCTCATAAAGTGTAACTTTCATTTTTTTTCCTTCAAATTATTCTAACTTCAAATCTAGATCTTCAAATTTTAATTCAACAATTATAATTTGTTTAACTATCTTAATTTATGTGTTAGTATGACTCTTACATTAGAGAATCCAAGTTTTCATAATTCTATTGATCCATAAATACTTTATGTAACATGTCTCTTTTCTCTAGAATTTTTATCACTATATAAACTATTTCTTTATCAATTTCTAATCACCAATTTCAATAAAACATTTCATCCTTGTGTCTCGTCCGTGACTCTTGTCTAAAAAATCAACTTTTCACAATAATAATCGCAATGGTAATGTAAACACAATTCAATTACAATGCTTTTTTTCTCTCATTCAGTACATGCAATATTCGTTGTGACATTTACACAAACACCTTACATGCAAAACTCATTGTGATATTTTCACAAACACCTTACATGCAAAAATCACATGCCACACAAAACACACCATAATGCAACATTATCAACACTAAATCAATACTAAAATAATACTATCAACACTATCAACTAAACCAAATGCAACATTATATATCAACATTATCAAATATATCAAATATATCAAAAATCATACCTAGAGGAGAAGAGAACCTTGATTGTGAATAGAAGAAAGGATGAAACGGTCTTGAATGGAAGAAGGATGTGAACCTTGAAGAAAGGATATAACTATTTTGTCAAGAATCAAACAAAAAATTGTGTCAAAATGGGTTTTGTTCGTAATTGTACTGTGTTGTGAAAATGAGTTTTGCAAAATGACAATGTTACTGTGTTTTATGTTGGGTGTGTGTTTTATTTTTTTTTATAACATGACTTTAGGCAGCGCTTGTAGTAGAATGAGATGCTTAATCCCCCCCTTTAGGCAGCGCTTTAAGAAAGTGCTGCTCAATCCCCCCTTTAGGCAGCGCTTTAGCAAAGCGCTTTGTAAGCCTACCCTTTAGGCAGCGCTTCTCCAAAGCACTACAGTACCTACCCCCTTTAGCAGCGCTTTATAAATTCACATTAACCCCCTTTAGGCAGCGCTTTCACAAAGCGCTGCTTAAGCCCACCCTTTAGGAAGCGCTTTGTAAGCCCACCCTTTAGGAAGCACTTCAGGACCTACCCCATTTAGCAACACTTTATCAAACAATATTCACCCCTTTAGGCAACGTTTTGTTAGAAAGCGCTGTCTAAGGTATAGGACAAAATTTCCGTGTTTTTAAAATGCCCTTTTAGCAACGCTTTTGATAAGAAGTGCAACCTTAGGTGTGTTGTCTAATCTTATTTTTGGCGTAGTGTATCTTGTGCTACTTCTACCTAGAAACCTTCTAGATATGAGATCCCCCTCTCACTTTCCACAGTCACCTCAGAGACAATAACAAAAATAGAAGAGTACACTTCCAATTACAATACTAAGTTTTGCTTAAAAGCTTTTAATTGAGAATAATAACTTGACACACAATTTACTCTTTGATTAAAAGTTCATGAGTGATTGGAAAGTAACAATAAATAATCAGTCTAGCTCAATGTATCAGAAGATACATGAGAGACATACAAAAATAAACAAAGCACACTAAAAGTACTCTCAAAATCCTAAATCCTTATCTCATTCGCACAGAGTTTATTGATGAAATCTCTTGCTAATTTTAGGTTTAGAAAGTCCTTATATATAGACTCTTGCAGTATGGGTTTGGACTCTTCGGTCAAATACAATCTTCCAGTTATAAATCATCTGCAAAATCTTCTTCACAAAAATAAGAACAAATCTTCAAAGTTTCCTAAAAAGTCTCCAAGATTATTTTTATGAAACCATATCAAATCTGCATTGTTCCTAATAAAATTCTTACTTAGCTGCGACCATATGAGAACTATAATAATCCAGAATCTCATATTTTAAAATCAAATCTTCAAAGATTTAAAATGCAAAACGGAATTGATGTTCTGGTATAACATGTCACAACATCTATCAAAACATCAGTCAAGAAAATAACAGGAACACCTGCTGAATAGTTTGTTCAAGATGTCACAACATTTTGTCCAACATCTAACTGTGATACATGTTTTCTCAAATGAAATATACTTTATTAAAATTATTGTCAATCATAAAATCACAAACCTAACCTAATATTTATGCATTGAAAATGATATGTTGCAAGTTTCTACATGGCTTACTTGAATTTCATTGCACTTTTTAAGATATATAGTTTATTCTAATCTTTGATGAAGATTTTATATTTGATGAAGTTTAATTTTTTTTAAATATTTTTTGGTATAATTTTTAAACAAATTATTCCATTCACTTATGATGATTATTATTATAATTTATTTTTAATAAAATAGAAAATTTTATTATGGTCATTATAAATAATTGTTGGTTTGCATTTAACTTCTTTAATTTCTTTCACTTTTTTAAACTGTGCATATTTTATTTTATTTTGAGATTTCAATATTTTTACTATAAATCAATGTTTTCTAATTGTATTTAATGTCAGACTATATTTGAAATAAAAAAGAAAATTAACTTCTATTTTAATTCATACATTTTTATTAGACAATATAATTTTTCTCTTCTTTCTATGATACGCAGGTAAGTAACTTTTTTGAGTGCTCATATAAGATGAGAAGGGTTGGGTGGAAAAGTGGAAAAATAGTGTGTGGATCACTTTAAATAACGTAGAATCTACACCACACACTATTTTTTTTTTAATCTTATATTACTTGTCATGCATATATAGACGTGCTTTATAATCGTTAAATTTTAAACGGTTTAATTATAGACTAAATGTATTTGTGACCTCAATTAATAGTAAATTACTATGAATTAAAGTATATAAGTCTTCACTTTTTAATACATAAATTAACAAGTTCTTTATTTATTTTTAAAATATAATAAAAATAAACTAAATAGAGCATTAATGTCAATTATATAAATTCACAATGTTCTATTACTCAAAATTAAATAGAGCATGTAATGTCAATTATATAAATTCACAATGTTCTATTACTCAATCTTAATCAGTTATATATTTTTACAGCTTTCTCATTATAAATAAGTACCACTTATAATACTGGAACAAGTTATTCCTTAAAAATATATTACTCAAATAAGTACCACTTTTGTTGTACTTTGCATTGAGATATTCAATTATATTTTTTGAAAATGAAAATTGTACTTTAACAAAATAATAATTATAATTTAAAATATTTTTTAACAAAGAAATTCAATTATATTTTCATTTACTAATAAAAATCAAAATGTTTATATATTAATGATTTAATTTTATGTTATTAATTTTGCATATTTTAATTAATTAAATTAAAATATTTCCATTATTTTTTATTATATTGTTTTTGAATCGATGATAATATTAAATTAATAATTATAAAATTTGTTTTAATAGTTAATAATTGATGATGATGTCAAATATTTCTATTACTTTTCATTATACCGTTATGGAACTTTTTATTCTATTATTAATTTGATTCATTTCATTGCCATTCAATTTTTTATTTTTCATTATCATCTCAATTATATTAATGATTTTGATAGTAAATAATTTTAAGGCTAATAATTTTTGGAAAATTAACTTAGCAAACATTATGATTTAAGTAAATAACCTTATGACTAATAATTTTTAATAAATAGTTTTCAAAATTCTTTCTTTTAAAAGTAAAAGAATATATAAGAAAATTCTTGCTTTTAAAATGAAATTAATGCTTTTTTTAGTTAGTTTTAGTGTATAAAATGTCAAACATGTAATATTATAGAATCTATCAACTATATTAAATAGTTATTTTTATTTAAGTTTTTATGATTTAATAATATTAATTAAAATATATGTTTAATCTTCAAAATATAAAAAAAATAAGCAAATAATCAAACATGGAATACAATCAAATTATAATACGGAAAAAAAATCTATGATTAATTCAAATATTTTTAGAAATGGTATTACTTTGATATATAGAAAAAAATGTAATACTGATTTAAATATTTTTTATAATTGATGTCAAAATACGAGAACAAATGTGCGTAACATACTAGTATTTGTGCAAACGCACGTGTATCCTAATCAGAATTTACACGAACACACGAGTTCCAGCATTTTATGTGCATTTAAAGAAAATGGAAGTAAATATATTTAAAATCATGCATGAATTCAAACACGGAAAAAATGAATTTTTTTAAATTATTTATGTTATTAATATTTTTATTTTAAAATTATTTTTAAATTAGTATATAATATTTTTTAAGATAATATATGGAAAGTTAAAATATATATCATTGATGTAAAACCATTTTGTTTTTCGTTTAAAAAATGTGTATTTCTTTTAAAAGTAATAAAGGTTTTTGGTAAAACAATTTTATATTTTTCTTATTTATATTTTTATTACATTTTGAAAACAAAAAAGTTTGTACCACTCCAGTACCCGTGCGAACATACGGATACTAATATGGTATGCACACATGGTACTGATATTAAATTATTGGTTTAAATATTGAATAATAACGTAAATGTAGCACCTCAGATTCTGCTGAAGCGGTAAAGCGGCAAGCAAAAGTAAGTATTTTATAGGTTATATCATATCGTCTCTACAGGGATTAGTGCTACTAAATTGACGTTCGACAAATATCTCGTTAAGGAGTTTGGGTTAAAATGGGTTAGAAGTAAATGCGAGATTTAAAGTTATTAACAGAAAAAGAATTCATTCTTCAGAGAGAAGAAACTTATCAGGCATGCATGTATATAATCCACTCCTCACAAACTTAAACATATCGATCAGTTATACTCAATCTACGATACTCATCAATGTCATCAGGTATCAATCACACACCCAGTGTATCATCTCGGAGGCAATCACTCAACCAACCTCAACAACACAGAAGACAACTATGTTACTCGTGTTGACCATCTCTCTGCACAACACGACCAACACATAAGAATTAAAAACAGACACCCAAGTGAATAATAACTCTAAATATATCTCTAGAATCTAGACACTATTAGATAATTACCCTAGATAAGAATTTAAGCAACACATGTCTCTAACAACCCAAACCTTAAAGTACAAAGTAAAAATCCAGGATAATAATCGTTAAAGATTTGTAAAGCAAACTTTATATAACGTCATGGGCCATAAATATACATGAGTTTAAAGTAAATACATATACATAATCTAATAAATGAATAATACACAAAGAAGAAGAGAAATGAACCATAAATCTCTCGATTTGTCAGCGTCGATCGATGAGAAATCCACCCCGAATCATCCATATGCAAACTCCATTGTTGTTTTCTAAGTTAATCTACTAAAAAATGAGTCGATGGAGTTGCGAGAACAAAAACACCCCCAAAGCCATAACTTGGAAATGAATTAAATGAAAGTTATAAAACAAAATTTAGCAAACCATACTAAGCGGGCTCACCACACTAAGTGGGTTGCGCTTATTTAACACACTAAACCACCTAAAATTCCACTAAGCGGGCTACTCGCGCTTAGCGGTCTTCAAAACTATGGTTCTGCCAATCTGTCAAAACTGATACAATGCACTAAAGAATGCGCTTAGTGGGATCACCACGCTAAGCGAGCTCCATTGGGAAAAAATTCCCAAAACTGCATCTTTAATTCTGAAAATGCGCATCTGGAGTCGTGCCTTCGACACCTTATTGCTCAATGCTCTAAATATGTGATAAATAACTACAAAAGAAGTAAAATATATCAAATGGTACACAAATGAATCAAAATCATAATTATATACAAACTAAAAAATTTACAAAAAAAGTGGAGAATTATTCAACGAATATCAACAAAAGAACTGATAAGTGCCACAAAAAATATATACAAAATAACTATATTTTGACACTTATCAAACTCTCCCCAACTTGAACTTGTTTGTCCTCAAACAAGGCCAAACAAACTTATGAAAACAAAAGTAATCAACCAAGGAATCATTAATCAACAAGTTTGAAAAACAAAAACAAATGTATGGTTCAAACAAAAATGCACACGCAAGGAAAAACTTACCACAATCCTACAACGACAACATGTAAATGAAATGAATCCTAAGTACAAAAATTATACTAAACATTTTAAAAAAAAACAAGCTTAATAATGAATCATGCCTAGTAAAAATTAATCGGTAGATGAAGAACACACAAAAGTGAAGATTTTACACTCATCCACAATCTTTCAATCAATAGACTAAATTATGAATTAATCCAAAAACTCATATTGAAAATATACAGAAAAAACTACAAGGACTTTTCAAGGTTGTAATGTGGCTTGGTTAAAAAACAAAGGATAATTCCTAAATCTAATTGAAACAAAAACTTTCCTAAACCTAAGGGAGTGGTCATATCACAAAATTTCAAACATAAAATTTCAATCAACTTTCTTCTTCATCCAAAGTTGTCACACCAAAACACCGTACTTATTTGCACAATCATTTGAACTCTTTTTTATTTTTATTTTTCAAAAATTTTTCATCTTTTTTCTTTCTTTTTCTTTTCTTTTTTTAAACATCATAGCAACCAACCCAACTTGAATTCAACTAACATCAAAGTGTGAATATTCTCTACTTTCTAAGGCAAGGTAAAGGTTCAAACCATAAATCATGGATGAGGGTTAAAGAAAACAAAGAATCAATATCCATTCAAAAAGGAAAACTAAGCACTCATAGACAAGCATTAATTTCAAAAACAACATGGACATTGACAAAAAAGCTCAAAAGGGGTTAACAAAAGTTCACACACTCACAAGGTGAATTGACTATTTGGCTAGGTAGTTGTACTCAAAGTCAAACAAAATACCTTAATAAATTTTATACTTTCATACAATCAACACAAATAAAAGATTAAACATAATAAAATCTAGTTAAAATAAGAATTGTGGTCTCCAACATATATGAACAATGGAAAGCTTCTTCACAATTGGGGTAAATGGGACTAAAGTGATTCAATCAAAAAGCAAGTAATGTAAAAGAAAGAATGGCATGGAATTTCTACAAATGAAAAGTTTTCTAAATATGTTATGCTATAGAAAGCGATAAACGAGTACCTCGCGTGTACCAACTTCAAAATAATATCATTACCATACTGTTGCAACTGGATTTAAAATCAAGAGTCGCCATTACTAGTTTTTATCCTAAGAAAGAGCATCTAATAGGAAACCCTAATTCACAAAATTGAGATTCTAACTTTCGGACTTCTTTAGACGAAAGGAAGGTGTTAGGCACCTTTCATCTACCTTATTCTTAAGGATACTAGGTTTAGGTTTATGTTTAGGTTTAATAGTTAAGTGCAAAGGGGTTTTAATTTTTTTTAATAGGGGAACTCTCCACGATTTTAATCGTATGTCTACGTATCCTCTTAGGAGGAATCAGAGTCCCAATTCGTAGTTCGTATGAGTTTGTGTTTTTTAGGGGTTTCAAAAGTATGTTGAATTGCCTCGTATTTTGACCGGGTGTAAAGATAGTGGAAGTTTGGACTAAATGCATGATTAGTCAAAATATATTCGGAACCCTTTTGCAAAAATTGTTTATTAGATTATTTATTGCGAAAAAAGAGATTTAAGATTTGTTGAATACATTTTAATTATATTAATTATGAAAATTCTAATTAATGCATGATTAAAATATTTAATGCAATATAATAAAATATGTACATAAGTTTTTAAAGAAAATAATTATTTAAACGATAATAATAATAATAGTAATATTTTAATAAGATTTAAGCATTTAAAAATAATTATTCATAAAATATAATGAGGAGAAAGAAATAAAAAAAGTAGAAAATATAATAATTATAACAATAAAACTTAGAAATATTAAAATAAATTTTCAAGGGGGTGTATTCTGAACTAGTAAGTAAAAAGGTGGGGTGTGAATAGTGAGAGCCTGAAATCAGATATTGAATTCAGGCCCAGTTGGTCTGCTTAGTAAAAAAATAGAAAAAGGGTGGTGTAAAAATGAATGGCCTTGGCCCATTACACGTTTTTGAGAGGTCTGGCTAATCGTATGCGTGAGGGTGCACTGAACTATAGTGAGACTTGGCCTTACGGTCGTCTGATGATGATCAAATAGACACAATCTGAGGGAACACGTTATTTATGGTAGGCACACCGGTATAGAATTATGACAAAACACAAACATTATTTTACATGATTCATTTTTCATTACAACCTTTTTTGCTCTTTCTCTCTCGAACTAGTACAAACCCTTATCCCTCTTTCTACAAACCCTAACCCTTTCCCCCAACGGCGGCGCCTAAACTAAATCTGTAGCCTCGCCCCAATTAACCTAACAATAACAAAAAAAAAACATAGAAAAATCTGAGTTTATTTACCCCTTGTGCGGTCTTGTTTTTCTGATTTCGAGCTTTTTGATTCTGATCTTCCTCCTTTCCTCTTGTTCGCAGGTTCCGGTAGTGCTCGAAGATTGCAGCGATGGAAGCTCGGATGGCTTTGAAGGATCAATGGTGGAGGTATGATTAGGGTTTCAGATATTGAAACCCTAATTCGTTTTCTTCTTCGATCTTCAACAGAGAGTTAGGTATCCTTGCTTTCTTGTTCGTCTCAAAAATTCTCCCCCCCCCCTCTGTATTTTTTTGTCTCTGTATTTATAGAGTTAGGGTTTGAATGTTGTAACAAATTGCTTAGGCTTAGATTAGAGGATTTAGAGAGATTAATGGATTGAATAAGTTTTAATTGATTTTGATTTGTAATGTTTGGGATTCGATTGAATGCAATTCGTAATTCTGAGATTTGATTTTAGTAATATTGATTATGTATTTTTAGATTTGTTTTGTAATAAGAATTCTGGACTTTGAATTGGATAACATTTCTTTGATTTTGAACTGTAATTTACAAGATTTGATTTAGTTTCAGATTTGATTTGTACAATACTAGTTTGTGTTAATCCAATTGAAAATGTGCGCTTTTCTTTCCAATGATTGAAACAGTAACTTTTAATAACATGGGCCCGTACGTTATAATTTTTACTTACTGCAATGTGTTTTAAGGATTTGGGCCTAACAAGATTCTGCCAGCGTCTTATTGAGTTTGGGCCTTGTACCGTAACAAAATTTTCTTTTCTGCCCAACAACAATTTTTTTGTTACAACAAACATTTCTTCTTTGTTTAATACGGACTGAGCCTGAACTTTATAAAACAAACCTTTTTTCAAACATTAAATTCATATTTAAAAAAACTCTTAATAAAATGATTATATGAAATAAAAATAATAAAATATTTTAATACTAAATGATAAAACAATTATAATAAATCTCTTAATAATTTGTAAAAAGATTATAATAATATAAAAAGTTTAATAACAATAACAAAAACAGAAATGATTTTCTCTTAAAATGCCAAATGGGTCCAGTCCGTATTAATTGTCTGGGCTCTTAAAAAGAATTATTACGCGCACCCCCTTTCTACTATTCAACGACCAAACAAAAAATGGGCCAACTGAAATACCTAATGAGCTTTGCAATTTGAAGCCGCATCCCCCCTTTCTTTACTAAAATAGTAAAACTTAATGGACCTTCTTATATACTTAAAATATCATCCTTTTAAAATAAAATAGACCTTCATATAAGAATCTTACGGGCCATTGGCCAACATGCTTCGCAAATGGGCCTACGGGCATATGAGTCTTTCTAATTTAGAAAGCCCCACTCCCTTGAATTAGGATACACCCCTCTTGTTGATTTGAATTCTTAAAAATGGGCCATCAGATATTGATGGACCATTTTCAATTGAAACACTTTTTTTTTCACTTTTAACTTCAAAAATCACATAGTGATGTGATCATAAAGGTATGGAAAATTTGGGGTACGACACATACATCTGCAAGTTGAATCAATCAAAATCGGAAAATCACCTCAAAATTCTTCAAGTTATCGAACCAAAATTTGAGTCCAAACAACAAAAAAAGAATTAGTTATACCACTGTTATATATTATCTAAAGCCTAGGAGGAATTGGAAAAAAGGAAGGCATGTGAAACAAAAAGAATTCACTGGCATAACACACCTAAGCGCGCTACACCAGAAGCAGACAAATAGAAGAGCAAACTGTAATTCTAATGCAACCTCCACTTTCGCCAACACATCTCAATTACACAACTAAACAAAATTACACACATACACATTTCCTCAAGCTAATAAAATCAAGCTTTTGGAATAACACAATTAACACAACAAAACAATCAGATGAAAGTGAATAAATAAGTTGAAAAGTGAAGATTTGAGAATTTAAAACAGGTCCAATTTCAACTTGTTTAAACAACAATCAAAACACTACCTAAACTAACACAAAGAAATATAATAAAACATGCTTATTTTACATCGTAAGCTCGACACCTGGTATTTATGCACATTTCTTCAACTTGCCTCTTTACATGGTTAGTTCTCACCGACAGTGAAGCCAAACCAAACACTTAGCAAACATGAAGAGAAACAAACATATACGAGTACCGAAAACATGTAACAATTTACAAGTTTGGTAAACATATAAAAATATAAATATACACAAATTTCTATTTACATAATATTCATAATATAGACATTATGTGAAAAACTCAAATAAAAATATACACGATCCAATGAAAATACTAATCCCCGGCAACGACACTATTTTGCAAAAGCGGTAAAGCGTCAAGCAAAGATAAGTATTTTATAGGTTATATAATATGGTCTCCACAAGGATTAGTGTTACTGAATTGTCATTCGACAAATCTCTCATTAAGGAGTTTGGGTTAAAATGGGTTTAAAGTAAATGTGGGAATTAAAGTTATTAACAAAAAAAGAATTCATTCTTCGGAGAGAAGAAACTTATCAGGCATGCATAGAACCCACTCTTCACAAACTTAAACATATCGACCAACTATACTCAATCTACGATGCCCATCAATGTCATCACATATCAACCATACACTCACTGTATTATCTCGGAGGTGATCTCTCAGCTAATCTCAACAACATAGAAGACAACTATGTTACTCTTGTTGACAGTCTTTCAACACAACACAACCAATACAGAGGCATTAAACACAGACACCCAAGTGAGTAATAGCTCTAAATATATCTCTAGAATCTAGACAGTATTAGATAATTACCCTAGATAAGAATTCGAGCAACATATGTCTATAACAACCCAAACCCCAAAGAACAGAGCAAAAATCCAGGATAATAACCAACAAAGATTTGTAAAGCAAGCTTTATATAACACCATCACTACTATAAAACGCATAAACAACAACGACATAGTCACCACGGTTCTTCCCTACACTGTTGTGACATCTTTAAACTAAAGCGCTACCATATTATTTTTGTTTTTTTATTAAAAATTAATTGTATATAACAAGGATTTTAGAGCCAACCATGGTGATACCGTCAAGTCTTCATGGGTTCGAACCTCAGCGCCCTCATATATATAATTCCTTTAAAGTTAAGGCGTGCATTTTCATTTTCATTTTTTTAAAATAATAAAGTTAAAGGATTATGACTACGGTTGGTTTGTTCCACTGTTGTGAGACATTTATAATAAATAAATACTTATCAATACGGTTGGTAGATAACTATTGTGAACAAATTTACCCATATATAAGCGAGTTAACTCTCACTTATTGAAAGTAGCGTTGTTTCCTTCACACTGAAACCCTAGCACCCATCTTTTTTCATCTCCTTTACCATTAGTCATGAATCTTGTGCCTTATACGTTAATGTGTTCTTCTTCTTTCATCTTCGCCATTATCTTGTTTGTTGCATGTTGTTTTTGTTGATTGTTCTCATTTTTTCAGATTCATCTTCACTACTTTGTCTATGGGACATATTGTGTGTGTAGCTATGGAAAAAAGTACAAAAAGCCTGAAGCTATGATAGAAACTTCATCCACCTCATACTTCTTCTTCATAGCTTCACAAAAAATATGATTTTCATACTCTGTTCACATGTTGATAACTTCATATTGATTCCCGTTCCACGATTTTATATAAAAGGTGCATCCTGGAAACTTATAATATATCTTTTTCGTTAATCACAAATTCATAATATCTGGTTTTGTTGTATGATGTTGTTTGAGTTTATTATATTCTATGTACATTGTTTATTTCACTAAGTCTCACTTAAAACACTTCATTTAAATGGACATAAACACGGTAATCTGAAAATTAAATTGTATTTAAAAACCAACTTATATCAATCATTTTTTCCGAATTGCATGTGTATCATCGTTCATTTCATGTTCTTTTACCTATATTTTATGATATAATGACTTGGCTCCTCAGATGCATCATTGTCTTCGATTATAGTTAAATTTCATTAACTATAATTTATTATATAGTCTGCCTCTTCATAATTAGTAATGATCGTAAAGTTTATGATTATAAAAATTACGATGATAAGTGATGAAGATGAGACATATTATCCAATGTCTTGTTGTTATGGAAATTTAACTATAATCAAATACAATGATGTATCGAAGGATTTAGGTCAATAAAACACAATATATATGTAAAAGAGCATGAAATGCAAGATGAGACGCATGCAATCAGAAAAAACAATGTTTTGTTTTAGTTGGTTTTCAAGAATAACTTAATTTTCAGATTATAGATTTCTTCATAAATTTGAAAGCTTGTGTTTCTTTAGTTAGATGTATGGGAAAATAAGAAATATACATATTATATAATAAACTCTGGCCACTTTTCTCAATGGTTATATATTTTAACTGTGATCAAAGGTGATTTATGATTTATATAATTTGTGTTGATGGTTTCGAACCCAATACCTATGTGTAAGTTCACAACGGTGGATAAGTATAATCGTTGTGATAAATGGCACGTGTCCTGCCCTTCAATAATGGTTTTCAGACCGAGATAGAAACAACAAACTTACAACCACACCCTACTTAACAACGGTATGATCCGCGTGATGGTACTCATTTCTCAACCGTTGTTAAATGAATTTTCTGTAGTAGTGCATGGGCGATAAATATAGATGAGTTCAAAGTAAATACATATACAAAACCCAACAAATGAAGATTACATAAAGAAGAATAAAAATGAACCACAAATCTCCCGATTTGTCAGCACCGAGCAATGAGAAATCCACCTCAGATCATCGTATTCAAGCTCCATTGTTGTTTTCTAAGCTAATCTCTACTAAAAAATGAGTTGATGGAGTTGGGAGAACAAAAACAACCCCAAAATCATAACCTAGAAATGAATGAAATGAAAGTTATAAAACATAATCCAGCAGACCGCGCTAAGCGGGCTGCACTTATTTAACACATCAAATCTCCTAAAATCCCGCTAAGCGGGATACTCGCTCTTAGCGGGCTCCAAAACTATGATTCTGCCAATCTATCAAAACTGATGTAGTGCCCTAAAGAATGCGCTTAGTGGGATTACCACACTAAGCGAGCTCCACTAGGCAAAACATCTCAAGACTGCATCTTTTATTCTAAAAACGCGCATCTGGAGCTGTGTCTTTGACACCTTATTGCTCAATGCTCTAAATATGCGACAAATACTTACAAAAGAAGTAAAATCTATCAAACAGTACACAAATGAATCAAAATCACAATCATATGCAAACTAAACAAATTTACAAACAAAGTGGGAAATTATTCAACGAAAATCAACAAAAGAACCGATAAGTACCATAAAACATACATACAAAATAACTACATTTTGGCACTTATTAATTTCTACCCGAGACATGACTCGTAAATAATCAAAAGTACTTGTTTAAAATGGAAATGAAATGGATTAAAATTTAATCAATTCAACTCTAATCCAAATTCCTAAGCGGAAAAACACGGCACTTCTAATTCAGTAAAAAAACACTAAATAAATAATTCCAAAATGTAATGCAGTTTATTTATTTCCACATAATGTTGTTTAACAAAATCTCGTCTTCCCCGCGAGCACGCACACTACTAAAAAAATGACATTTGAGAAAAGGTCTTTACATCAGGTATAAAAATATATGATGTAAAAAATAAAATTAAAAAGATTTTACATAAGGTATTTATTTGCAATGATATAAAAAATATTTAAAAAAATATTTTTCGCTGGCTATTACATCGGCCCAATTAATCCACCAACGTAAAAGGTTTTGTAAAAAAACACGGTGGCAGTTTCGTAAATAAAACTTAGGTGGCAGATTGGTAAATAAAAAATACGCAAAACCTTACATCGGGCCTTGCGAACCACCGATGTAAAAAAATAGAAAACCCTTACATCGGGCCTTGCGTTCCACCGATGTAAAAAACCTCCATTACATCGGTCATTGATTAGCACCAATGTAAAAACATGATTCTGAGTAACTGTTACATCGGTTATTGATTTCCACCGATGTAAAAGCTATAATATATATTTAAGAAATAAACCCTCACTGTTGTACATTTCTTTATTTTCTCCTCAAACCCTCCGCTCTGCCTACGAACGCCCTCTGCCCTCCACTCCGCCTACACAGTCTGTCCATCCGTCTCCATCCTCCACTCCACCTACACCATCCACCCGTCTCCGCTACAAACGCCCTCTGCCCTCTGTCCATCTCTGCCTACGAACTTCCGTCACAGGCCTCCGTTTCCCGACGTGCATGAAGACGGCCTCGAATCTCCAGCCGTCACAGCCTGCCACCGTCTTCGAAACCCCCTCCGTCGTTTAACTACAATTCCGGTAAGAAATTTTCTATTTTGTTCAACTTCATTGTATATCTATGGATTTCTAAGAGGTATATATACAAAAAAGTTTTTAAAATATTCTTGTTGCTTTGCTTGCTACTGAGATACATTATAAAAAATTAGAAGTACATATAAAAACAATTAGAAGATTATACTAGATACTAACTCAGTGGCTTGGTGAATCCATTCCTTTGTTCATATCTGTTTTTTAATTACTAAGCAGTTTATTATTCTTAGAGAGGTTAATTAAGTCTAATTAGTTATAAATAGTATATATTTTGTATAGAGTTAAGAATATAGTACATGTTGTGTATATGTCATTCTTTTTCATTATAGAAATTGTCTCCTTAGAAACCTCTGAATGAAACGTTAATGGTCCTCTCAGAAACACACAATTTATCTTTAACCTATCAAACTTAATAGAGTTATCATCTTGCTATTGAAATTTGATTCTATTTTTCTTTCTCTGCGAAGAAGCGCAACTTGCGATCTCGGAATCTCCGTGAAGTAGCGCAGCCGCTGGCACACCCTTCGTCAGACCTTCCTCTGTGTCAACATAGTTATGGATCGTAGTTGGATGAGATATAATCGATTAAGTGATGAGTATGAACATGGAGTGATGGAATTTCTACAGTTTGCTGAAAGTAATGCTGAAAAAAGTCTTCCTGCGCTTTTTCTCTGTCCATGTGTTTGTTGTGCAAATAAAGAACCAAAATGTAGTAAGAAAGAAATCATGGATCATCTAATTTGTGTAGGGATTTGTCAAAGTTATACAGAATGGATATGGCACGGTGAAGTAGTAGCAAAGTCAAATGTGTCTCAAAGAGATGATGTTAGTGTAGAAATAGATGATCGTCTAGAAGACATGATGCGTGATATTGGACAAGATTCGTTTAAGAGGGCACATGCGTATGATACTCTATGCAGTGACAAGGATAAACCATTGTACCCGGGATGCAAAAAATTTACACGTTTGTCAGTCGTGTTAAAATTATTTAATGTGAAGGCAAAGAATGGGTGGACTGACAAAAGTTTTACCGAGTTGCTTGAATTGTTGACCGAAATGCTTCCAGAAGGTAATGTAATGCCAAGTCGTCATTACGAGGCGAAGAAAATATTGTGTCCGATGGGTTTAGAGTATGAAAAGATACATGCATGCCCTAATGATTTCATATTATATAGAAAATAGTATGTAAACTATAATCATTTTCTGAAGTGCAAGGAATCACGCTACAAAAAGAAAGATTGTGAATCAATTGATGATGAGGTGGTCAAAAAGGGTCCTTCTACGAAAGTGGTATGGTACCTATCAATAACTTCAAGGTTCAAGAGATTATTCACTAATGCAGCTGACGCAAAGAATCTTAGATGGCATGCAGAAGAAAGAAAATATGAGGGACAAATTCGTCATGTAGCTGATTCTTTGCAATGGAAGAAAATAGATTCTTTGTTTCCGAAATTTGGAAAATAGTCGAGAAACATTAGACTTGGACTTGCTACTGATGGAATGAATCTGTTATGTAATATGAGTACTAACCATAGTTCTTGTCCTGCTCTCCTGATAATTTACAACCTATCTCCTAGGTTGTGCATGAAGCGTAAATATATTATGTTATAGATCATGATATCGGGACCAAAATAACCAGGAAATGACATAGACATTTATCTAAGTCCACTGATTGATGATTTAAGAGTGTTGTGGGAGGAAGGGGTGGATGTTTTTGATGCGTATTCTGGCGAACAGTTCAATATGCGTGCCATGTTGTTTTGCACCATCGACGATTTTCCGGCATATGGTAATTTGTCTGGGTATAAAGTTAAAGGGCATAAGACGTGTCCTATATGTGAAAAAGACACATGTTACCATCAGCTTGAAAAAGGAAAGATGACCATTTATCTCGGGCATCGAAAATTTCTAAAACGTTATCATCCATATCGTAGATTGCGGAAAGCTTTCAATGGGGAACAAGAGCACGGTGTTGCTTCAAAGCCCTTGTCTGGAGAGGAAGTTTATCAGCGACAACAGGGACTTGATGTTGTCTTTGGAAAGTACCAAAAACGATCTACTGTGAAAAATGTATGGAAAAAGAGATCGATTTTCTTCGATCTTCCATATTGGTCTAGTCTTGATGTAAGACATTGTATTGATGTGATGCACGTGGAGAAAAATGTATGCGATAGTGTAATCAGAACACTTCTCAACATTCAAGGCAAGACAAAAGATGGAATTAATGCTCGTCTGGATTTGGGTTTGATGGGTATACAAGAAGAGTTAACTCCACAATATATAGGTAACAAGACATATTTGCCTCCCGCCTGCTACACTTTGTCTAAAAAAGAGAAAACAAGTTTTTGTGAGTGTTTACAAAGTATCAAAGTGCCGCATGGTTACTCATCAAATGTCAAGAGGCTTGTATCAGTTAAAGATCTTAAATTAGTTGGCTTAAAATCTCACGACTGTCATGTCTTAATGCAACAACTACTACCATTGGCTATTCATGGGATATTGCCTAACAACGTTAGGAAGACTATAACTAGGTTGTGCTTATTTTTCAATGCAATTTGTTATAAAGCCATTGATCCACTAAAGTTAGACGATTTGGAAAATGAGGTTGCAGTTATCTTGTGCTAATTAGAGATGTATTTTCCTCCTTCATTATTTGACATTATGGTTCACTTGATTGTTCATCTAGTAAGTGAGATTAGATTATGTGGTCCAATTTTTTTACGGTGGATGTATCCAATAGAGCGTTACATGAAGATCCTAAAAGGGTATACAAAAAACCCACACCATCCAGAAGCATCGAATATTGAGAGGTACATTACAGAAGAAGCAATTGAGTTTTGTTCTAACTATTTGTCAGAAGTGAATGCTGTAGGGGGTTCCCAAGTCTCGTCATGATGGAAGATATGAAGGTGTGGGTACACAAGGTTTAAAGGTCAAGAGCTTAAGTATTGATGTGTTTGTTCAAGCGCATTTGTATATATTGAATAACATAGATGAAGTTCAACCTTACTTATCTGCTCACAAAAGCATCATAAAGGAAAAGTACCCTAAGATGAATGAAAGAGGGTTGTTAAAAGAGCATAATAAGAGTTTCTCTGAGTGGTTTAAAGAAAGAATTGCTAATGAAGATAGTGATTCTAATACAATTAAGTGGTTGTCTTATGGGCCTAAATTTAACATAATAACTTGGAGTAGATATGATACTAATAAGACCTCTTTTTATACAAAGTCAAAGGATGACCGTAGTACCACGCAAAATAGTGGGGTAATGATTGTGGCCGAGTCCATGCACTTCTCTAGTGCTAAAGATAAAAACCTGGTTATGGCATCTACACCGTACTTTAGGGTGATTAAAGAGATTTGGGAAGTTAATTATGTTGTGTTTGAAGTTCCTGTATTTAAATGCAAATGGATTGATATCAATAGTGGTGTAAGAATCGATGAATTTGGAGTTACACTGGTTGATCTTAGCAAGTTAGCTTATGCGAATGAACCTTTCATCATGGCATCTCAAGCAAAATAAGTGTTTTATGTCACAGATCCTTCTAATAAAAAGTGGCAATTAATAGTCATGTGTCAAAGAGACAATTTAGTTGTCGTATTTTGTTCACTTCATCAGGAAATTGACCAGAACACGAAGAAAATTATTACAAAGTAAGTTTATCTTTCATGTGACTTTCATTGGCAATTAATAGTTATGTGATTTTTCATTGGCGAGTAAATTTAGTTATGCGATATTTATCTTTCTGTATTAGTTCATTTGAGATTCATCAAATGGAAAATGGAAATAGAAAAAAGGTTACATGGCTTCATCCCAATGCAAGTTTGATGTAAATTATAATTCTATAGTTTAATTTATGATAAATATTCACTAATTATGTCATTCAATTGTAGACAAGGCAACAATATATCTCTAATGATTGTGGGCACTATGTGATGAAAAATATGTTAGATATTGTCTCGGCCAATATAACCGATAATTAGATGCAGGTAATAAAAATAACTTTACTTTGTTATTTACTTTTTGTTTTGCAACTTAATATGAATTTTTAAAGAATAACTCTATATTGTTATATTTATGTATTATAGGTATTTGATGACCCAATAGGAATAAACACAAGATGATTTGTATGATTTGCGACTCCGTTGGAAAAAATGTTTCTTTGAGTTATGTAAAAATTAAGCTTTATCTGGTGAGTTTTATAGAATTGTCTAAGTTGTGGTTTTCGCACATAATTGTTATTATTGAGTTTTTGTATATTACATGTGGTTTTTGCACATGTATTGAGTTTTTTGATATTTTTTGCTGATGTTAATTGTTATTATTTATTGTCAGGCAATGTGATTTTGGTGTTGTCTACCGAAGTTATAACTCATCTACTTGTGGATTTTATATTGGTAATTCAAGTTTGGAAAAAGACTTATAAATAGTTGAATATTTTTATATGTTTTGTGAAGAATATATATTCGTAAGTTTGTATGTTGTGATACAATTCAAGTTTGCAATACAATTGTTCATTTTGTAAATTTGTTGTAAAAAATATGAAAATATCGATCTAAATGTGGTCTATGTGATGTTGGGAAGCTATGACATATATATAGCGACCTAAATATAGTCCGTATGATATTGGAAAAATATGAAAAAATGGGTACCAATTTTTTTTACCGAAAATCATCCAGAAAATAAATAATTTATTCAAAAAAAAATTACTTACATTTTACATCGGTCATTACTACCAACCGATGTAAAAACTATCAAAATGGTATCTATTACACCAGGCATAAAGAAAAACCGATGTAAAAATGGTATATTTTACATCGGTCCACACGGTCCACCAATGTAAAATGTTGCGTCAATTTTATAAAAAAAAATATTATAATTGTTTTTTAAATCAGGCTTAACTTATAACCGATGTGTTAACTGTCTTTTCACATTGGACCCAGAATTGATGTAAAAAGTCCCTGATTTACTATATCGTCTGACTTTACATCGGACCCAGAACTGATGTAAAAAGTCAGTTTCGCCCGATGTAAAAAGTCATTTCTGCACTAGTGGCATCAAACAAACATTAATCACTTTGAGACTCCACACCGGTACCTAAAATATTGTTGAAAGGGTCAGTTATCCTTGTCAAACTAAACAAACTAGAGTTAAAAATCAGACAAATATAAATATACACGTCAAGTCCAAGAGAATTAAAAAATCGTACTTACCAAAATTATTAACAAAAGATCCACAAGCTTAAAACGAAATACGCGTAAGAATTCATCACCATTATCAACTACCAGTCTTATGTCATTCATATGCAGAATGTGCATGCTCTTAAACTATATGATCTAAAAATAAACAACCCGCCAGTAAGACACCACAAAGAGTTCATCCCATATCAATGGGGAAAATAACCTACTACTACGACTCCACACAGAAATGTATATGACATGTCATTGATGATGCAATTGCAAATCCTGTCACTTAGGCAACCATACAACCATATAGTATCACGTCATCAAACATATCATCTTAAAATTTATTTCACATAATCATTCATCTCTAATCATAATCAAATTATATGATAACCACTCATTATAATGACAATCACAAACAAAATAAAGATTCATCCACATCACACGATCATAACAAATCTTCATCCACAATCAAAACAAAACACAATATATAAAACTATTATTTATAATTCGAGCAAAGATTGAAATTTATGAAAAACACTAAACTATAATTCTCTTTAGAACAATTACGTATTATATAATTTATTCTATAATATCTAACTATTAATTTTGTTATGATCGGTGTAAAGTGCCCTTACCTTGTTTTCATTGATGACAATTTCAATTGATATTCTCACAGCAGACACTGGAACGAGATAAGTAGAATATTGATGATGAAGAACGAGGATACAAATATTTTATCATCAAACATATGTTTATTTTTGTTCGGTAAAAAGTTTGTATCCGGACTCTATGGAGGTTTAGAGATACAAGTTGAGGAAAAAATAAATGATCGTGTAATTCTAAAAACCAAGAGAATATTGAATTAGTCTAAAGCTTATAAGTATAAAGAGAGAGAATTGGACTAATTCTAATTTCCTAATTTTACTTTTATTTTTAATCAATTATTATTGAACCGGTTATGACTACCTTAGCAAATCTTTGACCGTCACTATTTCATCTTATTTAATAGATATATTAACGTTATATGAATATCTATACCCAGTAAAGATTTATATTAACCATCAATACTCCTATACACATTCTATTCCACTCTCTATTACTTTTATTGAATTAATAACTATTTCTTTCTACCCCATTCATTCACCATTATTACTATTAATATTTAACAATTAATAGCCTCTTATGGTTAATATTAATCGTAAGTTAATTTATCAAACAGCCTAATTATTATATAAAATATTTATATAAAAATATTTTTATATTTATAGAATTATTAAAATAAGAACTCTTATTTTTTATTAATTATAATAACTTATTTATAAATTAACAAAATATATGAAATATAAAATTATAGACAATTAATTTTAATATTTTTAATTTGTCAAAATAATTATTTTATAAAATAAAAAATTAAACCAGAGGGAGAAACAAATAACTAAACTAGACTAATAGTAACATTTTATTAAACTACACATAAAATAATAGTAATAAAATTTACTAAAAAGATAAATACATTGCATATAAAATATTGGAATGTTACAGTACTTTTTCATTAAAATAGTTTTGTTCTCAAAATTAGAAGTAAAATTTTTTGGATATAATTCCTTAAATAAAAATCAAACGATAATAAAATCACTTTTATAAAAAGGTGAAGTGAAAATTATATGCAGCATAAATAATGTAGATAATATAGTTATAGTAGTAGAAAACTCTTAGCTCTAACATTATTTCCACCAAAATATTTTGTCCTTGAAACTAAAATGTTTTCGACCAGAAAAAAACACTTAGGAAACATCTAATGTGTAAGTATTTATATATATTTGAATTATCTCTACAGCAAGCCTAGGATGATTCTATTTCATTTCTCCATCGGAGTCTGTTTTGATTTACCACCAATCGGATATATGGTTCTTTCCATGCCCCCAATGAGTCGTTGTTTTCCCTTGCAAGCCCTCGTTCATTTTACTCGTGTTTCCTTAGTCGCCGAAGTGCAAGAATGAATCAGTGTATAATTTGTCTTATTTCTCAGATATTCAAGTATCCATGTTTGTTATGCGGTAATGCAGATAATTGTCACTCTCGAAGAATTGATACCCCACCTTTTGGTTTGGAATATTGAAGTTCTCGCGACCACTTAAAAGTCCAATATGTTTTGAAAATTCTTGTCATAATACCCCTCGGCTGGTTTCTTTCTCCTGTAAAGTTCTCCTTTGGTTCGACCTAAATTATCAACCAGTTTCCTCAACAGGATCTGTCATGTCTTGTCTCCAGTAAGTCTTCTTTGGTCGATATCTATTCCATATATTCAACATTACCTTCTGTTAGCTTAACTAACATTTCAGGTTAGGTCATGTTTTGATCATTACCTTCCCTTGTTTAGGTTCTGTTTTGATCAATTCCTTCTCCCGCGTTTATCCGTTTGGATTGGGTTTATCTTTTGTTAGCTTAGCTAACATTTCTGGTTAGGTTATGCTTTTATCATTTCCTTCCCTTGTTTAGGTTCTGTTTTGATCAGTTCCTTCTCTCTGGTTTATCCGTTTGGACCGGGTTTACCTTCTGTTAGATTAGCTAACATTTCCGGTTAGGTCATGTTTTGATCATTTCCTTCCCTTGTTTAGGTTCTATTTTGATCTGTTCCTTCTCTCTGGTTTATCCATTTGGATCAAGTTTACCTTCTGTTAGCTTAGCTAACATTTCTGGTTAGGTTATGTTTTGATAATTTCCTTCCCTTGTTTAGGTTCAGTTTTCATCAGTTCCTTCTCTCTGGTTTATCCGTTTGGATCGGGTTTATATTCTGTTAGCTTCACTAACATTTCCGGCTAGGTTATGTTTTGATCAATTCCTTCCCTTGTTTAGGTTCTGTTTTGATCAGTTCCTTCTCTCTGGTTTATCCGTTTTGATCGAGTTTAGCTTCTGTTAGCTTAGCTAACATTTCCAGTTAGGTCATGTTTCGATCATTTTCTTTCCTTGTATAGGTTCTGTTTTGATCAGTTCCTTCTCTCTGGTTTATACATTTGGATCGGGTTTACCTTCTGTTAGCTTACCTAACATTTCTGGTTAGGTCATGTTTTGATCATTTCCTTCCCTTGTTTAGGTTCTGTTTTGATCAGTTCATTCTCTCTGGTTTATCCATTTCGATCGGGTTTACCTTCTGTTAGCTTAGCTAACATTTCCAGTTAGGTCAAGTTTTGATCATTTCCTTCCCTTGTTTAGGTTATATTTTGATTAGTTCCTTCTCTCTATTTTATTTGTTTGGATCGGTTTTACCTTCTGTTAGCTTATCTAAAATTTCCGGTTAGGTCATGTTTTGATCATTTCCTTCCCTTGTTTAGGTTATGTTTTGATCAGTTCCTTCTCTCGGGTTTATCCGTTTGGATCGGGTTTACCTTTTGTTAGCTTAGCTAACTTTTCCAGTTAGGTTATGTTTTGATCATTTCCTTACCTTATTTAGATTGTGCTTTGATCAATTCCTTCTCTCTGGTTTATCCGTTTGGACCGGGTTTACCTTCTATTAGATTAGCTAACATTTCCGGTTAGGTCATGTTTCGATCATTTCCTTCCCTTGTTTAGGTTCTATTTTGATCTGTTCCTTCTCTCTAGTTTATCCATTTGGATCTGATTTACCTTCTGTTAGCTTAGCTAACATTTCTGGTTAGGTTATGTTTTGATAATTTTCTTCCCTTGTTTAGGTTCAATTTTGATCAGTTCCTTCTCTCTGGTTTATCCGTTGGGATCAGGTTTATCTTCTGTTAGCTTTGCTAACATTTTCGGTTAGGTCATGTTTTGATCAATTCCTTCCATTGTTTAGGTTCTGTTTTGATCAGTTCTTTCTCTCTGGTTTATCCGATTTCATCGGGTTTACCTTCTGTTAGCTTAGCTAACATTTCTAGTTAGGTCATGTTTTGATCATTTCCTTCCCTTGTTTAGGTTCTGTTTTGATCAGTTCCTTCTCTCTGGTTTATCCGTTTTGATCGGGTTTACCTTCTATTAGCTTAGCTAACATTTCTGGTTAGGTCAAGTTTTGATCATTTCCTTCCCTTTTTTAGGTTCTGTTTTGATCAGTTCCTTCTCTCTGGTTTATCCATTTCGATCGGGTTTACCTTCTGTTAGCTTAGCGAACATTTCCAGTTAGGTCAAGTTTTTATCATTTCCTTCCCTTGTTTAGGTTCTATTTTGATCAGTTCCTTCTCTCTAGTTTATCCGCTTGGATCGGGTTTACCTTTTGTTAGCTTATCTAACATTTTCGGTTAGGTCATGTTTTGATCATTTCCTTCCCTTGTTCAGGTTTTTTTTATCAGTTCCTTCTCTCTAGTTTATCTGTTTGGATCGGGTTTACTTCTATTAGCATAGCTAACATTTCTGGTTAGGTCATGTTTTGATCATTTCCTTCCCTTGTTTAGGTTCTATTTTGATCATTTCTTTCTCTCTGGTTTATCCGTTTGGATCGAGTTTATCTTCTGTTATCTTAGCTAACATTTTTTGTTAGGTCGTGTTTTGATCATTTTTCCCCCTTGTTTAGGTTTTGTTTTGATCAGTTCCTTCTCTCTGGTTTATCCTATTGGATCAGGTTTACCTTCTATTAGCTTAGGTAACATTTCCGGTTAGATCATATTTTGATCATTTCCTTCCCTTGTTTAGTTTCTGTTTTGATCAGTTCCTTATCTCTGGTTTTTCCATTAGGATCGGGTTTATCTTCTGTTAGCTTATCTAACATTTCTGGTTAGGATATGTTTTGATCACCCCTTGCCATGTTAAGAGCCTGTTTTGACCAGTCTCCCTATATGCATATGCTTAGGCCAGCAAGATTGCCTTCGCTCGGCTGGCTTCAGAGTGCAAATTTTATGATTCTATTGAGTATTCAATCCTCTTTTACCATGATTATTTGAAAGGTTGTCGCCAATCTCACCCTCTGGTTAAAGAAGATCAAATAGAAGCAGTTGTTCCACCCCAAAATTTCCCCTCTTTATTTTTACTTACATGGCTTATGCTTCATCATACATATTCATACATTTTCATGGTAAGGATTAGGGTATCTTGGTTCCCAAGTTCTTCTAGAAGCTCTAGAGGGTGTTTGTTTGGTCAATCAGTGCAAAAGAGGATCTCATATCTTCAATCTTTAATCTCTCTTAAGCTTCAAGGGTTTCTTATGTTGCAAGACATCTCATTTGCCCCATATGATCATTAGAAATTTGAAATTTGGAAAGTTTGGGGAAGAATCACATTCTACTGCTCATTTCTCAAGATTAGGGTATTGGTCAGTTGAAATATTTGAGGCTTGTATGATCCAAATTCATGAAGTATCATCTTCTCATTATCATATGGGGCATCTTTGTTCAAGTAATTTCTCATTTTGGAGAAAGAGGGTTTTGAAGGTTGGTCACTATCTCCCCAACAAAGAGGGCCAAAATTAGGGTTTTGATTTTTATCAGGAAATCTCTGAATTTTTTGGCAAGACTTAAATCCATGCCTCCCTATATGTTGATAAGAACTTATGATTGAGAGGTTGAGTGTCAATTTTGAGCAAAAGAAGTTCAATTGATTAAAAGGGGCAAAATAGTCATTTTTACCAGAAGTCAATCAAAGTCAAAGTTGACCAAGTGGACTTTTGGTCAACCATTTATTCAAGTATTCTATTTTCATATTTCATGATCATTAGTGTCACAAAATCAAGAAGAAAGATCAAAATGAGATAACTTGTTCAAGAAGTTATTTGAACATTTTAGAAAAATTTCTAAGTCTTTAAACCCTATAGTAGTAAATTGTGGACATTCATACCTTTCTCATTTTTTATCCAATGGAGGCAAATCTTATATGCTTGGAAAACTTGAGAAAAACCCTACAAGATTGTCAATGTGTGCTCAAAACTCAAAAATGAAGCATTTGTAAGTTATTTCTAAGCATTTGTAAGTTATTGTACAAGTCATGCTTGCACGCCCAGGCCAGCATTTCCACAAACACATGGCGTGCCCCATTCATGATGATCTATCTTTTTATACAAGTGATAATTGAGTTTGAAATTTAAAGATAATTTGCAAAAGGGATATATAAGCTTCATGTGGATCTTTGAATCACTTCATTTGAGAAAATAATGAAGAGGATATGATCATAAGAAGAGGAGGTCACAAAGTTGAATTTCTTGCCAAGCATGCAAGACATGCACGTGCGGGAGCCCTGGGCTTCCAGGCTTTGTTTTTTCCAAACCTCTCACTAAAATATCTCTCACTTCCAGGTATCAATTTCAATAATTTAAATCACTATAATGATATAGATGGAAAGAGCTTTTCAAAGGCCTCTTAAGCAAATAAATCGCACAAGCAAACTAGGAGAAATCAGAGAAGAAAGGGAGTTGTTTGATGTACTTGGCATGCAGTCAGTTTAAAGATTTTTGGCATGTAGCTTACAGCCAGTTTCGTATCATGCACCATCATTTATGCTTCTTTTCCAAAACAAAACAAGCAAGTCTATTTCATGCCATGCACGCTTTCGTCATTTCTTTTGCTAGAATTGACAATTTTTTCCCTTCAAGTATACTCCCCACGTGCAGATAAAGACAACTCATCAAATGTACCTATTCCATTTCATTTTCATTCCCAAAATCCCATCAAAATGACTATGTATGCTAAACTAAAACAACACAAAACGTATGCCACATAATTCTTCACTCAAATCCGCTTGCTGTGATGTAACTTCCCTCTAACGGTCTTCTAGCTAATACTATTATACCCCTATCAAAGCTTCCTCTATATTCTTCTTCACACTATAAAAGTTCACTTCATGCTCATTTGAAAAGGGGGGAAATTAGATTTAAATCCATGATAATTGAATATATTATTTATATAATATAATATCTAATTTGAATTAAAATACGTTGGTTATAAATTACGATGCTTAAAATTTCTTTACACAAAATCACTGTAAAGTAAAACCATTTTATAAAAGGAGAAAATATATTTTAAAACACTCAAATATTAAATCTCGGAGAATTTTAAATTAAAAACGGAAAGTAAATAATTAATTCAAATAGTTGATCGCCTACTCTTTTGATTGAGATGATCAATTAATTTCACATCTTCCAATAGTTGATAAGATCAATTTGTTCCACTAATCTCGCTTAATATCCACAAGAGATTGAGGTTGATCAACCTCCCCGAATTGTCAATAGTTAGCCAACAATTATAACAATGACATAAACCATCTCAACCCGACAATCATAATATTTTCTACAACTTATATCCATATCTGCAGAGTTCCCATTAGCCTTCAACTCATGTAATTCATGTTCTTCCTAAAATATCGCTATTAATGAAAACTATATTGTCAATATTCTACTTACTTGTATCTAAGGCACACACTATCTCTTAAGGATGAATGTAGTTATCTACATCATATTACTTAGTTAAATGATAAAAGATTTTACAATCTATTCTTATAATTCTGGGTGTTTCAAAAGTAAAACTTAACCTCAAATAATCATATGTTTGCAAAATTAAGTAGAATGGTCAAAGAATCAAACCCTCAAGCAACAAGAAAGACACACATGATGTAGAATACAACCACACACACCTCATTTTGTGTTTCCAACTTTTTTCTTTAAATATATTAGAATGAACTCAATGCACAATACTCGATTACATCCAATCATAATGTTTCCACTTTTTTCCAAACAAGTCGCATAACATATTTACTTTTTATTATATATACAACAATAATATTAGAAAACAAATAATGTAACATATATACTTTTTATTATATATAACAATAATATTAAAATAATAATATAATATATATACTCTTTTTTTTAATTATGTTTTTTTATAAATTCTTATTTTAATATATAATTTTTTTTTTCATATCTTTAACATATAAATAAAAAAATAAAACTATTATAATAAATATAATATACATTTTTGTTTTTAAATATGTTATTAAATTTATGTGTTAACATATATATATATATATATACATCTATAAAAAATAAGACTTTTAATTTTATGTTTTCTAAAAAAATTTATTACCAGTACATATACTACTAACAAAATACATATACTCCTAACAAAATACATATACTCCCTAACCACAAAATACATATACTACTAATCTATATAATACATATAAAATATAAAAAAAAAAGTATAAATACCTCTATATAATTTCTTCACTTAATTTGTTTCTTCTTGTGTAGCTCTTGATGTTCTTCTTCAAATTTCTCTACAAATAATGAACAAATGAACAAATACCCTTTTTAATATTTATTACCAGTATAATAAATAATGAACAAATGAAATAAAAATTTATCAAAATATGAATACCTTATTTTTCTTCAACAATTTGGGATGGAGGAAATTTGATTTGGAAATTTGGGTTTGAGAGGAAGAAGAAAGGAAGAAGAAAGGAAGAGGAAAGGAAGAAGAAAGGAAGAAGAAAGGAAGACACCAGACGCTGCTGTAACGGATGAGAATTTTGGAGATGTAAACATCAAGTAGCGACGTGACTGTCACGTCGCAACATTGCCACGTGGTACTCACGTCGCTACACACTAAACAGAAATATTATTCTCTTTCCTACTCTGCAACCCTGTCATCAACCAACTTTATTTTCCCCCTTTAATGTAGCGACGTGGCTATCACGTCGCTACCAAATTTCAAATTTCCCCCTCCTGTAGCGACGTGTAAGACACGTCGCTGATTTTTTTACTATACAAACTTCTCTGACTTGCGTTATGTATCATTAAAATATGTTTGCGACGTGGTTATCACGTCGCAACTGCATTTATTACTCACGTGATAACCACGTCGCTAATATATGTCGCTGAGGACCATCTTTCTTGTAGTGTACATGATTTGAAAATAATCAGCCCGCCACTAAGGCACCACAAAGAATGCATCACATATCAATGTAAAAAATAAATCACTACTAAGGTACCGCACAAAAATGCATATGACATGTCATGATGATGCAATTGCAAATCCCGCCACTTAGTCAACCATACAACCATATAATATCACGTCATTAAACACATCATCTTAAAATTTATTTCACATAATCATTCATCTTCAATTGTAATTGATTCAAATCACAACCACACATAATAATGACAATCACAAACAAAACAAAGATTCATCCACATCATACGAGCATAACATAGATTCATCCACAAACAAACAAAACATAATATATACAACTATCATTCATAATTTGAGCAAGGATTGAAATTTATGAAATAACACTAAACTTTAATTCTCTTTAAAACAATTACTTATTATATTCTATACTATCTAACTATTAGTTTCGTTATAATCAGTACCGAGAAGTGCTTGTTCCTT
Organism: Vicia faba; assembly: GCA_948472305.1. Lineage (NCBI taxonomy): Eukaryota > Viridiplantae > Streptophyta > Magnoliopsida > Fabales > Fabaceae > Vicia > Vicia faba. The sequence continues at coordinate 370,515,324 of OX451737.1, read as the reverse complement.
AATACTTTCATTGAAAGCAACTTCAATTGATATTCTCACTGCAAATACCAAAATGAGATAAGTAAAATGTTGATGATGAAGAACGAGGGCAAAAACATTTTATCAGCAAATATATGTTTCTTTTTGTTCTGTAAAAAATTTGTATGTGGACTCTATGAAAGGTTTAGAGATGGAAGTTGAGGAAAAAATGAATGATCGTGTAATTTTAAAAACTAGGAGAATATTGAATTAGTCTAGAGCTTAAAAGTAGAAAGAGAGAGAATTGAACTAATTCTAACTTTCTAATTTTACTTTTATTTTTAATAATTGTTATTGAACCGGTTATGACTACCTTAGCAAATCTTTGACCATCACTATTTCATCCTATTTAATAGATATATAACTGTTATATGAATATCTATACTCAGTAAAGATTTACACTAACTATCAATACACCTATGCACATTCTATTCCACTTTCTATTGCTTTTATTGAATTAATAACTACTCCTTCTTTCTACCCCATTCATTCACCATTAATACTATTAATATTTAATAATTAATAACCTCTTATGCTTAATATTAATCGTAAGTTAATTTATCAAACAGCCTATGCATTATATATTATATAAAAAATTTACATAATTTTTTTTATATTTATAGAATTATTAAAATAATAAAATAACAACTCTTATTTTTTATTAATTATAATAAATTATTTATAAATTAACTAAATATATGAAATGTAAAATTATAGACAGTAAATTTTAATATTATTAATATGTCAAAATAATTATTTATAAAATAAATAGAGAGAAACAAATAACTAAAATAGACTCATATAATTAAACTATACATATAAAATAGTAATAAAGTTTATTAAAAAGATAAATATATTACATATAAAATATCAGGATGTTGCATTGTCATCCCGTTAAAATACCTCGAAATTAGAAGTAAAATTTTTGGATATAATTCCTTAAATAAAATCAAACGATAATAAAAATCACTTTTATAAAAAGGTGAAGTGAAAATTATATGCAGCATAAATAACATAGTTATAGTAGTAGAAAACTCTTAGCCCTAACATTATTAACTTTTATTACTTTTATTGAATTAATAACTATTTCTTTCTACCCCATTCATTCACCATTATTACTATTAATATTTAATAACTAATACCCTCTTAGGGTTAATATTAATCATAAGTTAATTTATCAAACAGCCTGTGCATTATTATATAAAATATTTACATAAAAAGATTTATTTATATTTATAGAATTATTGAAATAATAAAATAAGAAATATAATATTAACTCTTATTTTTTATTAGTTATAATAACTTATTTATAAATTAAGAAAATATATGAAATATAAAACTATAGACAATTAATTTTAATATTATTAATTTATCAAAATAATTATTTATAAAACAAATAACTAAACTAGAGGGAGAAACAAATAACTAAAATAGACTAATTGTATATTATCAACTAAAAAAATATAGAATAATAATAACATTTAATTAAACTATATACATAAAATAGTAATAAAATTTACTAAAAAGATAAATACATTACATAAAAAAAATCGAGATATTACATGAAACAAATTTACTATTGATTTAAATATCTTTTATAAATAATTTTAAAATAAAAGTATTTATATAAAAGAATAATTATACTGTTAATTTAAATGTTTTTATATATGGAAGAAATTATAGAAAAAAATATATTGTCTTTTTTAAAAATAATAAAATATTTTGGTTAGGGATAATTAATAAATTAATTTTATTTTTCTTTATTTCGTCACAATGCCTTATTTCTCCAATTTTATAAATAACTGACGACAACTTAGCATACCACCAGTTGAAACAACCGGCAGAAAATCATCAAAATTAAAATTCAATGAAGTTGTCATTGAACGTCTTTTATCCCCACGGGATGGGAAAGATAAACATCTAGAAAACCTGAAGGGGTGAAATCACGGTCTTACGACCATAGAGATCGGGTAAGGAAGTCGGTTACGCGAGGGAAATGTATTAGCATCCCAAACGTCTCTAGTACTCTACAGGATCCACTTATATTTGTTATGATCTAAGAGTGTGAATTCTATGTCTAAAGCTTAAGAGCTAAAAATATATAAGAGGGAGAATGCATGCAAAAGGGAAGAGAAAATAATGTAGGGAAAATAAAGGTTGTGCTCGTTCGGATCCTACCCTCAATGCCTACGTATCCCTTTTAAGGAATCAGAGCAATTGTAGTTCGACTTTAAAAGTTTTGTTGATTTGTATTTTTTAATAAACAATATTAATTACGCTTTATGCTGCAACTCGACCTTTGGAGACTTACGCGTCAGCACAAAAGTGAATTAACATGTTCTTTTGAAAAGAGTTTTGAAATAAAAGCCCAAAGACAAAAGAGTTGTGTTGGTTGGTGTTTTTGCTGTAGATGACAGCTAATTGATCTCAAGAGAGAAATTTTAGCCACTTCTCTACTTATTCATGAAATATGATTTTTGAGACTTAAACCATACCAAAGCTTAGAATGGAAAAAGCAATAAGATCAAGAAGAAACCCGCTTATCATTTCTCAAGCTCAACAAAGATATGATTTCATCAGTAATTTTAAAGTATTTTGATGTTTTCCAGAAAAAGAAGTTTTTTTTAAATGCAAGGATGCAAAAGAGGAAATAAAAGTCTAAGGGGAGACTAACCTAAATATATCCCTAATGTTATCATGCAATATTGATCCTATAGTTGAGGATAAAAGGGGAAATATCTACTTAATATTAGCATACATGAGTATAAGCCCAAGGTCTATTCAATTCACACTTGTAGTAGAGTGAATTGAAAACTTAAGGGGAGCATACAAGAAGTGGGTCTACTAGAGAAGAGGAAATATGTGGCTAAACATCAAGATCAATCAACACTATCAAATAAAGCAAGGGATGAAAATCTTAAACACATCAAGAGAGGTGGATAAGAAGTAACAAAGATTGGATAGGATACAAAGGTGTTTGAGGTATGAGAGAATAAGGAAAGATGTAATTAAACCCTAAACTTCTAAACCCAAGCAAATGGTCAAGGTAAAACCCTAATATGTTTCCTAATCAAGATTAATTTTAAAAAAAGGAGAAATGTTTGTAAAATTGAGCCAATTAAAATCTAACTTTTCAAAGGCTTCTAAAAATTAAAAAAAAAACATGATTAATAGTTCTTGGATTTAATTGAGGGGTTAGAAATGATTAGGAATTACTAAGACTAGTTAATAAAAGGGGCAAACTAGAGAGTCTTAGTGTAATATTTGTGGCAAAATGCAAAATCAAAAGTTAAAAATTAACAAAAATGACTTTTGTGATTTTAAAGTATCCAATAAAATTAAACATATTTTCTTTGATTTTTTCAAATAGAGGAAGTTATATTTTAAAATATTTCTTAAGGCATAAGCAAGAAGAAAGGTCAAAAACTAATATTAGTTTCTAAAATTTGGAAAAATAGGAAAATAAAAATGTAAAATCAATTAAAAATTAGAGTAAATTGGTTTAATACCTAAGGGTTAATAAAAATATTTTTATGGAATTTTTTGTTGGAGGAAGATGCCAAAAGAAAATTATTTTCACACAATGCCAAAAAAAGTAAAGAAAACAAGATATTGTCAAAGATTGATTTTATTTACTTGTCACAAAAATTTATAAAATCAAACAAAAATTATTTTCATAAATTACATTCAAAATAGAACCTAATATATTTTTTGTGATTTTTGAGATTAATGAAAATAAATAAAAAATCTATAAAAATCAATGGTTAAGAAAACCCTAATTTGATTAATTTTATTATTTAATTTTATAAAAAAAATAATAAAGGAATAAAATTTATAATATGAAAATATACTAAAAAATAAGCCTAATATATTTTTTTGTTAATTTTTGGACAAGAGGAAATATTAAAAACAAAAATAAGAAAACAACTAAAAATACATTAAAAATTCAAAAAAAAAAAACAAGGCTTATTACACCCATTTTTAAACAAATGCGTTGTAAAAGATTTCAAATCATGCTCAATAGATGCGTGTCATGTAGTCATCCCTACCACTGAACCATGCCCTAAGCGTGTTTGCTCAGTTTTTTACACTGATTTCAGATCATGAAATCTCCTTCGATTCTTGATAAAAACGCACGGATTTGTAACCAAATTAAAGATCTCATGAAGTGGAGAAAAATGTATGCGATAGTGTAATCGAAACACTTCTCAACATTCAAGGCAAGAAAAAAGATGGAATTAATGCTCGTCTGGATTTGGGTTTGATGGGTATACAAGAAGAGTTAACTCCACAATATATAGGTAACAAGACATATTTGCCTCCTGCCTGCTACACTTTGTCTAAAAAAGAGAAAACAAGTTTTTGTGAGTGTTTACAAAGTATCAAAGTGCCGCATGGTTACTCATCAAATGTTAAGAGGCTTGTATCAGTTAAAGATCTTAAATTAGTTGGCTTAAAATCTCACGACTGTCATGTCTTAATGCAACAACTACTACCATTGGCTATTCATGGGATATTGCTTAACAACGTTAGGAAGACTATAACTAGGTTGTGCTTATTTTTCAATGCAATTTGTTGTAAAGCCATTGATCCACTAAAGTTAGACGATTTGGAAAATGAGGTTGCAGTTATCTTGTGCTAATTAGAGATATATTTTCCTTCTTCATTTTTTGACATTATGGTTCACTTGATTGTTCATCTAGTAAGGGAGATTAGATTATGTGGTCCAATTTTTTTTACGGTGGATGTATCCAATAGAGCGTTACATGAAGATCCTAAAAGGGTATACAAAAAACCCACACCATCCAGAAGCATCAAATATTGAGAGGTACATTGCAGAAGAAGCAATTGAGTTTTGTTCTAACTATTTGTCAGAAGTGGATGTTGTAGGGGTTCCCAAGTCTCGTCATGATGGAAGATATGAAGGTGTGGGTACACAAGGTTTAAAGGTCAAAAGCTTAAGTATTGATGTGTTTGTTCAAGCACATTTATATATATATTGAATAACATAGATGAAGTTCAACCTTACTTATCTGCTCACAAAAGCATCATAAAGAAAAAGTACCCCAAGATGAATGAAAGAGGGTTGTTAAAAGAGCATAATAAGAGTTCCTCTGAGTGGTTTAAAGAATGAATTGCTAATGAAGATAGTGATTCTAATACAATTAAGTGGTTGTCTTATGGGCCTAAATGTAACATAATAACTTGGAGTGGATATGATATTAATAAAACCTCTTTTTATACAAAGTTAAAGGATGACCGTAGTACCACGCAAAATAGTGGGGTAATGATTGTGGCCGAGTCCATGCACTTCTCTGGTGCTAAAGATAAAAACCTGATTATGGCATCTACACCGTACTTTGGGGTGATTGAAGAGATTTGGGAAGTTAATTATGTTGTGTTTGAAGTTCTTGTATTTAAATGCAAATGGATTGATATTAACAGTGGTGTAAGAATCGATGAGTTTTGAGTTACACTGGTTGATCTTAGCAAGTTAGCTTATGCGAACGAACCTTTCATCATGGCATCTCAAGCAAAACAAGTGTTTTATGTCACAAATCCTTCTAATAAAAAGTGGCAATTAATAGTCATGTGTTCAAGAGACAATTTAGTTGTCGTATTTTGTTCACTTCATCAGGAAATTGACCAGAATACGAAGAAAATTATTACAAAGTAAGTTTATCTTTCACGTGACTTTCATTGGCAATTAATAGTTATGTGATTTTTCATTGGCGAGTAAATTTAGTTATGTGATATTTATCTTTCTGTATTAGTTCATTTGGGATTCATCAAATGGAAAATGGAAATAGAAAAAAGGCTACATGACTTCATCCCAATGCAAGTTTGATGTAAATTAGAATTATATAGTTAAATTTATGATAAATATTCACTAATTATGTCATTCAATTGTAGACAAGGCAACCACATAACTCTAATGATTATGGGTACTATGTGATGAAAAATATGTTAGATATTGTCTCTGCCAATATAACCGAGAATTGGATGCAGGTAATAAAAATAACTTTACTTTGTTATTTACTTTTTATTTTGCAACTTAATATAAACTTTTAAAGAATAATTCTATATTGTTATATTTATGTATTATAGGTATTTGATGACCCAACAGAATTAACACAAGATGATTTGTATGATTTACGACTCTGTTGGGAAAAATATTTCTTTGAGTTATATAAAAATTAAGCTTTATCTGGTGAGTTTTATAGAATTGTCTAAGTTGTGGTTTTTGCACATAATTGTTATTATTGAGTTTTTACACATTACATGCGGTTTTTACACATGTATTGAGTTTCTTGATATTTTTTACTGATGTTAATTGTTATTATTTATTGTCAGACAATGTGATTTTGGTGTTGTCTACCGAAATTATAACTCATCTACTTGTGGATTTTATATTGGCAATTCAAGTTTGGAAAAAGACTTATAAATAGTTGAATATTTTTGTATGTTTTGTGAAGAATATATATTTGTAAGTTTGTTGTGAGTTTGTATGTTGTGATACAATTCAAGTTTGCAATACAATTGTTCATTTTGTATGTTTGTTGTTAAAAATATGAAAATATCGACCTAGATGTGGTCTATGTGATGTTGGAAAGTTATAACATATATATAGCGACCTAAATATAATCGGTGTGATATTGGAAAAATATGAAAAAATGGGTACCAAATTTTTTTTTACAAGAAATCATCCAGAAAATAAATAATTTATTAAAAAAAAATTGCTTACATTTTACATCGGTCATTACTACCAACCGATGTAAAAACTATCAAAACGGTATCTATTACATCAGGCGTAAAGAAAAACCGATGTAAAAATGGTATATTTTATATCGGTCCACCGATGTAAAATATTGCGTCAATTTTTTTTTTTAAATATTATAATTGTTTTTTAAATCAGGCTTAACTTATAACCGATGTGTTAACTGTCTTTTTCACATCGGATCCAAAATCGATGTAAAAAGTCTCTGATTTACTATATCGCCTGACTTTACATCGGACCCAGAACCGATGTAAAAAGTCAGTTTCGCCCGATGTAAAAAGTCATTTCTGCACTAGTGGCATCAACCAAACATTAATCACTTTGAGACTCCACACCGGTACCTAAAATATTGTTGAAAGGGTCAGTTATCCTTGTCAAACTAAACAAACTAGAGTTAAAAATCAGACAAATATAAATATACACGTCAAGTCCAAGAGAATTAAAAAACAGTACTTACCAAAATTATTAACAAAAGATCCACAAGCTTAAAACGAAATACGCGTAAGAATTCATCACCATTATAAACTACCAGTCTTATGTCATTCATATGCAGAATGTGCATGCTCTTAAACTATATAATCTAAAAATAATCAACCCGCCAGTAAGACACCACAAAGAATTCATCACATATCAATGGGGAAAATAACCTACTACTACGACTCCACAGAGAAATGTATATGACATGTCATTGATGATGCAATTGCAAATCCTGTCACTTAGGCAACCATACAACCATATAGTATCACGTCATCAAACATATCATCTTAAAATTTATTTCACATAATCATTCATCTCTAATCGTAATCGAATTATATGATAACCACTCATTATAATGACAATCACAAACAAAATAAAGATTCATCCACATCACACGATCATAACAAATCTTCATCCACAATCAAAACAAAACACAATATATAAAACTATTATTTATAATTCGAGCAAGGATTGAAATTTATGAAAAACACTAAACTATAATTCTCTTTAGAACAATTATGTATTATATAATTTATTCTATAATAGGTAACTATTAGTTTTGTTATGATCATTTCTGTGAAGTGCCCTTACCTTAATGTTTTCATTGATGACAATTTTAATTGATATTCTCAGAGCAGACACCCGGAACGAGATAAGTAGAATATTGATGATGAAGAAGAGGATACAAATATTTTATCATCAAACATATGTTTATTTTTGTTCGGTAAAAAGTTTGTATCCGGACTCTATGGAGGTTTAGAGATACAAGTTGAGGAAAAAATAAATGATCGTGTAATTCTAAAAACCAAGAGAATATTGAATTAGTCTAAAGCTTATAAGTATAAAGAGAGAGAATTGGACTAATTCTAATTTCCTAATTTTACTTTTATTTTTAATCATTATTATTGAACCGGTTATGACTACCTTAGCAAATCTTTGACCGTCACTATTTCATCTTATTTAGTAGATATATTAACGTTATATGAATATCTATACCCAGTAAAGATTTATATTAACCATCAATACTCCTATACACATTCTATTCCACTCTCTATTACTTTTATTGAATTAATAACTATTTCTTTCTACCCCATTCATTCACCATTATTACTATTAATATTTAACAATTAATAGCCTCTTATGGTTAATATTAATCGTAAGTTAATTTATCAAACAGCCTAATTATTATATAAAATATTTATATAAAAATATTTTTATATTTATAGAATTATTAAAATATTAAAATAAGAACTCTTATTTTTTATTAATTATAATAACTTATTTATAAATTAACAAAATATATGAAATATAAAATTATAGACAATTAATTTTAATATTTTTAATTTGTCAAAATAATTATTTTATAAAATAAAAAATTAAACCAGAGGGAGAAACAAATAACTAAACTAGACTAATAGTAACATTTTATTAACCTACACATAAAATAATAATAATAAAATTTACTAAAAAGATAAATGCATTGCATATAAAATATTGGAATGTTACATTACTTTTTCGTTAAAATAGTTTTGTTCTCAAAATTAGAAGTAAAAAAATTTGGATATAATTCCTTAAATAAAATCAAACGATAATAAAATCACTTTTATAAAAAGGTGAAGTGAAAATTATATGCAGCATAAATAATGTAGATAATATAGTTATAGTAGTAGAAAACTCTTAGCTCTAACATTATTTCCACCAAAATATTTTGTCCTTGAAACTAAAATGTTTTCGACCAGAAAAAAACACTTAGGAAACATCTAATATATATATATATATATATATATATATATATATATATATATATATATATATATATATATATATATATATATATATATATATATATATATATATATATATATATATATATATATATATATATATATATATATATATATATATATATATATATATATATATATATATATATATATATATATATATATATATATATATATATATATATATATATATATATATATATATATATATATATATATATATATATATATATATATATATATATATATATATCCATGATAATTGAATATATTATTTATATAATATAATTTCTAATTTGAATTAAAATACGTTGGTTATAAATTACTATGCTTAAAATTTCTTTACACAAAATCACTCTAAAGTAAAACCATTTTATAAAAGGAGAAAATATATTTTAAAACACTCAAATGTTAAATCACGGAGAATTTTAAATTAAAAACGGAAAGTAAATAATTAATTCAAATAGTTGATCGCCTACTCTTTTGATTGAGATGATCAATTAATTTCACATCTTCCAATAGTTGGTAAGATCAATTTGTTCCACTAATCTCGCTTAATATCCACAAGAGATTGAGGTGGATCAACCTCCCCGAATTGTCAATAGTTAGCCAACAATTATAACAATGATATAAACCATCTCAACCCGACAATCATAATATTTTCTACAACTTATACCCATATCCGCAGAGTTTTCATTAGCCTTCAACTCGTGTGATTCATGTTCTTCCTAAAATAACGCTATTAATGAAAACTATATTGTCAATATTCTACTTACTTGTATCTAAGGCACACACTATCTCTTAAGGATGAATGTAGTTATCTACATCATATTACTTAGTTAAATGATAAAAAATTTTACAATCTATTCTTATAATTCTGGGTGTTTCAAAAGTAAAACTTAACCTCAAATAATCATATGTTTGCAAAATTAAGTAGAATGGTCAAAGAATCAAACCCTCAAGCAACAAGAAAGACACACATGATGTAGAATACAACCACACACACCTCATTTTGTGTTTCCAACTTTTTTCTTTAAATATATTAGAATGAACTCAATGCACAATACTCGATTACATCCAATCATAATATTTCCACTTTCTTCCAAACAAGTCGCATGCAATTTACAAAACAAAGTCATTTACTTATCTTAATTCTATAGCACTGTATTGTCATTTTTTTTTGTAAATATATTTAATATCAGCATCATAAAAAGAATACAGAATTTAAATACATAGATAACAACAATAGAAACTACAACACACATAAATACAACAACTTAATACAACAAAGTTACGTATAAAAGCACCATATATTAATATAAAATAACACCTCTTTTAGTGACAAACAATAAAAAAATAGTGCAGAAAATAACATTTAGTGACAGACAGTAAAAAATATATAGTGCAGAAAATAACATTTAGTGACAGACAGTAAAAAATATAAAGTACATAAAATAACTTTTAATGAGAGACAGCTGATTATAGATTATGCTGAAAAAAACTTTCAGTAACAAACAACAAATCATAGATTATGCAGAAAATAATGTGTAGTGACAGACAGTAGCAAAACAAATATCACAAAACTAGATTTAGTTACAGACAGTAGCAAAACAAATTTTACATAATACATTTAGTGACAAACAATGGAAAGACAAATTATAATAGTAAATATCATTGATACCAAATATCATTGTGAACAGGAGTTTAAAATTTCAAACTAGAGTACATATTTTTTTCATCTCTTCAGCAACAATAAAGACTATACTATCACCCATCAAAATAATTAATAAAGCAAAATTGCACACAACTTAAATATTAAAACAAATATACAATAACAAACATTTATATATCTATAACCACAAAACATAAACTCAACAAGTCCATAGATCATAAAAATAAAAAATCAATGCTCAAATAAATCTCAATCACTCTAGTAATAAGAAGGAAAAAAACGCAACTCTACCAACAAAGAATTCAAAACAATCACGCATCATTCAAATGCAACTGTAACACAAACACATTTCAACCCAAAATATTTGTCCGAGGATTATTTATCTGATACCATTGTAACGCTCTATATTTTCATCCGAGACATGACTCAGAAATAATCAAAATACTTGTTTTAAACGAAAATAAAATGGTTTAAAATTTAATCAACTCTAATCTAAATTCCAAAGCGGAAAAACACCGCGCTTCTAATTCAGTAGAAAAAAGCTAAATAAATAATTCCAAAATGTAATGCAGTCGATTTATTTCTACATAATATTGTTTAAAAAAACCTTATTCCCCGTGAGCACGCATCAAGCAAACATTAATCACTTTGAGACTCCACACCGATATCTAAAATATTGTTGTAAGGGTCAGTTATCCATGTCAAACTAAACTAAACAAGAGTAAAAATCAGACAAATATAAATATACACATCATGTCCAAGAGAATTAAATAAGAGTACTTACCAAAATTATTAACAAAAGAACCACAAGTTTAAAACAAAATTAGTGTAAGAATTCATCACCATTATCAACTATCAATCTTATGTCATTCATATACAATGTGCATGCTCTTAAACTACATGATTTGAAAATAATCAGCCCGCCACTAAGGCACCATAGAGAATGCACCCCATATCAATGGAAAAAATAAATCGCTACTAAGGTACCGCACAAAAATGCATATGACATGTCATGATGATGCAATTGCAAATCCCGCCACTTAGTCAACCATACAACCATATAATATCACGTCATTAAACACATCATCTTAAAATTTATTTAACATAATCATTCATCTTCAATTGTAATTGATTCAAATCACAACCACACATAATAATGACAATCACAAACAAAACAAAGATTCATCCACATCATACGAGCATAACATAGATTCATCCACAAACAAACAAAACATAATATATACAACTATCATTCATAATTTGAGCAAGGATTGAAATTTATGAAATAACACTAAACTATAATTCTCTTTAGAATAATTACTTATTATATAATTTATTCTATACTATCTAATTATTAGTTTCGTTATAATCAGTACCAAGAAGTGATTTTTCCTTAATACTTTCATTGAAAACTTCAATTGATATTGTCACTGCAAATACCAAAATGAAATAAGTAAAATGTTGATGATGAAGAACGAGGGTAAAAACATTTTATCAGCAAATATATGTTTCTTTTTGTTCTGTAAAAAATTTGTATGTGGACTCTATGAAAGGTTTAGAGATGGAAGTTGAGGAAAAAATGAATGATCGTGTAATTTTAAAAACTAGGAGAATATTGAATTAGTCTAGAGCTTAAAAGTAGAAAGAGAGAGAATTGAACTAATTCTAACTTTCTAATTTTACTTTTATTTTTAATAATTGTTATTGAACCGGTTATGACTACCTTAGCAAATCTTTGACCATCACTATTTCATCCTATTTAATACTACTATCAATACACCTATGCACATTATATTCCACTTTCTATTGCTTTTATTGAATTAATAACTACTCCTTCTTTCTACCCCATTCATTCACCATTAATACTATTAATATTTAATAATTAATAACCTCTTATGCTTAATATTAATCGTAAGTTAATTTATCAAACAGCCTATGCATTATACTCCTATATTATATAAAAAATTTACATAATTTTTTTTATATTTATAGAATTAATAAAATAACAACTCTTATTTTTTATTAATTATAATAAATTATTTATAAATTAACTAAATATATGAAATGTAAAATTATAGACAGTAAATTTTAATATTATTAATATGTCAAAATAATTATTTATAAAATAAATAGAGAGAAACAAATAACTAAAATAGACTCATATAATTAAACTATACATATAAAAGAGTAATAAAGTTTATTAAAAAGATAAATATATTACATATAAAATATCAGGATGTTGCATTTGTTGGTGCAAGGTAATGGAAGGAGAGATAAAGAATGAACAATGAATGATAACAAAGAGGACTACTTCTTAATATTCAAATAGAGGAATGAATTTGGGATACAATATTGATAGCTTAGGTAGCATATTTATACTAGAAATTGAAAATGCCAAAAGACCCTAATAAAGAGTAAGTATTGGGAATTGTGGACATTAAATAAATTACATTTCCAATACCATCCCTTAATTTAGATAATCTATCAGAAACTAACAACACCAATTTCATCTCTTAAGCAAAGAAATTGATCTGTTTTAACTGCTTTCGTCAGAAGATCTGCAAGCTGTTTCTGAGTGCTACAATGCAGAACTTCTAACACTCCTTTCTGAACTTGATTTCTGAGAAAGTGATACTTCATCTCAATGTGCTTGCTTCTTCCATGTAGCACTGGATTCTTGGCAAGATCAATTGCAGACTTATTATCAATCATCAGCTTCAGAGGTTCCTCAACCTCAACCTTTAAATCATGCAGGAGATTCAGAAGCCAAACTGCTTGACAAGCAGCTACAGCACATGCGATATACTCAGCTTCACATGTTGACAGAGCTACAACAGGCTGTTTCTTGGAACTCCAGGAAATGGGACCTCCCAAAAATTTAAACAAGTATCCAGTGGTACTTCTCCTGTCCACTCTGTCTCCGCACCAATCAGAATCAGAATAACTTACTAATTCTGACTTTGTCTTTCTTTCAGAAGGAAACAGCACTCCATATCTCAGAATTCCCTTAATATATCTCAGAATTCTGACAGTAGCTTGGATATGATACCACTTGGGATTACTCATGAATCTGCTGACCAATCCAACTGCATAACAAATGTCAGGTCTAGTATTACATAAGTACCTTAGAGAGCCAACCGGCTATTTGAAGGTTGTAGAATCAACAGAATCACCATCAGAGTCAGAATCCAATTTTTGATTGGTTTCTGATGGTGTCACAGCAGTTTGCAGTTCTGCAGCTTAAATCTCTTCAGAAGTTCTTGTTCATATTTTAACTGGTGCAGAATGATACCCTTCTTCGAGTACATAATCTCCATTCCTAGGAAATATGTCATTTTTCCTAGATCTGTCATCTCGAACTCATTCATCAGAACTTCCTTGAACTTCTTTATATCTTCTGGGCAGCTACCTGTTAGCAAGATGTCATCAACATAGAGACACACCAGAATCATATTGCTATTAGAGTGTTGTACATAAACTCCATATTCCATCTCACACTTCTGAAACCTCTGCTTCTTGAAAAATGAATCAATTTTCAGATTCCAAGCTCTAGGCGCTTGCTTCAGTCCATACAGAGCCTTATTTAACCTGTATACCATCCCTTCCTGATTCTTTTTCACAAATCCAGGAGGTTGTGACACGTAAACTTCTTCCTGTAATGGACCGTTCAGAAAAGCTGACTTCACATCCAGGTGCATTAAAGGTCAATTTCTGTTTGCAGCTAAAGCAATCACCAATCTGATTGTTTCATGCCTAACTACAGGTGCAAACACCTCAAAATAATCTAGCCCAGGTTTCTGAAGAAAACCTCTAGCTACTAGTCTAGCTTTGTGCTTGCCAATGGAACCATCTGGCTTAAGTTTCAACTTAAAAACCCATCTGACGCTGATGGCTTTTTTCTTATCTGGAAGTGTAGTCAATTTCCAAGTTTTGTTCCTTTCTATTGCCTCAAGTTCTTCTTTCATGGCATTAAACCATTCTTTCTTCTTGAGAGCTTCTTCAATGCCCACTGGTTCAGAATCTACTAACATGGCACACTGAACGACTTCTCCTTCAGAGTCAACGTCATTATCCTGCAGCATGTCAAAATCTGCAAATCTTCTGGGTTTTTGTCTGATTCTCTGTGGTCTTTGAGCTTGTTCTGAAGCTGCACCAGAACTACTATACTTTCAGAGTTACCACCTTCAGAGTTTTCCCTTCCAGAACTATGATTACCACCAGATTCTGGATCATCATCAGTATCTGGATCATCTTCTTCTAACTCATCTTCAGAATCTTCAGGATCTTCAGAATCAGATTCATCTTCTGATCTTTCTAAAACATCTTCAGAGGATAACTCTGGTGTTGGCACTACACCAGAATTAGATTGAGATTTGTTCCAATCCCATGCTTCAGACTCTTTCACCACAACGTCTCTGCTGACTTCAACTTTATTAGTTTCTGGACAATAAAGCTTATACGCACCTGTACTGTGGTACCCCACCAGCAACATTATTTTGCTTCTATCATCCAGTTTTTGTCTTCTAGCTTCTGGAACGTGTTTGTAACAGACAGAGCCAAACACCTTCAGATGACTGATACTCTGCTTATCTCCAGTGCATTTCTCTAAAGGAACAACTTCCTTCAGTTTCTTCGTTGGACACCTGTTCAGAATGTATGTTGATGTGGCAACAACTTCTCCCCATAGCACGTGAGGTAGCTTTTTCTCTTTCAGCATGCTTCTGGTCATATCAAGCAGAGTTCTGTTTCTTCTTTCAGCAAGACCGTTGTGCTGAGGAGTATATGGAGCAGTAACCTCGTGTTCTATTCCACTTTCCTCACAAAACTTCTGAAACACTGCAGAGTTATACTCACCTCCACCATCTGTTCTCAAAATTTTTAACTTCTGACCACTCTGCTTCTCAGCCTTCACCTTGAATTTCTGAAACTCAGTAAACACTTCATGCTTGAACTTGATAAGTATTACCCATGTCATTCTTGTGAACTCATCCACAAAAGACACAAAGTAATTGTTTCCTCCAAGTGAAGGTACTGGAAATGGTCCATACACATCAGAATGTACTACTCCCAGAGCATGTTTCGCTCTGGGGGCTACTTCTGATGTAAATGGCAATCTAGGTTGCTTACCTTTCATGCATATCTCACATGACTTCTCAGGATTCACAATTTTCGAAATACCACGTACGAGCTTCTTAGAACATATATGCCCTAAGCTTCTATAGTTTAAGTGCCCTAACCTCTTATGCCATAGCTTACTGTTACTTTCAGCACCTTCTGCACTAAGGCACGTTGCTTCAGTTGTTTCTACATTCACCTTGAATGTTCTGTTGCCTCCTTGTTCAAACTTCATAATTTACTTCTGATTGGAATCATACAACGTCAGAAGATTGTTTTTCATAACAACTGAAAAACCTTTCTCAATCAGCTGACCTACGCTCATCATATTGCTTCTAATACCAGGAACATACCAGACGTCTTTGATCAGAATGTCTTTCCCATTCTTCACTCTAATTCTGACATCTCCCATACCTTCTGCATTAAGATACTTAACGTCGGCATATCTGATCTTTGTACTCCTTCTGGAGTCAAAGTCTGTCAGCCATTGTTTGTTTCCAGTTAAATGATTTGAGCAGCCAGTGTCCATATACCACCAATCTTCTGAGCATTTTCCATCAGAGTCAGAGGTCATTAGCAGTACAGGTTCATCATCAGAGTTTCTTTTATCCATATATGCTTCTTCTGATTTCCTATCCCTGTTTGATCTACAATCTCTGGCAAAATGGCCCAATTGTTTACAGGAGTAACATTGAACCTTCCTTTTGTCATACCTCTCTTTTCCTTTATGATACTTCTTATCATCAGAGGTTGAGGCTTCTGACTTCTGGAATCTATCACCACGTCTATTCTGCTTCTGGTCTTTCTTGACAAAAGAAGCCTTCAGAGCTTGCTCAGCTTCTCTCTCAAAAGTTCTCTCAAACAGACGTAACTCTTGTGCTTCTAAGCTGCTTTGTAATTCTTCTATTTTCATGGTTTCCAGATCTTTAGAATGTTCAATAGAAACAACAATGTAATCAAACTGAGGAGTGAGCGACCTCAGAATCTTCTCTATGATTACCTGTTCAGTCAGAGTTTCTCCACACGCCTTTATCTCGTTAGTGATCAGAATCACTCTGGAGATATATTCAGAAACTTTCTCACTGCTCTTCATGTTCAGGTTCTCATATTGCTTTCGTAGGGATTGAAGCTTCACCTTCTTTACTGATGCGTCACCACCGTAACATCTCGTCAGTAAATCTCACGCCCCTTTAGACGTTGTTGAATCAGCAATCTTCTCGAACACATTTTCATCCACACACTGATGGATATAGAACAGAGCTTTCTGGTCCCTCTTTCTCATTAACCTCTCAGCAGTTCTTTGTTCTTCAGTTGCATCTGTTGCAGCTGGTACATAACCATCTGTAACCAGATCCAGAACATCTTGTACACCGAACAGTACACGCATTTGTATCATCCATCTGTTCCAGTTTTTGCCATTAAAAACTGGAAGTTTAGTGTTCAAACTACCGTCTCCACTCATTTTAAACCTTGCACGGATTTTCAGATCTTAAACACACTGTTTCCCAACCCACAGAATCAAAATTCTGTTCAGAATTTTGTTCAAGATTTCAACAGAAAATCAAAGAACAAAACTCAAACACACAGCTCACAACCACTCGTGTTTCCCAGGAAAACAGAATCAAAAGCTCTAGATACCAATTTGTTGGTGCAAGGTAATGGAAGGAGAGATAAATAATGAACAATGAATGATAACAAAGAGGACTACTTCTTAATATTCAAATAGAGGAATGAATTTGGGATACAATATTGATAGCCTAGGTAGCATATTTATACTAGAAATTGAAAATGCCAAAAGACCCTAATAAAGAGTAAGTATTAGAAATTATGGACATTAAATAAATTACATTTCCAATAGCATTGTCATCCCGTTAAAATACCTCGAAATTAGAAGTACAATTTTTGGATATAATTCCTTAAATAAAATCAAACGATAATAAAAATCACTTTTATAAAAAGGTGAAGTGAAAATTATATGCAGCATAAATAACATAGTTATAGTAGTAGAAAACTCTTAGCCCTAACATTATTAAGTTTTATTACTTTTATTGAATTAATAACTATTTCTTTCTACCCCATTCATTCACCATTATTACTATTAATATTTAATAACTAATACCCTCTTAGGGTTAATATTAATCATAAGTTAATTTATCAAACAGCCTGTGCATTATTATATAAAATATTTACATAAAAAGATTTATTTATATTTATAGAATTATTGAAATAATAAAATAAGAAATATAATATTAACTCTTATTTTTTTATAGTTATAATAACTTATTTATAAATTAAGAAAATATATGAAATATAAAACTATAGACAATTAATTTTAATATTATTAATTTATCAAAATAATTATTTATAAAACAAATAACTAAACTAGAGGGAGAATCAAATAACTAAAATAGACTAATTGTATATTATCAACTAAAAAAATATAGAATAATAATAACATTTAATTAAACTATATACATAAAATAGTAATAAAATTTACTAAAAAGATAAATACATTACATAAAAAAAAATATCGAGATATTACATGAAACAAATTTACTATTGATTTAAATATCTTTTATAAATAATTTTAAAATAAAAGTATTTATATAAAAGAATAATTATATTGTTAATTTAAATGTTTTTATATATGGAAGAAATTATAAAAAAAAATATATTGTCTTTTTTAAAAATAATAAAATATTTTGGTTAGGAATAATTAATAAATTAATTTTATTTTTCTTTATTTCGTCACAATGCCTTATTTCTCCAATTTTATAAATAACTGACGACAACTTAGCATACTACACCAGTTGAAACAACCGGCAGAAAATCATCAAAATTAAAATTCAATGAAGTTGTCATTGAACGTCTTTTATCCCCACAGGATGGGAAAGATAAACATCTAGAAAACCTGAAGGGGTGAAATCACGGTCTTACGACCATAGAGATCGGGTAAGGAAGTCGGTTACGCGAGGGAAAGGTATTAGCATCCCAAACGTCTCTAGTACTCTACAGGATCCACTTATATTTGTTATGATCTAAGAGTGTGAATTCTATGTCTAAAGCTTAAGAGCTAAAAATATATAAGAGGGAGAATGCATGCAAAAGGGAAGAGAAAATAATGTAGGGAAAATAAAGGTTGTACTCGTTCGGATCCTACCCTCAATGCCTACGTATCCCTTTTAAGGAATCAGAGCAATTGTAGTTCGACTTTAAAAGTTTTGTTGATTTGTATTTTTTAATAAACAATATTAATTACGCCTTATGCTGCAACTCGACCTTTGGAGACTTACGCGTCAGCACAGAAGTGAATTAACATGTTCTTTTGAAAAGAGTTTTGAAATAAAAGCCCAAAGACAAAAGAGTTGTGTTGATTGGTGTTTTTGCTGTAGATGACAGCTAATTGATCTCAATAGAGAAATTTTAGCCACTTCTCTACTTATTCATGAAATATGTTTTTTGAGACTTAAACCATACCGGAGCTTAGAATGGAAAAGCAATAAGATCAAGAAGAAACCCGCTTATCATTTCTCAAGCTCAACAAAGATATGATTTCATCAGTAATTTTAAAGTATTTTGAAGTTTTCCAGAAAAAGAAGTTTTTTTTAAATGCAAGGATGCAAAAGAGGAAATAAAAGTCTAAGGGGGGACTAACCTAAATATATCCCTAATGTTATCATGCAATATTGATCCTATAGTTGAGGATAAAAGGGGAAATATCTACTTAATATTAGCATACATGGGTATAAGCCCAAGGTCTATTCAATTCACACTTGTAGTAGAGTGAATTGAAAACTTAAGGGAGCATACAAGAAGTGGGTCTACTAGAGAAGAGGAAATATGTGGCTAAGCATCAAGATCAATCAACACTATCAAATAAAGCAAGGGATGAAAATCTTAAACACATCAAGAGAGGTGGATAAGAAGTAACCAAAATTGGATAGGATACAAAGGTGTTTGAGGTATGAGAGAATAAGGAAAGATGTAATCAAACCCTAAACTTATAAACCCAAGCAAATGGTCAAGGTAAAACCCTAATATGTTTCCTAATCAAGATTAATTTTAAAAAAAGGAGAAATGTTTGTAAAATTGAGCCAATTAAAATCTAACTTTCCAAAGGCTTCTAAAAATAAATAAAAACATGATTAATAGTCCTTGGATTTAATTGAGGGGTTAGAAATGATTAGGAATTACTAAGACTAGTTAATAAAAGGGGCAAACTAAAGAGTCTTAGTGTAATATTTGTGGCAAAATGCAAAATCAAAAGTTAAAAATTAACAAAAATTATTTTTGTGATTTTAAAGTATCCAATAAAATTAAACATATTTTCTTTGATTTTTTCAAATAGAGGAAGTTATATTTTAAAATATTTCTTAAGGCATAAGCAAGAAGAAAGGTCAAAAACTAATATTAGTTTCTAAAATTTGGAAAAATAGGAAAATAAAATTGTAAAATCAATTAAAAATTAGAGTAAATTGGTTTAATACCTAAGGGTTAATAAAAATATTTTTATGGAATTTTTTGTTGGAGGAAGATGCCAAAAGAAAATTATTTTCACACAATGCCAAAAAAAAGTAAAGAAAACAAGATATTGTCAAAGATTGATTTTATTTACTTGTCACAAAAATTTATAAAATCAAACAAAAATTATTTTCATAAAGTACATTCAAAATGGAACCTAATATATTTTTTGTGATTTTTGAGATTAATGAAAATAAATAAAAAATCTATAAAAATCAATGGTTAAGAAAACCCTAATTTGATTAATTTTATTATTTAATTTTATAAAAAAAATAATAAAGGAATAAAATTTATAATATGAAAATATACTAAAAAATAAGCCTAATATATTTTTTTTGGTAATTTTTGGACAAGAGGAAATATTAAAAACAAAAATAAGAAAACAATTAAAAATACATTAAAAATTCAAAAAAAAAAAACAAGGCTTATTACACCCATTTTTAAACAAACGCGTTGTAAAAGATTTCAAATCATGCTCAATAGATGCGTGTCATGTAGTCATCCCTACCACTGAACCATGCCATAAGCGTGTTTGCTCAGTTTTTTACACTGATTTCAGATCATGACATCTCCTTCGATTCTTGATAAAAACGCACGGATTTGTAACAAAATTAAAGATCTCATGAAGTAGATCATCGTAGGATCAAGAATTTTCAAAAATGATTCATGAAGCATGGAGAAATCGCACGTGAAAATTACTAGTTGCAAGCATCTCAAATTATTAAAACAATACAGATCCAATTCTCAACTTTCAAAACTGAATTTCTTCCTCAATTCTCGACCAAAACTCATGATTCAAAGCGTAGATCAAAGATCTCTCGACACTCTACACAACACACCTTACAAAATTTAAAATCATCAAAGGATCTAGTAGAGATCAAAGAACAAAAATAACAGAAACTCACATTTTGCAGATTTTTCATAACTTCATAACTTGATTTATTCTTTAATTTTAAGCAAATTTGTACACCAAGCCTAATGCTTGGCCAACTATGAACGTATAATCAAGCTTTGAATCAATTTGAACATGCTAGAATGAAGAATTATAGATCTGAAATCATGCCTTGTGAGTTGAAAAATAAATTCAACTATTGCCTCTGAATTTGTATGAAAACCACTTCGATCTTTTATGTTATGCTTCAATGGAAGTGAATGGATGAATATGAGAGCCTTGGCGTAGAGGAAAAGAAAATCAAATGCAAGCACACAAGAAATGAGAAGTGAGATTTGTTTTTCATGCAGAATTTCCTCCCTTTTCAAATGAGCATGAAGTGAACTTTTATAGTGTGAAGAAGAGTATAGAGGAAGCTTTGATAGGGGTATAATAGTATTAGCTAGAAGACCGTTAGAGGGAAGTTACATCACAGCAAGCGGATTTGAGTGAAGAATTATGTGGCATACGTTTTGTGTTGTTTTAGTTTAGCATACATAGTCATTTTGATGGGATTTTGGGAATGAAAATGAAATGGAATAGGTACATTTGATGAGTTGTCTTTATCTGCACGTGGGGAGTATACTTGAAGGGAAAAAATTGCCAATTCTAGCAAAAGAAATGAGGAAAGCGTGCATGGCATGAAATAGACTTGCTTGTTTTGTTTTGGAAAAGAAGCATAAATGATGGTGCATGATACGAAACTGGCTGTAAGCTACATGCCAAAAATCTTTAAACTGACTGCATGCCAAGTACATCAAACAACTCCCTTTCTTCTCTGATTTCTCCTAGTTTGCTTGTGCGATTTATTTGCTTAAGAGGCCTTTGAAAAGCTCTTTCCATCTATATCATTATAGTGATTTAAATTATTGAAATTGATACCTGGAAGTGAGAGATATTTTAGTGAGAGGTTTGGAAAAAACAAAGCCTGGAAGCCCAGGGCCCCCGCGCGTGCATGTCTTGCATGCTTGGCAAGAAATTCAACTTTGTGACCTCCTCTTCTGATGATCATATCCTCTTCATTATTTTCTCAAATGAAGTGATTCAAAGATCCACATGAAGCTTATATATCCCTTTTGCAAATTCTCTTTGAATTTCAAACTCAATTATCACTTGTATAAAAAGATAGATCATCATGAATGGGGCACGCCATGTGTTTGTGGAAATGCTGGCCTGGGCGTGCAAGCATGACTTGTACAATAACTTACAAATGCTTAGAAATAACTTACAAATGCTTCATTTTTGAGGTTTGAGCATACATTGACAATCTTGTAGGGTTTTTCTCAAGTTTTCCAAGCATATAAGATTTGCCTCCATTGGATAAAAAATGAGAAAGGTATGAATGTCCACAATTTACTACTATAGGGCTTAAAGACTTAGAAATTTTTCTAAAATGTTCAAATAACTTCTTGAACAAGTTATCTCATTTTGATCTTTCTTCTTGATTTTGTGACACTAATGATCATCAAATATGAAAATAGAATACTTGAATAAATGGTTGACCAAAAGTCCACTTGGTCAACTTTGACTTTGATTGACTTCTCGTAAAAATGACTATTTTGCCCCTTTTGATCAATTGAACTTCTTTTGCTCAAAATTGACACTCAACCTCTCAATCATAAGTTCTTATCAACATATAGGGAGGCATGGATTTAAGTCTTGCCAAAAAATTCAGAGATTTCCTGATAAAAATCAAAACCCTAATTTTGGCCCTCTTTGTTGGGGAGATAGTGACCAACCTTCAAAACCCTCTTTCTCCAAAATGAGAAATTACTTGAACAAAGATGCCCCATATGATAATGAGAAGATGATAATTCATGAATTTGGATCATACAAGCCTCAAATATTTCAACTGACCAATACCCTAATCTTGAGAAATGAGCAGTAGAAATGTGATTCTTCCCCAAACTTTCCAAATTTCAAATTTCTAATGATCATATGGGGAAAATGAAATGTATTGCAACATAAGAAACCCTTGAAGCTTAAGAGAGATTAAATATTGAAGATATGAGATCCTCTTTTGCACTGATTGAACAAACAAACACCCTCTAGAGCTTCTAGAAGAACTTGGGAACCAAGATACCCTAATCCTTACCATGAAAATGTATGAATATGTATGATGAAGCATAAGCCATGTAAGTAAAAATGAAGAGGGGAAATTTTGGGGTGGAACAATTGCTTCTATTTGATCTTCTTTAACCATAGGGTGAGATTGGCGACAGCCTTTCAAACAATCATGGTAAAAGAGGATTGAATACTCAATAGAATCATAAAATTTGCACTTTGAAGCCAGCCGAGCGAAGGCAATCTTGCTGGCCTAAGGATATGCATATAGGGAGACTGGTCAAAACAGGCTCTTAACATGGCAAGGGGTGATCAAAACATATCCTAACCATAAATGTTAGATAAGCTAACAGAAGATAAACCCGACCCTAATGGATAAACCAGAGATAAGGAATTGATCAAAACAGAAACTAAACAAGGGAAGGAAATGATCAAAACACGATCTAACCGGAAATGTTACCTAAGCTAATAGAAGGTAAACCTGATCCAAATGGATAAACCAGAGAGAAGGAACTGATCAAAACAAAATCTAAACAAGGGAAAAAATGATCAAAACACGACCTAACCAAAAATGTTAGCTAAGATAACAGAAGGTAAACCCGATCCAAACGGATAAACCAGAGAGAAAGAACTGATCAAAATAGAACCTAAACAAGGGAAGGAAATGATAAAAACATGACCTAACCAGAAATGTTAGCTATGCTAATAGAAGTAAACCCGATCCAAACAGATAAACTAGAGAGAAGGAACTGATAAAAAAACCTAAACAAGGGAAGGAAATGATCAAAACATGACCTAACCGAAAATGTTAGATAAGCTAACAGAAGGTAAACCTGATCCAAGCGGATAAACTAGAGAGAAGGAACTGGTCAAAATAGAACCTAAACAAGGGAAGGAAATGATAAAAACTTAACCTAACCAGAAATGTTCGCTAAGCTAACAGAAGGTAAACCCGATCGAAACGAATAAACCAAAGAGAAGGAACTGATCAAAACAAAACCTAAACAAGGGAAGGAAATGATCAAAACATGACCTAACCAGAAATGTTAGCTAAGCTAACAGAAGGTAAACCCGATCAAAACGGATAAACCAGAGAGAAGGAACTGATCAAAACAGAACCTAAACAAGGGAAGGAAATGATCAAAACATGACCTAACTGGAAATGTTAGCTAAGCTAACAGAAGGTAAACCCGATGAAATCGGATAAACCAGAGAGAAAGAACTGATCAAAACAGAACCTAAATAAGGGAAGGAATTGATCAAAACATGACCTAACCGAAAATGTTAGCAAAGCTAACAGAAGATAAACCCGATCCAAACGGATAAACCAGAGAGAAGGAACTGATCAAAACTGAACCTAAACAAGGGAAGAAAATTATCAAAACATAACCTAACCAGAAATGTTAGCTAAGCTAACAGAAGGTAAATCAGATCCAAATGGATAAACTAGAGAGAAGGAACATATCAAAATAGAACCTAAACAAGGGAAGGAAATGATCAAAACATGACTTAACCGAAAATGTTAGCTAATCTAATAGAAGGTAAACCCAGTCCAAACGGATAAACCAGAGAGAAGGAACTGATCTAAACAGAATCTAAATAAGGTAAGGAAATGATCAAAACATAACCTAACTGGAAATGTTAGCTAAGCTAACAAAAGGTAAACCTGATCCAAACGGATAAACCCGAGAGAAGAAACTGATCAAAACATAACCTAAAAAAGGGAAGGAAATGATCAAAACAGGACCTAACCGAAAATTTTAGATAAGCTAACAGAAGGTAAAACCGATCCAAACAGAGAGAATGAACTAATCAAAATAGAACCTAAACAAGGGAAGGAAATGATCAAAACTTGACCTAACTGGAAATGTTAGCTAAGCTAACAGAAGGTAAACCCGACCGAAATGGATAAACCAGAGAGAATGAACTGATCAAAACAGAACCTAAACAAGGGAAGGAAATGATCAAAACATGACCTAACCAGAAATGTTAGGTAAGCTAACAGAAGGTAAACCCGATCCAAATGGATAAACTAGAGAGAAGGAACTGATCAAAACAGAACCTTTACAAGGGAAGGAAATGATCGAAACATGACCTAACTGGAAATGTTAGCTAAGCTAACAGAAGCTAAACTCGATCAAAACGGATA
The DNA here is from genome assembly GCA_948472305.1 of Vicia faba. NCBI lineage: Eukaryota > Viridiplantae > Streptophyta > Magnoliopsida > Fabales > Fabaceae > Vicia > Vicia faba. The sequence continues at coordinate 370,489,815 of OX451737.1, read as the reverse complement.
AACCAGAGAGAATGAACTGATCAAAACAAAACCTAAACAAGGGAAGGAATTGATCAACACATGACCTAGCCGGAAATGTTAGTGAAGCTAACAGAATATAAACCCGATCCAAACGGATAAACCAGAGAGAATGAACTGATCAAAACTGAACCTAAACAAGGGAAGGAAATTATCAAAACATGACCTAACCGGAAATGTTAGCTAATCTAACAGAAGGTAAACCCGATCGAAACGGATAAACCAGAGAGAAGGAACTGATCAAAACAGAACCTAAACAAGGGAAGGAAATGATAAAAACATAACCTAATCGGAAATGTTAGCTAAGCTAACAAAAGGTAAACCCAATCCAAACTGATAAACCCAGGAGAAGGAATTGATCAAAACAGAACCTAAACAAGGGAAGGAAATGATCAAAACATGACCTAACCTGAAATGTTAGTTAAGCTAACAGAAGGTAAACCCGATGAAATCGGATAAACCAGAGAGAAAGAACTGATCAAAACAGAACCTAAACAAGGGAAGGAATTGATCAAAACATGACCTAACCGAAAATGTTAGCAAAGCTAACAGAAGATAAACCCGATCCAAACGAATAAACCAGAGAGAAGGAATTGATCAAAACTGAACCTAAACAAGGGAAGAAAATTATCAAAACATAACCTAACCAGAAATGTTAGCTAAGCTAACAGAAGGTAAACCTGATCCAAATGGATAAACTAGAGAGAAGGAACAGATCAAAATAGAACCTAAACAAGGGAAGGAAATGATCAAAACATGACCTAACCAGAAATGTTAGCTAATCTAATAGAAGGTAAACCCGGTCCAAACGGATAAACTAGAGAGAAGGAACTGATCAAAACACAATCTAAATAAGGTAAGGAAATGATCAAAACATAACCTAACTGGAAATATTAGCTAAGCTAACAAAAGGTAAACCCGATCCAAATGGATAAACCCGAGAGAAGGAACTGATCAAAACATAACCTAAACAAGGGAAGGAAATGATCAAAACATGACCTAACAGAAGGTAAAACCGATCCAAACAGATAAAATAGAGAGAAGGAACTAATCAAAATAGAACCTAAACAAGGGAAGGAAATGATCAAAACTTGACCTAACTAGAAATGTTAGCTAAGCTAACAGAAGGTAAACCCGATCGAAATGGATAAACTAGAGAGAATGAACTGATCAAAACAGAACCTAAACAAGGGAAGGAAATGATCAAAACATGACCTAACCAGAAATGTTAGGTAAGCTAACAGAAGGTAAACCCGATCCAAATGGATAAACCAGAGAGAAGGAACTTATCAAAACAGAACCTATACAAGGGAAGGAAATGATTGAAACATGACCTAACTGGAAATGTTAGCTAAGCTAACAGAAGCTAAACTCGATCAAAACGGATAAACCAGAGAGAAGGAACTGATCAAAATAGAACCTAAACAAGGGAAGGAATTGATCAAAACATGACCTAGCCGGAAATGTTAGTGAAGCTAACAGAATATAAACCTGATCCAAACGGATAAACCAGAGAGAAGGAACTGATGAAAACTGAACCTAAACAAGGGAAGGAAATTATCAAAACATAACCTAACCAGAAATGTTAGCTAAGCTAACAGAAGGTAAACCTGATCCAAACGGATAAACCAGAGAGAAGGAACAGATCAAAATAGAACCTAAACAAGGGAAGGAAATGATCAAAACATGACCTAACCAGAAATGTTAGCTAATCTAACAGAAGGTAAACCCGGTCCAAACGGATAAACCAGAGAGAAGGAACTGATCAAAACAGAACCTAAACAAGGGAAGGAAATGATAAAAACATAACCTAACCGGAAATGTTAGCTAAGCTAACAAAAGGTAAACCCAATCCAAACGGATAAACCCTGGAGAAGGAATTGATCAAAATAGAACCTAAACAAGGGAAGGTAATGATCAAAACATGACCTAACCTGAAATGTTAGTTAAGCTAACAGAAGGTAATGTTGAATATATGGAATAGATATCGACCAAAGAAGACTTACTGGAGACAAGACATGACAGATCCTGTTGAGGAAACTGGTTGATAATTTAGGCCGAACCAAAGGAGAACTTTACAGGAGAAAGAAACCAGCCGAGGGGTAGTATGACAAGAATTTTCAAAACATATTGGACTTTTAAGAGGTCGCGAGAACTTCAATATTACAAACCAAAAGGTGGGGTATCAATTCTTCGAGAGTGGCAATTATCTGCATTACCGCATAACAAACATGGATACTTGAATATCTGAGAAATAAGACAAATTATACACTGATTCATTCTTGCACTTCGGCGACTAAGGAAACACGAGTAAAATGAACGAGGGCTTGCAAGGGAAAACAACGACTCATTAGGGGCATGGAAAGCACCATATACCCGACTGGTGGTAAATCAAAACAGACTCCGATGGGGAAATGAAATAGAATCATCCTAGGCTTGCTGTGGAGATAATTCAAATCTAAGTGCATAATAAACTGATTACCAATGATGAACATAATTGGCTTATACTTATGCATGTTTGAATTTTTATAGCTTAATCACTACGCCAAAAATAAGTTTTAGCAGCACATAAAAGAAAGCACTTTTGGAAAAAAGCGCTGCTGTAGGTTTTAAAAAAAATTCGCTTAAAAAAGCGCTTTCAAAGGGTGCCTTAAGAAAGCGCTTTTCAAAAGCGCTTCTAAAGGTCACCCTTAGAAAGCGCTTTTTGGGAAGCGCTGCTAAAGCTGGCCTTTCAGAGGGTACCTTAAGAAAGCGCTTTTCAAAAGCGCTGATAAAGGTCAGCCTTAGAAAGCGCTTTTCCAAAGCGCTGCTAAAGTTGGCCTTTAGAAAGCGCTTTTCCAAAGCGCTGCTAAAGTTGGCCTTTAGAAAGCGCTTTTAAAAGCGCTGCTATAGGATATGCTACGAAAGCGCTTTTTGATGTAAAAGCGCTGTTATAGATGAACTTTAGAAAGCGCTTTCGTAGGTAGTTTTATAATAAATATCAAAACATAATTCGTATCACTTTTTTATTCTCAGTCATATTTTCTTCACGAAAAAACCCTAAACCAGAGCTTCTACGGCGCTCCACTTCTCCGGCCAACTGCAATTCGTATTAGGTTTCATTTTAGTAGAGTGTTTACTTTTCTATTCTAAGTGTTTACTTTTCAACAGATCAGAGACTGATCATTTGATATAGCTTATGCGCTCAAGGTCTGTAGATACATCTGTTGGGGAAGAAGGGAAGAAGAGAGAAGTGGTTCCATTAGAATCATTGCATCGTAACCAAAAGGAAGAGTATCCCCAAACTCCTGCACTAGAAAATAGAATTGAAAACCAACTTGTTTCAACCCCACACACCACTTCCAGTGTATGACAATTTTCTTCATACCTATCTTTGTATGATTATTTGTTATGGATGTGAAATTAATACCCTATCATGATCTATTTGACATGTACAACCATATGCTGTGTATAGATTTCTGTTGAAGATGTTGCTTCACTTGCACAACTAGCGAAGGCTTATATGGAGAGTAGGCCTTCCAAGGTAGCCCCATCAGTGTCAACCTTGCGAAGTCCTACCAGGGAAGATTCAACTCTACTAAAAGGCCACTATGCTCCAAAAACCAGACCCAATTATTTGTCATTTCATTTTTATATTTGTCATTTCATTTTTATTTTTTTTCATTATTACAGGTCAAATGGCTAGTAATCAAGAAAACTCACAAGATACAAATGCTCCTGAAAATGCTCCAGAAAAGACTTCAGAAAAGACTTCAGAAAAAGATATTACACGAGGTATAACTATTATGAGGGGAATCATTCGTGATAGAGATAGAGGAGTAACATATAATGTAGATTGGAATGATAATGACCAACTAATTGGGTCTAATGCTGCAAAGTTGACAAGCTACATTGGTACGCTTGTTCGTATACACATTCCGATCACCACTCCTAGATGGAAAAGAGGAGAGTTGGATGAGGGTAAAGATAAAGTTTGGACTGAGATAAAGGTTGTTGTACCCCAAAATTTGCCCTCCCATAATCTTCAAAGTTATGACAAGCAAATGGTTCAAAGTCTACTCAAGGGCTACACAGTCAACCATCCTCCTAAGCCAGTCAAACTAGGGTTTTGGTTCTTGCAAGGAAGTTGAAGTTTTCAAGGGCTCAATCAAGTCTCCTATGCCTATAAACATTGTCAAGCACCTACATGTCAAGTTTCAAGGCTCACAAGGTCAAGTTGCACAGTCAAAAACCCTAATTGCTCAATAGTCAACTGTAGGGGCAAAATGGTCATTTGGCAGTCAAAAGTCAAAATTTTTAGTCAACATCTTATTTTGAAGCCACAAACATCATTTGATCAATGCTTGATCATGATTCTCAAAAGTATGGCTCAAAAAGTCTCAAGATGCATAAGTTTCTATTTTTGGACAGTTGAAAAGTCAACTGTAACTTGACCAAGGCATAACTTTTTCATGGTTCATCAGAAAAATCCCATCCAATGCTCATCTTGAAGGGGAAGACATTTCCTACAACTCATATTCACACTCCAAGTCCAAGAAATGCTCTCACAAAAAGTTATCAATTTCAACATTATAGGTCATTTTCAAAAGTCAACAAAAAGGGACTTTAAGTCAAAGACCATAACTTGAGATTGGTAAATCAAAATGTCATGGGACCAAAGACATTGGTTAGAGGACTTCAAGACCTTTCTAAAATGTCCAAGAACATGATCAAAGCTTAAAATTGAGCAAGATGTGCATTGGAGAAGTTGGGAAAGTTTTGTGAAATGGCCAAAATCATTTATCCTTGAAACTTCATTTTTGACAAAAGGGGCCCACTTTTTTCACTTGAATCAGCTTGGCCATGCTTCCCACGTGTCCCACATTTTATTTCAAATTTTAAATTTAATTTTTTCATTTTTATTTGATTTTATTGGATTTAATTCATTTTAAATCCTTTAAAATCAAATAAAAATCAAGAAGTTCAATTAAGGGGGATATTTGGTCTTAACTAGCTTTGAATCATCATCATGCAACATCCCAATTTCGTTTCAAGGCCTAATCAAGCAAGAATTCAAAAATAGGTTCAAAAATGGAAGGTTGTTAATGGAGGTTTATGGAAAATCTCTAGTTTGAATGCCTTGCATTATGAGGCCATAATTCCTATCAAAACATGTTACATAACACATATGCAAGGGATCAGAAGCACAGACAAGACCTAAGCTGCGCCCAAAGCTCAGAAGCAAACTTGCATTTTTTGCCAAAATTTTCAAAACTGAAAACACTTCTAGAGCTTGTTTCAGACCCTCATTCCTATCCAAACACGTTGCTGACCTCCCAAGGAAACTCTAGCAATCAAATTCAGACCTTCACACGCAAAGAACAGGTATAACCAAGTCCGGTTTTCTTTGAAATTTTTGATATTCGCATTTCATTATTCATGTTGTATTTGTCATTTTTAATCATGGATTTGGACTAATGTGAATGTTTTGAAGCTGATAGCATGATTTAATTGAGTTTTCAAAGCCTGTACGCGAATTCACCATGGCCATTGCTTAGGGTTTCATAGCTCTAATTTTAGGGCTTTGCATATCTGGAATAATTGGACCATGAGACCCCTACCATTGAAATCAGAACCTTCCAATGAATGGATTTTAACCATCGCGCCTTATTTCTTTTCCACCATGAGCTATTCGCTATTTTCTGTGGACGGTGCTTTGGGGGGGTTTAAAACCCCCGCTATTTCATTTTATTACAGGCACAATTGGAGACGAAGGCTAGCGTGGCATGGCGTGAGTGGATGGTTTGAAATCCAACGCCTTTTTTTTTTATATAACATTAATGTTGATTTTGTTTTATATTGTTTATTCTCCATTTTATGTACAAAGCGCGCAAATGGCTCACTTGGTAAAGGCTTTCATTGGTAAACACTGGGACCTGGGTTCGAATCCCAGGTCCCCTCACATTATTTCTATTATTTTGTTTAACCCTTTCCCATGCAGTGCACCATTCAACAGTCCATCATACACCCAGTGTTTGTGCTTGCCATGTGTCTCTAATGATCCATCCAGTGGCCAAGAACCAAGAGTCCATGGAATACTCCAGTCAACGCGTAGGCATGTGATTCAAAAAGTCAGAAAAAGGCCTCATTCAAATGGGCTTAATTCATCAAAACCACCTCCTCAATTGGGGTCAACACCCCCCACAGTTTGCATTTTGTTTCCTTTCTTTTCATTCCTTTTTTATTTTGTTTTATTATTTCTAATTAATTCATCAAAACAATTTTCATAAAACAAAAATCAGAAAAACCATAAAAAATAAAAATATGTTTTATTTTAATTTAATTCATCAACATTTTTGTAAATAAAATTCAATAATTAATATAGTTTTAATTTTAGGTTGTTAACTTTAATTCTTTTTTTTTTCTCAATAACCAAAAATATAAAAAAAAAATAGGTCTTTAGCACATTTTTATCTCTTTTAAATAAATATTTATATTTTCTTATTATAATTATTATTAACCATTAATTAATTTTGTAAATACTTGTAATTAATCAATTAGGTTTAAATTAGGTTTAACTTAGACAATTTTTCTTTAATAAATTAAAAAACCATTAGAACTAGAGTTATTTAACTTTTAAATTCCAATTTAATTTTCTTTAATGTCATAAATACAAAAACATAAAAAGATAAGCCCTTTCCTTTATTTAATTTAATTAATTTAATAATTTCATTTTAATTTCTTTAAAGGGTCCAACGCCCTCGCATTCGATTATATTTTCTTTTCGCGCGTTTATTTTATTTCTTTTTTATGAATGTAATGTATTTGCCCCAAAGCCCTGTAATAGTTAATTAGGCATTTACTTTCTGCACTTTATTTTAAATCGGGTCTTGGTTTAATTTGGCGATGTAGACCCGCGCCTTTGTAATAGCGTAGGACCTTTATCTTTTCCGCACTTTAAATTCCTGCACCTTTAAACTGTTAACAATCACATGAAAGAATGAATGCCCAAAAATAAAATCAAAATGTAGATCACCAATGCATGAAAAGACAAATAATAAACTGAAAATGACACACAATTCACACACCACTCTTAGGGTACGCCTCACTGTTGCCTTGCCCCTCGAAAGGTGGTCATCGAGTATAGGACGTTTTAGTAAGTCCTTATGTCCATGAGCATGGCATAAGGGTAGCTTCTAAGGTGTCCTACTATTGCTCTAGTGATCACACCGTTGCCTTGTCCCTCGAAACGTGGTCGTCGAGTACAGGACGTCTTAGTGAGTCCTTATGTTCCATTGATCCAGTTGCCTCGAATAAGTTGCCTCGGAACGGTCGCCTCGGAATAAAAAGATCAATGGCATAAGGGTAGCTTCTAAAGGTATCTTACTATTGCTCGGTGACCACACTGTCCCGAACCCTCGAATTGACCCGAACACCTCCAATGGTGGTGCTACCTACCTCTCAATGGTGGGATAGCACTACCTTAAGGACATTTACACAGCATAATTCCTTAGGGTAGGTAGATGACTCGTAGATACTTGCTCTAATTCAAAACAAATCAAAAACTTCTTTTCACACCGACACTTTGCAAAAAGCTTTCAAAAACAACTTTTCAAACACTCTTGAGGACCGATACAAAAGTCAAACTGAAATTTTCAAAGAAACTTTTTCAAACCCACTCACCTTGAAAAGCAAACACTTTTGAAAACACAAATGAGCAAGTATCTAAGAGCCCATGGATAACCATGGATAGAAAGGGTGCTAACACCTTCCCTTTCTATAAATCTACCTCCCGAACCGAGAACTAATCTCAATAAGGAATTTTTCTGTGCTTTTGTCCTTTCCATATCGGAGAAAATAAAAGTCGGTGGCGACTCTTGCTTACCGCGACATTTCGTGAAACCAGCTTTAAACAGTCAGTTCCAGATCCACCGATCACAAAGGTACATATATGGTTTTTGTTATTTGCTTTATCTTGACGATAATATGTGTTTAAATTGCTTTTACTAACACACTTTATGCGTATGTTTTTTTGTAGAGGTCTTTTAACATTGAAGATACTCGTAAAAAGTATATAATGGGTTTGGCTGGAAAAAAACACAGAGGGTGGAGAACATTTTTAACAAACAAGTATCTTAAAGATGATGAAGGAAATTTTCTTGAAGAGGATCCGGAACGTCCAAAGAAATATGAGAACTTCATTACACCTGAAGAATGGGTTGGTTTTGTAGGCCAAAGAAGAGACGAGAATTTCAAGAAAGTGAGTGCCATCAATCGCGAGAGAGCGTCAAAACCCGCATATCCATACAAAAAAGGGCGTTTGGGATATGCTCGCTTAGAGGAAAAAATTGTAAGTAAATATAAACTCTACGATCTTATTAATTCTCTCAATGTGTTATAATTTATGATCTTAAGACTTGTGTCAATGCGTAGTTAGAAGAGACGAAAAGTGACGCAACATCACTACCAACACATTTGTTATGGAAGGAAGCTCGTGTGGGCAAGGATCAAGTTATTAATCCTGATCTTCAACATGTGTATGATGAATGTGTAAGTATAAGATTGTGTCTTTAATTAAATCAAATGTTTATTAATATTTAAATAATTTTTTATCTCCACTAATAATTTTCGATATGTAAATGAATTACAGGAGACCTTGTCGCAATTGGTATCCCCAGGTGAGGATCAGGATATCAGGAGCGTACTTAGTCGAGCACTAAATATTGCTGAGTATCCGGGTCGGGTGAGGGGTAAAGGTCATGGTGTGACTCCAACCTCTTTGTATAAGCATCCAAGGAGAAGAAATCCTAGCAATGCAGAAGTGATGCAAATATTGCAGGATTTACAAGCTCAAGTCCGTGAATTGCAGAAGGATAAAGAGAGAGATATGGCAGAAAAGAGCAGTTCACAGTTGAAAGAAATTAGTGACAAAGCTAGTATCAACTGTCAGCATAAATTTCCCGAGGTAATTTTCAATATATATCCGTTATTATTATAGAATATTTTTAGTCACTTCTAACGGTTATTATTGGTTTTGGGCATTTCATCTTGCCAGCTATACCTATCGTCGCCGACTTATCGACTAGTTGGCAAGGGAAAAGTCTATAACACTTTGGGAGATTTACTTCACCATAGACCGCTTCCGGATGGACACATGAAAGTATCAGTTGATATTGCTTTAGATATGGATGCGTTGCTGCCGGTACCTGACATTGTTGCTGAGACCACATTGCTGCGAGATGCAATATGATCTTTTGTTGCATGGCCATCGGACCTCATTTTCATAGATGATCAGGTATGTTGAAAACCATTATGAATCTTTAAGTCTTCAACTGTCAATTCTGACCTCAGTTATTTCCACGGTAATTATAGACTCCTATAAAACCCGCATCTAAGGGTAAAGGGATTTTGCGGCACAACGAGTCTGATGTATCACAAAAAGAGGTACATTTAAAGTGTTAATTATATGATCCGAATAAAAAACTGCATAATTTTATAATTTAACTGAGTCTATATGATTTTTAGGTACCTTTTCAAGGGTCACAACAAGTGAGCCAGAAAATCATTGGCGTACCACCCAAGAAAAGGGTTCCTACTAGATTTTTCCCTCGATACCGGCAGTGTCTTGAAACAATAGTGGGAATAACAGATTTGATGGATGGTGGTATTCGTCAAATGGATATGGATCAAGGTATCTTTGGTTTTCCTTGCACCGAAATAATTGGACATGAGGACGTGGAAGAGATTTTTCATCATAAAGAATTAGGCGTCAGTATTATGCACGCATACATCCGGTAACCCCATCTTTATATTATGTAATTAGTTGAAATTTTTTTTTAAACATTTCAATGAATATAGTCTAATATTAATTATGTTTTTATTTAAGGTTTTTATATGACAAATTGATGCGCGGGAATCAATTGTCAAACAGATTCCATTTCGTGTCTTCCTCCCGTGTCAGCGGAGCGACAATTGGTAGGGAAACGGATTCAGTAAGAGAGCACTTAGTCAAAAGATTCATGGCAACTGGCAGTATAGAAAGCTTATATCTTTGGGTGTATAATACTATTCCTACAGGGTTAGATTTTCATTCTAAGTTCATTTTAATATTTGTAATTTTTGCATAGAAAATTTTCTTCTAAATTGTTGTTTTAATTTATAGACGTCACTGGTTGTTGGTTGCTATCGATCCTATAAAAGAAGTGGTCTATTATCTGAATTCGGATGACGGTGATTGGACAAATTATCCGGATATGAAGTTAATGATTGATACGTAAGTGAGATTATTCTAAATATTTGTGTGTATTTATATATTTAATTATTTCTGTGACATTGTTCTAAATATATATTTTTATTTTGTTAGAGCGATACAAGTATTCCGGTGTCAAAGAGAAGCTCGGGTACGACGGTCTAAATCAAACAACATTAATTGGATCAAAGTGCAGGTTATTAATTTCCACTATTTTGCTTATAATATTTATGCTATTTGATAAAACAATACAACTATATATTCTTATTTGTTTTTCTATGTAGTGTCCTCAACAGCAAAACGATATAGATTGCAGATACTTCGTTATGCGGTTTATCAAAGAAATCCTTCAACTGAATCAAATAGAGATTCCAGTTACGGTGTGGATTTATAACTTAGGATTTATTTTATTATTTCTCGGATATTTCATATAATTTTTTACTTTTAACTAAATCATGCATATTATGTTTTGTTATGTAGTACTTCGATAAATATAAATGTGCATATTACACGAAACTTCAGTTGGAAGAAATCAAAGAGGAATTGTGTCAATATTTTATTGAGCAGAGAATCATATAAGGTATGAATACATTATTATGTTAAAAGTGTTATGAATACGTTACATGTGTACATGGAATACCATATTGACCGTGTTATTATGTTCAAACCTCACAGGACCAGGACCTTAATACATAATTGACCGTGTTTCTTTCATACATTAGGACTGGTTTAGTTGTTGTTAGAGTTGATTTTGTAAGACTGATTTTGAGTTACAATGCTGATAACAATGGTTTTTATATATTTTGAGGTACAAAAATGGTGTATATATATTTTGGATTACAATGGTATACAATGCATTACCGCGGTTGTGATCGGTGGAAATAGAACTGACTGTTTTTAGCTGGTTTCGCGAAATGTCGCGGTAAGCAAGAGTCGCCACCGTCTTTTATGTTCTCCAACATGGAAAGGACAAAAGCACAGCAAAATTCCTTATTCGAGAATGTTTCTCGGTTCGGGAGGTAGATTTATAGAAAGGGAAGGTGTTAGCACCCTTTCTATCCGTGGTTATCCACGGGCTCTTAGGTACTTGCTCTTATGTTTTCAAAAATGTTTGCTTTTCAAGTGTGAGTGGGTTTTGAAAAAAGTTTCGTTTGAAAAAAAAAATTTCTAAGTAACTCTTGTATCAGTCCTCAAGAGTGTATGAAAAATTTATTTGAAAACTTTTAGAAAGTGTGAGTGCGAAAAGTTGTTTTGTTTGTTTGAAAAGAGCAAGTACCTAGGAGAATCTACCTACTCTAAGGAATTAGGCTGTGTAAGAGTCCTTTAGATAGTGCTATCCCACCATTGAGAGGTAGGTAGCACCGTCGTTGGAGGTGTTCGGGTCAATTCGATTATCGGGACAGTGTGGTCACCGAAGCAATGGCAGGACACCTTAGAAGTAACCCTAATGTCCTAGATCCTTTCTATCCGAGGCAACCGTTTCGAGGCAACTGGATATTTTAGACAGAAGGGCGACCTCTAAGACACCCTATACTTGATGACCACCTTCGAGGCAACCAGTGAGGCGTACCCTAGGGGTGGCATGTGCATGTGTGTTGTTTTTCAGTTAATTGTCTTTGTACATGTTATTTGTGAGCTACGGATTGATTTTATTTACATACATTCTTGCAGGCATATTAGCAATTAGGAGTGCGGAAAGTAAATTGCGGAAATGTAAATCTAGCTATTACAAGGCGCGGGTCTATATATCGCCAAAAACAAAAACCCGTTTAGGAAAATAAAGTGCGAGAATTAGTAAATAAAGAGATAAACCTAATTACTATTACATATCCGGAAACAGTTACATAAATAATCAAAATAAGAATAATGCGCGAAAGAATTAAATCGGGAACGTCCTAAGGGTTTTGACCCTTTTTTGAATAAGAATTGAATTTTGTCTTTTTTTGTAATTAATGAAATTAAAACTAAACCTAGCACTAATTAATTAATTAAAAAGAAAAAAGAATGTTTTTGTGTTTTTATATTTTTAATGAAATAAAAAATAAAAAAAGAAATTAAAAATGAAAGTGAAAGACCTAATTCTAAATTAATTTTACTTATTAAAAAAATGTTGAAATTAAACTAATTAAACTAATTAATTTATTAGTGTTTTATTTACAAAATAAGTTAATAAATAATAAAATGTTCTTTTTTTGTTTTTTATGAAAAATCTTAATTATGTTAATTTTAGTGGTAATAATAATAATAAAAAAAAGGTTAATAACTAAATTAGAAAATATAAAACAAAAAAAAGAAAAAAGAGTGAACCAAGGGGGGTTTGGGCCGGATATAGGGGTGAATCTGGAAATTACGTGGCCCATTTGCATCAAGCCCTTTGACTTTTAGAATTGCCCATGGCATAGTTGACTGAGGAGCATGGTGTTCCCTCTCTCCTGATCTTTGGATTGCTGCCTTGAGACACTTGGCACCTGGATGTCTGGGGTGCGTGGTGGACTTGCCTTGGTGAATCTGCATGTGAATATGTAAAGGAAAAGAAAATAAAGACTTTGGGTGGACCTGGGAATCGAACCCAGGTCCCAATGTTCACGTTCCAAGGCTTTGACCAATTGAGTTGCACGTTTCATTCGTTATTAAAATAAAACGCAATTATTAAATTAGAAAACAAAAGCATATGCCTGAAAAAATATAAAAACGTGCGCTTTTTGAAACAGCGAATGAGGAGGGGACGCGTCAGCGTCTTCTTCCTTTAATACTGGTTTTTCTACCTGCGGATTTTTATCCGCAGGTGGTTTCGCAGGCTTGCTCCGAAAATGCTCCTCAGGCCATGAAAACGCCATCTAAAGCCATGGGCATATTTGTCTTGGTCCCCTGAGTTCATCCCTGCTCCTTATTTGTTCTGATTTCACCTGAACATAAAATCCCTAAAAACCATACAAACAAACCCTAGACACGGGATTCGTCACATGAGGCTTAAAAATGAAATTAAATGATGCCATTAGGTTAGAAATCAAACAAGGAGTATGAATGTGCTAAGATTTTTGAGAAATCATGCAAGAATAGAGAAATAAGATTCCATGTTCAGAGGTGATTTCGTGGGTACTTACAGCGCTTGATATGGAGTCTCAGGACTTGGCAAGGGTTGCTTTAGCTTCAGGGAGTGGCAAGGAAGAAAGCCACGTGCTTGCTTTGCTCTGAAAAGGCTTGTAACTAGGTTTTAGAACTCTCACTTTTTGGACAATTTTTAGTTTTGGTTCTGGCCGTTTTAGGTGTCTCTAGGTCGTGAATCATGTATGGAACACTTGCATATGTATGTATCAATGAGAATAAGTCAACATTAAGAGCCTTAACCTTGTGCAATGATGTTTTGGATTTCCTCTTAACCACCATTAAAGGCCTTTCAAAGCTTTGTCCAAATTTTGAATTTTCATGCCTAAATGAGCTTAGCACGAAATTGGAAGGTTGCAAATGCTTCATGAAGGCTATTCAAACCATAAGATACCATTTAATTAAAAAAATTTAGATTTACTTGAATTATTATGGATTAAAATGAATTAAATCCATAAAAATTAAATAAAAAATAGAAAAATAATTATTTGGTCTTGAAATTGATCATGGGACACGTGGGTGGCATGAAAAGGCTGAATCAAGTGGAAAAAAGTGGGCCCTTTTGTCAAAAATTGAAGTTTCAAGGATAGTTGACTTTTGCCATTTCACAAAAATTTCCCAACTTCACCAATGCATATCTTGCTCAATTTTGATCATATGAACATGTTCTTGGACATTTTGGAAAGGTCTTGAAGTCATCTAACCAATGCCTTTGGTCCCATGTCATTTTGATTTACCAATCTCAAGTTATGGTGTTTGACTTAAAATGCCTTTTTGTTGACTTTTGAAAATGACCTATAATGTTGAAATTGATAACTTTTTGTGAGAGCATTTCTTGGACTTGGAATGTGAAGATGAGTTGTAGGAAATGTCCTCCCCTTCAAAATGAGCATTGGATGGGATTTTTCTGATGAACCATGAAAAAGATATGCCTTGGTCAAGTTACAGTTGACTTTTCAGCTGGCGAAAAATGGAAACTTTTGCATCTTGATGATTTTTGAGCCATTCTTGTGGAATCATGGTAAATACTTGACCAAATGATGATTGTGGCTTCAAAATAAGATGTTGACCAAAAATTTTGACTTTTGACTGCCAAATGACCATTTTACCCCTACAGTTGATTGTGGAGCAATTAGGGCTTTTGTTTGTGCAACTTGACCCTGTGAGCCTTGAAACTTGGCATATGGATGCTTGGAAATGTATATAGGCATGTGGGACTTGATTGAGCCCTTGAAAACCTCAACTTCCTTGAAGGAACCAAAACCCTAATTTTGACTAGCTTAGGAGGATGGTTTGACTGTGCAACCCTTGAGTAGACTTGAGCAAATTGAGATGATGCTTGTCAAAACTTTGAAGAATATGGGAGGGAAAATTTTGAGGTACAACAGTTGCCCCTATTCAATCTTCTTAGACCTGAGGATGTAGATTGGCTTGTGTGCCTTTCGTGATCCGAAGGTGGAAGATGATTGAACACTAGAGTGCCCAGAAATTTGCACTCACATAGTAGAATATCAGCAGTGTGATGGCGGGAATGGGCTTACAGATGCCATTCGGAGAGATGGTGGATAGGAGGATGGGCTTATAGATGCCATCTGGAGATGTGACAGAACCTTGTCGGGAATGGGCTTATAGATGCCATTTGGAGACTTTTGGTAGGTGGATGGGCTTATAGATGCCATCTAGAGATGTGAAAAAACCTTGTCGGGAATGGGCTTATAGATGCAATTTGGAACTGTCGATCGCGTAAGAGATTCCTTAGCGAGAATTTGCGTACCTGAGAAAGAAAGATAATTTCCTGGCCCGTTACAGGTGTTGATCTTCACTCAGTCGCTCACAGACATGCCCTGGCTAGATACAGGTATTGAATCTGGAACTTCAAAAGGTTGCTTACAGACGTGCCCTGGCTGGATACAGGTATCGAATCTTCAAACTCTTCAGACGTGCCCTGGCTAGATACAGGAATCGAATCTGGAATTAGTCGTCTACAGATCTGCCCTGGCTGGATACAGGTATCGAATCTTCAAACTCTTCAGACATGCCCTGGCTAGATACAGGAATCGAATATGGAATTAGTTGTCTACAGATGTGCCCTGGCTGGATACAGGAATCGAATCTTCAAACTCTTCAGATGTGCCCTGGCTAGATACAGGAATCGAATCTGGAATTTGTCGTCTACAGATGTGCCCTGGCTGGATACAGGAATCAAATCTTCAAACTCTTCAGATGTGCCCTGGCTAGATACAGGAATCGAATCTGGAATTAGTCGTCTACAGATGTGCCCTGGCTGGATACAGGAATCGAATCTTCAAACTCTTCAGATGTGCCCTGGCTAGATACAGGAATCGAATCTGGAATTAGTCGTCTACAGATGTGCCCTGGCTGGATACAGGAATCGAATCTTCAAACTCTTCAGATGTGCCCTGGCTAGATATAGGAATCGAATCTGGAATTGCGACAGTTGATAGTAATCATCTTTGTATTGACTTTTTCTCTGAAAAGGCAAAACATCAGTTGTATGCAATGTCATGATGTATGAAATGCGTGATGTCATGATGAGATAGTGTCGTATGCTCTTTGTCATGTATGTAAGCAAGATGTATAAAATGTGAAATGTTTATGAATGTATTTTCGTCTGGGAAAATAAATCCTTGACGAATGCCGGGAGCTTGTATCCTGGGCTGATGTTGAAGAGTAGAGTTCTTCGTTTCCGCTGGGGATGATGGTTGCAAGAATAAACCGGTAGGAGAAGATGACTCTGTTGGGGAATAAACTTGTTGGAGAGATTACTCTGCGGGGAATACTCTGTGGGAAGAGATGCTTCGCTGAGGTTTGATGATAACTCTGCTGGGGATACCGTTGATGAGTTATGTTGGAAGATTTGATGAACTCCGTTGGGGGTAGGAAGAGCTTTGCCGAGGACGATCTTTCCGTGGTAATTAGCTGAGGATAACCCAGTTATAAGCTCTGGTGGGGAATAACCTTTGAATAGAGCCGGGGAGACGCGTTCGTACTCTGCAGGGGATAAGCTTCCAGAATCTACTGGGGATAAGCTTCCGGAATCTACTGGGGAGATTAATTCAACTCTCCTGGGGAACTTTTGAGACTGTATTGGGGAGGTGGCTCCACTGGGTGTCTGTATTCCGCCGGGGAACAATCTTATATTAAGACTATCGGGGATGCTTGCTTAGGAACATTTGTATACTCTGCTGGGGAATATTGAGATCTTCTGGGGGTACCCAATTTTCTTAAGGCTGACAGTAGACTAACTCTGCTTGGGGAGAGTATTGCCGACTTGCTGGAGACTGTGCCTTTTCAGGGCTGATGGGAGACCAACTCTGCTCGGGGAGAATTGTTGAATCTTGTCTTACTCTGCAGGGAGTGAAGATGTATTGGCTACGTTCTTCAGCCGAACTTACCTTGGTACCTTGGTGGACAGAGCAACTAGATCGCTTAGACAACTCATTATTGCCCATGTTTCTGATGTCACCTATAATTAATCCTTTGTTTCGCATGCAAATATTTATGATTAGCAATTGATGTCAAATGCATATATCAAAAATGAACATTGGACGTTCTTTGCAAGACAAAATAGAAAAAGGAAAAACAATTGACAATTTGTCTGAAAAAGTGAATTTGTATTGATTTTTGAATTTGCCTGTAAATAGGCGTTTTGTGTACAAGAGGCTAACGTCCTAGTAAGAGAACGTCGCCGAAAAACATAGAGTTTTATACAATTTTGAAAAGAAAAACAAAACAGCTATGTGAAAAGAATAATCCCACTGGGTTCCAACTCTGCTATCGCCTTTATATCTTCAAGCGTCTCATCACTTGGCTGCTTAGTTGAAGATGAAGCTGATTGATCGATGTCGTCTGAACCTGATAGTTGATACCGAATTCTGGATGCAAGGTGATCCCATGAGACATAGTATTAGGCTTTATCCCTAACTTTTGCCTGGACCGCCCTTTCGGGTTTTCAGTCCACCGGGATACCCATTTTTGCCCAAGCCGCCTTTTCAGGTTTTCGACTTGCCGGGTGTACAGATTTTTTTCATTTCATCCCTTATTTTTGCCCGAACCCTTTTGGTTCACCGGGAAGCCCTTATTTTTGCCTAGGTGTGTCAACCTAGCGGGTCTTTTATTCATGCGTAGTATCTTTTTACTATGTCTGCATTGACAGGGTGAGGAAGGTCGTCACCATCCATGGTGGTTAGAATCATAGCTCCTCCTGAGAAGACATGTTTAACCACAAATGGCCCTTCGTACGTAGGGGTCCATTTTCCCCTGGGATCACTTTGAGGAAGAATGATGCGCTTGATTACCAGGTCTCCGACTTGATACTCTTGTCGTCTGACTTTCTTGTTAAATGCCCTGATCATCCGTTTTTGGTACGTTTGACCATGACAAATAGCAGTGAGTCTCTTTTCGTCAATTAGGTTTAACTGATCAAGCCGAGTCTGGATCCATTCATATTCGTTCAAACCTGCATCCTTCATTATCCGGAGAGAGGGTATCTGGACTTCAATAGGCAAGACTGCCTCCATGCCATAGACCAAGGAAAAGGGTGTTTCCCCTGTTGACGTCTGTGCTGAGGTACGGTACCCATGAAGAGCAAACGGTAACATCTCGTGCCAATATTTGTACGTCACTGTCATCTTCTGCACAATCTTCTTGATATTCTTATTCGCCGCTTCTACAGCCTCGTTCATCTTCGGCCGGTAAGGAGAAGAGTTGTGGTGCTGTATCTTGAATTGCTCGCAGAGCTCAGTGATCATCTTATTGTTAAGATTGGTACCGTTGTCCGTAATGATCCTCTCAGGTACACCGTATCGACAGATCAGGTTGTGCCGAATGAACCGTGCCACGACGTTCTTGGTTACCGTAGCATAGGAAGCAGCTTCAACCCACTTTGTGAAGTAATCAATCGCTACCAGGATGAAGCGATGTCCGTTGGATGCCGTAGGTCTGATCTCGCCGATCATATCAATGCCCCACATTGCAAAAGGCCAAGGTGCTGTCAAGATGTTCAGAGGAACTGGAGGAACGTGCACCTTATCAGCATATATCTGGCATTTGTGACACGTCCGAAAATGTTGATAACATTCGGCTTCCATTGTGGACCAGAAATATCCTGCCCGAAGGATTTTCTTTGCCATGGTATGTCCACTGGAATATGTTCCGAAAGTACCCTCATGTAGATCTGCCATGATCCTTTCTGCTTCAGTTTTATCCATACAATGCAGTAAGGTTGAATCATTGTTTCGCTTGTATAGAATGCCATTGCTGAGGAAGAACTTTGCTGCGAACCTTCTCAGAAACTTCTTGTCGTTAACGGATGCACCCTCGGGGTATTCTTGAGCTTCTAAGTACCTCTTCACCTCATGATACCAAGGTTTTTCAGTTACCTCTTCAGCCTCAAGATCACAGCAATATGCAGGTTCATCCAATTTCCAGATAATGATCCGGGGAGCCTCGTTGTCCCATTTGACTTTGAACATAGAAGACATCGTAGCTAGCGCGTCCGCCAACTGATTCTCCTCTCTTGGGAAGTGTTCAAAAGTTATCTCCTCGAAGTGGGGGATCAATGTCAACACATACTCTTTGTAAGGAATAAGATTTGGGTGTTTCATATCCCACTCGCCTTTGATCTGATTGATCACGAGAGCGGAGTCTCCGAAGACACTCAGAAACTTGATCCTTAAGTCAATTGCAGCTTGAAGACCCATGATACATGCCTCATACTCCGCCATGTTGTTGGTGCAGTTGAAACATAGTCGGGCAGTGAGTGGAGTATGAGTGCCTTCAGGGGATATGATCACAGCGCCAATACCGTTACCCAAAGCGTTTGAGGCTTCGTCAAAGTGCATAGACCATCGGGATCCTTCCTCAGGTCCTTCATCCGGTCCAGGTACTTCACAATCAGTCACTACCATGATATTCTCGTCTGGAAATTCAAAGTTCATAGATTGGTAGTCGTCCACTGACTGGTGTGCCAAATGGTCTGCCAATACACTTCCCTTGATTGCTTTCTGAGTCGTATACTGGATGTCGTATTCTGTCAAGATCATCTGCCATCTTGCTATTCTTCCGGACAAGGCGGGCTTTTCGAAGATATACTTGATTGGATCCATTTTTGAAATTAATAGAGTAGTGTGAGTCAACATATACTGTCTCAGCCGGCGAGCAGCCCATACCAAAGCACATCAAGTTTTCTCGAGCAATGAGTATCGGGTCTCACAGTCGGTAAACTTTTTGCTAAGGTAATAAATGGCATGCTCTTTTTGGCCAGACTCGTCATGCTGCCCCAGTACACACCCCATTGAGCTGTCAAGTATTGTCAAGTATAGTATTAGAGGTCTCCCTTCAATCGGTGGCATAAGAATGGGCGGTTCTTGGAGATACTCTTTGATTCTGTCGAAAGCGGCCTGACATTCATCGTTCCAACGTACTACTTGATCTTTCTTCAGTAGCTGAAGATTGGTTCACAGGTAGCAGTTAGGTGTGAGATGAATCGGGCAATGTAGTTCAGTCGTCCTAGAAAGCCTCTGACTTCTTTCTCTGTCTTGGGAGTTGGCATCTCTTGTATGGCTTTCACCTTGGCAGGGTCCACTTGAATACCTTTGTCACTCACGACGAAGCCAAGTAGTTTTCCAGATCTCACCCCGAAGGTGCATTTGTTTGGGTTCAACCTCAGCTTGTATAACTTCAGACGGTCAAACAGCTTCTGCAGATGGTCAAGGTGTTCCTCCCCAGTTTGGGACCTTGCAATCATATCGTCGACATATACTTCAATCTCATGATGGATCATGTCATGAAACAAAGCAACCATGGCACGTTGATAGGTTGCCCCAGCATTTTTCAACCCAAAAGGCATGACCTTGTAGCAAAAGGTGCCCCACTGAGTAACATAAGTGGTCTTCTCCATGTCTTCAGGAGCCATCTTGATCTGATTATAACCTGAGAACCCATCCATGAAGGAGAATACCTTATGCTGAGCAGTGTTGTCGACCAGAACATCGATATGAGGCAGAGGGAAGTCATCCTTGGGGCTCGCCCCGTTCAAATCCCTGTAATCAACACACATTCTGACCTTACCATCTTTCTTCGGTACTGGAACCACGTTGGCAACCCACTGAGGGTAAGAAGTCACTGCTAGAAAACCGGCGTCGAATTGTTTCATAACCTCAGCTTTGATTTTCTCGGACATCTCTGGACGCATACGGCGGACATTCTGTTTAACCGGAGGGCAGTCTTCCTTGGTAGGCAGGTGATGAACCACAATGTCAGTATCCAACCCAGGCATGTCTTCGTAAGACCAGGCAAAGATTTCCATATAATCATGCAACATCTGAATCAACCGTTGTCTCACACCGAGCCCCAAATTGGCACCAATCTTGACTTCCTTTCTGTCTATCTCAGTACCCAGATTTACCGTTTCCACTGGCTCTTCATGTGGCTGAATGGACCTCTCTTCCTGGAGTAGCAGTCTTGCAAGCTCACCAGGCACTTCGCAATCATCTTCACCTTCGTCTTCGGCTAAGTTGATCAGATTTTCGAAGTCATAACTGGCAGTAGCAGAGTCGTTACCAGTGAGATCCAGAGTGGATTGGAACCTGTATAAGTGAGTGTGTGTAAATATAGCTGTTTTGCAATATGTAAAGAAAGAAAGGGAGCATAAGATTTGAAATGTAAAAAACGTCCAATGCTTTTATTAATGGTATATGGGAGTGACACACAAAAGCCCTCACAAATGAAACCACGGTGCCCCGGGTAAGACACCAGGCCATAAAGTTTAGTAATATTGTTCGTTACAAATTCAAAACAAAGAAGTTCATTACTGAGTGACAAAAGTAATAGGTATGAAATCTTTCACTGTCCAGTTTCTTGGTCCATCGTTGGTCGTCGGGTAGATCCAACTGTCGAATTCAGATTCGTCCGCTTCGTCCTCAATAGCATTTACTCCCGGGTTGGTGATGAATACAGGAGGTCTTCCAATTCTTGCTTTGCGAACAGCCCTCTGAGCTTCTGCAGTGAAACCCAAGCCAAATTTGTCAGTCTTTGGAGTGAAATCAGGAAGTCAGCCCCAGTTTGCGCACTCACCCTTCTCAATCACAGCCCGGGCATCCTTCAAGGAAGCCATCTTCAAAGGAGAGTCTTCTGCAGTCACTGTCTCTGCTGCTGCTAATGTTTGAGGCACCTCTTCGAAGTGTTGAAAGGGGGTTTCAATGAACTCCCCATCCATTTCTACGTATCGGAACGAGTTGAGGTGGCTAACCATGTATTCCTCTTCCCCTTGCACTGTTACGATCTTCCCTCTAACCGGGTACTTAAGCTTCTGATGTAGAGTTGAGGTCACAGCTCCAGCCTTGTGGATCCAAGGACGACCCATCAAACAAGAGTAGGAAGGTCGGATATCCATCACATAGAATTTTGAATCAAAGACTTGTGAACCAACCCTGATTGGGATGTCAACCTCACCATGTACCATCCTTTTGGACCCGTCAAAGGCCCGGACAACAATGTTACTTGGTTTGAGCTCTAAACCCTCACAGTCCAGCCTGTCTAGAGCTTTCTTGGGTAGTACGTTTAATGAAGAACCAGTGTCAACCAGCACGTGGGCAAGAGTAGTGCCCCTGCATTCAATGGAGACATGCAGGGCATCATTATGGTTCTTCCCCTTGGCCGTCAGATCAGCGTCAGAGAAACCCAGACCATTATCAGCAGTTAAGTTGGCCACACAGTCGGTGAATTGATCAGTAGACGTTTCTTGTGGCACGTGGGCCGTCTTCAGGAAAGCAATCAGGGCCTTGGCATGGGCCTCTGAACACAGCAACAGTGATAGCATAGAAATTTTAGAGGGGGTGTGCCCCAGCTGCTCAACGACGTTGAAATCACTTTTCTTGATAATTTTGAGGATCTCTTCCATCTCTTGCTTGGAAGCTTCAACGTTGGTCTTCGGTGCCTCCGTCCGGGCAGGCACATCAGTAGCAATCCCTTTGCCCCGAGCGTCAGATGACTCGGCAACAGGGGTAGAAACAGGAACTTGATCAGGAGGGGAAACAGGCACACTTGCAGGTGTGATGACAAGAGGTCTCTGAATAGTTGGTGGCGCAATATCAGGTGAGAAGAGCCTACCACTACGAGTAACCTTGGCAGGCCTGGTGATGTTGCTGACACCGGTACTAGTATCAAACTGTTGTTTTACTCCCAGCACATAAACATCTGCCCCATAGTGCCACGAGACAGCTTTGTCAGATTTATAGGGGATGGGCCCCGGAACAGTGATGATGATAGGAGAAATCTTCTGAACGGACATGATCTTGACAGGCTTCTTTGAGGGAGCCTTAGGAGGGTTGTTGAAAATGGTGACAATAGAAACTTCTTCAGTGGGGGTAGCAGGGACAACAATCTTCTTAAACAAGATTTCTTTGCTATCCATCAAGTTTTGGACGCCTGACTTCAGCAAAGGACAACCAACAGGTGAAACAGCACATGGATGGCAACCTTTACTACGTCCCGGAAATAAACCGGCTAGCAACAGGTTCCTCTTGACGATCAACAGCGGAGTAGCAATATCATCCACAGAAGCTACATACAGATCCTCTTCCACAACATTCACTCCATGCTGGGGCATGGGAGCAGTCACAACATTGGGCCTTTCGGGCGCCTCGAACTGTATTTCCTTAGCATCAATAAGGTCCTGAACCTTATTCCTTAGAGCCCAACAATCATCAGTAGAATTCCCCGGGCTATCAGAGTGATAAGCGCAACGGGCGTTGGGGTTGTACTTCGGAGATGCTGTGTTTACCACCTTCGGAGCTTCCTTGACAGTTACCAGGCCGGTTGACAGCAGTTGCGGTAATATCTGAGAGAGGGTCATGCTGAGCCGAGTATACTGTCTTTTGGGCCTCTCAACTCTTGGCTGGTTGTATTGCTGAGGGGCAGCAGCAGGCTTTGAAATTACCACCGCGTTGACAGCTTGGCGGCGTTCTGGTTTGTTCTGTCTCCTGGGACCATAAACAACACTAGCTTCCTTCTTGAAGGGCTTCTTTTCAATACTCGAGGAGGCACCTTTCTGTATTTTTCTCGATTTAATACCAGCTTCTATCCTTTCTCTGGTTAAGATCAGGTCTATGAACCCAGCAGAAGAATTACCAATCAGGTGGTTGA
Source organism: Vicia faba (assembly GCA_948472305.1). NCBI lineage: Eukaryota > Viridiplantae > Streptophyta > Magnoliopsida > Fabales > Fabaceae > Vicia > Vicia faba. The sequence goes on along the minus strand of OX451737.1, from coordinate 370,466,297 downwards.
AGAATGGACCAGACAGGGTCCCCAAAAACATGTCCACGAGTTCACGATCAGTCAACGGTGGTTGCACCCTGCCATCCAGGTCTCTCCACTTCTGCGCGTACTCCTTAAAACCTTCACCCGTTCCTAGTGACATACCCTGGAGTTGGGTACGCGTAGGAGCGAGGTCGGAATTGTACTGATACTGCTTATAAAAAGCAGTAGCCAAGTCCTCCCAGTTACGAATGTTGGTTCCATCCAGCTGATAGAACCATTCGAGATGAGTCCCTGAAAGACTCTCCTGGAAGAAATGGATCCACAAGTTCTTGTCTGCAGTGTAAGGCTGGATCTTCCTTACATAAGAACGGAGGTGCAGCTTGGGACAGAAAGCCCCGTCGTACTTCACAAAGGCAGGTGCCTTGAACTTGTGAGGGATCACCACCCCAGAAGATAAACCTAAGTCTCCAAAGTCCAACCCAGGCACATGTTGAATTTCCATGGCATTTAACCGGTCTTCCAGCTGTTTGTACCTGTCCTCAGCAGGAGGGTATTGTTCATCATTGAAATCTGTCTCTGTGTCAGAGACCACGGGACTAGGAACCCCTCCCTCTTGGTGACTGCCTTCCCCAACAGATGGAGTAGTCCTCTCAGCTTCATTCTGCAGTGTATTCCTGAGTCTGCGTCCAGTGTTGAACATCACAGTCCTCTTCTTCTTCTTCTTCTTCAGGAGCAAAGCCTTCAACTCCTGTTGTCCTTGGGCTAAGTTCATAACCATCTCTTGAAACTGGGCGTTCTGGGCCTAGAGAGCCTTGATAGCTTGTTCAGTAGTTGGTTCAGGATTCATGATGATTGAGTGCTGAAATAAACAGCGAAGAAGATTAAGAAACCTGTAGAAAAAGGGTACCTGTGATGCATATGATGAATGAAATGCGTATGAATTATGTTTTTAAAGACAATCGGGAATCAACTTTGTAGACAAAAGGAACACACTTTATTAGATTTAAACTTTGGAATTTAAATTGTTCAACAAATTGCCCTTAGGCGTTACAGGAATGAAAATACTGAAAAGGAAATAAAAGCTGTAAAGGAAACATCCAAAGCCCATCAGTGCTCCCATGGCCTCCTCTTCTCAGTACGGATGTAGTCATTCATGATCCGCTCGTTCTCCAATTGCTTGGTCAGCTTCTGGATCTTCTGTTCCTATTCGTTGAACTTTTCCCGATAATAATCCCGCTCTTCCTGTAGTTGCGCCCAAGACCTCTTTAGGGTATCAACATCAGTGGGTATCTGAGGAGGGAGTATGGTTGGAGGAACCCCGTCTCTATCAGGAATTTCAAGAATGATAGGCCTGACAGCTTCATATGGCATACCTAACTTCTGAGCACGGATGCGGACCCATCTGTAATAGGGTTCCATTGGTAGAGAAGTCTTCGGTCCCAACTCATGTGGGTCAGCTTTGTGAATTCTGTCCCAAGCTTTGATGAATCTACGGCGCAGTTCGTCACTATCTACCTGAAACTCAAAACTGATGTGAGGCACCAACATCTCATGAGGCCCTGCTCTTCTGGCTCTTCCAAACTTACGGAGAGCTAAACATGGATTATAAGAGATTCCGCCCTGAGTACCAATCAATGGAACATTAGGATATTCTCCTCAATGATCAATAACAGCCACCTCATCTAAACCTCTGAGAGTCCAAATGATGTCATTATCAGTGAGAGACATTAACCTATGAGCCCAGCCCCTTCCTTCTTTGTTCTTCAGCACGAACTTAGGGAGGTGCGAAATAAACCACCTCACTAATAAAGGAGTACAACACCACAGAGTTCCTCGTCTTCGGGCAGTACGAGCATAGAGTTGTTGCAGGATATCACCCAAGAGGGTGGGTACAGGGTTCTGAGACATGAAGATCCTTATGGCATTGATATTGACAAAGTTATCAGGATTTGGAAACAATACTAGACCATAGATTAAGAGAGCCAGAATGTCCTCGTACGCCCTGAAGTCTAAGTCATTCCAGAAACTGTTAGCTTTACCAATCAGAAACTTAGCCAAGAAGCCCTTAACTCCGCTTCTAGTCACCCAGTTGTCCATTACCTCCTTGTTGGTCAAGGGAAGGGCTGCAGCAATCTCCTCAAGCCTAAGAGTCTTTTCCTAACCAGTGAACGGGGTCTGATCCAAGATAGGGATACCAAGCAAATCAAAGAATTCTTCCAGGGTAGGGACCAGCTGGAAGTCTTGAAAGGTGAAGCAATTGTACAAGGGATCATAAAACTGGGTCAAGACACTCATCAGTTGTTGGTCCCACTTTGAAGTGACTAAACCGAGAAGAGAACCATGCCTCTGGATGCAGGAAGCAGTGTTTGGAATTCTGTCAACCAACTCTTTAAGCAAATCAGGTGGGTGAACAAAGTTGAGCCGGATAGTGTTCCTTCGCACAGGCATCATGATGTCCTACAAAACAGAGCAAAGGTGAAACCCTCTTGTCTTTGAAATAGGTCAGTCCTTATGCAGGATACATGCAATGGTATGATGGTATGATGTTATGGTAAAGCACACCACAAGTATTCACAAAGGCAAACATGATAAGGCACACAAGTCACACCAGACAGCCCTTAGAGTTTAGGCCAGCATGAAGTTCAGGTACTACCCTCTTTCAGTTTCGTTGGTTAAGACTTGTCCTATCAAAAGTAATCGGGTTCTAGAGGATCCCAATATCACTGACTATCCTCAATCGGTCATAACTCCAGCGTCGCAATCTTTTCTTGCGGCCAGAACCATCGCGAGAGTTTAGCCTCAATGGGTGTAGCATACTGCTACTGTTCCATGGCCAAGTTGGGTCACATTAGGGTTCTAAGGTCGGTTGGTGCTTAATGACTCCTCAGAAGACCCATATTCTCCTCGTTGCAACACAGGGGATATCGGTACAGACCAAGGTGCCACACCAACGTAGCCACTGCTTCACCCGTGTCGGTCTACGCCGGACAGGTCCCTCACAGCTTATGCTACCTAAAAGGGTATCCCCAGATCCGAGTTAGGATCTATGAAACTCCGATGCAACGCCCACAAATATAAAGCAATCAAAGCAAAGCAATTGAAAACATAAGTATGATCTAATCCTAAGGTACACCTCACTTTTATAATCCCCAGCAGAGTCGCCAGTTCTGTGATCGGTGGAAATAGAACTGACTGTTTTTAGCTGGTTTCGCGAAATGTCGCGGTAAGCAAGAGTCGCCACCGTCTTTTATGTTCTCCAACATGGAAAGGACAAAAGCACAGCAAAATTCCTTATTCGAGAATGTTTCTCGGTTCTGGAGGTAGATTTATAGAAAGGGAATGTGTTAGCACCCTTTCTATCCGTGGTTATCCACGGGCTCTTATGTACTTGCTCTTATGTTTTCAAAAATGTTTGCTTTTCAAGTGTGAGTGGGTTTTGAAAAAAGTTTCGTTTGAAAAAAAAATTCTAAGTAACTCTTGTATCAGTCCTCAAGAGTGTATGAAAAATTTGTTTGAAAACTTTTAGAAAGTGTGAGTGCGAAAAGTTGTTTTGTTTGTTTGAAAAGAGAAAGTACCTAGGAGAATCTACCTACTCTAAGGAATTAGGCTGTGTAAGAGTCCTTTAGATAGTGCTATCCCACCATTGAGAGGTAGGTAGCACCGTCGTTGGAGGTGTTCGGGTCAATTCGATTATCGGGATAGTGTGGTCACCAAAGCAATGGTAGGACACCTTAGAAGTAACCCTAATGTCCTAGATCCTTTCTATCTGAGGAAACCGTTTCGAGGCAACTGGATCTTTTAGACAGAAGGGCGACCTCTAAGACACCATATACTTGATGACCACCTTCGAGGCAACCAGTGAGGCGTACCCTAGGGGTGGCATGTGCATGTGTGTTGTTTTTCAGTTAATTGTCTTTGTACATGTTATTTGTGAGCTACGGATTGATTTTATTTACATACATTCTTGCAGGCATATTAGCAGTTAGGAGTGCGGAAAGTAAATTGCAGAAATGTAAATTTAGCTATTACAAGGCGCGGGTCTATACATCGCCAAAAACAAAAACCCGTTTAGGAAAATAAAGTGCGAGAATTAGTAAATAAAGAGATAAACTTAATTTCTATTACATATCCGAAAACAGTTACATAAATAATCAAAATAAGAATAATGCGCGAAAGAATTAAATCGGGAACGTCCTAAGGGTTTTGACCCTTTTTTGAATAAGAATTGAATTTTGTCTTTTTTTGTAATTAATGAAATTAAAACTAAACCTAGCACTAATTAATTAATTAAAAAGAAAAAAGAATGTTTTTGTGTTTTTATATTTTTAATGAAATAAAAAATAAAAAAAGAAATTAAAAATGAAAGTGAAAGACCTAATTCTAAATTAATTTTACTTATTAAAAAAATGTTGAAATTAAACTAATTAAACTAATTAATTTATTAGTGTTTTATTTACAAAATAAGTTAATAAATAATAAAATGTTCTTTTTTTGTTTTTTATGAAAAATCTTAATTATGTTAATTTTAGTGGTAATAATAATAATAAAAAAAAAGGTTAATAACTAAATTAGAAAATATAAAACAAAAAAAAGAAAAAAGAGTGAACCAAGGGGGGTTTGGGCCGGATATAGGGGTGAATCTGGAAATTATGTGGCCCATTTGCATCAAGCCCTTTGACTTTTAGAATTGCCCATGGCATAGTTGACTGAGGAGCATGGTGTTCCCTCTCTCCTGATCTTTGGATTGCTGCCTTGAGACACTTGGCACCTGGATGTCTGGGGTGCGTGGTGGACTTGCCTTGGTGAATCTGCATGTGAATATGTAAAGGAAAAGAAAATAAAGACTTTGGGTGGACCTGGGAATCGAACCCAGGTCCCAATGTTCACGTTCCAAGGCTTTGACCAATTGAGCTGCACGTTTCATTCGTTATTAAAATAAAACGCAATAATTAAATTAGAAAACAAAAGCATATGCCTGAAAAAAATATAAAAACGCGCGCTTTTTGAAACAGCGAATGAGGAGGGGACGCGTCAGCGTCTTCTTCCTTTAATACTGGTTTTTCTACCTGCGGATTTTTATCCGCAGGTGGTTTCGCAGGCTTGCTCCGAAAATGCTCCTCAGGCCATGAAAACGCCATCTAAAGCCATGGGCATATTCGTCTTGGTCCCCTGAGTTCATCCCTGCTCCTTATTTGTTCTGATTTCACCTGAACATAAAATCCCTAAAAACCATACAAACAAACCCTAGACACGGGATTCGTCACATGAGGCTTAAAAATGAAATTAAATGATGCCATTAGGTTAGAAATCAAACAAGGAGTATGAATGTGCTAAGATTTTTGAGAAATCATGCAAGAATAGAGAAACAAGATTCCATGTTCAGAGGTGATTTCGTGGGTACTTACAGCGCTTGATATGGAGTCTCAGGACTTGGCAAGGGTTGCTTTAGCTTCAGGGAGTGGCAAGGAAGAAAGTCACGTGCTTGCTTTGCTCTGAAAAGGCTTGTAACTAGGTTTTAGAACTCTCACTTTTTGGACAATTTTTAGTTTTGGTTCTGGCCGTTTTAGGTGTCTCTAGGTCGTGAATCATGTATGGAACACTTGCATATGTATGTATCAATGAGAATAAGTCAACATTAAGAGCCTTAACCTTGTGCAATGATGTTTTGGATTTCCTCTTAACCACCATTAAAGGCCTTTCAAAGCTTTGTCCAAATTTTGAATTTTCATGCCTAAATGAGCTTAGCACGAAATTGGTAGGTTGCAAATGCTTCATGAAGGCTATTTAAACCATAAGATACCATTTAATTAAAAAAATTTAGATTTACTTGAATTATTATGGATTTAAATGAATTAAATCCATAAAAATTAAATAAAAATAGAAAAATAATTATTTGGTCTTGAAATTGATCATGGGACACGTGGGTGGCATGAAAAGTCTGAATCAAGTGGAAAAAAGTGGGCCCTTTTGTCAAAAATTGAAGTTTCAAGGATAGTTGACTTTTGCCATTTCACAAAAATTTCCCAACTTCTCCAATGCATATCTTGCTCAATTTTGATCATATGAACATGTTCTTGGACATTTTGGAAAGGTCTTGAAGTCCTATAACCAATGCCTTTGGTCCCATGTCATTTTGATTTACCAATCTCAAGTTATGGTCTTTGACTTAAAATGCCTTTTTGTTGACTTTTGAAAATGACCTATAATGTTGAAATTGATAACTTTTTGTGAGAGCATTTCTTGGACTTGGAATGTGAAGATGAGTTGTAGTAAATGTCCTCCCCTTCAAAATGAGCATTGGATGAGATTTTTATGATGAACCATGAAAAAGTTATGCCTTGGTCAAGTTACAGTTGACTTTTCAACTGTCCAAAAATGGAAACTTTTGCATCTCGATGATTTTTGAGCCATTCTTGTGGAATCATGGTCAAGACTTGACCAAATGATGATTGTGGCTTCAAAATAAGATGTTGACCAAAAATTTTGACTTTTGACTACCAAATAACCATTTTACCCCTACAGTTGATTGTGGAGCAATTAGGGCTTTTGACTGTGCAACTTGACCCTGTGAGCCTTGAAACTTGGCATATGGATGCTTGGAAATGTATATAGGCATGTGGGACTTGATTGAGCCCTTGAAAACCTCAACTTCCTTGAAGGAACCAAAACCCTAATTTTGACTGGCTTATGAGGATGGTTTGACTGTGCAACCCTTGAGTAGACTTGAGCAAATTGAGATGATGCTTGTCAAAACTTTGAAGAATATGGGAGGGAAAATTTTGGGGTACAACAGTTGCCCCCGTTCAATCTTCTTAGACCTGAGGATGTAGATTGGCTTGTGTGCCTTTCGTGATCCGAAGGTGGAAGATGATTGAACACTAGAGTGCCCAGAAATTTGCACTCGCATAGTAGAATATCAGCAGTGTGATGGCGGGAATGGGCTTACAGATGCCATTTGGAGAGATGGTGGATAGGAGGATGGGCTTATAGATGCCATCTGGAGATGTGACAGAACCTTGTCGGGAATGGGCTTATAGATGCCATTTGGAGACTGTTGGTAGGTGGATGGGCTTATAGATGCCATCTAGAGATGTGACAGAACCTTGTCGGGAATGGGCTTATAGATGTTGTGATCGGTGGATCTGGAACTGACTGTTTAATGCTGGTTCGCGAAATGTCGCGGAAGCAAGAGTCGCCACCGTCTTTTATTTTCTCCAAATGGAAAGGACAAAAGCACAGAAAAATTCCTTATAGAGATTGCTCTCGGTTCGGGAGGTAGGTTATAGAAAGAGAAGGTGTTAGCACCCTTTCTATCCATGGTTATCCATGGGCTCTTAGATACTTGCTCACTTGTGTTTTCAAAAATGGTTTGTTTGCTTTTCAACTGTGGGTTTTAAAAAGTTTCTTTGAAAATTCCAGTTCGACTCTTGTATCGGTCCTCAAGAGTGTTTGAAAAATTGCTTTCGAAAGCTTTTTGAAAAGGTGTCGGTGTGAAAAGTATTTTTGATTTGTTTTGAAAGTTAGAGCAAGTATCTAGAGTCGTCTACCTACCCTAAGGAATTCGTCTGTGTAGATGTCCTTTAAAGTAGTGCCATCCCACCATTGAGAGGTAGGTAGCACCACCATTGGAGGTGTTCGGGTCAATTCGAGGTTCGGGACATGGTGATCACCAGAGCAATAGGAAGACACCTTAGAAGCTACCCTCATGCCAGGTTCCCGGATCATGAGGACTTACTAAAACATCCTCTACTCGACGATCACCTTTCGAGGCAAGGCAACAGTGAGGCGTACCCTAGGGGTGGTGTGTGATTTGTGTGTCATGTTCATTTGCATTTATCTTGTTCATGTCAAAGTGATCTATGCGTTTGTTTTTATTTAATCATTCATTCTTGCATGCATTTATTTAACAGTTAAGAAAGCGCGGAAAGGTAAAATTCTAAACTATTACAAAGGCGCGGGTCCACATCGCCAAAATTTCCAGGACCCGATTTGACAGAAAAATAAAGAAATAAAATAAAGTGCGAAATATAAATGTTACATGGCTTTGGGAGAAGTACATAAATATTTACAAGAAATAGAAATAAATATGCGAATTAAAATAGAATTAGAAACGAGGGCGTTGGACCCTTTTTTAATTAAATTAGATTAAACGATTATTAATAAAATTAAAATGAAAAGAAATTGTTTTTGGTATTTTTGTATTTTATGACTTTAATGAAAAAAAGATTAATTAAAATAAAATATTAACCCTAATTCTAATTGTTTTTTAGTTTATTAAGAAAGCATTAAATTTTAACCTAAAATTAAACCTAATTATTTACATGGTAATTTTAATTTATAAAAATAATAGGAAATATTTAATTATTATGAAAGAAAATAAAAAAAGGATAAAAAATTATTACAAACCCTAATTCTACCAATTTTAAATTAATTAAGAAAATATTAAGATTTACTCCTAAATTAAAACTAATTAATTAAAGTTATTTATTTACAAAAATGGTATTTTAATAAAAAAAACTTATTTTTTTGTCTTTTCTGATTTTTTTCTGTTTTTTTATATTATTGTGAAAATATTTAAATTAAAAGAATTAATTAAAAGAATAATAATTGAAATAAAAAAGAATGAAAAAAATAATATAAGAGATAGCAAACCTAGGGGGGTTTCTGTCCCCAAAGTGGAGGGTATGCTTAGCATTTTTGGGCCCAATAGCTTTGGCCTGGTTGACTTCTTATGCCAGCGTGCAATGCCTTTGACTCCTGTCCATGATATGCTTCCAACCCTAGCCCTTGGATTGATCTCAGCATGTGTGTGAATGGCTTGATTTTGTGGGTGCATGGTGTTCCTCAAGAGAGACGTTGCATAGAATGACAATTAGGAAAATAATATTGCAAAGGGATGGGGACCTGGGATCGAACCCAGGTCCTGGAGGTTACCACTACAATGCCTTGCCAATCGTGCCAAACGCGCGTCTTGTATATTAAACAACAAACAATGAACATAAAATAAACAATGGTTAGTGGGGCCTCCGCGCGCGAAAATTTGAATCAACCAGTCATAGCTTGCCACCGAGTCATCTTCTTCATCGTTGTGTTTTTCCTGAAAATAGAAAAAAGGTTAGCGGGGGTTTTGAACCCCCTCAAAATAAGCCATATACAATAATAGCGATTAAGCCATCTTTGAGCATAAATTAGGCGCGAGGGTCCTAGTCTGATCGTCCAAGCCTGCTGGTTTTATTCATGGTATTGACATGTCTTAATTTTACAGGGATGAGAAACGCCCAATTTAGAACTTGGAAAACCCTAGATGATAACAATGGTGAATCCTTCCATGATGCACGAAAACAAAATCAAACCACACAGTTAGCTTCAGAATTGCATAATGAACATAAATCACATGTTAAAAATTGCAAAAGATGCATGAATTGAGATGCACGAATATGAAATATTTTCTGTACAGGTTGCGATCGTGTTACCAATTCAGGGCGTTAGGATGATTGATTTTGATTAGAAAACTTTCCTTGAAGCCTCAGGAAGCTAATGGAACAACTATTTGGCCTTGAATCGTCCTAGAACTTTTTTTTCAGATTTGAGTTTTTTAGGCAAAAGTGTGAGTTTTCTTATGGCTCTTCTGCGCAGCTTTCAGTCCATGATCATTAGGGTTGCGTTTTGTATTTGTATGTGAGTGATTAGGTCAAAGAAAATTGATCCAAAATCCATGAATTGATGAATAGGATATTTGATTTTTTATGCCATTATTTTCAAATCTTTTTCATGCAAACTTCTACCAAATCATGACCAATTAGCAAGATTCTTTCCAAATCTGATTATACACAATATCTTGAAATTATTTCATGCACAAAAAGATTCAACAAATTAGGTTTAGTATTTTTCACATATTTAATTTAATTAAATGAATTATTAATAATTAAAAATCCAAATAAATAAATAAAAATGATAAAAAAACTTCCCTTTGGGCCAAATGATCGTGCACATGCCTTGGATAATGAATTGTGGAAGAAAAAGAGGCCCATTAGCAATTTTAGGTCATTTGAATCAATGTTGACTTTTCAAAATATCCAAAGATTTCCCAACTTCCACAAGGCATAACTTGCTCAATTTTTAAGATTTGCTCATGTTTTTGGACATTTTGGAAAGGTCTTTGAGTCCTCTAACCAATGCCTTTGGTCCCATGTCATTTTGATTTACCAATCTCAAGTTATGGCCTTTGACTTAAAGTCCCTTTTTGTTGACTTTTGAAAATGACCTATAATGTTGAAATTGATAACTTTTTGTGAGAGCATTTCTTGGACTTGAAGTATGAAGAGGAGTTGTAGGACATGTCTTTATCTTCAAAATGAGATTTGGATGGAATTTTTCTGATAATCCATGTGGAAGTTATGCCCTGGTCAATTTACAGTTGACTTTTTCAATTGTCCAAATAAGGAAACTTTTGCATCTTGATGATTTTTGAGCCAAGCTTTGAGAATCATGATCAAGCATTGATCAAATGATGTTTGTGGCTTCAAAATGAGATATTGACCAAAAATTTGGACTTTTGACTGTCCAATGACCATTTTGCCCCTACAGTTGACTGTAGTGCAATTAGGGTTTTTGACTGTGCAATTTTGTGCTGAAAGTCTTGAAACTTAGTATGAGGATGCTTGACCATATTTATAGGCATGTGGGACTTGATTGGACCCTTGGAAACTTCATTTTCTTTGCCAGAACCAAAACCCTAATTTTGACTGTTAGGAGGCTCTTGAACTGTGCAACCCTTGGGGAATTTTGAAGCATGACTTGGCAATTTTCTTGAAGAATATGGGAGGGTAAATTTTGGGGTACAACAGTTGCCCCTGTTCAATCTTCTTAGACCTGAGGATGCAGATTGGCTGACGTGCCTTTCGTAATCTGAAGGTGGAAGATGATTGAACACTAGAGTGCCCAGAAATTTGCGCTCACATGGTAGCAGTGTGATGGTGGAATGGGCTTATAGATGCCATTTGGAGATTGATGGATAGGATGATGGGCTTATAGATGCCATTCTAAGAGGTGATGGAAGGTGGATGGGCTTATAGATGCCATCTGGATGTTGATCGCGTAAGAGATTCCTTAGCGAGAACTTGCGTACCTGCAAAAGAAAGATGAGTACCTGGCATGTTGCCGGAGTGGTCTTCAAACTCTTGTGTAGATGTGTCCTGACTGGTTACAGGAGCTAAATCTGGAGCTTCAACCGGTGATGAATGAACCAGGGATGGTTACTACCTCAGCAGGAACGGTGAGAGAACCTTGGATGATTTTAACTTCAACAGCAATCGTTGAGAAAATCTTGGGATGATTACTACCTCCGCAGGATCGGGGAGAGAACCAATAGGTGATTACAACCTCAACAACAATCATTGAGAGAATCTTGGTGGGAATTACCGTCTCCGCAGTATCGGGGAGAGAACCATAGGCGATTACAACCTCAATAGCAATTATTGAGAAAACCTTGGATGGAATTATCATCTCCGCAGTATCGGGGAGAGAACCATAGGCGATTACAACCTCAATAGCAATCATTGAGAAAACCTTGGATGGAATTATCATCTCCGCAGTATCGGGGAGAGAACCATAGGCGATTACAATCTCAATAGAAATCATTGAGAAAACCTTGGATGGAATTATCATCTCCGCAGTATCGGGGAGAGAACCATAGGCGATTACAACCTCAATAGCAATCATTGAGAAAACCTTGGATGGAATTATCATCTCCGCAGTATCGGGGAGAGAACCATAGGCGATTACAACCTCAATAGCAAACATTGAGAAAACCTTGGATGGAATTATCATCTCCGCAGTATCGGGGAGAGAACCATAGGCGATTACAACCTCAATAGCAATCATTGAGAAAACCTTGGATGGAATTATCATCTCCGCAGTATCGGGGAGAGAACCATAGGCGATTACAACCTCAATAGCAAACATTGAGAAAACCTTGGATGGAATTATCATCTCCGCAGTATCGGGGAGAGAACCATAGGCGATTACAACCTCAATAGCAAACATTGAGAAAACCTTGGATGGAATTATCATCTCTGCAGTATCGGGGAGAGAACCATAGGCGATTACAACCTCAATAGCAAACATTGAGAAAACCTTGGATGGAATTATCGTCTCCGCAGTATCGGGGAGAGAACCATAGGCGATTACAACCTCAATAGCAAACATTGAGAAAACCTTGGATGGAATTATCATCTCCGCAGTATCGGGGAGAGAACCATAGGTGATTACCACCTCAACAGCAAACATTGAGAGAACCTTGGATAACTTCTACTGAGTCTTCATCAGAAAAATCTGTCTGGGGTCGATTTAACTGGACTAGAGAAGGCCTTGGACTGGATAAGAAACAGAGAATCTTAGGGTCGATTAACTGAACCGATCTAGGTCTTGGAATGTCTTCAACTGGGTCTTTATCAGAAAAATCTGTTTGGGGTCGATTTAACTGGACCAGAGAAGGCCTTTGACTGGATAAGAAATCTTTGGAGTCGATTAACTGAACCGGTCTAGGTCTTGGAATATGGCTGAGAACTTAACTGAATTTTTCCTGAAAAGTAAAGGTCAGTCATATGCAATGCATGATATGGACCAAGCAATGATGTTCTCAACATAAATGAGATTTGTAAGATATGATGCGTCTATGCATGCTATAATGATGTATGGAAGTGCGATGTTTATGAATGTATTTTTCGTCTAGGAAAGTAAATCCTTGACGGGTGCCGGGAAGTCACTCCTGGGCTGATGTTGGAGAATAGATTTTTTTCCTCCGCTGGGGATAATAGTTGCAAGAATACCGGTAGGAGAAGAGGACTCCGTTGGGGAATGAACTTGGCGAATGGAATAACTCTGCAGGGAGGAAAGTACTCTGACAATCTTGCTGGGAAGCAATACTCTGTGGGGAGAGAGATACTTTGCTGAGTTGTTGATAATAACTTGCTGGGGATACCCTTGTTGTGTTGGAAGTGTTAACAGACTTCGCTGGGGATAAGAGGACTTAGTCGACGACGATCTTTCCATGGCTTTTGGCTGAGGATAACCCAGTTATATCCTGGTAAGGAAATAACTCTTTGAATAAAGCCGGACGACGCGTTCGTGCTCTGTGGGGATAAGCTTCCAGAATCTACTGGGGATAAGCTTACTGCTTGGGGAGGTGAATTCCAACTTTCTTGGGGAAATTGGATTAGACTCTCCTGGGGAAGTTTGAACTGCTGGGGAGGTGACTCCACTGAATGTTCGATATACCGCCGGGGAACAATATTTTAGACCAAGACTGTCGGGGATGCTTGTAAGAATGTCCGTACATTGCTGGGGAATATTGAGACCTGCGGGAGGATACCCAACTTCCTTAGGGCTGACAGTATAACTCTGCTTGGGGAGAGTGCACTGACTTGCTGGCTCACTCTTTGGGGAATTAAGATATACTGGTTGCGTTCTTCAGCTGAACCTAACTTGGTACCTTGGAGGATGGAACAATTAGATTGCTTAGACAACTCTTTATTGCCCCTGTTTCTAATGTTATTTGTAACTAGTCCTTTGTTTCGTATGCAAATATTTATGAGTTAGCAAATTATTGTCAATGCATATATCACAAATCGAACCTTGGACGTTCTTCGCAAAACAAAACAGAAAAGGAAAAACAATTGGCAATTTTAACTGAAAAATATGTTTGTATTGATTTTGAATTGCCTGTAAATAGGCGTTTGTGTACGAGAGGCTGACGTCCTAGTAAGAGAACGTCGCTGGACAAAAGAGTTTATACAAATTTTGTACAAGAGAAAATAAAACAGCTGTGTGAAATGAATGATCCCACTGGGTTTCAACTCTGCTATTGCCTTTATAACTCCGAGCGTCTCATCACTTGATGACCTTGGTTGAAGGTGAAGCTGACTGATCGATGCCGTCTGAACTTGATGTAGATACCGGATTCTGGATGCAAGGTGATCCAATGAGACATAGTATTACGCTTTATCCCTAACTTTTGCCTGGATCGCCCTTTCGATTTTTCGATCCACCGGGATACCCATTTTTGCCCAAGCCGCCTTTTCAGGTTTTCGACTTGTCGGGTGTACAGTTTTTTTCATTTCATCCCTTCATTTTGCCCGAACCCTTTTGGTTCGCCGGGAAGCCCTAATTTTTGCCTAGGCATGTCAGCCTAGCGGGTCTTTTTTCATGCGTAGTATCTTTTTACTATGTCTGCATTAGTGGGGTGAGGAAGGTCGTCACCATCCATGTTGGTTAGAATCATGGCTCCTCCTGAGAACACATGTTTAACCACAAATGGTCCTTCATACGTAGGGGTCCATTTGCCCATTGGATCACTCTGAGGAAGGATGATTCGCTTGATTACCAGATCCCCAACTTGATATTCCTGTGGTCTGACCTTTTTGTTAAATGCCCTGATCATCCGTTTTTGATACGTCTGACCATGACAGATAGCAGCAAGCCTCTTTTCGTCAATAAGGTTTAGTTGATCAAGTCGTGTCTGGATCCAATCATCTTCGTTCAGATTTGCATCCTTCATTATCCGGAGAGAGGGTATTTGCACTTCGATCGGTAAGACTGCCTCCATACCATAAACCAAAGAGAAAGGAGTTGCCCTGGTTGACGTCCTGGCTGAGGTACGGTACCCATGTAGAGCGAACGGTAACATCTCGTGCCAATCTTTATAAGTCACTGTCATCTTCTGCACGATTTTCTTGATGTTTTTATTTGCTGCTTCTACAGCCCCATTCATCTTCGGTCTGTAAGGAGAAGAATTGTGGTGCTGTATTTTGAATTGCTCGCAGAGCTCAGTGATCATCTTGTTATTCAGATTGGTACCGTTGTCTGTAATAATCCTTTCTGGGACGCCGTATCGACAGATCAGATTATGCCGAATGAACCGCGCCACAACAGTCTTGGTTACCGTAGCGTAGGAAGCTGCTTCGACCCACTTCGTAAAGTAATCAATCGCTACCAGGATGAAGCGATGCCCGTTAGATGCCGTAGGTTTAATCTCACCGATCATGTCTATGCCCCACATTGCAAACGGCCAAGGCGTAGTCAGGACATTCAGAGGAACTGGAGGAACATGCACCTTGTCTGCATAAATCTGGCATTTATGGCATGTCCTGGAATGTTGGTAGCAGTCAGCTTCCATTGTGGACCAGTAATACCCTGCCCGAAGGATCTTCTTTGCCATTGTATGTCCACTGGAATGTGTACCAAAGGTCCCTTCATGTAGCTCTTCCATGATCCTTTCTGCTTCAGTCTTATCCACACAACGCGGTAAGGTTGAATCATGGTTTCGCTTGTACAAGATGCCGTTGCTAAGGAAGAACTTTGCTGCGAACCTTCTCAGGAACTTCTTATCATTGACTGAGGCACCTTCAGGGTATTCCTGAGCTTCCAAATATCTCTTCACCTCATGGTACCAAGGCTTCTCAGTCACCAACTCAGTCTCGAGATCACAACAGTATGCCGGTTCGTCCAGTTTCCAGATGATGATCCGGGGAGCCTCATTATCCCATTTGACCTTGAACATGGAAGACATTGTAGCTAACGCGTCCGCCAGCTGATTCTCCTCTCTTGGAAAGTGTTCAAAGGTTATCTTCGTGAAGTGGGGGATCAAGGTCAACACACATTCTCTGTAAGGAATAAGGTTCGGATGTTTCGTATCCCACTCTCCTTTGATCTGATTGATCACAAGAGCGGAATCTCCGAAGACACTCAGAAACTTGATTCTTAGGTCGATCGCAGCTTGAAGACCCATGATGCACGCCTCGTACTCTGCCATGTTGTTGGTACAGTTGAAGCATAGTCGGGCAGTGAGCGGAGTATGAGTGCCTTGTGGTGATATGATTACAGCGCCGATACCGTTACCCAAAGCATTGGAGGCTCCGTCAAAGTGCATAGACCATCGGGATCCTTCCTCAGGTCCTTCATCCGGTCCAGGTACTTCATAATCAGTTACTATCATGATGCTTTCATCCGGAAACTCGAAGTTCATTGACTGATAGTCATCTACGGCCTGATGTGCCAAGTGGTCTGCCAATACACTTCCCTTGATGGCTTTCTGGGTTGTGTACTGAATGTCGTATTCCGTCAAGATCATTTGCCATCTTGCTATTCTCCCAGACAGAGCATGCTTTTCGAATATATACTTTATAGGATCCATCTTTGAGATCAACAAGGTGGTATGAGTCAGCATATACTGTCTCAGCCGGCGAGCAGCCCATACCAAAGCGCAGCAAGTTTTCTCAAGCAGTGAGTATCGGGTCTCACAGTCGGTAAACTTTTTGCTAAGGTAATAAATGGCATGCTCTTTTCGGCCAGACTCGTCATGCTGCCCCAGCACACACCCCATTGAGTTGTCAAGCACTGTCAGATATAGTATCAGAGGTCTCCCTTCAACCGGTGGCATAAGGATGGGTGGTTCTTGAAGATACTCTTTGATTCTGTCAAAGGAAGCCTGACATTCATCATTCCAACGTACTACCTGATCTTTCTTCAGCAGCTTGAAGATTGGCTCACAGGTAGCAGTCAAGTGTGAGATGAACCGAGCAATGTAATTCAGGCGTCCTAAAAAGCCTCTGACTTCCTTCTCTGTCTTGGGAACTGGCATCTCTTGAACAGCTTTGACCTTGGCAGGGTCCACTTGAATGCCCTTATCACTTACCACGAAGCCTAGCAACTTTCCAGATCTTACCCCGAAGGTGCACTTGTTCGGGTTCAATCTCAGCTTGTACAGTTTCAGACGGTCAAACAATTTCTGCAGATGATCTAGGTGCTCTTCCTCAGTCTGGGACCTTGCGATCATATCGTCCACATACACTTCTATCTCATGATGGATCATGTCATGGAATAAAGCAACCATGGCACGTTGGTAGGTTGCCCCAGCGTTCTTCAGTCCAAAAGGCATGACCTTGTAGCAGAAGGTGCCCCACTGAGTAACAAAGGTAGTCTTTTCCATGTCTTCAGGTGCCATCTTGATCTGATTATAACCTGAAAAGCCATCCATGAAAGAAAACACCTTATGCTGAGCTGTATTATCCACAAGGACATCAATGTGAGGTAGAGGGAAGTCATCCTTGGGGCTGGCCCTATTCAGATCCCTGTAATCGACACACATTCTGACCTTACCGTCCTTCTTAGGTACCGGCACCACATTAGCAACCCACTGAGGGTAAGAAGTTAATGCAAGGAACCCAGCGTCAAACTGTTTCATTACCTCGGCTTTGATCTTCTCAGACATCTCTGGACGCATACGGCGGACCTTTTGCTTAACCGGAGGGCAGTCTTCCTTAGTTGGCAAGTGATGGACCACAATATCGGTATCCAACCCGGGCATGTCTTCGTAGGACCAGGCAAATATCTCCACATAATCATGTAGCATCTTAGTCAACCGTTGCTTCACGCTGAGCTCTAGGTTGGCACCAATCTTTACCTCTTTCCTGTCTGCCTCAGTACCCAAGTTTATTGTTTCTACTGGCTCTTCATGTGGTTGAATTGCCCTCTCTTCCTAAAGCAACAGTCTTGCAAGCTCGCCAGGCACTTCGCAATCATCTTCACCTTCGTCTTCGGCTAAGTTGATCGGATTTTCGAAGTCATAATTGGCAGTAGCAGAGTCGTTATCAGTGAGATCCAGAGTGGATTGAAACCTGTATGAGTGAGTGTGTGTAAATACAACTGTTTTGAAATATGTATAAAGGAAGAAAAGACAGAAAAGGAGCATAAGATTTGAAATGCGAGTAAACGTCCAAGATTTTCATTTATGATATATGAAATGACAATTTATATGCCCTCACAAATGAAACCACGGTGCCTCGGGTAAGACATCGGGCCATAGAGTTTATTTATTGTTTATTACAAATAACAAAACAAAGAAGTTTATTACTGCGTAACAAAAGTAACAGGAGTATGGTCTTTGGCAATCCAATTGGTCAATCCACCATCAGTTGTCGGGTAGATCCAGCTATTGAATTCTGCTTCATCCACTTCATTGTCTTCCCCAACAGCATTCACTCCTGGATTTGTAATGAGCACAGGAGGTCTTCTGATCTTCGCCTTCCGTATAGCTTTCTGACCCTCTGCAGTAAAACCCAGTCCAAATTTATCAGTTTTTTGTGTAAAGTCGGGAAGCCTGCCCCAGTTAGCACAATCACCTTTCTGAACCACAGCCCGGGCATCCTTCAGGGAAGCCATCTTTAAGGGAACATCCTCTTCGACTGCTGTTTCTGCTGCTGCTGAAATTGGAAGCACCTCCTCAAAATGCTGAAAGGGGGTTTCAATAAACTCCCCATCCATCTCAATGTACCTGAAGGAATTCAAATGGCTTACAATATACTCCTCCTCTCCTTGCACAGTGACGATCTTCCCTCTGACGGGGTATTTCAGCTTCTGGTGCAAGGTAGAGGTCACCGCCCCAGCTTTATGGATCCAATGTCGACCCAGTAGGTAAGAGTACGATGGACGGATATCCATCACATAAAAAGTAGAGTCAAACACCTGAGAGCCCACACGAATAGGAATGTCAACCTCCCCATGAACCATTCTTTTTGAACCGTCAAAGGCCCTGACGATGATATTGCTGGGTTTTAATTCCAGGCCTTCACAATCCAAACGGTCTAAAGCCTTCTTTGGTAGAACATTCAAGGAAGAACCAGTATCCACCAATACATGTGCCAGAGTAGTGCCCCTGCATTCAATGGAGACATGCAGAGCATCATTGTGGTCTCTTCCTTTCGCAGTCAGGTCAGCATCTGAGAAACCCAAGCCATTGTCCGCTGTCAGATTTGCTACGCAATCAGTGAACTGGACCGCAGATGTTTCCTGTGGCACATGGGCCGTCTTAAGAAATGAGATTAAGGCCTTAGCATGGGCCTCGGAGCACAGCAATAAGGAGAGCATGGAGATTTTGGAGGGCGTATGCCCCAGCTGTTCCACAACATTAAAGTCACTCTTCTTTATTATCTTCAGGATTTCCTCCATTTCTTGTTGGGAGGCCTCAGCAGTTATAGGTATCGGTGCCTCCATCCGGGCAGGCTCATCTTCAATTCCTTTGCCCCGAGCATTGGATGACTCGGCAGCAGGGGAAACAACTTGGTCAGTAACAGGAACAGGTACACTTGTAGGTGTTATGAGGAGGGGTCTTCGAGTAGCGGGCGGTGCAATGTCAGGCGAGAAGAGCCTGCCACTGCGGGTAACCTTGCCTGGGCCAGTGATATCGCAGATACTGGCGCCAGTGTTGAACTCTTGTTTGATCCCATTCACATATACATCTGCCCCATAGTGCCAGGGGACAGCTTTATCAGATATGTAGGGGAGAGGCCCCGGAACAGTAATAACCACAGGTGCAACAGTCATGATTTGAACAGGCTTCCTCGGGAGAGCCTTGATTGGATTATTGAAGATGGTAACCACAGAAACTTCTTCTACCGAAACCAACTGAACAGCAGACTTCTTAAACAGAATCTCCTTACTGTCCATCAGGCTTTGGCTGCCTAACTTCAGCAAGGGACAACCGGATAGGGACACAGCACAGAACAGGCAACCCTCACTGCAACCCGGAAATAAACCGGCCAGCAGTAGGTTCCTTTTGACAGTCTTCAAAGGAGTAGCTACATCATCCACAGAAACAGCGTATACCTCTTCATCAACAGCATTTACCCCATGCTGAGGCATAGGAGCAGTTACCACATTCGGCCTCTCAGGCGCTTCGAACTGTATCTCTTTTGCGTCAATAAGGTCTTGCACCTTATTCCTTAATGCCCAACAGTCATCAGTGGAGTGCCCCGGGCTATCAGAATGGTACGCACAGCGGGCATTTGGGTTGTACTTGGGGGAAGCAGTGTTTACACCCTTGGGTGCCTCTCTAACAGTTACTAGATTGGTGGATAGCAACCGTGGCAAGATCTGCGATAAGGTCATGCTCAAACGGGTAAACTCTCTCCGGGGTCTTTCCACAAGGCATAACTTGCTCAATTTTTAAGCTTTGCTCATGTTTTTGGACATTTTGGAAAGGTCTTTGAGTCCTCTAACCAATGCCTTTGGTCCCATGTCATTTTTATTTACCAAT
Source organism: Vicia faba (assembly GCA_948472305.1). Taxonomy (NCBI): domain Eukaryota; kingdom Viridiplantae; phylum Streptophyta; class Magnoliopsida; order Fabales; family Fabaceae; genus Vicia; species Vicia faba. Next base: position 370,446,232 of record OX451737.1, on the reverse strand, counting down.
CTCGAGTTATGGCCTTTGACTTAAAGTCTCTTTTTGTTGACTTTTGAAAATGACCTATAATGTTGAAATTGATAACTTTTTGTGAGAGCATTTCTTGGACTTGAAGTATGAAGAGGAGTTGTAGGAAATATCTTTATCTTCAAAATGAGATTTGGATGGAATTTTTCTGATAATCCATGTGGAAGTTATGCCCTGGTCAATTTACAGTTGACTTTTTCAACTGTCCAAATAAGGAAACATTTGCATCTTGATGATTTTTGAGCCAAGCTTTGATAATCATGATCAAGCATTGATCAAATGATGTTTGTGGCTTCAAAATGAGATGTTGACCAAAAATTTGGACTTTTCACTGTCCAATGACCATTTTGCCCCTACAGTTGACTGTAGTGCAATTAGGGTTTTTGACTGTGCAATTTTGTGCTGAAAGTCTTGAAACTTAGTATGAGGATGCTTGACCATATTTATAGGCATGTGGGACTTGATTGGACCCTTGGAAACTTCATTTTCTTTGCCAGAACCAAAACCCTAATTTTGACTGTTAGGAGGCCCTTGAACTGTGCAACCCTTGGGGAATTTTGAAGCATGACTTGGCAATTTTCTTGAAGAATATGGGAGGGCAAATTTTGGGGTACAACAGATGCCATTTGGAACTGTCGATCGCGTAAGAGATTCCTTAGTGAGAACTTGCGTACCTGAGAAAGAAAGATAATTTCCTGGCCCGTTACAGGTGTTGATCTTCACTCAGTCGCTCACAGACATGCCCTGGCTAGATACAGGTATCGAATCTGGAACTTCAAAAGGTTGCTTACAGACGTGCCCTGGCTGGATACAGGTATCGAATCTTCAAACTCTTCAGACGTGCCCTGGCTAGATACAGGAATCGAATCTGGAATTAGTCGTCTACAGATCTGCCCTGGCTGGATACAGGTATCGAATCTTCAAACTCTTCAGACGTGCCCTGGCTAGATACAGGAATCGAATCTGGAATTAATCGTCTACAGATGTGCCCTGGTGTTGCACCCCAAAATTTGCCCTCCCATATTCTTCAAGAAATTGCCAAGCCAAGTCATAAAATTCCCCAAGGGTTGCACAGCTCAACAGTCTCCCATACAGTCAAAACTAGGGTTTGGGTTCTGATCAAGGGAAGGAAGTTTTCAAAGGCCCAATCAAGTCTCATATGCCTACAAATGTTGTCAAGCATCCCCATATCAAGTTTCAAGGCATTCAGCTCAAAATTGCACAGTCAAAACCCTAAATTGCACTACAGTCAACTGTAGGGGCAAAATGGTCATTTGACAGTCAAAAGTTCAAATTTTTAGTCAACATATCATTTTGAAGCCACAAACATCATTTGATCAATGCTTGATCATGATTCTCAAAATTTGGCTCAGAAATCATCAAAGATGCAAAAGTTGCTATATTTGGACAGTTGAAAAAGTCAACTGAAATTGACCAGGGCATAACTTTCACATGGATTATCAGAAAAATTCCATCCAAAGCTCATTTTGAAGAGAAAGACATTTCCTACAACTCATCTTCATACTTCAAGTCCAAGAAATGCTCTCACAAAAAGTTATCAATTTCAACATTATAGGTCATTTTTAAAAGTCAACAAAAAGGGACTTTAAGTCAAAGGCCATAACTTGAGATTGGAAAATCAAAATGACATGGGACCAAAGGCATTGGTTAAAGGACTCAAATACCTTTCCAAAATGTCCAAGAACGTGAGAAAAGCTTAAAAATTGAGCAAGTTATGCCTTGTAGAAGTTGGGAAATTTTTGTGAAATGGCAAAAGTCAACTATCCTTGAAACTTCAATTTTTGACAAAAGGGCCCACTTTCTTCCACTTGATTCAGCCTTGTCATGCCACACACGTGTCCCATGATTAATTTCAAGATCAAACATTGATTTTTCTATTTTATTTAATTTTTGATAATTTAATTCATTTTAAATCTTTAAAAATTCAAATAAAATTTAAAAGTCAATGGAATAATGTCATTTGAATTGGAATAGCTTCCATATATCATGGGCCAGCTCACAAACTCATGCTAGGGTTAGATTGCACACCAAGTCTTGGTTTTGCTTAAAAAAGGGAAAGTTGGTTAATGGTAAAAACCCTAGGACTAGTTCTCTCATGGGCATGGATCAAGGCCAGCTAATGACCTAATTCTCTTCCCTCATAAGTGCTAAGTCAAAAACCTAATGCCCACACACTGAAGGCTGCGCTCAAAGGCTCATTGAAAACTTGGAATTTTGACTTAAAAACTCAATTCTGAAATCATTGCTAGAGGTGAATTCAAAGCACAAAACCTATTCCAAAAACTTCCCTGGCAATTCCTGAACGTATTCCAATCCCTAACATCAACTCAAGCCCCAGGAATTGGTACATAGAACCTTCCCTGTACAGCAAAAAAGTGATGATCGTGTTTTCAGTTTTAGACATCCTCATTGCATTTTAATTATATATTCTTGTTCCTTGTGATGTTCTAAAGCTAATCCATACCTTTAATTGCATTTTTCTGTGTTGTATGAGATTATGCCATGGCTGTTATTCTAGGGTTTTCAGGAGGATAAATTAGGGCTTTTGCAATAAGGCAAAATTAAGCCTCCAAACCATGACCATCCAACTCAGTGCAGAGAGACGAAGAAGGAACACTGGTCGCGAACAATTTATGAGCCCTGTAGCACTATTCGCTATTTTCCCTAAAGCCCTCTAAGACCACACTCTGAAAACCGTGGCTCAATGTTTTTAGTCTCAGGGGAAACGAGGAAGAAGACCTCGTGGCAAAGCATGATTCGTTGTTTTTAAATTTCGCGCGCGTTGCCCACTAACATTTTGTTTTCTTTTTATAATGTTTATTAATTGTTATATAGTAAAAGTAATGCAAGCGCTTCAGTGGCAGACACATCCCTTTGCAATGTCTAAGACCTGGGTTCGAACCCCAGGTCTGTGTAAATTTCAATATTATTTTTCCATGCTAATTCCCATGCAGGCACAACAGTGATGCATACCATGTTCCTTCATCATCTAACCCTCCACGTATCCAAGCAAATTCACATCAAAGGCTGAGATTGGATGAACATCATAGGCCTGGTCAAAAGAGTCACATGGCGCCTGGGAAAGTCAACGAATCTCAAGCTTATTGGGCCCAAATTACTGGACCCATACCTCACAATTGGGGCCTGAACCCCCCCCCCCCTGGTTTGCCTTCTCCATATTTTTCTTATTTTATTTTTAATTGCTATTATATTTTTCTTTTTTTTGCTTTAATTGATTGTTCTTTTACCAAATACAAAAAATACCTTAAAAACTCAGAAAAGGATAAAAAATATAATGATTATTTATTTTGATATTTTCTTGTAAATAAATTAACATGTAATAAATATTAGTTTAATTAGGTTTATCTTAATTCTTTTCATAACTAAAAATCCAAAAATATAGCATTAGGTTTAATAACTTTCATTCCTTTTAATTTTCCTTTTTTTTTGCCATAATATTAGTGATTTATTTATTTTCATAATTAAACTTGTAAACTAATTAGGGTTGCATTTAGGTTAAATTTTAATACTTTCTTAATAACTAAAAATCCAAAAATATAGCATTAGGTTTAATAACTTTCATTCCTTTTAATTTTCCTTTTTTTTTGCCATAATATTAGTGATTTATTTATGTTCATAATTAAACTTGTAAACTAATTAGGGTTGCATTTAGGTTAAATTTTAATACTTTCATAATAAACTTAAAAATAATTAGAACTAGGTTTAATATTTCATTTTGGTTTTTTTAATTAATTCTTTTTTATTAAATTCCTAAAAACACTAAAAATACCAAAAACATTTAATTCTTAATTAATTCATGCAATTTAATATTTTGCAAAAGGGTCCAACGCCCTAGTTTTGTTTTTAATTCCTTTATTTCGCGCATTTATTTTATTTCGCTTAATTCATTATGTATCTCTCCCAAAGCGTTGTAACACTTACTTTTTGCACTTTATTTTTCTTTATTTTTCCGTCAAATCGGGTCCGGTTTAATTTTGGCGATGTGGACCCGCGCCATTTGTAATAGTCTTAGATTTACTTTTCCCGCAACTTTTAACTATTAACAAAAGCATGAAAGAATGTATGGACTTAAAATAAAATCAAGCGTAGAACACCAATAAACATGACAAGACAAATATCAATGAAAACGACACATGAATCGCACACACCACCCCTAGGGTACGCCTCACTGTTGCCTTGCCTCGAAAGGTGATCGTCGAGTAGAGGATGTCTTAGTAAGTCCTCATGATCCGGGAACCTGGCATGAGGGTAGCTTCTAAGGTGTCTTCCCATTTCTCTGGTGATCACCATGTCCCTACAACCTTCGAATTGACCCGAACACCTCCAACGGTGGTGCTACCTACCTCTCAATGGTGGGATGGCACTACTTTAAAAGACATTTACACAGACGAATTCCTTAGGGTAGGTAGGTTCTCAAGGATACTTGCTCTAATCTCAAAAAAAAAAAAATCTTTTCACACCAACACTTTTCAAAAGCTTTCAAAGCAAATTTTTCAAACACTCTGACGTACGAGTCGAACTGAACTTTTTCAAAGAAACTTTTAAAACCCACAATTGAAAAGCAAGCAAACATTTAGAAAACACATTGAGCAAGTATCTAAGAGCCCATGGATAACCATGGATAGAAAGGGTGCTAACACCTTCCCTTTCTATAACCTACCTCCCGAACCGAGAGCAATCTCTTTAAGGAATTTTTCTGTGCTTTTGTCCTTTCCATTTGGAGAAAATAAAAGACGGTGGCGACTCTTGCTTCCGCGACATTTCGCGAACCAGCGTTAAACAGTCAGTTCCAGATCCACCGATCACAGAACTGGCGACTCTGCTGGGGAACCTTTATAAAGTGAGGTGTACCTTAGGGCTAGGTCATAACTGTGTTTTCAATTGTATTGCTTTGCTTGCTTTAAAATTGTGGGTTGCATCGGAGTTATATAGATCCTAACCCGGATCTGGGGGTACCTTGTTTAGGTAGCATAAGCTGTGAGGGACCTGTCCGGCGTAGACCGACACGGGTGAAGCAGTGGCTACGTTGGTGTGGCACCTTAGTCTGTACCGATATCCCTTGTGTCGCAACGAGGAGAATATGGGTCTTCTAAGGAGTCATTAAGCACCAACAACCTTAGAACCTTAATTGACACAACTTGGCCTTTAGAACAGTAGCAGTATGCTACGCCCATTGAGGCTAAACTCTCGTGATGGTTCTGGCCGCAAGAAAAGATTGCGATGCTGGAGTTATGACCGATGGAGGGTAGTCAATGATATTGGGATCCTCTAAGAACCCGGTTACTTTGATTAGGACAGGTTGAACCCACCAACTTCAAGAGGGTAATACCTAGACCTCATGCTGGCCTAAACTCTAAGGGCTCTTTTGTGTGACTTGTGTGCCTTTGTACTTGCCTACTTGCATGCTTGTTAGCTGACACATGAACTACTTACAGGTTTTGTTTATAGTCCTTAACTAGGACTCATGACAAGGTTTACCGAGTTTCTTGCAGGTTTCGTTTATAGTCCTTAATAGGGACTCATAACAGGGTTACTAAGTCTTGCAGGTTTTGTTTATAGTCCTTAACTAGGACTCATGACAAGGTTTACCAAATTTCTTGCAGGTTTTGTTTATAGTCCTTAATTGGGACTCATAACAAAGTATACTGAATTTCTTGCAGGGTCTGTTTATAGTCCTTAATTGGGACTCATAACAGGGTTTACCTACATCACCCCATGCATAGCATGACATCATACCATTGCATACATCCTAATCCATTTCAAGGATCTCAAGGGTTTGTGATGCAGGTCATGATGAACCAACTGTCCAGCAAGGGGCAAAGAGGGTTTATTTTCCTCTAACCAAGGTTGTCAGGGGCTATGACCCACTGGATATGGTGAGCCTTTGACCCTTGAAGAAGGATTCTCAACAACATGAAGTTCCTTCAATCAAGCTACCGGTTTCCAATTCTAACAAACTGTCTTGTTTATCCCTCGAGGTCCTTGAAAACATTGCATGCATATCATACATCTCATTGCATTGCAGGTATCCCTTTGACGAGTTGCTTACCCTTCTTCGCTGTTTATGTCAGCCGATCGTCATGAATCCTGAATCATCAGCTGAGCAGTCCATCAAGGCCCTCCAGGCTCAGAATGCCCAGTTCCAAGAGCTGATCATGAATTTGACCCAGGGGCAACAAGATCTGAAGGCTCTGCTCTTGAAGAAAGAAAAGAAGAAGAAGAGGACTGTTTTGTTCAGCCCTAGACGCAGATCTGGGAATACACCGCAAATTGAAACTGAGAGGACAACCCCATCTGTGAGGGAAAGCAGTCACCATGAGAGAGAGGTGCCTAGTCCAGTGGTCTCCGACGACGAGACAGATTTCAACGACGAACAATACCCTCCGGCTGAGGACAAGTACAAACAGTTGGAGGATAGGTTGAAGGCTATGGAGGTTCAACAGGTACCTGGGCTGGATTTCGGAGATCTGGGTTTGTCAACTGGTGTGATCATCCCCCACAAGTTCAAAGCACCATCCTTCTCTAAGTATGACGGGGCGTCTTGTCCTAAGCTGCATCTAAGGTCCTATGTTCGGAAAATTCAGCTGTACTCTGCGGATAAAAATCTATGGATCCACTTCTTCCAGGAGAGTCTTTCAGGGACTCACCTCGAATGGTTCTATCAGCTGGATGGGACCAAGGTTCGTAACTGGGAGGAGTTGGCTACTGCTTTCTACAAGCAGTATCAATATAATGTCGACCTTGCCCCTACGCGTACCCAACTCCAGGGTATGTCGGTAGGATCAAGCGAAGGTTTTAAAGAATATGCGCAGAAATGGAGGGATCTTGCTGGAAGGGTACAACCACCTCTGACTGATCGGGAACTTGTCGATATGTTCTTGGGGACCCTGTCTGGTCCGTTCTACGACCACCTAATTAGGAATTCGTCTGCTGGATTCACAGATCTTATCTTGACTGGAGAACGAATAGAAGCTGGTATCCGGTCTGGGAAAATTCAAGAGGTTGCACCTTCTGATAAAAAGCCTCATCATGGAAAGAAAGAATCCAATGCTGTGCACGGTAAAAAGAGCCGTCATGAGGTAGGGGCAATCCAGATCTCCAATCCCGGACCTGCTCAACAAGGACAGGGGCAGCAGCGCAAAGAGAAACGATAGTATACCAAACTCAGCATGTCGCTGGATCAAGCGCTGCAACAAATGTTGAAGGCAGGGCTGATCACCTTAAGGGCTCCTCTTCGGAATCCGAACACTTCTGCTCCCAACTATCATCCCAACGATAGATGCGCATATCATTCTGATAGCCCGGGGCATACTACGGATAACTGCTGGCCTCTCAAGAACAAAATTCAAGACATGATCGATGTCGGGGAGATTCAGTTTGAAGTGCCTGAGACTCCGAACATAATCACTGCTCCGTTACCCAATCGTTGAAGACCTTTTGTTTATTTGAATTTCTGAGTTGTGTTTTTCTTTGCTTAAACAATTAATGTCATAGCAAACTCTTTTATTCTATTAATGCATCGCATATGTCTGTTTTTGGAATTAATACAATTGTTTTCATTATATTCAAAATTCTTTTCATATTTTTTCTGATGATCAACTCTTGGTTAATAATTCTGAGCCTCTTGAGGGAGGATGACGAAAACGATACCGCTATCTTTACAGTATGCTTTTGAACAGACCCCGCTGATGAGGTACAGGCATTGTTTCAAATCCTAAACACTGGAGTTATAAGGAAGATAATCCCTCGTCCACCCCTTCGAGCCAAAGAAGTAGGAGTTTTTCTTTTCGAAATTTAAAACCCTTTATCATAACCTGGGGCAGGGTAGTTCTCTCAGTTGATCCGAGTGCATAACAAATGGCACCAAAGGAGTCCTTACAAAACAAAGGACAGTGATGGTTCTGAATAAATCACAAGGACAGGCAGTCATTACCTCAAAAAATGAAAAACCCATTAAGTCAAAACCCATCCCGCTGATTGTAATTCCAAAAAGGAAACAGTTCAGGCAAAAAGAAAGGGATAACAAAGATCAAAAAGAAAGAGGTCATACAAACCCTCAACAAAAACAAAAATGACCGCCTATTCAAAAGAAATCATCAACATCCGAACCATCATTGGTATATCAAAGCAAAGACTCGAACAAGGTCTAACGTATGATCAACTGAGTTTAGGTTTGGAGAATATCACAAAGAGCGGGTGGGTACAAATAAAATTTGAGCCTTTATCCTTTGTTTCTTAAACCGTGAACCAGGCCACGTTATAACCCTTACAAGTCCTAGCTGAAGCATGGGTTAGTTCGAAAGCATACTGTTACGAAAGGTATCCTGACTCCTTAAGGCCTACAGTAAATACGGTGTTGACATCACGTTTTACAAACATTCACTTGTTTTATGAAAAAAGAATGAATTTTCAAAATCCTTGAGACAGACATAAGCTTTGCATTTTTAACATAACTTTGTTTGCATATGACTTTTTGTTTGAACAGCATAGAAATTCGCATGACGAAAGTCTAATGAACAAGAGTATCTCCAATCAAGGGGCATGGCATGACTATTGTCCATCATCTGGGGCAGTTAAGTCAAGATTCGGAGAATCTCTCAAAAGGCCAAATAGCCTGGGGCAAATCTCCGCCTAAGTCACTTGGGGCACTCCAACAACGAATCTTGCCTGATCAAACATCTTCTGGTGGCATGACAAAACACAGCCAGGGGCAACTCCCTATATTCTAAGAGAACGGACATAGTCGAAGAAAATACTACGCAAAATCAAAGACCCGCTAGGTTGACATACCTAGGCAAAAATAAGGGCTTCCCGACGAACCAAAAGGGTTCGGACAAAAAGGAGGGATGAAATGGAAAAAATCTGTACACCCGGCAAGTCGAAAACCTGAAAAGGCGGCTTGAGCAAAAATGGGTATCCCGGTGGACTGAAAACCCGAAAGGGCGGTCCAGGCAAAGTTAGGGATCAAAGCATACGACTATGTCCTGTCATCTTGTCACCTGCCTACCTGAAGAAGGTTTGACCCTCAACAATTATCAGCATCTCACAGGTGTCTCCCCCACAGAAACAGGGGCAATAAAGAATGGTCTAAGCAATCTGATTGTTCTATCCTCCAAGGTATCAGGGTAGGTTCCATGGAAGAACATAACCAATACAGTTCAAAACTTCCCCAGAGAATCCAATCCAGTTCCTCAGGAAAGATGGAATTCATATCCCCAAGCAGTAAGCTTATCCCCAGCAAGATTCTGGAAGCTTACCCCCTCGCAGAGCACGAACGCGTCGTCCGGCTTGATTTAAAGAGTTATTCCCTCAATAGGATATAACTGGGTTATCCTCAGCCAAAAGCCACGGAAAGAGCGTCCTCGATACAGTCTTCTTACCCCAGCGAAGTCCATCAATACTTCCAACAACAAGGATATCCTCAGCAAGTTACTATCAACAATCAGCAAGGCATCCCTCTTCCCACAGAGTATTACTTCCCAGCATGGCCGCTAGAGTATCTTTTCTCCCCGCAGAATCCTCCATTCGCCAAGTTTATTCCCCAACGGAGTTATCTTCGCCTATTGGAATTCTTGCAACTATTCTTCAACATCAGCCCAGGATACGACTTCCCGGCACCCCAAGGATTTATTTTCTTAGACAAACATACATTCATAAAACGTCACATACATCATTATAGCATGCATATGCATCATATTACACAAATCTCATTGATTTTGAAGACATACAGTTCATGCATCATGATTTTGCATACAATTATGTTCTACCTTTTCAGGAAAAAGATCAATACAAAAATGACTACTATCAACTATTGCAATTCATTCTTGATATAGTTTCAGATGTGAACCAGATATGGTGACGTTCTGATGCTGCTTCCAGATTTCCTTCTAGATATAGTTTCAGATATGACCCAGATATGGTGACGTTCTGATGCTGCTTCCAGATTTCCTTCTAGATATAGTTTCAGATATGATCCAGAGATGGTGACGTTCTGATGCTGCTTCCAGATTTCCTTCTAGATATAGTTTCAGATATGACCCAGATATGGTGACGTTCTGATGCTGCTTCCAGATTTCCTTCTAGATATAGTTTCAGATATGACCCAGAGATGGTGACGTTCTGATACTGCTTCCAGATTTTCTTCTAGATATAGTTTCAGATATGATCCAGATATGGTGACGTTCTGATACTGCTTCCAGAGTTTCTTTCTAGATATAGTTTCGGATATGATCCAGAGATGGTGACGTTCTGATGCTGCTTCCAGATATCCTTCTAGATATAGTTTCAGATATGATCCAGAGATGGTGACGTTCTGATGCTGCTTCCAGATTTCCTTCTAGATATAGTTTCATATATGATCCAGAGATGGTGGCGTTCTGATGCTGCTTCCAGATATCCTTCTAGATATAGTTTCAGATATGATCCAGAGATGGTGACGTTCTGATGCTGCTTCCAGATTTCCTTCTAGATATAGTTTCAGATATGATCCAGAGATGATATAGTTTCAGATATGATCCAAATATGGTGACGTTCTGATGCTGCTTCCAGATATCCTTCCAGATATAGTCTAGATGTAAACCAGATATGGCAACATTCTGACACTTATTCCAGTTGAAGATATTTCAAGACCTTGTCCGGTTCAGTTAAATCGACCCTAAGATTTTCCTGATGCTTATCCAGTCAAAGGCCTTCTCTGGTTCAGTCAGATCGACCCTAAGATCTCCCTGATGCTTATCCAGTTGAAGATATTTCAAGACCTTGTCCGGTTCAGTTAAATCGACCCTAAGATTTTCCTGATGCTTATCCAGTCAAAGGCCTTCTCTGGTTCAGTCAGATCGACCCTAAGATCTCCCTGATGCTTATCCAGTTGAAGATATTTCAAGACCTTGTCCGGTTCAGTTAAATCGACCCTAAGATTTTCCTGATGCTTATCCACTCAAAGGCCTTCTCTGGTTCAGTCAGATCGACCCTAAGATCTCCCTGATGCTTATCCAGTTGAAGATATTTCAAGACCTTGTCCGGTTCAGTTAAATCGACCCTAAGATTTTCCTGATGCTTATCCAGTCAAAGGCCTTCTCTGGTTCAGTCAGATCGACCCTAAGATCTCCCTGATGCTTATCCAGTTGAAGATATTTCAAGACCTTGTCCGGTTCAGTTAAATCGACCCTAAGATTTTCCTGATGCTTATCCAGTCAAAGGCTTTCTCTGGTTCAGTCAGATCGACCCCAAGATCTCCCTGATGCTTATCCAGTTGAAGATATTTCAAGACCTTGTCCGGTTCAGTTAAATCGACCCTAAGATTTTCCTGATGCTTATCCAGTCAAAGGCTTTCTCTGGTTCAGTCAGATCGACCCCAAGATCTCCCTGATGCTTATCCAGTTGAAGATATTTCAAGACCTTGTCCGGTTCAGTTAAATCGACCCTAAGATTTTTCTGATGCTTATCCAGTCAAAGGCCTTCTCTGGTTCAGTCAGATCGACCCTAAGATCTCCCTGATGCTTATCCAGTTGAAGATATTTCAAGACCTTGTCCGGTTCAGTTAAGTCGACCCTAAGATTTTCCTGATTCTTACCCAGTCAAAGGCCTCTCTGGTTCAGTCAGATCGACCCTAAGATCTCCCTGATTCTTATCCCAGTAGAAGACATCCAAGATTTTTTCTCAACGAGCGTTGTTGAAGTTAAAGTCACCCAAGATTTTTTCTCAACGAGCGTTGCTGAAGTTAAAGTCGCCCAAGGTTCTCTTACCATTCATGCTAAGGTAGTAACCATCCCTGGTTCTTTCATCGCCGTTTGAAGCTCCAGACTCAGCTCTTGTAACCAGTCAGGACACATCTATACCAGGCATCTAAAAATCAGCTCCTGCAACGTGTCAGGTACTCATTTTCTGTTTTGCAGGTATACAGGTTCTCGCCAAGGAATCTCTTACGCAATCAAACATCCAGATGGCATCTATAAGCCCATTCCACCATCACTGCCACTATGTGAGTGCAAATTTCTGGGCACTCTAGTGTCCAATCATCTTCTACCCTCGGATTACGAAAGGCACGTCAGCCAATCTACATCCTCAGGTCTAAGAAGATTGAACAGGGGCAACTGTTGCACCCCAAAATTTGCCCTCCCATATTCTTCAAGAAATTGCCAAGCCAAGTCATAAAATTCCCCAAGGGTTGCACAGCTCAACAGTCTCCCATACAGTCAAAACTAGGGTTTGGGTTCTGATCAAGGGAAGGAATTTTTCAAAGGCCCAATCAAGTCTCATATGCCTACAAATGTGGTCAAGCATCCCCATATCAAGTTTCAAGGCATTCAGCTCAAAATTGCACAGTCAAAACCCTAAATTGCACTACAGTCAACTGTAGGGGCAAAATGGTCATTTGACAGTCAAAAGTTCAAATTTTTAGTCAACATATCATTTTGAAGCCACAAACATAATTTGATCAATGCTTGATCATGATTCTCAAAATTTGGCTCAGAAATCATCAAAGATGCAAAAGTTGCTATATTTGGACAGCTGAAAAAGTCAACTGAAATTGACCAGGGCATAACTTTCACATGGATTATCAGAAAAATTCCATCCAAAGCTCATTTTGAAGAGAAAGACATTTCCTACAACTCATCTTCATACTTCAAGTCCAAGAAATGCTCTCACAAAAAGTTATCAATTTCAACATTATAGGTCATTTTTAAAAGTCAACAAAAAGGGACTTTAAGTCAAAGGCCATAACTTGAGATTGGAAAATCAAAATGACATGGGACCAAAGGCATTGGTTAAAGGACTCAAAGACCTTTCCAAAATGTCCAAGAACATGAGAAAAGCTTAAAAATTGAGCAAGTTATGCCTTGTAGAAGTTGGGAAATTTTTGTGAAATGGCAAAAGTCAACTATCCTTAAAACTTCAATTTTTGACAAAAGGGCCCACTTTCTTCCACTTGATTCAGCCTTGTCATGCCACACACGTGTCCCATGATTAATTTCAAGATCAAACATTGATTTTTCTATTTTATTTAATTTTTGATAATTTAATTCATTTTAAATCTTTAAAAATTCAAATAAAATTTAAAAGTCAATGGAATAGTGTCATTTGAATTGGAATAGCTTCCATATATCATGGGCCAGCTCACAAACTCATGCTAGGGTTAGATTGCACACCAAGTCTTGGTTTTGCTTAAAAAAGGGAAAGTTGGTTAATGGTAAAAACCCTAGGACTAGTTCTCTCATGGGCATGGATCAAGGCCAGCTAATGACCTAATTCTCTTCCCTCATAAGTGCTAAGTCAAAAACCTAATGCCCACACACTGAAGGCTGCGCTCAAAGGCTCATTGAAAACTTGGAATTTTGACTTAAAAACTCAATTCTGAAATCATTGCTAGAGGTGAATTCAAAGCACAAAACCTATTCCAAAAACTTCCTTGGCAATTCCTGAACGTATTCCAATCCCTAACATCAACTCAAGCCCCAGGAATTGGTACATAGAACCTTCCCTGTACAGCAAAAAAGTGATGATCGTGTTTTCAGTTTTAGACATCCTCATTGCATTTTAATTATATATTATTGTTCCTTGTGATGTTCTAAAGCTAATCCATACCTTTAATTGCATTTTTCTGTGTTGTATGAGATTATGCCATGGCTGTTATTCTAGGGTTTTCAGGAGGATAAATTAGGGCTTTTGCAATAAGGCAAAATTAAGCCTCCAAACCATGACCATCCAACTCAGTGCAGAGAGACGAAGAAGGAACACTTGTCGCGAACAATTTATGAGCCCTGTAGCGCTATTCGCTATTTTCCCTAAAGCCCTCTAAGACCACACTCTGAAAACCGTGGCTCAATGTTTTTAGTCTCAGGGGAAACGAGGAAGAAGACCTCGTGGCAAAGCATGATTCGTTGTTTTTAAATTTCGCGCGCGTTGCCCACTAACATTTTGTTTTCTTTTTATAATGTTTATTAATTGTTATATAGTAAAAGTAATGCAAGCGCTTCAGTGGCAGACACATCCCTTTGCAATGTCCAAGACCTGGGTTCGAACCCCAGGTCTGTGTAAATTTCAATATTATTTTTCCATGCTAATTCCCATGCAGGCACAACAGTGATGCATACCATGTTCCTTCATCATCTAACCCTCCACGTATCCAAGCAAATTCACATCAAAGGCTGAGATTGGATGAACATCATAGGCCTGGTCAAAAGAGTCACATGGCGCCTGGGAAAGTCAACGAATCTCAAGCTTATTGGGCCCAAATTACTGGACCCATACCTCACAATTGGGGCCTGAACCCCCCCCCCTGGTTTGCCTTCTCCATATTTTTCTTATTTTATTTTTAATTGCTATTATATTTTTCTTTTTTTTTGCTTTAATTGATTGTTCTTTTACCAAATACAAAAAATACCTTAAAAACTCAGAAAAGGATAAAAAATATAATGATTATTTATTTTGATATTTTCTTGTAAATAAATTAACATGTAATAAATATTAGTTTAATTAGGTTTATCTTAATTCTTTTCATAACTAAAAATCCAAAAATATAGCATTAGGTTTAATAACTTTCATTCCTTTTAATTTTCCTTTTTTTTTGCCATAATATTAGTGATTTATTTATTTTCATAATTAAACTTGTAAACTAATTAGGGTTGCATTTAGGTTAAATTTTAATACTTTCTTAATAACTAAAAATCCAAAAATATAGCATTAGGTTTAATAACTTTCATTCCTTTTAATTTTCCTTTTTTTTTTGCCATAATATTAGTGATTTATTTATGTTCATAATTAAACTTGTAAACTAATTAGGGTTGCATTTAGGTTAAATTTTAATACTTTCATAATAAACTTAAAAATAATTAGAACTAGGTTTAATATTTCATTTTGGTTTTTTTAATTAATTCTTTTTTATTAAATTCCTAAAAACACTAAAAATACCAAAAACATTTAATTCTTAATTAATTCATGCAATTTAATATTTTGCAAAAGGGTCCAACACCCTAGTTTTGTTTTTAATTCCTTTATTTCGCGCATTTATTTTATTTCGCTTAATTCATTATGTATCTCTCCCAAAGCGTTGTAACACTTACTTTTTGCACTTTATTTTTCTTTATTTTTCCGTCAAATCGGGTCCGGTTTAATTTTGGCGATGTGGACCCGCGCCATTTGTAATAGTCTTAGATTTACTTTTCCCGCAACTTTTAACTGTTAACAAAAGCATGAAAGAATGTATGGACTTAAAATAAAATCAAGCGTAGAACACCAATAAACATGACAAGACAAATATCAATGAAAACGACACATGAATCGCACACACCACCCCTAGGGTACGCCTCACCGTTGCCTTGCCTCGAAAGGTGATCGTCGAGTAGAGGATGTCTTAGTAAGTCCTCATGATCCGGGAACCTGGCATGAGGGTAGCTTCTAAGGTGTCTTCCCATTGCTCTGGTGATCACCATGTCCCTACAACCTTCGAATTGACCCGAACACCTCCAACGGTGGTGCTACCTACCTCTCAATGGTGGGATGGCACTACTTTAAAAGACATTTACACAGACGAATTCCTTAGGGTAGGTAGGTTCTCAAGGATACTTGCTCTAATCTCAAAACAAACTGAAATCTTTTCACACCAACACTTTTCAAAAGCTTTCAAAGCAAATTTTTCAAACACTCTGACGTACGAGTCGAACTGAACTTTTTCAAAGAAACTTTTAAAACCCACAATTAAAAAGCAAGCAAACATTTAGAAAACACATTGAGCAAGTATCTAAGAGCCCATGGATAACCATGGATAGAAAGGGTGCTAACACCTTCCCTTTCTATAACCTACCTCCCGAACCGAGAGCAATCTCTTTAAGGAATTTTTCTGTGCTCTTGTCCTTTCCATTTGGAGAAAATAAAAGACGGTGGCGACTCTTGCTTCCGTGACATTTCGCGAACCAGCGTTAAACAGTCAGTTCCAGATCCACCGATCACACCTGGCTGGATACAGGAATCGAATCTTCAAACTCTTCAGATGTGCCCTGGCTAGATACAGGAATCGAGTCTGGAATTAGTCGTCTACAGATGTGCCCTGGCTGGATACAGGTATCGAATCTTCAAACTCTTCAGACGTGCCCTGGCTAGATACAGGAATCGAATCTGGAATTAGTCGTCTACAGATCTGCCCTGGCTGGATACAGGTATCGAATCTTCAAACTCTTCAGACGTGCCCTGGCTAGATACAGGAATCGAATCTGGAATTAATCATCTACAGATGTGCCCTGGCTGGATACAGGAATTGAATCTTCAAACTCTTCAGATGTGCCCTGGCTAGATACAGGAATCGAATCTGGAATTGCGACAGTTGATAGTAATCATCTTTGTATTGACTTTTTCTCTGAAAAGGCAAAACATCAGTTGTATGCAATGTCATGATGTATGAAATGCGTGATGTCATGATGAGATAGTGTCGTATGCACTTTGTCATGTATGTAAGCAGGATGTATAAAATGTGAAATGTTTATGAGTGTATTTTCGTCTGGGAAAATAAATCCTTGACGAATGCCGGGAGCTTGTATCCTGGGCTGATGTTGAAGAGTAGAGTTCTTCGTTTCCGCTGGGGATGATGGTTGTAAGAATAAACCGGTAGGAGAAGATGACTCTGTTGGGGAATAAACTTGTTGGAGAGATTACTCTACGGGGAATACTCTGTGGGAAGAGATGATTCGCTGAGGTTTGATGATAACTCTGCTGGGGATACCGTTGATGAGTTATGTTGGAAGATTTGATGAACTCCACTGGGGGTAGGAAGAGCTTTGCCGAGGACGATCTTTCCGTGGTAATTAGTTGAGGATAACCCAGTTATAAGCTCTGGTGGGGAATAACCTTTGAATAGAGTCGGGGAGACGCAAAACGAAAGTATTGTGACATGCATATGATTATTTACAAATGATCAAAATATTAACCTAATGCAAAATTAAGTATTTTATTATTATTTTTGTGTTTTTGTTAACTATACAAACAAAAGTTTTAAAGAAAAGAAAAGAAAAATGTTTAAGTTAAAGAAAACTATTATTTAGGTATTTTAGTTAATGTTTTTGTATATGAAAAGATTTATTAAACAAAAAAAAAGGTTTTAAACACAAGAAAATTATTTAAACTTAATAACCTAATATTTATGTATTTTTAATTGTTCTAAAATAAAAATAAGCATTTAAGAAAATTTTGTACAAAAAAAAGTTAATGTATTTTTATTTACCAAAAGGAATTTAGGTTATAAAAAAAAAGTATTAGTTATAAACATAAGAAAAAGAAATAAATGGGCTTGATGTTACATGTTTGGCCCAAACAAACAAACAAATAGATTCAGAGAAGGGGGGTGCGCCAGAATTGAATGGGCTTAAGGGGTTTTTGTGAGGGCAGGCCCAAATGCTTGTGACAAATTTTTTGTTTAAGGTTTCAATCTGCTTGGCTCAGAATAGGGTTTCGGTGTTTTTGTGAGCGGCGCTGCTTCCTTCTCCTTCTTCGCCTATTCATCCTTCTTAAGCAAAGCTTCTGAACGAACTCCCTCTCCACCTATGGCTACCAGAGCGATGCCTCCATTCTCCTCTCTTCACGGTTACACAGGGTGATAAGAAAATGTATTGAGTTCTCTTCAAACGCGCTTTAGGGTTTCAAGTTCTTATCTTGCATGTTTTATCTTTTTCATGTTTTAATCATGGATGCTCGTGTTTGTGTGAGGTGTGAAGCTGAAAAAGGAAGGGGAAAAATACTACCTTTGTTAGAGGGGAGACGGGGGAGTGGACGGCGGCGCTTCTCAGGTGGCCAAGGTGGAGGGAACGCGTGATGTTGCTTGCTGGCTCCCTGGTATTTGTATCTTTTGCTTAAACCGTTTTATGATGAAAATGATTCTGAAAGCACTGTTGTCGTTGTTTGGATATTTGATTGTTGATGATGTTGATGAACTTTTACAATCTTCCTCTTTTTTTTCTGGATTCTTGCTTTTGATGAAGATCCTATGATTCTGAGTTGCTTTTGCTTCTTAATGTTTGTCAAATATGGAACTTGCTTGTTATTCTGACTTTGAAATGATTAAGTTGATTATGAAGACTTTCTGAGATTGTTTGTTGGCTATAGTTTCACTTCTGACTTCTTCTTTTCTCTTGGCTTTGGTATCTGAGTTGGTGTTTTGGCCTATGATGAACTTTGGTTCTGAGGCGCTTGGGCTTGAATGCTTGCTTCTGAGTTGCTTATTAGGCCTGTTTGGATATTTGGATTTTGTTTGAGTTTGGATTTGAAATGAAGGCAGGTTGAAGGCTATGCAGGCTTGGACACTGAGTTTGTTCAGGTTTATTGTTTGTTTAGTTTTTGAGAGGCTTCAAGGCTATGCAGGTCTTTGGCTTGAATTCTTGCTATGCAGGCAGGCTTGAGACAGGCTTGCTTGCTTGAAGACAGTTTTGAGACTTGTTTGTGGTACAAGTTTTTAGGCCTTGGGGCAGGCTTGAGCTTATGCAGGCTTGGAGGAAAACAGACCTCAAGGCTTGCTTTTTGGTTACAGGCCTGGAAGTTTTGCTTGCTTGGTAAGGCTTTGTTCTGGTTCAGGCTTGCTTGAAGCAGGTTGCCAGGCAGTTTGAAACAGGCTTGAGGGCTTGTGTTATGCAGGTTGTATGTTTTGTGTTATATTTTCCTATGTGTGTTCTGCCCCCCCTTTGAACTGTTCTGATTTGTTATATTTATCTATCTTCTAAGCCTGCAAAACTGTAAGCCTCTACTTCTCTCTCTCTTTCTCTCTCCACAGAAAAAGCATATTTTATTGCTTAACTGTCCTTTCCATTCTGAAAAGGTTTTGGCCAGAAAATGATGAAAAATGCTTTTACAATTTTGCTTGCATTTTGTCTTTCCTCTGCATATCTTCTTACCTCCAGATTTTCTGCATTGCTTTTGTGTACTTGTTGACAGCTTTATTGAAAGCTTCTTTGACAGTTACAGCTTGGTTGACATTTTGAACTTGTGCAACTTGTTTGTTCAGTTTGAATTTTGTAATTTGTTTGGCACATTCAGTTTGTCCATTTTGGTTTGGCATTTCAGTTTGGTTTGCCTCTTTGACAATTTGGATTTATACAGATTTGTGCATTTTGTTTAAATGATTTGTATGCTTGTAAACATTTAACTTTCCTCTTTGTGAACCAAGAAGAGACATCTTCTTGCGATTTGCATAGAGGACGAACAAACTGATTCCGGCCAAAACCTTTAATGATGAGTTTTTGATTAACTGTCTGAAAAGGCTTTTCCAATTTAACTGTTATTGACTTCTCTTTTTCTGGCTTTGCAAGTAAATATCAGTTGGGGCAAGGGAAGCAGCAGTAGAAGATGAAGACTTCAAGCAACTTAGGATATAGATTTAATTTATTTTTAAATCATTGTAATAAATGTCATTGTAACACTGTAAATAAATTTACTGTATCAAATAAACATTTGTAACAACCATTGAAAATGAATAAAAAATCCTTTGTCAGTTAATTCTTTAATTCTTCTGCACTTGTTTATTTAATCATTTAAATCTCTTGAGTTATAATAATTGGAAATTATCCCAATAATCTTAACTTATAAATTATAAATAATCAACAAACGTCGCAGTCACACAGCTTTGCATTAACCAACAATACTTCCGGCATTCCAAATAACCAAAAGCATTTGCACAAACAAACAAACGTCCATACGCCTTTCACTTCACTGATTAAACCAACACTTCAAACTCTCAATCAGAAGCCTCAGCTTCTATCCCAGATGTTTAGACTTTGAGAAACAAACATGAATCTTGAACAAGCGTCAAAACCATGTGACAGTCAATTGAAATGTTGTGGATTCAATTCCTTCTGAGAATGCGTGCGCAAACCCTAATGTTGGATTTACTGTCAAAGAAACGTCCGCCTGATCAAACCCTGAGCCAAACTCAACCAAATCACTGAAAACCCTAATAATCTGTTTGACTGATTCAAGAGTCAATGGAAACCCTAATTTTGTTTGACTGATAAGAAAAGTCTGTTTGACTGATTCTTGAGCCAATCTGAAAAATCAGGAAAAGCCCGAAGCTGTGATTTCTTGTGAAAAAGAGGAGGGAAAATTTTGGGGTACAACAGTTTCCCCTGTTCAATCTTCTTGAACCTGAAGAGTTAGATTGGTAGGTTTGCCTTCCGCGACTCGAAGGTAAAAGGAGATTGAACACTAGAGTGCCCAAAAAATTTGCACTCGTTAAAGTGTAGTTTGAGGGAATGGGCTTAAAGATGCCATTTGGGGATGGGCTTAAAGATGCCATCTGGAGATGTGACAGAATCCTGTCGGGGGATGGGCTTAGAGATGCCATATGGAAATTGTTGGTAGGAGGATGGGCTTAGAGATGCCATCTGAAGGTGATTGTATCTTGTTGGAGATGGGCTTGTAAATGCCATCTAAGAAGGTTTATTGAACTGTATGTCGTTGGTGAGTGGGTGAGTATCAGAAAGGTATCCATGTTTGGAACATCTCTGAACTGGGGATCTGAATAAGCAATAGATTGACATCCATGTTTGGAGAATCCGTAAACTGTTTTCAGATGTCTTGGATCTGAACAAGCGATAGGTTAACATCCGTATCTGGAGAACCCGTAAACTGTTTTCAGAAGTCTTGAAGTTGAATAAACATGAGTTGGTCGAGTAGATATTTGTCCTGTCTGGTTTCAAGTATTAATCTTCAACCTGAGAAAGAAAGACAGTTTTCCTGGCTCGTTACAGGTATTGATCTTCAATCCCTCGTCCACAGATGGTTTTCCTGGCTTGCTACAGGTATTGATCTGGAACTTGAAAAGGTTGATGGTAGCCACCTGTTGATTGACCTTTTTCTGGAAAAGGTAAAATGTTAGTTGTATGCAATTTCATGATGTATGAAATGCATAATGCAATATATGTGTTTATGATATATGAATGTAATGGATGTGCATGCAAGCTGAGTAGCTGTCTTGCTGAGGATAGATGAATCCTGGATAGCTGGAGATAATAGAATCTTGACTGCTGCTGGGGAAAGTGAATCTTTGACTGCTGCAGGGGATTGCAAGAATCTTTTGATTGCTACAGGTATTAATCTTTAATCTCTTCATGTAGACAGTTTTCCTGGCTGGTTTCAGGTATTAATCTACAATCAGTCGTCCACAGATAGTTTTCCTGGCTTGCTACAGGTATTAATCTGGAACTTGGGTTACACGCCACTTTGAGAATGAGAGTCTTCATTCTGTCGGGAATATCAGGAGCTTGGGTGTATGCCAATCTACTGGGGTTTTAAGGATGAGAGTCTTCATTCTGTTAAGGGTCAGAAATTGGGAGTATACCAATCTTCTGAGGTTTCAAGGATGAGAGTCTTCATTCTTGAGAAAGACAGATTTTTAGGAGCTTCAATTGTCCGTTATCTTGTTGGTGGTCGTAACTTCCAGCAGGTGATGAAGGAAATTTTTGAACGCTCTTGAATTCCAGCAGGTGATGAAGGAATCTTTGACGATTACTACTCCAAAAGATGAAGGAATCTTTGACGATTACTACTCCAAAAGATGAAGGAATTTTTGACGATTACTACTCCAAAAGATGAAGGAATCTTTGATTACTACTCCAAAAGATGAAGGAATCTTTGATGATTACTACTCCAAAAGATGAAGGAATCTTTGACGATTACTACTCCAAAAGATGAAGGAATCTTTGATTACTACTCCAAGAGATGAAGGAATCTTTGACGATTACTACTCCAAAAGATGAAGGAATCTTTGACGATTACTACTCCAAAAGATGAAGGAATCTTTGACGATTACTACTCCAAGAGATGAAGGAATCTTTGATGATGACCGCAACTTCCAGCAGGTGATGAAGGAAATTTTTGAACGCCCTTGAATTCCAGCAGGTGATGAAGGAATTTTTGATAATGACCGCAACTTCCAGCAGGTGATGAAGGAAATTTTGAACGCTCTTTCAACTTGAAATGTAATTTGTTTTGGAGAATAAATCCTTGACAAATGTTGGGGAAATAAACCCATGACTGCAGGTCTGCTTAGAGAGGTGGTGAACTTCTCGAGGACACTTGAATTTCTTTTCAGAAAGATTTCGGAGAGGTTTCATCACTGCCCCTAGTATCAGATGCTTGTGATATTTCCAGGACACTTGGACTGCATGTAACCCTTTGATGAGATTTACGTTTAAATGCCCCAAGTGATGGTGGGGGAGACTTACCCCAGGTTACTCTGCAATTGAGAGATTTCTTGAAATCTTGACTGGACTGCCCCGGGTTAACTGAACTTTGAAAGATTTGTTGAAATCTTGACTGGACTGCCCCAGGTTAACTGAACTTTGAAAGATCTATTGAAACCTTGATTGGAATGCCCCAGGTTTACTAGACCATACCAAATAAAATCCCCTTTTGCTGATAGGAGATTTGTCAACGGAAGTTTCATCCTTTTTGAAGTGATTTTGCTCACTGAGAGGGCTTTCATTCCTCCGAACATTCGCTGTATGAATTTCTTCGCTGTCAAACAAATAACCATGTGCAAACAACGATATTCAAATAATGCGAAGTTTATGCTTGTCTTGAAGTTTTGAAAAATGCGTTTTTTAGCAGAAAACTTTTTATAAGACAAATTCAACACAAGATTTAGAGCAAAGCCTTACAGGAGTCAGGATACCTTTTGTAACAGTATGCTTTCGAACTAACCCATGCTTCAATTAGGACTTTTGAAGGGTTGTAACATGGCTTGGTTCACGGTTTAAGAAACAAAGGATAAAGGCTCAAAGTATATTTGTACCCATCCGCTCTTCGTGATGTTCTTCAATCCTAAACTCAGTTAATTGCGCGTCGAACTCTAATTGAGTTTGGAACGACGTTTGGCGATGGCTCACACCAGTTGAATTTTGGAAGGCAGTCATCATCTCCTTTTTTTTTGCAACATTTTTCATATTGTTGAGGATTTGTAATGACCTCGTTCTTTTGATTTATTATCCCTAACTTTTGCCTGACGGTTCTTGTTTTCGAGATTACCGTCAGCGGGGTGCCCCAGCTTTCTTAAGCCTCCTTTGTAGGTTTTGGCTCAGTGGGCTTTTCTCTTTTGAGAGGTAATGACTGCCTATGAGATAAGTAACCATCACTATCTTTTGATTCCAAAGGAATTTTTTTGATGTCCTTCGTTGTATTATGAACTGAGAGTTTTGCGACTTCAATGCGCATTTGAATTAACTGAGAGACTACCCTGCCCCAGGTTTAAATCAAAGGTTTTAATTTGTTTAGAACAGAAAACTCCTACTTCTTTGGCTCGAAGGGGTTGACTATGGATTATCTTCCTTATAACTCCAGTGTTTGGGATTTGAAAGAAATGCCTGTACATCGTCAGCAAGGTCTGTTCAAAAGCATACTATATGAGACTATGGCATTGTTTCGTCATCCTCCCTCTAAAGGCTTGTAGCTTTTTATCAAGAGTTAAATATCATAAAGAAAGCATAAAGCATAGTTTAAGAATAGTGAAAACAAATGGATGAATTCAAGACAAACATATGCAATGCATTAATGAAATAGAGTTTGACATCAACAGTTAATTGTTTGAATAACAAAGAGACTACAACTTGAAAATTCAAATGAAACAAAGATGTTCTCAATGATTCTTCAAAGGAGCAGTGACTATGCTAGAGTCTCCGGAGGGTCAAACTTGATCTCCTTGGCATCAATCAAGTCTTGAATCTTATTCTTCAAAGTCCAACAGCTGTCGGTGTCATGTCCAGGACTGTTAGAATGGTAGGCACATCTCACCCTCGGGTTATACTTGGAAGAGGAAGTATCAGGATTTTGAGGAGGATCCTTTAGCGTGATTAACTTCAACTTCAGCAAATGTTGTAACGCTTGAGACAAAGGCATGTTGATGTCAGTATACTGCCTTTCTTGATATCTTACCCTACGCCTCTTTCCCCGTCTTTGTTGAACAGGCGTGGGATCAGAGATCAGGATTGCCCCTACATGTTGATCATGACGACTCTTTTGACCAGTCACTGCATTGGACTCTTTCTTCCCATTGTGGGGAATTTTCTGAGCATCAGAGGGAGTATCTCCTTGGATCTTCCCAATTTTGATGCCAGCTTCGACCCTTTCACCGGTCAGTACTAGCTCAGTGAACCCGGCTGAGGAGCTTCCAATTAAGTGATAGAAGAAAGGCCCTGTCAAAGTTCCCATGAAGATGTCAATCAGCTCTCTGTCAGTTAAAGGGGGTTGCACCCTACCAGCCAGATCTCTCCACTTTTGGGCATATCCTTTGAAGCTCTCGTCAGAACCCATGGTCATGTTCTGCAATTGCACGCGAGTTGGCGCAAGATCAGCATTGTACTGATACTGCTTATAAAAAGCAACAGCTAAGTCCTTCCAGGTGTGGATGCGAGAAATCTCCAATTGATAGAACCACTCGAGTTGAGTCCCTACCAGGCTTTCTTGGAAGAAATGGATCCAAAGCTTTGGATCAGTTGTGTATGATTGAATCTTGCGGACATAAGATTTTAAGTGCATCTTAGGGCAAGAGACTCCATCGTACAGGGCCAAGGTAGGGACTTTGAACTTTGGAGGGATGACTAATCCAAAAACCAAACCCATGTCTCCTAAATCCAAGCCAGGTATTTGTTGAACCTCCATAGCATTGAGGCGATCCTCCAACTGTTTGTGCTTGTCATCAGCGGGAGGATATTGTTCCTCGGAGTAGTCAGCTTCAACATCATTGATCTCCAAATTGTGGTCTTCTTCAAGACTGACCCCTATGCTGGATGGAGTTGAAAGATCTAGGGTTTCAGGTCTTCTGCTCAAGTTCAGGATGCCCGCTGCTTTCTTGGACTTCTTCTTCTTGTCTTTGAGAAGGAGAGCTTTCAGATCTTCTTGCCCTTTACCCATAGCCAGAAGCATTTGTTGGAATTGAGCGTTTTGAGCTTGGAGATCTTTCACCGTTTGTTCCATATCCATCTTACTGAAATAAACAGTAAGAAGATAAGGGGACCTGTATAGGAGAAACCTGTTATGCAATGATATGTATGACATATGCATGCAATGTTTTCAAGAATCTCTCGGGGTAAACACAGGAAAATGTTAGAGGCTGAACTTCAATCAACATCTCTGATTGGAGAACTTTGTAACGGTGGATGTCTTTCCACGAGAATCAAGCTCACCATGTCAAGTGGGTCATAGCCCCTGATTCAAGTTGTTGCACTTGATCTTTGTAGGCGTTTGTTTAGAGGGGAAACCCCTTGGTAGACGTCTGGTTCAACGTGACCCTGCATCAAAAGACCCTCGAGATCCTTGAAATGGTTATTGTAAATGATATGGTATGATGTTATGATGTTATGTACATGTATGCAAAAACAAGTAAGTGTATATACAGGTAATCATATTCACACAAAGCAAACAAGTCCTTAGGTTCAGGCTTGCATGGGGTTTGTAGGTAAGTACCCTCTTGAAGTTAGTTGGCTCATCCTGTCCTAAAATAGAAACCGGGTTCTAAGGAGCTCAATATCACTGGATTATTTTCTGTGTTCATTGTTTTGGTTTAGCCACTTAACTGGCGACCAAAATATTCCAAGAAAACAATCCTCAATGAGTGTAGTATCGAGTATCTACCGACTTCGGACTGCACCAAAGTCGGTCATCTCACTACCCCTAAAAACGCCAAGATGGTCAATTAAGGTTCTAAGAGTTCGTTAGTGCTTCATGACATCGCTCAGCGGCCCCGTATTCTCCTTGAATACTCAAGGGCTACCGGTACTCACAAATATGTCACACTAACATAGCTACTGCTTCAACCATGTCGGTATACCCCGCACAGTTCCCTCACAGTTTATTGTTATTTACCTAAAAAGGTGCCCCCAAATCCGGGTGTAGGATTTACAACAAACCCAAACAAGGACCCAAAAAAGTAAAGCAAACAAAGCAATCAAAGCAAGCATGTAAAGGTGATCTAAAACCCTAAGGTAACCCCACTTTTAGAAATAATCCCCAGCAGAGTCGCCAGTTCTGTGATACGGTGGGAGAACTGACTTGAGGTTTTGCGTTTTTCGTTCGCAAATGTTTCGGTTAAGCAAGAGTCGCCACCGACTTTTTATTTTATCCTAAGGAAAGGTTAAAAAGCACAGGAAAAACCTTTGAGATGTTTTCTTGGGTTCGGGGAGTAGATTATAGAAAGGGAAGGTATTAACACCCTTTCTATCCATGGTTATCCATGGGCTCTTAGTTACTTGCTTAGATCACTTGCCTTTGCTTTTCAATTGTTTGAAATGGTGCTTTGTGTGTGGTTTTTGAAAATGCTTTGAAAAAGATGCCTTGTCTAGGCAACCATTGTAACAATTCTTTACTCGAATGTTTTACAAAGGTGTTTGTCTTTTTGAAAAGATGTTTCAATTTTTTTTTTGAAAGTTTGTTTTGAAGTTGTGTTATGATGTGTGTTTTAAAAAATGGCAAGGATTGTTTTGCAAGATTGATCAAGTAACAAAGAGCTCTCTACCCTAAATTTCTCAAAGATCTTTCTCATGTTTTAACCCTTTTAACAGTGTTGTTTCACCATTGTATTTGGTGAACAACCTTGTGTTAGGATGTTAACGGGACGGGCGCGGGTCATCGTATACAATCATTGAAGGCAACTTGTGAGACGCTCTAGCAATTTTGTAAGGGACGAGATCATTTTATCGAAGGCAACATCGAGGGTCATCGAGGGACTACGATCTTTGTTTATCGAAGGGACATTTGCTAGAGTGTCTCATACTCGAGGGACATGATTGCATTTTCCGAGGCAACAAGCGAGGTTACCCTAGAGGTGCAATTGTGAATTGTGTATTTATTTTCATGCTTTTTTCTTGTATTAGGTTATCTAGCCGTTGATTTTGAATCTTCGCATATAAACCCTAATTACTATACAGTATATGGAAAGCGATAAATTGCGGGAATTTAAAGTCTAAGCTATTACAAATAAGTATCCGGGGATGGGGGTACAAATGTTTACAAATGGGGATGAGTCTCATCAGAATAGTAGTGTCCAAATATTATTTACAACCAAATCGAATCTTCGCATTCTCAATATAAAATATAGCAAGGTATAAGAATAAAAGAGAAACGAAAGTATTGTGACATGCATATGATTATTTACAAATGATCAAAATATTAACCTAATGCAAAATTAAGTATTTTATTATTATTTTTGTGTTTTTGTTAACTATACAAACAAAAGTTTTAAAGAAAAGAAAAGAAAAATGTTTAAGTTAAAGAAAACTTTTATTTAGGTATTTTAGTTAATGTTTTTATATATGAAAAGATTTATTAAACAAAAAAAAGGTTTTAAACACAAGAAAATTATTTAAACTTAATAACCTAATATTTATGTATTTTTAATTGTTCTAAAATAAAAAGAAGCATTTAAGAAAATTTTGTACAAAAAAAAGTTAATGTATTTTTATTTACCAAAAGGAATTTAGGTTATAAAAAAGAAAAAAAGTATTAGTTATAAACATAAGAAAAAGAAAGAAATGGGCTTGATGTTACATGTTTGGCCCAAACAAACAAACAAACAGATTCAGAGAAGGGGGGTGCGCCAGAATTGAATGGGCTTAAGAGGTTTTTGTGAGGGCAGGCCCAAATGCTTGTGACAAAGTTTTTGTTTAGGGTTTCAATCTGCTTGGTTCAGAATAGGGTTTCAGTGTTTTTGTGAGCGGCGCTGCTTCCTTCTCCTTCTTCGCCTCTTCATCCTTCTTAAGCAAAGCTTCTGAACGAACTCCCTCTCCACCTATGGCTACCAGAGCGATGCCTCCATTCTCCTCTCTTCACGGTTACACAGGGTGATAAGAAAAGGTATTGAGTTCTCTTCAAACGCGCTTTAGGGTTTCAAGTTCTTATCTTGCATGTTTTATCTTTTTAATGTTTTAATCATGGATGCTCGTGTTTGTGTGAGGTGTGAAGCTGAAAAAGGAAGGGGAAAAATACTACCTTTGTTGGAGGGGAGACGGAGGAGTGGACGGCGGCGCTTCTCAGGTGGCCAAGGTGGAGGGAACGCGTGATGTTGCTTGCTGGCTCCCTGGTATTTGTATCTTTTGCTTAAACCGTTTTATGATGAAAATGATTCTGAAAGCACTGTTGTCGTTGTTTGGATATTTGATTGTTCATGATGTTGATGAACTTTTACAATCTTCCTCTTTTTTTTCTGGATGCTTGCTTTTGATGAAGATCCTATGATTCTGAGTTGCTTTTGCTTCTTAATGTTTGTCAAATATGGAACTTGCTTGTTGTTCTGACTTTGAAATGATTAAGTTGATTATGAAGACTTTCTGAGATTGTTTGTTGGCTATAGTTTCACTTCTGACTTCTTCTTTTCTCTT
Organism: Vicia faba; assembly: GCA_948472305.1. NCBI lineage: Eukaryota > Viridiplantae > Streptophyta > Magnoliopsida > Fabales > Fabaceae > Vicia > Vicia faba. The sequence continues at coordinate 370,417,829 of OX451737.1, read as the reverse complement.
GGCTTTGTTATCTGAGTTGGTGTTTTGGCCTATGATGAGCTTTGGTTCTGAGGCGCTTGGGCTTGAATGCTTGCTTCTGAGTTGCTTATTAGGCCTGTTTGGATATTTGGATTTTGTTTGAGTTTGGATTTGAAATGAAGGCAGGTTGAAGGCTATGCAGGCTTGGACACTGAGTTTGTTCAGGTTTATTGTTTGTGTAGTTTTTGAGAGGCTTCAAGGATATGCAGGGCTTTGGCTTGAATGCTTGCTATGCAGGCAGGCTTGAGACATGCTTGCTTGCTTGAAGACAGTTTTGAGACTTGTTTGTGGTACAGGTTTTTAGGCCTTGGGGCAGGCTTGAGCTTATGCAGGCTTGGAGGAAAACATACCTCAAGGCTTGCTTTTTGGTTACAGGCCTGGAAGTTTTGCTTGCTTGGTAAGGCTTTGTTCTGGTTACAGGCTTGCTTGAAGCAGGTTGCCAGGCAGTTTGAAACAGTCTTGAGGGCTTGTGTTATGCAGGTTGTATGTTTTGTGTTATATTTTCCTATGTGTGTTCTGCCCCCCCTTTGAACTGTTCTGATTTGTTATATTTATCTATCTTCTAAGCCTGCAAAACTGTAAGCCTCTACTTCTCTCTCTTTCTCTCTCCACAGAAAAAGCATATTTTATTGCTTAACTGTCCTTTCCATTCTGAAAAGGTTTTGGCTAGAAAATGATGAAAAATGCTTTTACAAGTTTGCTTGCATTTTGTCTTTCCTCTGCATATCTTCTTACCTCCAGATTTTCTGCATTGCTTTTGTGTACTTGTTGACAGCTTTATTGAAAGCTTCTTTGACAGTTACAGCTTGGTTGACATTTTGAACTTGTGCAACTTGTTTGTTCCGTTTGAACTTTGTAATTTGTTTGGCACATTCAGTTTGTCCATTTTGGTTTGGCATTTCAGTTTGGTTTGCCTCTTTGACAATTTGGATTTATACAGCTTTGTGCATTTTGTTTAAATGATTTGTATGCTTGTAAACATTTAACTTTCCTCTTTGTGAACCAAGAAGAGACATCTTCTTGCGATTTGCAGAGAGGACGAACAAACTGATTCCGGCCAAAACCTTTAATGATGAGTTTTTGATTAACTGTCTGAAAAGGCTTTTCCAATTTAACTGTTATTGACTTCTCTTTTTCTGGCTTTGCAGGTAAATATCAGTTGGGGCAAGGGAAGCAGCAGTAGAAGATGAAGACTTCAAGCAACTTAGGATATAGATTTAATTTATTTTTAAATCATTGTAATAAATGTCATTGTAACACTGTAAATAAATTTACTGTATCAAATAAACATTTGTAACAACCATTGAAAATGAATAAAAAATCCTTTGTCAGTTAATTCTTTAATTCTTCTGCACTTGTTTATTTAATCATTTAAATCTCTTGAGTTATAATAATTGGAAATTATCCCAATAATCTTAACTTAGAAATTATAAATAATCAACAAACGTCGCAGTCACACAGCTTTGCATTAACCAACAATACTTCCGGCATTCCAAATAACCAAAAGCATTTGCACAAACAAACAAACGTCCATACGCCTTTCACTTCACTGATTAAACCAACACTTCAAACTCTCAATCAGAAGCCTCAGCTTCTATCCCAGATGTTTAGACTTTGAGAAACAAACATGAATCTTGAACAAGCGTCAAAACCATGTGACAGTCAAGTGAAATGTTGTGGATTCAATTCCTTCTGAGAATGCGTGCGCAAACCCTAATGTTGGATTTACTGTCAAAGAAACGTCCGCCTGATCAAACCCTGAGCCAAACTCAACCAAATCACTGAAAACCCTAATAATCTGTTTGACTGATTCAAGAGTCAATGGAAACCCTAATTTTGTTTGACTGATAAGAAAAGTCTGTTTGACCGATTCTTAAGCCAATCTGAAAAATCAGGAAAAGCCCGAAGCTGTGATTTCTTGTGAAAAAGAGGAGGGCAAATTTTGGGGTACAACAGTTGCCCATGTTCAATCTTCTTGAACCTGAAGAGTTAGATTGGCAGGTTTTCCTTCCGCGACTCGAAGGTAAAAGGAGATTGGACACTAGAGTGCCCAAAATATTTGCACTCGTTAAAGTGTAGTTTGAGGGAATGGGCTTAAAGATGCCATTTGGGGATGGGCTTAAAATGCCATCTGGAGATGTGACAGAATCCTGTCGGGGGATGGGCTTAGAGATGCCATCTGGAAATTGTTGGTAGGAGGATGGGCTTAGAGATGCCATCTGAAGGTGATTGTATCTTGTTGGAGATGGGCTTGTAGATGCCATCCAAGAAGGTTTGTTGAACTGTATGTCGTTGGTGAATGGGTGAGTATCAGAAAGGTATCCATGTTTGGAACATCTCTGAACTGGGGATCTGAATAAGCAATAGATTGACATCCATGTTTGGAGAATCCGTAAACTGTTTTCAGAAGTCTTGGATCTGAACAAGCGATAGGTTAACATCCGTATCTGGAGAACCTGTAAACTGTTTTCAAAAGTCTTGAAGTTGAATAAACATGAGTTGGTCGAGTAGATATTTGTCCTGTCTGGTTTCAGGTATTAATCTTCAACCTGAGAAAGAAAGACAGTTTTCCTGGCTCGTTACAGGTATTGATCTTCAATCCCTCGTCCACAGATGGTTTTCCTGGCTTGCTACAGGTATTGATCTGGAACTTGAAAAGGTTGATGGTAGCCACCTGTTGATTGACCTTTTTCTGGAAAAGGTAAAACGTTAGTTGTATGCAATTTCATGATGTATGAAATGCATAATGCAATATATGTGTTTATGATATATGAATGTAATGGATGTGCATGCAAGCTGAGTAGCTGTCTTGCTGAGGATAGATGAATCCTGGATAGCTGGAGATAATAGAATCTTGACTGCTGCTGGGGAAAGTGAATCTTTGACTGCTGCAGGGGATTGCAAGAATCTTTTGATTGTTGCAGGTATTAATCTTTAATCTCTTCATGTAGACAGTTTTCCTGGCTGGTTTCAGATATTAATCTACAATCAGTCGTCCACAGATAGTTTTCCTGGCTTGCTACAAGTATTAATCTGGAACTTGGGTTACACGCCACTTTGAGAATGAGACTCTTCATTCTGTCGGGAATATCAGGAGCTTGGGTGTATGCCAATCTACTGGGGTTTTAAGGATGAGAGTCTTCATTCTGTTAAGGGTCAGAAATTGGGAGTATACCAATCTTCTGAGGTTTCAAGGATGAGAGTCTTCATTCTTGAGAAAGACAGATTTTTAGGAGCTTCAATTGTCCGTTATCTTGTTGGTGGTCGTAACTTCCAGCAGGTGATGAAGGAAATTTTTGAACGCTCTTGAATTCCAGCAGGTGATGAAGGAATATTTGACGATTACTACTCCAAAAGATGAAGGAATCTTTGACGATTACTACTCCAAAAGATGAAAGAATTTTTGACGATTACTACTCCAAAAGATGAAGGAATCTTTGATTACTACTCCAAAAGATGAAGGAATCTTTTAAGATTACTACTCCAAAAGATGAAGGAATCTTTGAAGATTACTACTCCAAAAGATGAAGGAATCTTTGACGATTACTACTCCAAAAGATGAAGGAATCTTTGATTACTACTCCAAAAGAGGAAGGAATCTTTGACGATTACTACTCCAAAAGATGAAGGAATCTTTGACGATTACTACTCCAAAAGATGATGGAATCTTTGACGATTACTACTCCAAGAGATGAAGGAATCTTTGATGATGACCGCAACTTCCAGCAGATGATGAAGGAAATTTTTGAACGCCCTTGAATTCCAGCAGGTGATGAAGGAATTTTTGATAATGACCGCAACTTCCAGCAGGTGATGAAGGAAATTTTGAACGCTCTTTCAACTTGAAATGTAATTTGTTTTGGAGAATAAATCCTTGACAAATGTTGGGGAAATAAACCCATGACTGCAGGTCTGCTTAGAGAGGTGATGAACTTCTCGAGGACACTTGAATTTCTTTTTAGAAAGATTTCGGAGAGGTTTCATCACTGCCCCTAGTATCAGATGCTTGTGATATTGCCAGGACACTTGGACTGCACGTAACCCTTTGATGAGATTGATGTTTAAATGCCCCAAGTGATGGTGGGGGAGACTTGCCCCAGGTTACTCTGCAATTGAGAGATTTCTTGAAATCTTGATTGGACTGCCCCGGGTTAACTGAACTTTAAAAGATTTGTTGAAATCTTGACTGGACTGCCCCAGGTTAACTGAACTTTGAAAGATCTGTTGAATCCTTGACTGGATTGCCCCAGGTTTACTGGACCATACCAAATAAAATCCCCTTTTGCTGATAGGAGATTTGTCAACGGAAGTGTCATCCTTTTTGAAGTGATTTTGCTCACTGAGAGGGATTTCGTTCCTCCGAACATTCGTTGTATGAATTTCTTCGCTGTCAAACAAATAACCATGTGCAAACAACGATATTCAAATAATGCGAAGTTTATGCTTGTCTCGAAGTTTTGAAAAATGTGTTTTTTAGCAGAAAACTTTTTATAAGACAAATTCAACACAAGATTTAGAGCAAAGCCTTACAGGAGTCAGGATACCTTTTGTAACAGTATGCTTTTGAACTAACCCATGCTTCAATTAGGACTTTTGAAGGGTTGTAACGTGGCTTGGTTCACAGTTTAAGAAACAAAGGATAAAGGCTCAAAGTATATTTGTACCCACCCGCTCTTCGTGATGTTCTTCAATCCTAAACTCGGTTAATTGCGCGTCGAACTCTAATTGAGTTTGGAACGACGTTTGGCGATGGCTCACACCAGTTGAATTTTGGAAGGCAGTCATCATCTCCTTTTTTTTGCAACATTTTTCATGTTGTTGAGGATTTTTAATGACCTCGTTCTTTTGATTTATTATCCCTAACTTTTGCCTGACGGTTCTTGTTTTCGATTACCGTCAGCGGGGTGCCCCAACTTTCTTAAGCCTCCTTTGTAGGTTTTGGCTCAGTGGGCTTTTCTCTTTTGAGAGGTAATGACTGCCTATGAGATAAGGAACCATCAGAGTCTTTTGATTCCAAAGGAATTTTTTTGATGTCGTTCGTTGTATTATGAACTGAGAGTTTTGCGACTTCAATGCGCATTTGAATTAACTGAGAGACTACCCTGCCCCAGGTTTAAATCAAAGGTTTTAATTTGTTTAGAACAGAAAACTCCTACTTCTTTGGCTCGAAGGGGTTGACTAGGGATTATCTTCCTTATAACTCCAGTGTTTGGGATTCGAAAGAAATGCCTGTACATCGTCAGCAAGGTCTGTTCAAAAGCACACTGTATGAGATTATGGCATTGTTTCGTCATCCTCCCTCTAAAGGCTTGTAGCTTTTTATCAAGAGTTAAATATCATAAAGAAAGCATAAAGCATAGTTTAAGAATAGTGAAAACAAATGAATGAATTCAAGACAAACATATGCAATGCATTAATGAAACAAAGTTTGACATCAACAGTTAATTGTTTGAATAACAAAGAGACTACAACTTGAAAATTCAAATGAAACAAAGATGTTCTCAATGATTCGTCAAAGGAGCAGTGACTATGCTAGAGTCTCCGGAGGGTCAAACTTGATCTCCTTGGCATCAATCAAGTCTTGAATCTTGTTCTTCAAAGTCCAACAATTGTCGGTGTCATGTCCAGGACTGTTAGAATGGTAGGCACATCTCACCCTCGGGTTATACTTGGAAGAGGAAGTATCAGGATTTTGAGGAGGATCCTTTAGCGTGATTAACTTCAACTTCAGCAAATGTTGTAACGCTTGAGACAAAGGCATGTTGATGTCAGTATACTGCCTTTCTTGATATCTTACCCTACGCCTCTTTCCCCGTCTTTGTTGAACAGGAGTGGGATCAGAGATCAGGATTGCCCTTACATGTTGATCATGACGACTCTTTTGACCAGTCATTGCATTGGACTCTTTCTTCCCATTGTGGGGAATTTTCTGAGCATCAGAGGGAGTATCTCCTTGGATCTTCCCACTTTTGATGCCAGCTTCGACCCTTTCACCGATCAGTACTAGCTCAGTGAACCCGGCTGAGGAGCTTCCAATTAAGTGATTGAAGAAAGGCCCTGTCAAAGTTCTCATGAAGATGTCAATCAGCTCTCTGTCAGTTAAAGGGGGTTGCACCCTACCAGCCAGATCTCTCCACTTTTGGGCATATCCTTTGAAGCTCTCGTCAGAACCCATGGTCATGTTCTGCAATTGCACGTGAGTTGGCGCAAGATCAACATTGTACTGATACTGCTTATAAAAAGCAACAGCTAAGTCCTTCCAGGTGTGGATGCGAGAACTCTCCAATTGATAGAAGCACTCGAGTTGAGTCCCTACCAGGCTTTCTTGGAAGAAATGGATCCAAAGCTTTGGATCAGTTGTGTATGGTTGAATCTTGTGGACATAAGATTTTAAGTGCATCTTAGGGCAAGAGAATCCATCGTACAGGGCCAAGGTAGGGACTTTGAACTTTGGAGGGATGACTAATCCAAAAACCAAACCCATGTCTCCTAAATCCAAGCCAGGTATTTGTTGAACCTCCATAGCATTGAGGCGATCCTCCAATTGTTTGTGCTTGTCATCAGCGGGAGGATATTGTTCCTTGGAGTAGTCAGCTTCAACATCATTGATCTCCAAATTGTGGTCTTCTTCAAGACTGACCCCTATGCTGGATGGAGTTGAAAGATCTAGGGTTTCAGGTCTTCTGCTCAAGTTCAGGATGCCCGCTGCTTTCTTGGACTTCTTCTTCTTGTCTTTGAGAAGGAGAGCTTTCAGATCTTCTTGCCCTTTACCCATAGCCAGAAGCATTTGTTGGAATTGAGCGTTTTGAGCTTGGAGATCTTTCACCGTTTGTTCCATATCCATCTTACTGAAATAAACAGTAAGAAGATAAGGGGACCTGTATAGGAGAAACCTGTTATGAAATGATATGTATGACATATGCATGTGTGATCGGTGGATCTGGAACTGACTGTTTTTAGCTGGTTCGCGAAATGTCGCGGAAGCAAGAGTCGCCACCGTCTTTTATTTTCTCCAACATGGATAGGACAAAAGCACAGAAAAATTCCTTTTAAGAGATTGCTCTCGGTTCGGGAGGTAGGTTATAGAAAGGGAAGGTGTTAGCACCCTTTCTATCCATGGTTATCCATGGGCTCTTAGATACTTGCTCATTTGTGTTTTCAAAAATGGTTTGTTTGCTTTTCAATTGTGGGTTTTAAAAAGTTTCTTTGAAAAATTTCAGTTCGAATCGTACGTCAGAGTGTTTGAAAAGTTTGCTTTGAAAGCCTTTGAAAATGTGTGGTGTGAAAAGAGTTTTGTTTTGTTTTTGAGATTAGAGCAAGTATCCTTGAGAACCTACCTACCCTAAGGAATTCGTCTGTGTAGATGTCCTTTAAAGTAGTGCCATCCCACCATTGAGAGGTAGGTAGCACCACCGTTGGAGGTGTTCGGGTCAATTCGATTTTAGGGACGTGGTGATCACCAGAGCAATGGGAAGACACCTTAGAAGCTACCCTCATGCCAGGTTCCCGGATCATGAGGACTTACTAAGACGTCCTCTACTCGACGACCATCTTTCGAAAGGCAACAGTGAGGCGTACCCTAGGGGTGGTGTGTGCGAACTGTGTGTCATGTTTCAGTTATTTGTCTTGTCATGTTTGTCGTGTTCTACGCTTGATTTTAATTATTGCCATACATTCTTTCATGCTTGATTAACAGTTAATATTTTGCGAGGAAATAAATCTAAGATTATTACAAAGGCGCGGGTCCACATCGCCAAAACAAACCGGACCCGATTTAGCGAAAAAATAAATAATGCGAAGAAATAAAGTGCGAAAAATAAATTACATGGCCTTGGGATATTTACAAAGTTATAATAAGCGATAATAAAATAAATGCGCAAATTAAATGATTAGAACGGAACTAGGGCGTTGGACCCTTTTACAAACAATTAAAAGTTAATGATAATTAGAAATTAAAATTAAATGAGAATAATATTTTTGTGTTTTTTAGATTTAATGAAAAAAAAAGTTAATTAAAATTAAATTGAGAAGCAAACCCTAATTCTAATATTTTTTTTATTTATTGTGGAAGAATTAAAATATGACCTAAATTAAACCTAATTCATTTATGTACAATTTAAATAGGAAAATAAATAAATAAATAATAATTAACATTGTGGAAAAAAGGGAAATAAAAAGAATTAACAATTAAAACCTAAATTTTACATTTTTGGATTTTTATTAAAAAAAGAATTGGAATTAAAACCTAATTACACTAGTTTATTTACATGCTAGTTTATTTATGAAAATAATTGTAATAAAATAAATATTATATTTTTTCTTTTTTCTGATTTTTATAATGTTTTTATATTTTATAGAAAAAATAAATTAATTAATTAAAGCAATACAAATAAATAATATAATAATTTAAATAATAAAAAAATAAATAATCAAACCAGGGTGGGGTGTTGCCCCAAATTGAGAGGTGTAGGCCTAGGAATTGTGGCCCAATTGACTTTGCCATATGCTGACTTTTTGGATTGTGTGCAACGCATTGACTGGTGCTTAGTGTACTCCTTTGATCATGGCCCTTGATTTGCTTTCCAGGACACATGGCTGGTGGATTCTTGAGGATGCATAACATGGATCGTTACTAGCGCTGCATAGAATTTTCGTTTGAAAAATAATATGGCAAATATGCAAGACCTGGGACTTGAACCCAGGTCTTTGGGGTTACAAACATAGCGCGTTACCACTGAACCACATGCATTTCAATTAATATATAATAACGCGTAAATAATATAAAAAGAAGATGCTAATGCCCTTGGAATTTCGCGCGAAGTTTGAATAGACCTATCACGTTTGGACACGGCTTCATCATCTTCGTGGTTCCTGCAACTAAAAGCATATGGCAACGGTTTATGGAGCGTGGCCTAAAGCTATATATCAAAAAATAGCGATTAGACCCTCGACGCTCATAAATTGAGCGCGAGGGTTGGAATCTCTCCGTCTAGGTACACTGAGTCCAATGGCCAAGGTCTAAAGCTGTGATTTTTCCTCTTGACAAAAGCCCCAAAATTACAACCTGTAACCCTAGAAATCCGTCAATGGTGAATTCGCGTAGGTGACTTAAAAACACAATCAAGCATTACAGTTAGTTCAGAAACATCAATATAAACATGAATCCATGAAAAAAAATGCAAAATAATGCTTAATTCATGCTATGTGATTTCAAGATTTGCTTGATACAGTTGGACTCGTGTGTACCAATTCAAGGAGTTTTGCTTGTTGCTAATGATTGAGAAATACTCAGTGATGTCTCAGAATGCTATTGAAACAAAAATCCAAGCTTGAATCGTCCTCTAAGCTAGTTTTCAGTCTTGGTGTTTTTATGAAAAATTTCAAGAATGCAATGGAGTTTGGGGCGCAGCTTGGAGTCCTCTAGCCATTAGGTCTTGTTCTAATACTTGTAAGGAAGCAATTAGGTCAACAATTTCAACCAAAATCTCTTGCAATTATGATTTCATATATTTGATTTTGAAAAATCTTTTTTCATATCTTTTCATGTGCAACTTGGTTCAAATCTGATCAAAACTTATCAAAACTTGCCATAATCCATTAAGCACGAAATATTGACATGATAATGTGCATAAAAAGATTTTTTAAGTTAAGGTTATATTTTTCATGAATTAAAATGATTTAAATGAATATAAATTAATATTAATTCAAATAAATAATTAAAAAATATGAGAATACTTCCCTTTGGGCCTAGTGGTCGTGCATAGGCTTGGCATGAAGAAATTTGGAAGAAAAATGGGCCCATTTGCATTTTTAGGCCTTTTGCATCAATGTTGACTTTTCAAAATTCCTAAAAATTTCCCAACTTCCACAAGGCATAACTTGGTCAATTTTTAAGCTTTTCACATGTTCTTGGACATTTTGGGAAGGTCTTTGAGTCCTTTAACCAATGCCTTTGGTCCCATGTCATTTTGATTTACCAATCTCAAGTTATGGCCTTTGACTTAAAGTCACTTTTTGTTGACTTTTGAAAATGACCTATAATGTTGAAATTGATAACTTTTTGTGAGAGCATTTCTTGGACTTGGAATATGAAGATGAATTGTAGGAAATGTCTTTCTCTTCAAAATGAGCTTTGGATGGAATTTTTCTGATAATCCATGTGAAAGTTATGCTCTGGTCAATTTCAGTTGACTTTTCAGCTGTCCAAATATAGCAACTTTTGCATCTTTGATGATTTCTGAGCCAAATTTTGAGAATCATGATCAAGCATTGATCAAATGATGTTTGTGGCTTCAAAATGATATATTGACCAAAAATTTGAACTTTTGACTGTCAAATGACCATTTTGCCCCTACAGTTGACTGTAGTGCAATCTAGGGTTTTGACTGTGCAATTTTGAGCTGAATGCCTTGAAACTTGATATGAAGATACTTGACCATCTTTTTAAGCATATGAGACTTGATTGGGCCTTTGAAAACTTCCTTTGCTTGACCAGAACTCAAACCCTAGTTTTGACTGTCTAGGAGACAGTTGAACTGCATAGTCCTTGGGGACTTTTGTGACCTTGACTTGGCAATTCTTGATGAATATGGGAGGGCAAATTTTGGGGTACAACAGTTGCCCCTGTTCAATCTTCTTAGACTTGAGGATGCAGATTGGCTGACGTGCCTTTCGTAGTCCGAGGGTAGAAGATGATTGAACACTAAAGTGCCCAGAAATTTGCGCTCACATAGTAGCAGTGATGGGGGAATGGGCTTATAGATGCCATTTAGAGATTGCTGGATAGGATGATGGGCTTATAGATGCCATCTGGACGTTGATCGCGTAGGAGATTTCTCAGCGAGAACCTGCATGCCTGCAAAAAACAGAAAAATGAGTACCTGACACGTCGCAGGAGCTGATTTTAGATGCTTGATATAGATATGCCCTGACTGGTTACAGGAGCTGGGTCTGGAGCTTCAAACGTTGATGAATGAACCAGGGATGGTTACTGCCTTAGCATGAAGGGTAAGAGAATCCTGAATGATCTCGACAACACTCGTTGAGAAAATCTTGGCGAGAATTACCATCTTCGTAGTGTCAGGAAGAGAACCAAAGGACATTACAATCTCAAAGGGAGTTACCTCACTCACGTTGGAGAGGGAACTATAGGAAATTATAATCTGAAAGGAGATATCACCTCACGCTCATGCCGGAGAGGGAAACATCTGAAGAAGGAATTACCACCTCACACGCCGTTGGAGAGGGGACCATAAGAGAATATCACCTCACGCTCATCGTCGGAGAGGAAAACATCTTGAAAAAGGGATTACCACCTCACGCTCACCGTCGGAGAGGGGACCACAAAAGACTATCACCTCACGCTCATCGTCGGAGAGGAAAACATCTTGAAAAAGGAATTACCACCTCACGCTCACCGTCGGAGAGGGGACCATAAGAGAATATCACCTCACGCTCATGCCGGAGAGGAGAACATCTTGAAAAAGGAATTACCACCTCACGCTCATCGTCGGAGGGGGGACCATAAGAGAATATCACCTCACGCTCATGCCGGAGAGGAGAACATCTTGAAAAAGGAATTACCACCTCACACGCCGTTGGAGAGGGGACCATAAGAGAGCTTCTACTGAGTCTTTATCAGAAAAATCTGTTTGGAGTCGATTTAACTGGACTAGAGAAATCTTTGAAATATGTCTGGGAATTTCAACTGCATCTTTCCTGAAAGGTAGAGGTCAGTTATATTTGATGCATGATATGGATCAAGCAATGATGTTATCAATATAAAGGAGACTCGTATGATGCAATACGTTATGCATGCTATAATGATGTATGTGATGATTCATGTATGTTTTTGTCTAGGAAAATAAATCCTTGACGGGTGCCGGGAAGTCATATCCTGGGCTGATGTTGAGGAAGAGAGTTTGCTTCCGCTGTGGATGATCGTTGCAAGAAAACCGGTAGGAGAAGATAACTTCGTTGAGGAATAAACTTGGCGAATGAAATAATTCTGCGGGAGAAAAGATACTCTAGCGATCATGTTGGGGAGTGCTACTCTGTGGGGATAGCGATGCTTTGCTGAGTTGATGAAGATACCTCCGCTGGGGATACCGTTGATGAGTTATACTGGGGATATCCTTGTTGTGCTGGAAGTGTTGATAGACTTCGCTGGGGGTAGGAGGATACTTTGCCGAGGACGCTCTTTCCGTGGCTTTTGGCTGAGGATAACCCAGTTATATCCTGTTACGGAAATAACTCTTTAAATCAAGCCGGGACGACGCGTTCGTGCTCTGCGAGGGGTAAGTTTCCAGAATCTACCGGGGATACGCTTACTGCTCGGGGATATGGGTTTCAACTTTTCCTGGGGAACTGAATTGGATTCTCCTGGGGAGATTTTGAACTGTAATGCTGTAGGTTGAAAGAGGGAACCTATGTAGGGTTGCCTGCTGATGAGCTCGTGTAAAACCGCATCTAAAATGGAGAAGGAACCTGGGTAGGGTTACTTTGATGATGAGTTCGTGTAAAACTTCGTCTTTGGAAAGGGAGAACCTGTGTAGGGTTGCTTGGTGAGGTAAGTTCATGTAAAACTTTTTGATGAATCGGGGTGAGATTATCTTGAACTAAAATCCATGTAAGACTTCTAGAGGAACCGGGGTTAGGTTACCTTGGGGTAAATCCATGTGAGATTTCTTGACGAACCGGGATAAGGTTACTGGAGACGAGTCCCTGTGAGACTTCTGGGGGAACCGGGGTTAGGTTACCTTGAGATAGATCCGTGTGAGATTTCTGGGGGAACCGGGGTTAGGTTACCTTGAGATAGATCCGTGTGAGATTTCTTGATGAACCGGGGTAAGGTTACTGGAATAAGTTTGTGTAGAACTTTGATGAACCGGGGTTAGGTCATCTTGAGATAGGTCCATGTAAGACTCTTGGAGGAACCGGGGTTAGGTTACTTGGATAAGTTTGTGTAAAAACTTTGATGAACCGGGGTTAGGTCATCTTATGGAGGAGGAGTCTGTGTATGACTTTGTCTGAAGGTTGAGCAGAAACCGGTGTTGGGTTGCATGATTTTGATTAAGTGGATAATTGTCCTGTTTGGTCTCGGACGTTAACCCACGATCTGGAATTTATGAAGGTAGATGGTGATCATCCTTATGTTGATCTTTCCTTTGTACTTTGGTTGACAGAGCAATTGGATTGCCTGGATAACTCATTATTGCCCCTGTTTCGGAGATGAGGGAAGAGGATACCTGTGTGGGTGATTGACAAATCTTCGAGATGCCGGGACATAGCCGTACGCTTTGATCCCTAACTTTTGCCTGAACCGCCCTTTCGGGTTTTTCAGTCCACCGGGATACCCATTTTTGCCCAAGCCGCCTTTTCAGGTTTTCGACTTGCCGGGTGTACATGTTTTTTTCATTTCACCCCTTCATTTTGCCCGAACCCTTTTGGTTCGCCGGGAAGCCCTTATTTTTGCCTAGGTGTGTCAACCTAGCGGGTCTTTGATTGTGCGTAGTATTTTTTCGACTATGCCCACACTTTCAGAATGTAGGGAGTTGCCCCTGTTGGAAGTATTTTGCCATGCCCCAGGTAATGGGCAATGCTCCTACTGTGCCCCTTGACTGGAGGTACTTCTGTTCACAAGGTGTTCATCGTGCGAATTTCCCTGCTGTTCAAACAAATAGTCATATGCCAACAAGGTTATTTTAAGAATGCAAAAGTCTATGTCTGTCTTGAATTTTGAAAATGCATTTTTTGTAATACAGTGCGGTGTCAACTCAAGATTTTACAGCAAACCTTCGGGAGTCAGGATACCTTCGTAACGATATGCTTTCGAACTAACCCATGCTTCAGCTAGGACTTTTAAGGGTTATATCGTGGCCGGGTTCACGGTTTAAGAAACAAAGGATAAAGGCTCAAATTATTTGTACCCACCCGCTCTTCGTGATGTTCTCCAAACCTAAACTCAGTTGATCGTGCGTTAGACCTTGTTTGAGTCTTTGTTCTGATGTTCCAATGATGGTTCAGATGTTGAATGTTTATTTTGCATAGGCAGTCATTCCTTTTTTTTTGTTGAGGGTTTGTAAGACCTCTTTTCTTGATTGGTTTTGTTATCCCTTTCTTTTTTGCCTGAACTGTTTCCTTTTTTGGAATTACAGTCAGCGGGATGCCCCAGCTTTGTAAGTCTCCTTCATAGGTTTTGACTTAATGGGCTTTTTGCTTATGAATTTTGATGGTGACTGCCTGTCCTTTTGATTGTTCTGAACCATCACTGTCTTTGTTCGTTTTGTAAAGATGCACTTGGATCAATTGAGAGAACTACCCTGCCCCAGGTTATGATTAAGGGTTTTGATTTTCGAAAATAAAAAAAACCTACTTCTTTGGCTCTGATGGGTTGACGAGGGATTATCTTCCTTATAACTCCAGTGTTTAGGGGTTGAAACAATGCCTGTACCTCATCAGCGGGGTTTGTTCAAAAGCATACCGTAATGATCGCGGTATCGTTTTCGTCATCCTCCCTCAAGAGGTTTAGAATTTTCAATTAAGAGTTGACCATTGCAAAAATATGAAAGCAGTTTTAAGCATAGTAAACATAATTAATCAAGACAGACATGTGTAATGCATTCATGAAATAAAGAGTTTAACATAATAATTGTTTATCTGAACAAAAAAAAAGGAAAAATACAACTTGAATTCAAATGAACAAAAAATTCTCAATCCTAGCCATGTTTTGGCAATGGAGCATTGATCACATTGGGAGTCTCAGCAGGCTCGAACTCGATCTCTTTGGCATCGATCATGTTCTGAATTTTGTATTTCAGTGCCCAACAGTCTTCAGTATCGTGCCCCGGGCTATCAGAATGATAAGCGCATCTGGCTTCTGGATTGTAGCTGGGAGAGGAGGTTTTAGGATTGGCAGGAGGGTTGATCACTGCAATCAGGTTCATCTTCAACATATGTTGCAGTGCTTGCGACCATGGCATGTTAATGTTGGTGAACTGTCTTTTAGGCCCGTCCGGCCTTTGCTGGTTTCCCCTCTGTGGTTGGCGGCGTGGTGCAGAACCAGAGATCATGACTGCCCCTGCGTGTTGATCACGGCGACCCTTTTGACCGTATGCAGCATTAGATTCCTTCTTTCCCGTGTAAGGCTTTTTATGAATATCAGAAGGTGTGGCCTCTTGAATTTTCCCGCTCTTGATACCAGCTTCAATTCTTTCGCCGGTCAGGATGAGGTCGGTAAATCCAGCAGATGAGTTACCAATGAGGTGGTTAAAGAATGGACCGGACAGGGTCCCCAAGAACATGTCCACAAGTTCACGGTCAGTCAGAGGTGGTTGCACCCTTCCAGCAAGATCCCTCCATTTCTGCGCATATTCTTTGAAACCTTCACTTGATCCTAACGACATACCCTGGAGTTGGGTACGCGTAGGAGCAAGGTCGGCATTATACTGATACTGCTTGTAGAAAGCAGTAGCCAGCTCCTCCCAGTTACGAACCTTGGTCCCATCTAGTTGATAGAACCATTCGAGATGAGTCCCTGAAAGACTCTCCTGGAAGAAGTGGATCCACAAGTTTTTGTCCACTGTATATGGCTGAATCTTCCGAACATAGGACCTCAGATGCAGCTTGGGGCAGGATGCCCCGTCATACTTCGAGAAAGTTGGTGCTTTGAATTTATGTGGGATAATCACACCAGTCGACAAACCCAGATCTCCGAAATCCAGCCCAGGTACCTGTTGAACCTCCATAGCTTTCATTCGGTCCTCCAGTTGCTTATATCTGTCATCAGCAGGAGGGTACTGCTCTTCATCAAAATCTGTCTCGTTGTCGGAGACCACTGGACTGGGAACCTCTCTCTCATGATGACTGCTTTTTCCCACAGATGGAGTTGTCCTCTCAGCTTCCACTTGTGGTGTATTCCCAAATCTGCTTCTAGGGCTGAACAGGACAGTCCTCTTCTTTTTCTTGTCCTTCTTCAAAAGCAGAGTCTTCAGGTCCTGTTGCCCCTGGGTCAAATTCAGGATCAGCTCTTGGAACTGGGCGTTCTGAGCCTGGAGATCTTTGATGGACTGTTCAGCTGATGATCCAGGATTCATGACGATCGGCTGAAATAAACAGCGGAGAAGGGTAAGCAACCTGTCAAAGGGATACCTGCAATGCAATGAGATGTATGACATGCATGCAATGATTTCAAGGATCTCGCGGGATAAACAGAGAAACTTGTTAGAGTTGAAAACCGGCAACTTGACTGAAGAAACTTCCTGTTGTAGAAAATCCTTCCTCAAGGGTCAAAGGCTCACCATATCCAGTGGGTCATAGCCCCTGACAACCTTGGCTAGAAGACAATAAATCCCCTTTGCCCCTTGCTGGACAGTTGGTTCATCATGACCTGCATCACAAGCCCTTGAGATCCTTGAAATGGGTTAGGATGTATGCAATGGTATGATGTTATGGTATGCATGGGGTAATGTGAGTAACCCTGTCATGAGTCCTGATTAAGGACTGTAAGCCAAAACCTGCGAGAAACAAATGTTAGGTCACAAGCATGCAGATAGTCAAGTACTAGGGCACACAAGTCACACAAGAGAGAGCCCTTAGGTTTAGGCTAGCATGGGGTCTAGGTAGTACCCTCTTGAAGTTGGTGGGTTCAACCTGTCCTAATCAAAGTAACCGGGTTCTAAGGTTCCCAATATCACGGGATTGCTTTCATTGTTCATCGTTTCGACTTAGCCACTGAACTGGCGACCGAAATATTCCAGGAAAGCAACCCTCAATTGAGCGTAGTATCGAGTATCAACCAACCTCGGACTGCACCAAAGTCAGTTATCTCACTACCCTAAAGAGGCCAAGATAGTTCAATTAAGGTTCCTAAGGTCTGTTGATGCTTCACGACACCACGCGGAGGCCCCGTACTCTCCTTGACTGAACTCAAGGGTTACCGGTACACACCAAAGTGCCACATCAACGTAGCAGACTGTTTCAACCGTGTCGGTATACCCCGCACAGTTCCCTCACAGCCTTGTTGCTACTTTCTAAGAAAGGTATTCCCCAGATCCGGGTGTAGGATCTATAGAACTCCCAAGCAACCCACAATTTAAAGCACACAAAGCAATACAATTGAAAACATAGTTATAAGCTAGCCCTAAGGTACACCTCACTTTATAAGATATCCCCAGCAGAGTCGCCAGTTCTGTGATCGGTGGATCTGGAACTGACTGTTTTTAGCTGGTTCGCGAAATGTCGCGGAAGCAAGAGTCGCCACCGTCTTTTATTTTCTCCAACATGGATAGGACAAAAGCACAGAAAAATTCCTTTTAAGAGATTGCTCTCGGTTCGGGAGGTAGGTTATAGAAAGGGAAGGTGTTAGCACCCTTTCTATCCATGGTTATCCATGGGCTCTTAGATACTTGCTCATTTGTGTTTTCAAAAATGGTTTGTTTGCTTTTCAATTGTGGGTTTTAAAAAGTTTCTTTGAAAAATTTCAGTTCGACTCGTACGTCAGAGTGTTTGAAAAGTTTGCTTTGAAAGCCTTTGAAAATGTGTGGTGTGAAAAGAGTTTTGTTTTGTTTTTGAGATTAGAGCAAGTATCCTTGAGAACCTACCTACCCTAAGGAATTCGTCTGTGTAGATGTCCTTTAAAGTAGTGCCATCCCACCATTGAGAGGTAGGTAGCACCACCGTTGGAGGTGTTCGGGTCAATTCGATTTTAGGGACGTGGTGATCACCAGAGCAATGGGAAGACACCTTAGAAGCTACCCTCATGCCAGGTTCCCGGATCATGAGGACTTACTAAGACGTCCTCTACTCGACGACCATCTTTCGAAAGGCAACAGTGAGGCGTACCCTAGGGGTGGTGTGTGCGAACTGTGTGTCATGTTTCAGTTATTTGTCTTGTCATGTTTGTCGTGTTCTACGCTTGATTTTAATTATTGCCATACATTCTTTCATGCTTGATTAACAGTTAATATTTTGCGAGGAAATAAATCTAAGATTATTACAAAGGCGCGGGTCCACATCGCCAAAACAAACCGGACCCGATTTAGCGAAAAAATAAATAATGCGAAGAAATAAAGTGCGAAAAATAAATTACATGGCCTTGGGATATTTACAAAGTTATAATAAGCGATAATAAAATAAATGCGCAAATTAAATGATTAGAACGGAACTAGGGCGTTGGACCCTTTTACAAACAATTAAAAGTTAATGATAATTAGAAATTAAAATTAAATGAGAATAATATTTTTGTGTTTTTTAGATTTAATGAAAAAAAAAGTTAATTAAAATTAAATTGAGAAGCAAACCCTAATTCTAATATTTTTTTTATTTATTGTGGAAGAATTAAAATATGACCTAAATTAAACCTAATTCATTTATGTACAATTTAAATAGGAAAATAAATAAATAAATAATAATTAACATTGTGGAAAAAAGGGAAATAAAAAGAATTAACAATTAAAACCTAAATTTTACATTTTTGGATTTTTATTAAAAAAAGAATTGGAATTAAAACCTAATTACACTAGTTTATTTACATGCTAGTTTATTTATGAAAATAATTGTAATAAAATAAATATTATATTTTTTCTTTTTTCTGATTTTTATAATGTTTTTATATTTTATAGAAAAAATAAATTAATTAATTAAAGCAATACAAATAAATAATATAATAATTTAAATAATAAAAAAATAAATAATCAAACCAGGGTGGGGTGTTGCCCCAAATTGAGAGGTGTAGGCCTAGGAATTGTGGCCCAATTGACTTTGCCATATGCTGACTTTTTGGATTGTGTGCAACGCATTGACTGGTGCTTAGTGTACTCCTTTGATCATGGCCCTTGATTTGCTTTCCAGGACACATGGCTGGTGGATTCTTGAGGATGCATAACATGGATCGTTACTAGCGCTGCATAGAATTTTCGTTTGAAAAATAATATGGCAAATATGCAAGACCTGGGACTTGAACCCAGGTCTTTGGGGTTACAAACATAGCGCGTTACCACTGAACCACATGCATTTCAATTAATATATAATAACGCGTAAATAATATAAAAAGAAGATGCTAATGCCCTTGGAATTTCGCGCGAAGTTTGAATAGACCTATCACGTTTGGACACGGCTTCATCATCTTCGTGGTTCCTGCAACTAAAAGCATATGGCAACGGTTTATGGAGCGTGGCCTAAAGCTATATATCAAAAAATAGCGATTAGACCCTCGACGCTCATAAATTGAGCGCGAGGGTTGGAATCTCTCCGTCTAGGTACACTGAGTCCAATGGCCAAGGTCTAAAGCTGTGATTTTTCCTCTTGACAAAAGCCCCAAAATTACAACCTGTAACCCTAGAAATCCGTCAATGGTGAATTCGCGTAGGTGACTTAAAAACACAATCAAGCATTACAGTTAGTTCAGAAACATCAATATAAACATGAATCCATGAAAAAAAATGCAAAATAATGCTTAATTCATGCTATGTGATTTCAAGATTTGCTTGATACAGTTGGACTCGTGTGTACCAATTCAAGGAGTTTTGCTTGTTGCTAATGATTGAGAAATACTCAGTGATGTCTCAGAATGCTATTGAAACAAAAATCCAAGCTTGAATCGTCCTCTAAGCTAGTTTTCAGTCTTGGTGTTTTTATGAAAAATTTCAAGAATGCAATGGAGTTTGGGGCGCAGCTTGGAGTCCTCTAGCCATTAGGTCTTGTTCTAATACTTGTAAGGAAGCAATTAGGTCAACAATTTCAACCAAAATCTCTTGCAATTATGATTTCATATATTTGATTTTGAAAAATCTTTTTTCATATCTTTTCATGTGCAACTTGGTTCAAATCTGATCAAAACTTATCAAAACTTGCCATAATCCATTAAGCACGAAATATTGACATGATAATGTGCATAAAAAGATTTTTTAAGTTAAGGTTATATTTTTCATGAATTAAAATGATTTAAATGAATATAAATTAATATTAATTCAAATAAATAATTAAAAAATATGAGAATACTTCCCTTTGGGCCTAGTGGTCGTGCATAGGCTTGGCATGAAGAAATTTGGAAGAAAAATGGGCCCATTTGCATTTTTAGGCCTTTTGCATCAATGTTGACTTTTCAAAATTCCTAAAAATTTCCCAACTTCCACAAGGCATAACTTGGTCAATTTTTAAGCTTTTCACATGTTCTTGGACATTTTGGGAAGGTCTTTGAGTCCTTTAACCAATGCCTTTGGTCCCATGTCATTTTGATTTACCAATCTCAAGTTATGGCCTTTGACTTAAAGTCACTTTTTGTTGACTTTTGAAAATGACCTATAATGTTGAAATTGATAACTTTTTGTGAGAGCATTTCTTGGACTTGGAATATGAAGATGAATTGTAGGAAATGTCTTTCTCTTCAAAATGAGCTTTGGATGGAATTTTTCTGATAATCCATGTGAAAGTTATGCTCTGGTCAATTTCAGTTGACTTTTCAGCTGTCCAAATATAGCAACTTTTGCATCTTTGATGATTTCTGAGCCAAATTTTGAGAATCATGATCAAGCATTGATCAAATGATGTTTGTGGCTTCAAAATGATATATTGACCAAAAATTTGAACTTTTGACTGTCAAATGACCATTTTGCCCCTACAGTTGACTGTAGTGCAATCTAGGGTTTTGACTGTGCAATTTTGAGCTGAATGCCTTGAAACTTGATATGAAGATACTTGACCATCTTTTTAAGCATATGAGACTTGATTGGGCCTTTGAAAACTTCCTTTGCTTGACCAGAACTCAAACCCTAGTTTTGACTGTCTAGGAGACAGTTGAACTGCATAGTCCTTGGGGACTTTTGTGACCTTGACTTGGCAATTCTTGATGAATATGGGAGGGCAAATTTTGGGGTACAACAGCATGCAATGTTTTCAAGAATCTCTCGGGGTAAACACAAGAAAATGTTAGAGGCTGAACTTCGATCAACATCTCTTATTGGAGAACTTTGTAACGGTGGATGTCTTTCCACGAGAATCAAGCTCACCATGTCAAGTGGGTCATAGCCCCTGATTCAAGTTGTTGCACTTGATCTTTGTAGGCGTTTTTTTAGAGGGGAAACCCCTTGGTAGACGTCTGGTTCAACGTGACCCTGCATCAAAAGACCCTCGAGATCCTTGAAATGGTTATTGTAAATGCTATGGTATGATGTTATGATGTTATGTACATGTATGCAAAAACAAGTAAGTGTATATACAGGTAATCATATTCACACAAAGCAAACAAGTCCTTAGGTTCAGGCTTACATGGGGTTTGTAGGTAAGTACCCTCTTGAAGTTAGTTGGCTCATCCTGTCCTAAAATAGAAACCGGGTTCTAAGGAGCTCAATATCACTGGATTATTTTCTGTGTTCATTGTTTTGGTTTAGCCACTTAACTGGCGACCAAAATATTCCAAGAAAACAATCCTCAATGAGTGTAGTATCGAGTATCTACCGACTTCGGACTGCACCAAAGTCGGTCATCTCACTACCCCTAAAAAGGCCAAGATGGTCAATTAAGGTTCTAAGAGTTTGTTAGTGCTTCATGACATCGCTCAGCGGCCCCGTATTCTCCTTGAATAATCAAGGGCTACCGGTACTCACAAATATGTCACACTAACATAGCTACTGCTTCAACCATGTCGGTATACCCCGCACAGTTCCCTCACAGTTTATTGTTATTTACCTAAAAATAGTGCCCCCAAATCCGGGTGTAGTATTTACAACAAACCCAAACAAGGACCCAAAAAAGTAAAGCAAACAAAGCAATCAAAGCAAGCATGTAAAGGTGATCTAAAACCCTAAGGTAACCCCACTTTTAGAAATAATCCCCAGCAGAGTCGCCAGTTCTGTGATACGGTGGGAGAACTGACTTGAGGTTTTGCGTTTTTCGTTCGCAAATGTTTTGGTTAAGCAAGAGTCGCCACCGACTTTTTATTTTATCCTAAATAAAGGTTAAAAAGCACAGGAAAAACCTTTGAGATGTTTTCTTGGGTTCGGGGAGTAGATTATAGAAAGGGAAGGTATTAACACCCTTTCTATCCATGGTTATCCATGGGCTCTTAGTTACTTGCTTAGATCACTTGCCTTTGCTTTTCAATTGTTTGAAATGGTGCTTTGTGTGTGGTTTTTGAAAATGCTTTGAAAAAGATGCCTTGTCTAGGCAACCATTGTAACAATTCTTTACTCGAATGTTTTACAAAGGTGTTTGTCTTTTTGAAAAGATGTTTCAATATTTTTTTTTGAAAGTTTGTTTTGAAGTTGTGTTGTGATGTGTGTTTTGAAAAATGGAAAGGATTGTTTTGCAAGATTGATCAAGTAACCAAGAGCTCTCTACCCTAAATTTCTCAAAGATCTTTCTCATGTTTTAACCCTTTTAACAGTGTTGTTTCACCATTGTATTTGGTGAACAACCTTGTGTTAGGATGTTAACGGGACGGGCGCGGGTCATTGTATACAATTATTGAAGGCAACTTGTGAGACGCTCTAGCAATTTTGTAAGGGACGAGATCGTTTTATCGAAGGCAACATCGAGGGTCATCGAGGGACTACGATCTTTGTTTATCGAAGGGACATTTGCTAGAGTGTCTCATACTCGAGGGACATGATTGCATTTTCCGAGGCAACAAGCGAGGTTACCCTAGAGGTGCAAGTGTGAATTGTGTATTTATTTTCATGCTTTTTTCTTGTATTAGGTTATCTAGCGGTTGATTTTGAATCTTCGCATACAAACCCTAATTACTATACAGTATATGGAAAGCGATAAATTGCGGGAATTTAAAGTCTAAGCTATTACAAATAAGTATCCGGAGATGGGGGTACAAATGTTTACAAATGGGGATGAGTCTCATCAGAATAGTAGTGTCCAAATATTATTTACAACCAAATCGAATTGTCGCATTCTCAATATAAAATATAGCAAGGTATAAGAATAAAAGAGAAACGAAAGTATTGTGACATGCATATGATTATTTACAAATGATCAAAATATTAACCTAATGCAAAATTAAGTATTTTATTATTATTTTTGTGTTTTTGTTAACTATACAAACAAAAGTTTTAAAGAAAAGAAAAGAAAAATGTTTAAGTTAAAGAAAACTATTATTTAGGTATTTTAGTTAATGTTTTTATATATGAAAAGATTTATTAAACAAAAAAAAGGTTTTAAACACAAGAAAATTATTTAAACTTAATAACCTAATATTTATGTATTTTTAATTGTTCTAAAATAAAAAGAAGCATTTAAGAAAATTTTGTACAAAAAAAAGTTAATGTATTTTTATTTACCAAAAGGAATTTAGGTTATAAAAAAGAAAAAAAAGTATTAGTTATAAACATAAGAAAAAGAAATAAATGAGCTTGATGTTACATGTTTGGCCCAAACAAACAAACAAACAGATTCTGGGAAGGGGGGTGCGCCAGAATTGAATGGGCTTAAGGGGTTTTTGTGAGGGCAGGCCCAAATGCTTGTGACAAAGTTTTTGTTTAGGGTTTCAATCTTCTTGGCTCAGAATAGGGTTTCAGTGTTTTTGTGAGCGGCGCTGCTTCCTTCTCCTTCTTCGCCTCTTCATCCTTCTTAAGCAAAGCTTCTGAACGAACTCCCTCTCCACCTATGGCTACCAGAGCGATGCCTCCATTCTCCTCTCTTCACGGTTACACAGGGTGATAAGAAAAGGTATTGAGTTCTCTTCAAACGCGCTTTAGGGTTTCAAGTTCTTATCTTGCATGTTTTATCCTTTTCATGTTTTAATCATGGATGCTCGTGTTTGTGTGAGGTGTGAAGCTGAAAAAGGAAGGGGAAAAATACTACCTTTGTTGGAGGGGAGACGGAGGAGTGGACGGCGGCGCTTCTCAGGTAGCCAAGGTGGAGGGAATGCGTGATGTTGCTTGCTGGCTCCCTGGTATTTGTATCTTTTGCTTAAACCGTTTTATGATGAAAATGATTCTGAAAGCACTGTTGTCGTTGTTTGGATATTTGATTGTTGATGATGTTGATGAACTTTTACAATCTTCCTCTTTTTTTTCTGGATGCTTGCTTTTGATGAAGATCCTATGATTCTGAGTTGCTTTTTCTTCTTAATGTTTGTCAAATATGGAACTTGCTTGTTGTTCTGACTTTGAAATGATTAAGTTGATTATGAAGACTTTCTGAGATTGTTTGTTGGCTATAGTTTCACTTCTGACTTCTTCTTTTCTCTTGGCTTTGGTATCTGAGTTGGTGTTTTGGCCTATTATGAGCTTTGGTTCTGAGGCGCTTGGGCTTGAATGATTGCTTTTGAGTTGCTTATTAGGCCTGTTTGGATATTTGGATTTTGTTTGAGTTTGGATTTGAAATGAAGGCAGGTTGAAGGCTATGCAGGCTTGGACACTGAGTTTGTTCAGGTTTATTGTTTGTGTAGTTTTTGAGAGGCTTCAAGGCTATGCAGGGCTTTGGCTTGAATGCTTGCTATGCAGGCAGGCTTGAGACAGGCTTGCTTGCTTGAAGACAGTTTTGAGACTTGTTTGTGGTATAGGTTTTTAGGCCTTGGGGCAGGCTTGAGCTTATGCAGGCTTGGAGGAAAACAGACCTCAAGGCTTGCTTTTTGGTTACAGGCCTGGAAGTTTTGCTTGCTTGGTAAGGCTTTTTTCTGGTTACAGGCTTGCTTGAAGCAGGTTGCCAGGCAGTTTGAAACATGCTTGAGGGCTTGTGTTATGCAGGTTGTATGTTTTGTGTTATATTTTCCTATGTGTGTTCTGCCCCCCCCCCCCTTTGAACTATTCTGATTTGTTATATTTATCTATCTTCTAAGCCTGCAAAACTGTAAGCCTCTACTTCTCTCTCTCTTTCTCTCTCCACAGAAAAAGCATATTTTATTGCTTAACTGTCCTTTCCATTCTGAAAAGGTTTTGGCCAGAAAATGATGAAAAATGCTTTTACAAGTTTGCTTGCATTTTGTCTTTCCTCTGCATATCTTCTTACCTCCAGATTTTCTGCATTACTTTTATGTACTTGTTGACAGCTTTATTGAAAGCTTCTTTGACAGTTACAGCTTGGTTGACATTTTGAACTTGTGCAACTTGTTTGTTCAGTTTGAACTTTGTAATTTGTTTGGCACATTCAGTTTGTCCATTTTGGTTTGGCATTTCAGTTTGGTTTGCCTCTTTGACAATTTGGATTTATACAACTTTGTGCATTTTGTTTAAATGATTTGTATGCTTGTAAACATTTAACTTTCCTCTTTGTGAACCAAGAAGAGACATCTTCTTGCGATTTGCATAGAGGACAAACAAACTGATTCCGGCCAAAACCTTTAATGATGAGTTTTTGATTAACTGTCTGAAAAGGCTTTTCCAATTTAACTGTTATTGACTTCTCTTTTTCTGGCTTTGCAGGTAAATATCAGTTGGGGCAAGGGAAGCAGCAGTAGAAGATGAAGACTTCAAGCAACTTAGGATATAGATTTAATTTATTTTTAAATCATTGTAATAAATGTCATTGTAACACTGTAAATAAATTTACTGTATCAAATAAACATTTGTAACAACCATTGAAAATGAATAAAAAATCCTTTGTCAGTTAATTCTTTAATTCTTCTGCACTTGTTTATTTAATCATTTAAATCTCTTGAGTTATAATAATTGGAAATTATCCCAATAATCTTAACTTAGAAATTATAAATAATCAACAAACGTCGCAGTCACACAGCTTTGCATTAACCAACAATACTTCCAGCATTCCAAATAACCAAAAGCATTTGCACAAACAAACAAACGTCCATACGCCCTTCACTTCACTGATTAAACCAACACTTCAAACTCTCAATCAGAAGCCTCAGCTTCTATCCCAGATGTTTAGACTTTGAGAAACAAACATGAATCTTGAACAAGCTTCAAAACCATGTGACAGTCAAGTGAAATGTTGTGGATTCAATTCCTTCTGAGAATGCGTGCGCAAACCCTAATGTTGGATTTACTGTCAAAGAAGCGTCCGCCTGATCAAACCCTGAGCCAAACTCAACCAAATCACTGAAAACCCTAATAATCTGTTTGACTGATTCAAGAGTCAATGGAAACCCTAATTTTGTTTGACTGATAAGAAAAGTCTGTTTGACTGATTCTTAAGCCAATCTGAAAAATCAGGAAAAGCCCGAAGCTGTGATTGCTTGTGAAAAAGAGGAGGGCAAATTTTGGGGTACAGCACTAAGGTAAACATATGACAACGCTTTTCCAAGAAAAAGCGCTGCTAAAAGACCACCTATGAAAGCGCTTTTCCAGAAAAAAAGGTTGCTAAAAGCCTACCTAAGACAACGCTTTTCCAGAAAAAAGCGCTGCTAAAAGAAAACTTATTAGAGCGCTTTTCCAGAAAAAAGTGTTGCCTTAGATAGACCTATGAAAGCGCTTCTTCATAAAAAAGCGCTTCCAAAAGCCTACTTAAGAGAGCGCTTTTTAGAAAAAGTGTTGTATTAGGTAGACCTACGAAAGCGCTTTTCATTAAACAAAAAGCGCTGCTAAATCCTATAGCAGCGCCACCTTAGAAAGCGCTTTTAAAGGCAAAAAAAAGCGCTTTCGTAAGTCTTTTCCGGCGTAGTGAATATTCCATACAATGGAAATGCTACGCGTTTTCTTAGATGCAATGTAATGATGTATGTTTAGCAATGCCCTAGGGTCAATACATCAATAATTGGCTGCTGGGAAAACCAGAAACTTCCAAACGATTATCTTTACACATCTGATCTTCTGTAGAGAAAGGCAATCTGAACTTCAAAGGGGAACCAAGATTAGACGACGGGTGAAACACCATTCCGAATAACCTATGGCACCGAGGTCGTCATCCTGGTGGAAATCATGGAGCCGTCCATGCGAACCAAAAAGCCCTTCAACGAGGAGATAAACGATGAGGTCCTCATAAATGAGCTCGACTTTGTCTAAGAAATTCGATTAGGATCAGCTCTTCGCGAGGCCATGCTAAAACAGCAGGTAGCCCTACGCCATGACAACAAATTCATAAAGCGAGAATTTCAGGTCGACAGCCTAGTCTTGCGAAGAAACCAGAAATATTCCTACGAAGGGAAGCTGGCCGCAAACTAGGAGGGGCCTTACCGCATCCAAGGAGCTACGGGCACCGAAGCATATTACCTCGAACAATTAAACGGAGAACCATTAACTCGACCCTGGAATAATGTGAAGCTAAAACAATACTATAGCTAATTCTTTTACCCACTAAGGACATAACATTCGACCAATCCCCTCTAACCGAAGAGGGGATGAGCTCGACCATGTAGGTGTGTCTAGGTATGGACATGGTCTCCAAACATCAGCTAAAGGCGGGATTTTTTCATTCACGAGCAAGATCTTAGCCCGAAAGGGACACCTCGATCAAGCTCTGATGTCGAAGTACCCAACATGGCAGAACACCCAGCTTGCGATGGGAAGTTCACGCCATGGGTTTAAGATCCCGACCATGGTCTTACACTCGTTCTGTGGATCCATACTCCGCCTCTTCGATACATCCCAACATGTGCCGAACAATAAGAGGGTCGAGCATACATATCCGCACATGAAAAAAAAACTAACTCGCGTCGACCATGACAAAGGTCGAACATACATCTCCATATATGGAACTTACAAATATTCATGGGATAATTAAGTAAAAAACAATGACGAGCAAAAAATAAGCAAGCAACGAAAAAAACACAAAGGCATTGAAGCAAAGTAAAGCATTTATAAATGTCGACCACTAGAGTCGACGATGTCTAAATGTTACAAAATTACGGGCACACAGGCCTAAATACAAATAGCTAAGTTAAAAAATGCTAATCACTGCTTGGAGTGCCTACTTTAACCTCGGGAGATTCATGAGGAAGAACAACTCGGCTATCAATCACTTGGGACAGAACCCCGGTTCCTTCAGTGTTGAGCCCCAGTTTTAACACGGACAGTTGATTCACGACGGCCTCAAAGCCATCAGCCAAAGCGTCGACACAGTCTAACTCGAGTAGTTGAATGCGAGCATCAAAATCGGCGTGAGTGCGCAAATAAATTAAACTCTCGGGTTCATCCTCCGTGGGAGCCATAGCATCCTTCAGATCAGCAACTTCCCTCTCCATCCGCTCCCTTTCGCTCTCCCATAATTCTTTGTCGAGCAGGAGGCAGTCCTTTTTCTTGAGGGATTTGTCAGCTCTCTCTTTCCCTCCCACCAGAGCATCAGTCTGGTCCCGAAACATCTCTTCGCTTCATTCAAGGGCGTTCTTTACTTTTCGTGTCTTCGCTTGAAAAGTCACGTTCTCTGACTCCAGTTCTTTGACCCGACCAGAGGAGCTGCCCTCTTCACCCGCAAGGACCACGACCATCTCTGCCATCTTCATCACCCCGACCATACTGGAAGCCAGATTATTCCTTCAACCTTCGTCGTCGAGTCGCCTTATGATGTCGAACTTATTATTGGACACAGTTAGAGGGAAGCCCTCACAGAAATCCTTCTCCATGAAACAAGGCAGGAGGATGAAGGCTCGGGCAGTCCCCCCCCCCCCCCCCCCCTCTCAGTCACACCAGCAACCCCATATACGGGGTGACTCCTTTTCCTGCCCAACACAACAGCTTGTTGGTCGACACCGCGGGTTCCCGACGATCCACTGGATCCTTCCTTGGCCGGCTCGGAAACTGAACTCATGCGTGTAGGCTAATGCGGCTTCACCAACCTCTTATGGCTCTTTTTATCTTAGGTCAGCTTCAACAGCCTCTCGCGACGTTCCTCCATGTTACTTGCAAAAAAAACGGTGTCCTCGGGTCAGCCTCAACGTAAAAACAAAACAAAAGAAAAAAATTCAAGTCAGGAAGTAAAAATATAGAAAAAATAAAGCGAGCATAAACCTAAGATATTCACGACTTCCCCATAAGAACGACACTCGATGAGCGCCTTGGTGTTGATCGGGCACACTTTGAATGTCGGCTCACCGTCTTCATCGAGGATGTCATGTCCTTCCCTCGTGACCCATCTAGCAGGAAAGAACCCATCGAAGAACCGATTAAGAACACCATATGCATCTTCGTCCTCAGTGCTCATGCCGCCGACGGGAGTGTGGTAATACCTGGGAGCATGATCGTAATGGCCCGAACACCAGTGGATGGGAAACTTCAAGATTCGCCCCATCTCCTATTCTCCATTCGCATCATAGCACGGTTCACCATCTTCATCCACAATGGGAGCCAGGTCGAACACGGAGTCCACGACAGTCTGAGAAGTAGGTCGCACAACATACCATTTGTCCTTAAAGTCGCGGGCGGAGTCCATGTACATCCTAAACAACCTCTTCGACTGTTTGAGGGAGACCCAACTGTGTTTCCCGCCCCGGGAATTCCGTTGTAGATGAAAAACCCTAAAGAACAGGGGAATGGTTGCCCCAGTCCTCAAGAAACAGAAAGTATTCTCGAATGCCCGGATGAAGGCAATGGCGTTCGGGTGAAGCTGGAAAGGTGCTAAGTTCAAGTGATTGAGCACCCCCACCTGGAAATCGTTGAAGGGGAGGCGAAGCCCCAAATCTCTGAAAAAGACCTCGTACAAAGGGAAGCGGTCTTCCTTGAACTCCAAGCATACTCGAGCATCGGGCGTTGGTTGCAAGACCGTGAAGTTCCTTTGGAAGACTTCCTGATTCCCACCATGATCGAAGACAATGTAAGTCTGCCTCCTACTATAACTATATATCGAGGCTATCCCTCGAGGCTCCGCCCTGACCCAAGCCAAGGCGAGATCGTCAACCGTGTCAACCAAGTTGACACCCTCCTCGGCTACACTGGTCTCTTTGACGTCCACGTGCTCGAATGATTCAGGAGTGTCGCCCATTTTACCTGTAAAGCAGAGGAAACCGATAAATTTGACAACAAATCCAAATCCATCCTTCTGTGATGCAGGTAAAAAGTCAGGCGGCACCCAAACCAAGTCGACAGTCCCTCGTGCAGAAGGGATAATACTCGGTCCTCGATCAGGGCACGAAAATCATGTCAGTCTTATAAAACCACACAGCGGTTATAACGACGAACACTCATTTTCATGAATACCCCGAGTACAGGAAGAATACAACAAGAAAAGTATGAATTTTCCGGCCTTACTCATGAATTCACCGGGGACAGCACAAACTTCTTGCGCAAAACCCATGAATTTTGCAGGGATATATGAAGACTACGGGGTAAACCCATCTAAGTGTCGGGGAAATGATGAATATCACAGACTCAATCACGAAAATTACGCATAAATACATGAATTCCCCGAGTAGAACCTCCCAGTCGTGAAATTCTACAACTAAAACATCATCAAAATAAAGATTATCACGAAAAGTACTTACTTGGACAAAGCAGATGAAGAACAACGAAGGTTGAAGAAGAACGCGCGACGGATTCTGCGGCGGCGGAAGGAAACAACACGACATTGGTGATAGGGAGAGTGGAGAGCGCGAGAATGTAAACGTAAATAATGGACCTTGAGGCACTATATATAGAGCTGACGTGGAATGTGAAACGTCGCGTCGGGCAGCTCAACAACCACCATTCTCCCCGACACCTACACGCTCAGCTAATGATGACCCATAATCTCTAGACCATCATTACAATCCCAAAGGTCACACCACGTGCCTACACCCTACAGGGTTTCCCCTCCCCGCGATTAGAATGGTCCCATCTCGAGTTCATTCTGAATGCTGCTCGGGTAAACCCATGAATCGACGACTTTCTCCGTCAACACAATGAAAAATCATCATCGAGCAACGCACCTCGTAAAAGAAAAAGTTGGACTTAAGTCATAACTCCTTCATCAGGAGCAACGACTTAGGGGGCTCCTGTTCTAGAATGGGTCTGCCCTTGGCCCAACTCCATGATAGGCCCAATCCAATTAGGCCGGTCAAAGTATACTAACCAGTTCTGCCCTCGAGTTCTGCTCGAAGTAAGCTGTGACGGTCAATTCTGGTCAGGTACGATCAATAGATATCTATCCCCTTCCACTAACCTAACAATTTATTATTATTTGTTATCGTAAATGATATCTCTATTCAGTACTAGTAGGATACAATCAGTTTGATTAAGGCTATGTTTGGATATGCAACTTATATATAAGCTCTTATAGATAAGCAACTTTAATAAGTTATCTTGACGAACTTATGAAAACAAGTTGAGAAGTGAATACAGTTTATAAACATGTCACGAGTTTCTTCATATGTTCTTCATAATCCTAACATGGTTTGTTGCATTGTACCTGTTTGTATTTTTTCTCCAAAGAGTCTCTTGCAGGAAACCAAATTTGAAAGATGTAGAGTCATTTGAGCATACACTTTTATGTTTCCGTAGAGCATACCTAATGTTTTTTGTTGGATTATCATTCAAGCTATATTTTTTGTGCTCCGGACTGTTATAGGAGTAGCTACAAGTATTTCGTTCATTGATAAAAAGGGAGGTTGAACTTTTGTCATGCCTTCCCTTCAAATGTTGAAACTAACTCGACGTAGCCTGAGTTTTTTTTTTTAACTTTGAGGAGGTATTGAACTGTATATGTCATTGTTTGTTATTTAACCTTTTAGTTTCAACTTAACTTGACTCAACATTTTTGGTGCAGAGGAACGTTGGATTAGAAGTTGATTAGTTACTTTATGTTCGGACATGTTGATTTTTCTGCTGCTTTTATTTGCAACACATGTTTGGTATTGCTGGATAAGTTAGTTGGGTTAACTGTTACATTAATTTTATCAAGAATGAATGGAATGATAGCATCATTTGGCAACACTTTGAATGTTTAATCACCCTTTGATGTAAATGCAAAATCTGGATTTTTGATGTCACTGACTAATTTAACTGTGGGAAGTGTGGAAAAGCTTTTGGTGTAGAACAGGACATTGCTACCTGTAAGAATATTTTTCAGGCATAGTTACATATTAATTGAGTATGCATGTATAATTGGTAGGTTCTATATGCATAATTCAATTTCCATAGGCATCATTTGAATTTAACTTGACAGTGTTATTATTTTGTTGTCATATAGTAGTATTGATATGTGCTTCATCCCAGTTTCCTACTTTTTATGTTTTTTATCCCTAAATATGTATAGTAACTTTACTTAATTGCATGTTTAGGTGAATGCTCCAGAGAAGGATATTGGCCATGGTACACTGTTGTTATTTGGTTTTGATTGAGGATGCTATTGTTAGGCATACTAGGGAGGTTGTTTGGATATGATTGTTATTGGAACAGAGGTTGTTGATATTGATGGTTCTCCAAGAATGGTAAAAAATTTCACCTTTTTGGTTTCATATCCATGAAATTAACTACTAGAGTACTAATTATCGAGTTTGTTAGTTGAAAATGCAGGGTCCAACATTTTTAGCAATGATGATATCAGGATATAAAGTAGCTCATTTGACTTTGAGAGCACATGGACTTCCTAATGTTGTGGATTCTGCAGGGAAAATCTATATTAAGCTCGTTGTATTTCAAACTGTAATTTTGTTCTATGGACATTCAAAAAGTTTAGATCTCAGAATTGTGGTCTTGAAACACATGTAGTGTTTAAAACATATGGATCCATGTTGCTTATAAGAGAATTCATGGTTATAGATATTTTGTTAATAAATTTTGTTTCAATAAGTAAATTAGTGGAAAGTAAAAAGAAAGTTGGACAGAAAATTATGAATTACAATTAAAATATATGCCAATTCATTTTAATTGGTTGTGTAAATTTAGGTAGTTTTCTTTTTACCAACCATTTTTTATTTTGCAAATTTTGTATAAAAAAGGTGGATGAATTGGCTTTACATGTATGTGACTCAAAGATTACAAGCTAATGATTTTTCAACATTGCCTGAAGCTCATGCATGCATTGTTTGAGTTGAAATCCTTGACTACTATCGTAAATGTTGCATGTTACTACTTAGTAGTATTTATGTTCATTTCTATGTTGATTGGCTTTAGTTGTTCAATTTAATTATTATTATTTTACTTCTTTAGATTTACATTATATCATTCAAAGTGCATTAATATTATTCTTATATTTAATTAATACATGTTATTTTTGTTTACATATTTATATACAAAATAATTAGTGTTACAAATTATTTTATTTGTTTATTAATTTAATCAATTAAAAATTATGGGTCAGTGTTGATTGACGCTGAAGTTGGTTAGAACGTGAGGAAGAAGAAAGGAGAGAGAGACATTGCGCGTGTTTTGGTGAGACTCGATCGGAAAAACCTCAGAGAGCAGAATAGAATAGAATGTCAACACATCTGCAAGATCCACCTTCAGACTCAAACTACAATCCCAATGCCACGTCATCAACACCCTCTCCTAACCCCTTCATCCGCGGCAGCATCAACGGTGTCGCCACCGCTCCATACGGCGGCGAATCCCACTCCCACTCCCACCACCGGAGATCGCACTCCGAGATCAACTACCGTCTCCCCGACGAAATGATGGACCTATCTCCATCCAATCCGTTGAACGGAGGAGGGTCCTCGACGGCCAGCCTGGAGGAGATCGGATCGGAAGACGATCTGTTCTTCACCTACATTGACGTGGAGAAGCTCGGAGGATGTAGTAACGGTTCGAATAGGGGAGGAAATGGATCGGAGCAGAGCGGTTACGGTAACGGAGCGGGGACGAGCGGACAGAATGATGGAGATAAGAGTCTGAATGAGGCTACTACGCCGAGAACGAGGCATAGACATAGTTGCTCTGTTGATGGTACTACGTCGTCCACGAGTATGCTTGGAGAGATCATGGATGCCAAGAAAGCTATGCCTCCGGATAAACTCGCTGAGCTTTGGACTCATGATCCCAAGCGTGCCAAGAGGTTTTTGTTGCTATGCATATTTTTATTGATTTATCTTCATTTCATAATGTATCAAGTTTATGATCATTATAATTGTCATTATTAATTCGTGATTTTTTAGAATCTTGATGTTGAAATGGGAACTTTGGTGGTGTTAGTCGATGAATGTGATTTTGTTGTGGTTGTGTTAGGTGTGAATTCTGGAGATCTTGACATCACTTGTTAATCTTCTAGGTTTGTGTAAAAACCATGTTAAGTCTAATGATAGAGTTTGTATAGAATCTTTCTCATTTGGTTTAGATTATTCAAAATCTAGTTCTTTGGTTGCTATTTCCTAAGAAGAATGCATTTAGAACTTCATGTGCTTGATGAGTGTTTCAAATGGGATGCCAGACAGAAATGTTACTGAGGTTTATGCCAAAGAGGATACTTTTGCTTGAGATTATTTTCAATAAGTGCATTTTAGTTATTGTTTTGGATTCATTTCGACTATTAAACTCCTAAGTGTTGTTGTTATGTATATAGGATACTTGCGAATAGACAGTCTGCTGCACGTTCAAAAGAGAGAAAGGCCCGTTATATACAAGAGCTTGAGCGCAAGGTTCAGACCCTTCAAACAGAGGCCACGACTCTCTCTGCTCAATTGACATTATATCAGGTTGGTGTCAACTTATCCAGAAGAATATCCGTGTTACTAATCTTTGACACTACAACCCATTTTTGTTTGTTGGAGCTGCATTTCATGCTAGATTTTGATATGATACTGCAGTTTCTTTCCTTTTTGCGGCTTTTGATTTTTGTCTGAGGATTCTTATTATATGACATTATTGCCTGAAAATAACTCTTCTTTGGTCTTGTGTAATCATTTCTCACCCTCAAACAATGAACTTAATTATAATAAGAGATATGTCCTTGTTATTGTTTTTAACGATGAAATCTACATATTTCTTGATCATGTCACAAAATAGTAATTTAAATTCACTAATTATTTTAGTAATTCCTGATATGGATATTTGTTTTCAATTGAGCTTAACCATTTATTGACATCAGTTTTTATGCACAAACTTAGGAATCTAACTCATCACTTGTTGAATTTTTTAGAGGGACACAAGTGGTTTGAGTACTGAAAATACCGACCTTAAGCTCCGTCTGCAAGCCATGGAACAACAGGCACACCTTCGAGATGGTAGCTACTATTAACTAAATCACTCTCTTATGATACAACTAGTTACATGTTTTACATTTTTCAAATGATAGTTTTTAAAATGATCATGTTAAAATTAATCAATGATGTTGGAATTTGTTTCTGATTTTATGTAGCACTTAACGATGCGTTGATGAAGGAAGTTGAGAGGCTTAAGATTGCTACCGGAGAGGCAATGAACCCCTCTGAATCTTACAATCTTGGAATACACCCGATGCAATTCGCAGGGTCAAATTTCTTTTCAATGCCACAACAACATTCAGGTCCTTCTGGTCACCAGAACATACAATTTCCCCAATTCGGTCACTCTCCATCTAACATGCCATCCCATCAGCTGCAACAAACCAATTCTCACCAATTCTCAGAGATGTTGCAAAACGATCACCTCGGTCATTTTAAGGGACTCGACATCAGTAACAAAGGATCAGCCCTCGTGAAATCTGAAGGTCCCTCAATATCTGCAAGTGAGAGTAGCACTACATTTTGAATTTAACCTAAACTCCTTGACCTGCTGACTTATTTATGGTAATCCATTCTTGTCGTCTGTTCATAGTGTTGACATCATATATAGTGTTGACTCCATATATAGTGTTGACTCCATAGTCTTGATTGTTTATTCTTAGGGATGCTACCCAAAACGGGGAAGCACCCGTGTGGTTTTGTCGCAAAAAGTCACGCAATCATGTCGAAGCGTGGCATTTTGGTGTTGTGGATTGTAATATTAGGAATGAAAGGTCATTCTCTTGGTGTCTTTGTATGTTGGGATGGTTTTTGATTCCTCTAAGGTCATGTATACTAATATGTAAACTGTGATTTGTTGCATTGTTCCAATTCAAGGATGTGTGAAATGCATCATCTAAAACGGAAAAGGATATCTAAGATGTACATCTAGTACTTTTAATAATGTTTTATTGTTATTTTCATCATTACAGTCTTAGGTGATTTTACTGCATCTTATTTTTGTAGCTTTAAGTAATAAATGACTTGATCAACCATGTATTCAAAGATAAGGGTTTTGAAAGATGTCATCCATGTATTATGATTTTGGCTTTTCTAACAGAAGTTGTCCTTTGTCTTTAAAGTCTTGGAGATAAGAATGCCAACCCCCTCATGGTTCAGAGATGTACATTTTAACTCTTGTCTATTTTTTTTTTTTTGTCTTACAAGACATTAATGTTCAAAATCTACTTTGAGGGTCCCAATACTCGAACAAGGATAGGGAAGAATTGTCTCTTTAGCAGCTGTCTTATTTAACGTGTCGCTGCTTGTATTGATTGAAAACGGGAAGCTGGCTAATACGAAGAAGGAAAGCACCCTATATAGGTGAACTTGGCACCCCATATAACCACAAATTTGACCATAATATCCTTATATTATAAAATTCAATTTTTCACGATCAAAACCATATATTTTGGAGTTTTTCAAAAAACAACGTTTTGCCTTAGATTTATTGGTAGATACTGGATTTTTATAAGTAGTTTGTTCCATTAAACTTACGAGTTTTTACCGCATATTCTGCTTTAATACCGGATTTTTCATAAAAATGGCGTTTTTACCTGTTTTTTTAAAATACGTGGTGTTATATTACATGGGATAAGTTGATTTTTTTGAAATATCCTGTATATGCAAAAGAATTGGATGAATTTTTACTGTATTTTTTTATAAAAACTAAGCATCAATTCTAGATTTTTTTTTCAAATAATAAGGTATTGAACAAAAATACACAAATAACCAAGTTTTAGAGAAAATTATGCAAATAATTGTTGGAAATCCACCAATACACTATGATGAATTTCGACCACCACTTGATGATAAGTTATGAAACAAACAAATAAAATAATAATGGAGATATTTCTGCAGAATTTCTATTCTGCCCACAAACTGTGGAAACTTTATTAATTCACTTTGCAACTGCAAAATACTGTGAATGAGTTCAATGACTTGAATACAAAAATAAGGGTTACTCCCTCTTATTTATAGATTTAGGTTAGCTTGCTCCCTAAGCTAAACCCAAGCCCAAAATATCTCTTTACTAAATCAAATCTAATCTAGATTTAAATTCAAATCTATTTAAATCTAAACAAATCAAATCTTCTTTTGACACCTATGAATTACAATTTAACACACCACCTAATTCATTGTGTCTAAACTGTCTATGTTCATCATGGCCCTTAGCTTTCTGAATACTTCGACTTGCACTCCCTTCGTCATGATGTCTGCAATCTGATTCTCAGTTCTGCAGTGTTTCAAATTCATCTTCCCATCTGCTACCTGCTCTCGAAGATAATGGAACCTCATTTCGATGTGCTTACTTCGACCATGTGCTATTGGGTTCTTCGCCAGGTTGATAGCTGACATGTTGTCTATCTTCATGGTAATTGCTCCATGATTTTTCCCTGTTATCTCTTCGACCAAGTTCACCATCCAGGTTGCTTGGCATGCACAAAGAGAAGCAGCTATGTATTCTGCTTCGCATGATGATAATGCTACTACTGGTTCTTTTCTCGAACTCCAAGCAATTGTTGCACCACCTAGCATAAACACATATCCTGCTGTTGACTTTCGATCTTCAGCATCACTACACCAACTCGAATCAGTGTATCCCACTAACTTGCATTCTTTTCCTTTATCAACTGCAGGAAATAAAATGCCATAATCGAAAGTTCCTTTGAGATACCTTAGTATCCTCTTCACAGCTGCTAGATGTGATACCTTTGGCTTCTGCATGAATCTACTTACCATACCTACACTGTATGCTAAGTCAGGCCTTGTATGACAAAGGTATCTCAATGATCCAATAAGTCTTCTGTATTGGGTTGGATCAACATCATCTTCATCAGCATCTTTCGACAATTGCAGTCTTGGTTCTGCAGGTGTCGAAGTTGAGTTGCATTCTTCCATCTCAAACCTCTTGAGAATTTCTCCTGCATATCTTCTTTGATGCATCATCAAACCTCTACTGCTCTTGTAGAATTCGATACCAAGGAAATATGAAATCTCACCCAAATCAGACATTTCGAATTCCTTGCTAAGGTCAACTTTGAAGTCTTCGATCTTACTTTTACAGCTACCTGTTATCAACAAATCATCTACATAGAGACATAGTATAAGCAATTTACTCTTGCTTCTTCTTACATATACTCCATGTTCAGTTATGCATTTCACAAATTCCTTCTCCCTTAGAAAACTATCAATTTTCTTATTCCAAGCCCTTGGAGCTTGTTTCAAACCATACAGGGCTTTATGTAGCCTGTACACCTTTCTTTCTTCGTCATGTTTCACAAACCCAACTGGTTGTTTAACATAGACTTCTTTATCTAAGGGTCCATTTAGGAATGCACACTTCACGTCCATCTGACATATGTGCCAACTGTTGATTTCTGCTAGACCAACAACCAACCTGATTGTTTCGATCCTAGCAACAGGTGCAAAAACTTCGTCGAAGTCTATTCCTTCTTTCTGTAGAAATCCTTTCGCCACAAGTCTTGCTTTGTGTCGAGTTACTTCACCTTTCGAATTAGTCTTCACTTTGTATACCCACTTGACATCAATTGCCTTCTTGCCTTGGGGCAATTCGACAAGTGACCAAGTGTTGTTGTCTTCGATAGACTTTACTTCTTCGTTCATTGCTTTCACCCACTTCGAATCTTTTAATGCTTCAGCTGCATTAACAGGTTCAACATCTGCATAGAAAGCATAATGTACCAGCTCTCCTTCATCATCTATTACATCATCTGATGTAATCACACAATCTTGCAATCTTGCAGGCATGCGTCTTGTTCTTTGAGGTCTGCTTGTACTGGGTGTATTTGTTGGCTCCTCTTGTTGAACTTCTCTTTCGACTTGAGTTTCTGGCTCTTCGAATAAGATTCCCACTGAATCTTTCTTGACATTTGTAGTCCAATCCCATTCTTTGAACTCATCTATGATCACGTCCCTGCTGATCACAATCTTCTTGTTCTCTGGATCGAACAACTTGTAGCCTCCTGTCGAATGATATCCAACTAAGATCATTTGACTTGACTTGTCATCAAGTTTCTTTCTCAACTGATATGGCACATGTCTATGTGCAATAGATCCAAATACTTTCAGATGACTTAAGCTAGGCTTCACACCAGACCAACATTCTTCTGGAGTAATTCCTTCTAGCTTCTTTGTAGGACTTCTGTTCAAAATGTATGTTGCAGTCGAAACAGCTTCTCCCCAGAATTCTTTGGGTAAATTCTTGCCTTTCAACATACTTCTCACCATGTTCATGATGGTTCGATTTTTCCTTTCTGCAATTCCATTTTGTTGTGGAGTATAGGGTGGCACCACCTCATGCACAATCCCTTCTTTTTCACATAATCTGTCGAAATCTTTCGACACATATTCTCCTCCACCATCAGTTCTCAAAACTTTGAGCTTTCGACCACTTTGTCTTTCGACCATGGACTTGAACTTGATAAATACTTCGAACACTTCACTTTTCTTCTTGATCAGGTAAGTCCATAGCTTTCGACTGAAATCATCTATGAATGTAACAAAGTATTTGTTACCTCCCATCGAATCCACCTGGATTGGTCCACATACATCAGAGTATATGACTTCGAGATTAGCCTTCGATCTGCTTCCTGCATCCTTGCTGAAGCTGTTCTTGTGTTGCTTCGCTTGCACACATTCTTCACATACTTCGTTTGGAATGTAAATTTCAGGCAATCCTGAAACCATATTTCTTCTCTTCAAATCTCTGATGTCTCTGAAGTTGAGATGACCTAGTCTATAATGCCATATCCATTCATCTCTGCTAGCTGCAGTCGAAAGGCACTTGTGCTCCATCACATTTAGTTCAATCTTGAAGGTTCGATTCTGAGACATTGGAGCCTTCAAGATTACTCTCCCATTTGCATCAACAACTCTCATCAACTTATCTTCGATTGACACTTTATAATTCTTTTCGACCAACTGCCCTATACTGAGCAAATTGCTCTTCATGCCTGGTATGTACAATACATTCGAAATTACTGACTTCTTGCCATCTTTCCTCATGATCATAACATCACCAATACCTTCAGCTGCTAGGGTGTTGTCATTTGCAAATTTTACCAAATTTTTCGTTGAGGGTTTTATGTTGACGAACCAGTCTTTCCTTCCAGACATATGTGATGAACATCCTGAATCCAAGTACCATTGGTCCTTGAATCTATCTTCATCTCTTGTTGTGACCATCAGCATCATCTCTTCTTCTTCTTCATGTTTTGCCAGCTTTGCATCACTTTCTTGATTCTTTCGTTTTTCTGGACAATCACTCGAATAGTGACCATACTTCTGACAATTGTAACATTGAATGTGACTCTTATCAGGTTTTCGACCACCACCTCTTCCTCTGTTTGCAGCACCACCTCTTTGGTTGCCGTGGTGTGGTCTTCTTTGATTCGACACGTCTCCTTCGATTTGGTTTCCTCTACCATTCGATTTGTTGTAGCCACCTCTACTTCTGTCGAAATACTTTCCTTTGCCTTTGGTCTCTTTTGCTGAATGTGCCTGCAAGGCCACATCATTCTTCGATTTTCCTGCAGCTCTTTCGTTCATTCTTTGTTCATGAGATTCGAGCATCCCTTGAAGCTCTTCCTTTGTCAATTTCGACAAGTCTTTCCCTTCTTCTATCGCCACCACTATGTGGTCGAACTTAGGGACTAAGGATCTCAGGATCTTCGAAACAACAGCTCTTGTTGTTAATGTTTCTCCACATGTCTTGATTTGATTTACTAGTTTTGTAACGCTAGTGAAGAAGTCAGATATGTTTTCACTGTCTTCCATCTGAAGCAGTTCATAGGTCCTTTTGTGAGTTTGTAACCTCACTTCTTTCACCTTCTCAGCGCCTCCAAAAGACTTCTCAAGGATCTCCCAAGCTTCTTTTGCAGATTCTGAATCACCAATCTTCTCGAAATTGTCTGGACTGACACATTGATGAATTATAAACAATGCTTTATAACTCTGTTTCTCAGATTCTGTATATTTCTTCTTTTCTTCTTCTGAAGCGTTTTCGCCAAGCGCTTCGACTCCATCTTTTACAAGGTCCCAAAGGCCTTGACACCTTAATAGGACTTTCATCTGTTTGCACCAATTCTCATAGTTGTCAACTTTCAGAATTGGCAGCGTTGCTGGATAGTTTGCATTCCCATAACTTGTCATCGTGAATTCTTCAATCATTCTTGATTGATACTTCCCTTGAATCGAAACACAAGCTCTTGATACCAGATGTTGGAAATCCACCAATACACTATGATGAATTTCGACCACCACTTGATGATAAGTTATGAAACAAACAAATAAAATAACAATGGAGATATTTCTGCAGAATTTCTATTCTGCCCACAAACTGTGGAAACTTTATTAATTCACTTTGCAACTGCAAAATACTGTGAATGAGTTCAATGACTTGAATACAAAAATAAGGGTTACTCCCTCTTATTTATAGATTTAGGGTAGCTTGCTCCCTAAGCTAAACCCAAGCCCAAAATATCTCTTTACTAAATCAAATCTAATCTAGATTTAAATTCAAATCTATTTAAATCTAAACAAATCAAATCTTCTTTTGACACCTATGAATTACAATTTAACAATAATCATATTTTAGAATACGTTTACATGATTAAGTCATATGGGATGACACATCCTTTGATTTTTATAAGGAAGATGCCATATGAAATGGCGCCTAGGTGTATTGGTTTTGCCCTAAGGCATCTCATATAGCGCCTAAGACTAAAATATATATTTTTTTTTAGTTTTTTTAATAAATAATACTCCCTCGAGTTCTTATTACAAGAGAAAATTTACTTTTTAAATTAATTCAATAAATAATGTATTTGGTCCATATATGGACCCAATATATTAATCATTGAATGAATGTGAAAAGTGAACTTTCTCTTATAATAATGGCCAGAGATAGTAATAAATAATTTCGTCAAAAAAAAACTTCGATTTTTATTTAATAATAAACGATTACATAATGGAAATAAAAATTACATATTATTTAGTTATCGCGTCTAGTGCGTCCTCGCCTAACTCGTTGTGTGACCCTAAGATTCTCTTATTGTTGTGGTTAGGTCGAGGGCCCTGCGAAGTCCATGTGTTCAGCGTCCATGAAATTCGTCAGTTCATCATACCCAGAAGACCCGTTTTAAAACAGTTGGGTACCCATATTCTCATAGTTTGGTCGTATTGATGGGGGGTTGGGTTCCATGGATGGTCGATAGCACTGGTCGTCTGAATAAGTGGGGTAAAAAGGAATTGGATTTTGTGGAGTTTGGTACACATATGTTTGTTGAGTGTGGTGGTGATGTGATGGTTGA
Source organism: Vicia faba (assembly GCA_948472305.1). Taxonomy (NCBI): domain Eukaryota; kingdom Viridiplantae; phylum Streptophyta; class Magnoliopsida; order Fabales; family Fabaceae; genus Vicia; species Vicia faba. The sequence continues at coordinate 370,375,490 of OX451737.1, read as the reverse complement.
TGGTATGTTAGGTCGGTTGGGAAATATTCTTCAGGTATGCTTCATAGAATGGATGTCCCAAAATTTCATTTTAATCGGCGGTTTGGTGGTCGAGAAAAAAACATATCCATCTCTTGTGAACATCATGGGAGATGTCATGATGAAAAAATTAGAGAGAAAATGAGAAGAGATATTGAGAAAGTGTGAAGAATGGTAGAGACATAAGGGTTTTATTTATAAAAAATACATATACAAGAAGGAGCCAGATGAGATGACGCCTCCTCTTAAAAATAGAGCGCATGTGCCATCTCACATGGCTTGAAGGTACTGCATACGCCATGTGAGATGGCGCCTACATGCTATTTTAGGTGGATGCGCCGTCTCATTTAGCTTCACCTTATTAGTCTTTTCTAAAACATGGTTATTTGCGTAATTTTCTTCGAAACATAATTATTTATGTATTTTTTTCAATACTTTGTTTTATGAAGAAAAAAATCTCAATTCTATGAGTTTTTATTGAATTTTTTTCAAATTAACGATAAAAATGGACATTGCATATCAGATTTATATAAATTGTCAGTAAAAATTCATAATGCATTTGGGTTTTTTTCGAAATTGTTAGTAAGAATAGAACTTCAAATACCGATTTTTTTAAAAATGCGGTATGTGTTAGGGTGTGGCCATTTTTTTTAATTCGGTAGGCTAGTAATGTTTTTTAACTTTTTGGTTTTTTGTTGTGTTTGGTGAGGAAAAGAGGAAGAGATGGGAAAATCATACATAGATTGAGCGAGATACCTGTTGTAGAGAGCTCTTGTGGAGACGACTGAGATGATGGAAATAATCATTTGTACACTAGGGCGGGTGAAGAGTCTTGTGGACCGCGTAGTATCTAGTGTAGATGAGGCAGATATGGTCAGTCCAGAGATCATGATAATGATTCAAACGTTATTGTTATTTATCATGTTGAGTCATATGTGACTATTCAGGCTGATACTGAAGTGTTAATTCAGATTTATATAGAGGCGCCCATTTAGGCTGATACATATGAGAGATTCCCTAGAGGGCCCTCCGACTCTACCTTTCTCACTAGGTATGTTGATCTTGTGGCCTTTAGATTATGATAGGGAGAGGTATAAATATTTAAGTTTAAGTTGTTTCTAATTATTAGTAGATAATAGAAATTAACATATGATTTATGCTTTATTTTTTACACAACTGATCTTCATTGAAGGTTACCACTCATGGTTCGAAGTTGAAAAATTCTCGACAATGCAGATGCCAGATGAGGTTAGGGAAATTGTTGTTAATGTTGGCCTATTTCATTGGCTGATTGTTCACCCTCTATGCTTTTCGCTCCACTGTTATCTGCTTTTGTTAAGTGTTGGCAAAAGAAGACATCTTCTTTTTATCCCCCCTTTAGTGAGATGGTGATTAACTAGGATGATGTCTCCAGCCTTTTCCAATTCCCCCTTGCTGGTAAATTTTTTGCCCCTCAATTGATGAACCAACAAAATGCAACTATGGTTGTTGCGACATACCTGGGTGTTACACGTGGATTTGTATTAGGGGAGTTAAAGGCTAATAGGGGTGCCCGTTTCCGTCTTTCTTGGCTCTGAGATACTTATCAGTCACTAGTTTAATATTTTTTGTATGAGACCGTCACTAGGGTATATATGTTGCATCTTATTACATGTATTATTTTAGCATGTAAGTTTCAAGTATACAATAATGTGATGTATATATCCATGTCAGATGACCTTAAATATCTCCATTGGGCACTTATTGTGCTACTATAACGATATTATATCATGCCCTTGGAGAGACGATTTCCTTTAAGGAGAGACAATTTGCCGGTTACATGAGTGTATTTCGCCTATGAATATTTATTATGTTTTGTTTATTTTGTGATTATTTATTAAAGGAATTTAGTATATATAATTCGTTGTCTACTTATATATTTTACAATAGTATTGGATATACAAGCATTTTCCGTCCAATTGTAACAAGCGTGATCGAGGCATTATCATAGATGGCTCCCCACGGGCCATAAGTTGGAGCTCAAAGCATTCTCATATAAATGGTTTTATGGAATACAAGAGGAAGATCAATGTTCTTACCTTGGATGATGTCATATGAACATTGTATGCAAACCATAGAGTACATCAGGAGTTTAATGAGACCATACTTTTTCGGGTTATTTGTGATGGGAAAATGTTGTTGCTACATATTTACCTGAGAGGTATCTCCGTCAGTTTTGAAGGTGAGAAAAACAATATAAGAGGGGTTGAATTCTATTGACATTTTCTAGTTAAAATGGAAGGTGAGAAAAACACAAGTAAAGGGGTTGGATTGTGTTTTTTTCTTGCTATTTCTTCTAAAGATCTGATATCAGATTCTGATTGTAATTATCAGAATCTGACTCAGAGTTTGATAGATAGTAACAGAATAATATAAAACAGAAGTAAAGAATAGAGCAATACAACACACAATCAATTTATCCGGGTTCTATCTATAAATCAATAGTAGTCCAGTCCCCTTGCACTTTCAAGATATTTCCACTATAACTGAATCTGATTACAAGTTGCTCAAGCACACAAGCAAGAGACTTCTAATGCCCAAATACACAAATAAGTGACTTCAATGCTCAAGCACACAAGCAAGAGACCTATTATTGTTCAAGCATACAAGCAAGAGACTTTAAAAATGCTCAAGCACACAAGCAAGAGACTTCACTGCTCAAGTACGCAGGCAAGAGACTTCTAACAATCTATCTAATAAATAAATGATAGTGATAGAGTAATATTGATACTTGATATACAATCAGAGGTGTAAACAAATTACAACAGGGAAAACTCTAATACTTAAGAACTTCTAAGAATGTACAATGGTAAGAAGTTCTAAGTTATCTTGTGCTCTTTTTTTTTATAGAGCAACTTTTCTTTTTCTTGTCAAGGCACAACGTTGTATTATTCTCCAAATCTTCATCTCCTTTTATAGAGTTCCATGAAAGAGTCGTTGGAGAGATCTTCAAGCACAAGAGAGTCATTGTAGAAAAGCATCAACAAATTCATTGCAAATCTTCCTTAAATGGATAATGTCGTTGCAAAATCATTTGAAATTCCTTTGCTGCAAAAGAAATTATCAGTTGAAAACCTTCAGGCTTCTGCACGTGACCAGAATAGGACAAATTAACCTTAAAGTATGATAGCGACGTATTTGGACTTCCTCGGTTCTTGAGCTTTAACTGGGTTCAGGTTTTGGTCCTTCAGAGTCTGAGTCATGGCTTTTAATGCTTCAGACTCTAACTCTTCACATGCTGGCTTGTTTAGAGTCCGGAGACATCAGATTCTGATCATCTTTATCAGAAGTTGATTCTTTAGAATCTTATCTTTAAAATATGCTTCTTAGAAAGCTTCTCTTTCAATGTTCAGTGCAGTTTCAAAATTGACTTTCAATCAATATATTGATCTTTGTACCTGCATAACTTAAGACATGTTAGTCTACTCAATTGTTCTTCAAATACTTTGTTATAATCAAAACCCAAGGGATATGGTATAAACCAATTTTGTTCCAACAAAAATCTCTTATCACCGAAATAAGAGATTAGAATCTGAGTCAAAGTTTGATGATAGTAGCAAAATAAGGTTCAGAGATAAATAAGAAAGAAAGAGAGACACAATAAATTATCCTTGTTCCTACCATAAATCAGGAGTAGTCCAGTCCCCTTGCATTTCCAAGGTATTTCCACTATAACCACTTTTGATTACAAATGCCCAAGCATTCAAACAAGAGATTTCCAAATTCTCAAACACAAATGTAAAAGACTTCAATTCTCAAACATATAAGAAATAGACTCCATATGCTCAAGCAACAAGGAAGATACTTCTAACAACCTATATTATAGATTAGGGATTTTTTAAGACTTACACATGATATACAATTAGATGTGTAAACAAATACGACACAAAAAGACTCTAAGACTTAAGAACTTCTAAGAATATACAATCGTTAAGAAGTTCTGAGTTTAAGTTTGTGCAATAGTTTTGAGTGAGTAACAACTCTTTGTTTATCAATGCGCAATGTTGTAGTGTCTCTAATTTTTCAGCTCCTTTTATAGAGGAACATAAAAGAGTCATTTGAGAAGAATTCATGCATAAAAAGTCTTTGAGAGAAGCATCATCAGAGACGTTGGAAAGATTTCTGATATGTTAATGATGTTGAAGGTCCATTTTAAAATTCTTTTTCTACAAGAGGAATTATCAATTGCATTCCACCTGTCTTCTACAAATTTCTGCTAAGTTTTCATATGATCAGAAGAAGAAGAAATGTCTTCAGAGTCTGATAGTGACCTATCATAGGTTCTTGATCCTTGAGATTTGACTGGATTTAGGTTATGAGTCTTCATAAGTTGACTTCATTCATAATATATAATCTCCAGGTTCTGATCCTTGACCAGATTCATAGTCTGAGTCTCTAGGTTCTGATCCTTTAGAGGTTGACTTTCTTCAAAAGTTGACCTCTTTCAGAAGCTGATTCTTCAGAATCTACATCTTAAAGCTTCTCTTTGGATGTTTAATGTAGTGTTAGAACTGACTTTTAATCAAAATTTTAATTTATATTCTTGCACACTTGAACATATGTTAGGATACCCAATTGTTCTTTAAATACATTGCTATCATTAAAACCTAAGGGATATGGTACAAACCACATTTGTTTCAACAATCTCCCCCTTTTTTATGATGACAAACACAAGTATTTAAGAACAATGGTTGTTGATTTAATTAACAAGTTGGCTTCAGGGTCAGAGGTTTTTAAGCTCCCCTTGAGTTTGATAGTCCTAAGGGAAGGTTTGTAAGCTCCCCGTAAGTCCTATCCAGGTTAATTAAATTTATCTTTAAAGAACAAAAACAAATCTTCAGAATTTAAGCAATAAAAATTCTCAACCTATCAGATTCAAATGCTTAATTACTTATCATACTTAACCTTTTGTTATCAATAAAAAGAATCAAGCAAAATAAGCATAAAAATCCTCATATTTAAATGTTTGGGATTTTGTTAATTCTGGATAAAAATGAATCAAAATCATATCTTTTCTCCCCCTTTAAATTTTTTTAATAAAAATGATGAGTTTCACATACTTTGAAAATTGGCTAGAGTGGTTGAGAACATATCTCCAATTCTCGAGGTGGTCAAGCCTTATCCTGTCAGCTGAGCATGCATGGGAAGCAAATGCAGTCAAAACTCTGAATATATAATCATTTCATGATTAATAATGATAAATCTTGTTCCCATTATTGAAAATGATTATTTTGTCACTAACATCTTTTGAGTGAGCCGTTGGTAGAGAATTCTCAGAATAGTTTTCAACTGTTTTAGCCATCTTTTACAATAGTTTTAATCAAACAAATAAAAACAATTGAAAACATTTGAGAAAAAATTACTTAAGGGTAGAAAGACAATATTTTATTTACTAGAGAACATAAAAATCCCCAAAGTTAGTTAAAACATATTACTGTTGAATTAAGACATTAATATAGCTCAAAGTTCAAGCAAAACAATGGAATAAGAAAGATAAGAAAATCCAACAGATAAAAGACCAAAAAATTAGAGGACTTTTCGAATAAGTGACACAAAAGTGGACATGTGATAGAAAAAAATTCCAATTATATGCTATAAGACGCAATTAATAAAATTTGTAGAATCAGAGGGTGAGATGATTTAGAGTCTACTATTCATCAGAATCTAGTTTAGAGTTTCTGGTCACAGTAGCTTCTGATCATCATTAGACTCGGATCCTTCATTCAGAAACCATCAATATTATTTTACAAAATGTATGTTCATATTATTTTTAATAAAATCAAACCTTTCTATAGTAAGAGGCTTGGTAAAGATATCAACATATTGATGATAAATATCAATGAACTACATATCTAGTATACCCTTCTGAACATAATCTCTAATAAAATGATGTTTTATTTTTATGTGCTTGATTCTTGAATGTTGAATATGATTTTTTTCCAAACAGATAGCAACAATATTATCACAAAATATTAGATTATTGCTTCCACAAATCTAATAATCTTCCAACAGATATTTTATCCAGAGGAGTTATGTGCAATAACTAGCAGTTGGTGTATATTCTGCTTATGTTGTAGACAAAACAATAATTGCTTGTCTCTTACTAGCCCATGATATAAGGTTTTCACCTATGAATTGACAGTTTCCACTAATAGATTTTCTCTCAACTCTATCTCCAGCATAATCAGCATCACATAATCCAACTAGCTTATAATCTAGAGGTTTCTTATAAATAAATCATAGATTAGTTGTTCCTTTCAGATACCTAAAAATATTCTTAACAATAGTTAATTGAGTCTCTCTAGGATATGATTTAACCCTTGCACACAAACACATATTGAATAGAATATATGGTCTAGAGGTTTTTAGATAAAGTAAACAACCTATCATACATCTATATAACTTTTGAAGACCTTGGTGCTGCTTTCCTCTTTGCTCAAATTGCAGGTTGGATGCATATGAGTTGGCATGATCTTGTAGTCATTTGGCTTAAACTTCTTCAGAAGTTCCTTTGTGTATTTGGTCTGATGAACATAGAATCCATCCATGCATTGGTTGATTTGTATTCCAAGAACTTCATCTCTCCCATCATGGTCATTTCAAACTCAGCCTGCATTGTCTTAGAAAATTCCTTCCATATAGTGGCATTGGTAGAACAAAAAATAATATCATCAACATAAAATTGAATAATTAATATGTCTTTCTTTAATGTCTTTTTTAATAGTGTAGTGTCTTCTAAACCCTTTTTAAAACCATTTTCTAAAAGTAAATTATTCACTCTCTCATACCAAGCCCCGAGAGCTTGTTTGAATACATAGAGTGATTTATTAAGTTTAAAAACATATTCATGATGGATAGAATCCTCATACCCAGGTGGTTGTTTGACATACACTTCTTCAGAAATGACACCATTTAAAAATGAACTCTTAACATCCATTTGATATAAAATGATATTATGATTAATAGCATAAGATAAGAGTAATATGATTGCCTCTAACCTTGCAACAGGTGCAAATATTTCAGTGAAATCAATACCTTCTTGCTTTCTGTAGCCTTGAGCTATGAGTATAGCTTTATATCTTACCACTTCACCTTGTTCATTTTCTTACCACTTCACCTTGTTCATTGAGCTTGTTTCTAAATACCCATTTTGTTCTAATAATGTCCTTCTGATGAGGTTTAGGTACCAGATCCCAAACATCATTCATTTGAAAGTGATTCAACTCTTCTTGCATAGCCACAATCCATCCATCATCTGATAGTGCTTCATAAATAGAGGTAGCTTCAATTATGTAGATAAGTCCTATCATAAAGTGTTCTCATCTGAATGCAGATATTGTCCTTATAGGATTATCCTTATTTCCAATTATTAGCTCTTCTGGATGTGAAGACCTGTACTTGAAGGTGTTCTTGGATTATGTTGCTTCTTGAGATCCATCATGAGTTTCTTTAAAAGCTTCTACGCCTGGATGAACTCCAGACGTTTGATTGGCTTCTAGACCTCTAGCTTCTGAAGGTTGGTTGGTTTTTGAATCAGCAGCTTCTAGATATCCAACTACTGAAGGTTGAGAAACTTCTGAATTGTATATGGTGGAATCTTTTTCTTATTTAATAACAGCTTCTAATACTGAATAAATTCAGAGACTTAAGCAAGAGTGGGTAGCATAATAGATATAGTTCAAAAAGCATTAAGTATAGCACACACAAAAGTTATCCCGATTCCTCTATAATCTAGACTTTTATTCAAGCAACCTAGTAAGAAACTCCATTTTCTCAAGAAACCTAGCAAGAGACTTTCACTAAACTTCTAAACAAATAGTTTATATTAATAAAAAACAAGGTGCACTTGATATTCAATTAATGGTGCACAAAGAATACAACACAAACAAAAACTTGTTACTTGAGATTTATAAGATATACAAAGATAAGAAATCTCAACACTATATGCAATACAACAAATATATACGAAAGCTTAGTGTAAAGTTTCAGTTCTTGTTCATTTTGTAATCCTTGTTGTTATCTTCCTTCAAATCTTGAGCTCTTATATAGAAGCAATCAAAAAGATTCGTTGGAAGATGACTTGCACAAGTGTCTTTTTCGAGAGGAAATTTCCAAGAGAGAGACGTTGGAGGTTGGTACTATGAAGGTCTTCATATTTTGAGTAAAATATTTATCCACGATGTCTTTCTCGAACATAGAAAACACAAGGATGTTGGGGCATACTAAAGAGGCCGTGTAAAAAAACTTAAGCCTTGACCTAGTAAGTTCTAGTTGACTTTCTCCACAACCTAGCTTTTGAAAAGATAAAAATACTTTTTAGAGTACAGACTAGAGGCACTATAATTTGTTTCCAGATCATCAAAATCTAAGTTGTCACCAGAAGATGAGATTCCAAGCACTGTTACATCAAATTCCGATCCTTCAAAATATGAGTCATTTGCTTCTCTTTATAAGTAAACTAACATGGTCTGAACCAAGTTAATTTAGAGCTTATGATCCTGCATACTTAAACAGATGTTAGTATACCCAATTGTTCTTTAAACACTTTCTTATCATCACACCCAAGGAGTATGAACAAATTTTTTCCAACCCCCTTTAAGCCTTAGAGTGTTTAGAGTATCCTAAGAAGTTACCCTTTTGAGCTTTGGCATAAAATTTCTTAAGATAGACTTTATTGTTTAAAATGTAACATGTACATCTAAATTGATGAAAATAAGAAATGCTTGCCTTTATTTCTTTGAAAATATCATATGATGTTTTGTTTAGAATATGCCTAATATAGATTATGTTCTGAATATAACATGTCGAGTTAACAACTTCTTCCAGAAGTACTTAGGTAACCACTGTATAAATGTTCTTATTAAACGCTACTTCATAACCACTGTCACAAAATTTAATCATTCTAAGTAGGTTATGTTTTAGTCTATCTACTAACCAAACATTATTAATTAAGATAGAGGAATTACTAATAGTACCCATACTAATGATATTGCCTTTCTGGTTTCCTCCAAATTCCACATTTCCTCCCTCTTTCAGAGTTAGGGTTTGGAACATATGCTTTTATCCCATTATATGTCATGAGTATCCAATGTCTAGGTACCAAGACTTCTGCTTTACCCCTCCCCTTAAACATATCTGTAGCAAAAATATTTTCGGATTTGGTTACCCATAATCTGATGGGTCCTTTGGGGTTAATTCTGAAAGGTCTCTTCTGACCTTATACCTTAGACTTCATATAGTAAGGCTTGGAATCATTTAAGATTTTGGTTTAAAATTTTTGTGTCTTGGATGACTCTTATCCTTTGGTTTCGAATCTTTCAGAACCTTAGACTCTTGAATTATATGTTCTAGTTTCTTCAGAACCTTAGACTTTGAGGCCTCTGGTTCTGATTTCTTTAGAACCTCTGATTCTACAGTGTTGTACCCCCAAATTTGCCCTCTAATTTATCAAGACTTTTCTCACAAGATCTCTTTGACTCAAGACTGGATTAGGGTTTGATCAGCTCAAGACATCTCATCATGCACTAATAACCCAAAATTAGGGTTTTGGGATTGCACAAATATTTTTGGACTATCAATGCTTCATATGACTTTTAAGTATCATTATAGACCCCTAAGATTACTCATGTCAAGTTTCAAGCCTTGAATCACATTTTTGATCAGTCAATTGGACAGTTGACCTAAAAATCAACTGTATTGAGGAAAAAGTCAACCATGGCCAATTTATAGTCAAACTTCATAATTTTTAATCCACATAAACATTTTAGACTCACATGTATCATTTTATCAAGTTTGGACCATAATTCCTCAAGAAATTTGATCAAATCACCAAAAGGGCAAAATGGTCAAAATTAGGGTTTTGACTGAGAAAAGGCAATTTCTGATTTTTGACCTAGCAATTGACTAATTGATTTGAAGCATGATTTACAGGGTTCAATTGCATCATCTTGACCTAATGACATGGTTCAAAACAGTGCAATTCCATTGGATTGATAGATAAATTTTGCAGTCAACTGATCAAAAGTCAACTGTATACTGAAAAGTCAAACTTTGACTTTTTGGTCAAAGTCAAATGCCAAGGATCACAATTCATCAAAACATGTAAAAATGTGAAACTTGTTCATCAAGAAATCAAAGATTGAAGATTTTGTTTTGAAATTTGAAATTTCTTAACTTAGAAATTTTTCTAAGTATAGAAAATTTCTTATTTTTTCTCAACTTTAAGCCAAATTTTCACCATGATACAAGATGATTCAAAGAAAGTTCCCAACATGAAAGTTGTAGATCTCCATGAAATCTACAACTTTACTTCACACAATTTCTCCTAAATATTCATGGATCTCAAGATATAATTTTGTGAATACATGCCCATGAACTAAAATAACTTAGTGAAATTTTGCCCTAATTTAGGCAGGTTTTTGACCTAACTTCATGGCAACTTTTCACCTAGTTCCAAGAGGAATCTTGAAAATAAATTCAAATATTAGTTATATAGAACATTTCAAGCTTTCTAAAATGTCTAAGAACTCCTTGAGATCATTTTTGAGTAGGGATAATCGAAGAGATGAAGTTGGCAATTTCTCACTTTGATTTCAAGCCATTTCATGATGAACCAAAATTCAAATCCAAACTTAGGCTGCATAATCCTTGCTTTAAAGGTCTCAAACTTGTTTCTCACTCCATAATTTAATGCTTACACAGTTGATAAAGCTTTAATCCAAGCATGAGATCCTTTGTCCAAGCTTTAATTCCATAAATGGCACAAAGTTGCCATTTCCATTTTAGAAAAGCACAATTTTTGCATTTATCAACTCCTTAAGCTTTGCACCTGTTCCTTCTGCACACACAAGTCCTATAAACCAAAAGCAAAGTTCCTAATACTTGTACCAACTCAGATTAGGCTTGTACAAGCATGTAGATAGTTGTTTCCTCACTTTTCTTAAAAGGCAAACACTAGAGCAAAAAGTCTATAACTCAGAAGCCTGGTGTGGAATTGATTTGAAACCTTTTCTATACTTATACACAAACATATTACAACCTAACACACGATTGCAAAAGCTCAGAAACTCTCCCAAACTCTCTATCACCAAAAACCTGCCATAACTTGCAGTTTTGCATCAAGCATAGCAATCTCAAAAACCAATCATGCGTTTCAAGTTCTAATCACCTAAAAACTTAACCTACATCATATCTAAGTATTATAGACCATCATCCCTTCACTGTAACTCCTCTTTCTCCACCTGCCATTTTTTCATTTCAAGTTTGCAGGTTGACTTGGGTAGGGAGATTCAGGCACTTTCAGGGCAAGGTAAGGATTGGAACACACTCAGGGAGGTCCAAGCAAGCTAAAGGGATCCTCAGACCTTCTCAAAACTCACTCAAACTCCATTCACGATCTCAGCTGAAAGAGGTAAGAACTCTAACTTCTATCTCTTCATACAAGAATCCTTTGGTCTCGACATGTGAAAATAAAATGTAGATATCCTTGTGCTAAAGACAACCATGTTCATAGATTTCATTTATATTCATTGTGTATGGAGAATTTTAGATTTCAAATTTCCGTAAAAATTAGGTTTGAAATTAGGGCCAGTGAAATTAGCTTTGATCTTTGACTGTTAGTTTACATGAGTTACATGGTTGAAATCGTGGGAAAGAGTACTACGATTTTCATGTTTGAAGTTTCCATTTTCATGGAGAAATGAGAGAGATACAGGGGGTCTGGTTAGTTAGAGAAAAAAGATGAAGTACAGGGCAAGGAAGCGCTTTGTGTTATGTATTTTTAGTTTCATTTGAACTAACGGATGTACAACCACCCTAGTGGCAAGGCAGCGCGCGTAAATACCATAGGTTATGGGTTCGAACCTTGGCGCTGCCTTTTTCATTTTTCATATTTTTCCAGCTTTGTTTTTTATTGTTTGGTAGCGTGGGCTTCAACATATGGGCCTCATTTTTTTCCTGACATCCACCTCCTTTTTCGTAACAGCACCCCTGGCCCATACATTTTATTATTTATTTTTATTTTCATTTTCAATTTATTAAATATATTTTCCTTAACATAAAAAATCATAAAAAATATAAAACATGATAAATATTACATTTTGTTTAAAATATTTTATTTTCTCATGAAAAATATTTTTATTAAATCATATATTAACTATTTTTCTTAAATAAACTTGTAAAATAAAATTGAATTAGGTTAATATTTATTTCTTTTCTCTCACACTTGTAAATATTTATTCTAATGTATAAAAGGACTAAAATATTTCATAAAATATTATTTTATTATTTTAAAGACAAAAATACACAAAAATAATACTTAAAGAACTTTATTTTCTTTTAACAAAATAGAATTAGGGTTAACCAATTTCTAAAAATAATTTCCTTTTTTTAAATTAATAGGTTTAGTTTATAACTCTTTTTTTCACATAAAAAAACAAAACAAAAATCTTTTTTCTTGCATATACATACAATTGCATATTTAATTTATATTGTATATTATTTATTCAAATATTTGTACAAATTAGATTTGGTTGTAATAGATTAAATTAGGTTTATATTATTGCAAATCCCCATCCATAATTTGTATGCCCCCCTCCCATAAAATGTTGTAATAGCGTAGCAATCTTTAAATTACGCAATTTATCGCTTTTACATAACATGCTAGTAATTAGGGTTTGTATGGCAAGATAAAAATAATCAAATAGAAAACCCTAATCTAAGACAAAATCAAGCATGAAAATAACACACTTGCACACAAGCACCCTTAGGGTTACTCCACTTGGTTGCCTTATACAAAAATGGCCATATTACGCATGCGAAAGTATCTTAGCAAAAAAAAAAGTATAAGATCATAGTCCCTCGATGACGCTATTCAAAGTTGCCTTACAAAATGATCTTAGTCCCTCAAAAATGCTAAGATACTTTGCAACATTACTAATCATGGTTATACGATGACCCACGCCCGTCCCGTTTACATCCAAAGATAGGGTTGCTTACCAAATCAATGGTAAGACAACAATATCAAAGGAAAATAAAATGAACAAGAAAGACATTTGAGTAGGTAGATTACTTCTAGTTACTTGCTCCATTTCAAACAACTATCCTTGCTATTTGATAACGAGAAATCATATCATATATTTACTATGAAATTAAACCGCTTTATATCGTATTGACCCGATTAACTCCCGAATACTCCGAGTTTTGTATGATTTTATGCAGGTACAACATATCTCAGCTCAAACTAGAAAGAAACGTGAAATGTACATGATTGCGACCAAGACCAGAAGAGAAAAGATAAATCTGTCAAAAATCCAAAATTTGCTGCTATTACGGTCGTCACGCCCTAGCCACGACCGTAAGACACTTCAGAAGCGTGTTACGACCGTCATGCATTGGCCACGACCGTAACGCGCTATTTCATGGAATCTGCACGTAACACACCAGCCACGACCGTAACAAGCATTATATTGGTTATTTTGAACGTGCAGTACGTGGTCAAGTAACAGATGCATGTGTGCCTTATTTTTCTCCAACGACCAAGACCACCTTCTCCTTATTTTTCTCAGCAAGCCAAGAATCTAGCAACGTGAAATATAATTCCAACTGTATTCATTCTCTATAAATAGCTTGGACTTCAAGGAAGAAAGGAGGGAGTTCAATTCATAAAATTCTTGCGGAAGCTCTGCCGATTTAAAACCCGATTCTATTTTCCGATTTTATTTTGTTCTTGTTATTCCTTTTCCTTTCAGAACCTTTAATAGCATTTCTAACATCAGGAAATTGCTATTGTTGTTAGGATTTCTTTCAAGCCTCATCATTTTGTTTATTTAATTTTCATTCCGACGTTCCAATCTTGCCGGCTTGTGGAAGAGGGATCTAGGATATTATTGCTTTTCAGGTTTTTTATCGTATTCAATATAATTGCAATTTATTTATGTTAAATTTTTGTTCTTTATTTATAATGCATGTGTTATTGTTTTCTGATTTTATTTCCAGCATTTTAATTCTAAGCATTATGAGTAGCTAAATACCCGTAGTTGGGGTGTGATGAAATAACCGAATGAATTAATGTATTTCTAAGCTAAAACCTTAATTAACTTAATTTCTGGCCGTGACTTTTTATAATTAAAAATTAAGCTTTTTGTTACGAGAGTAAGGAAAGTAAAATAGGGAGAAATCAAGACCACGAGAGTGTGAGGTTTTAACCGGATAGCTAAAGTTAGGCATTCGATTTAAATACAGCGAGAGCGCTTTAAAACGAATTAGATTTATTTAGTTTTCAAAAAGATGCTTTCTAAACACTTATGGGCTAGCGAGAGCAGACATTTGGCTTTAGGAGTATGATCTGAGGTAAGACCACGAGAGTGTGAATCGAGGGTTTTTAAACTGATAAATACTACAGAACAATTTAAGTTAAATATTTTTATATGCTTAGGTACAATTTAATTCGCATAGGTTCAAAACATTACACTCTGACCACTTTAATATTATAATTCTTTTAATTGAATTTAGTTTCTCCTTTAGTTTTAAACTTCTAAAAACCAAACGTGACAATTTCCGCCTTAGCTAAACTAACCTGTTTCATAACACTAGAGTGATTACGAAGTCCCTGTGGGTTCGACGTCTTTTATTACTACCGTGATAGACTGTGCACTTGCAGTTAAGATACCATTAGACACATTAGGTCAATCGCGACATCAAGTTTTTGGCGCCGTTGCCGGGGACTTTAGTTTAGTCACTAGTGTATTCTGAAAACAACGTTGTCTAGACTAAGGCAACTTTTTATATTTCCCTCTGTTGTATGCCAAACACTCGTTCTCAAGGCGAGCCTTTTCATCTACAAATTAATGATATCGAGCGTTACTTAAGATTAAGACGCCGAATTCAAGAATACCGATCTCTCAACAATCTTCCTCCGACTAAAATTCCTGATATCCCGTTACCAGAATTTATCGAAGAATCGACAATGGCTGACGTACCAAATCCGCCTCACGCTCTTAAGGACTATGCAGTTCCTTCGCAAGCGGAACCTCACAACAGCATTGCCGCTCCTGCTATTGCTCGAAATGATTTCGAGTTGAAACCTTCGCTTTTATCCGCCGTTCAGCATAACCAATTTTCTGGATCTCCTACTGACGACCCTAACCTACATCTGTCAGTGTTTGTGCAGTACGCAGACACTGTAAAAGCGAATGGTGTAAACCCCGAGGCGATACGATTGCGCCTATTTCCTTTTTCTTTAAGAGACACAGCCCGAGCCTGGCTCCAATCTCTTCCTTCAAATTCAATCACAACATGGGATGAATTGAAGAAAGTCTTCTTGGCTAGATATTTCCCACCAAGCAAAACTGCTATGCTTAGAGCTAACATCAATGGTTTTAGACAAAAAGATAACGAATCACTTTTTGAAGCATGGGAACGTTACAAGGATATGATTAGACTCTGTCCTCATCATGGTTTAGAAGAATGGCTAATCATTCATACGTTTTATAACGGTCTCTTGTATAACACAAGATTGACTATAGACGCCGCTGCTGGTGGCGCACTGATGGATAAACCATATGCCGAAGCAAATCAACTTATCAAAAGTATGGCCCAGAACCACTATCAATGGGGAAGCGAAAGAGCTAATGTGGAGAAATCCCAAACCAAAGGTGGAATGTCTGAAGTGAATATTCTGGACCAAGTCAATGCTAAAGTGGAAGCTCTTACCCAAAAGTTAGAAAACCTTACCACTACTCCTGCAGCTACCGTGGCTGCAGTTGTCCAAACTTGCGATCTATGTGGTCTTCAATCACATCCTGCTCCAGAATGCCCACTTCTAACGGGAGTTCCAGCTGAACAAGCAAATTACGTACAAGGGAACCCTTATAGCAATACCTATAACCCTGGTTGGAAAAATCATCCTAATTTTTCATACAAAAGTAACAACGCGTTATACACACCTGGACAAGCTCCTGCCACACCACCCGGTTATCAAAAAGCTATCCCAAATCATCCTGGTAATGGACCTAATACTCCTAGGAAATCTAACCTAGAAATCATGATAGAACACTTCATTGCTTCCCAAGCTCAGACTAATAAAGACGTTATGAATCAGAATTTACATACTAATGAGCAGATAAAACAATTAACTAGCAAAGTTGATGCTTTAGCCACCCATAACAAGATGCTTGAGACGTAAATTTCACAGGTAGCTCAACAACAAGCACCTACTGCAGCACCGGCTGTAATTTTTCCTGGTCAACCACAGCCCAACCCAAAAGGACATGCTAATGTTGTGATACTGAGAAGTGGAAAAGAACTCGATGGACCTGTTGACCCAAGACTAGAAAGTCCAGCCATGTACCAAAAACAGAGCGAGCCGACTGAAAAAGCCAATGAACCTAAAGAAAAAGAAAAGGAAAACGAAACCCAAGAGGCAGTGGAGCAAGAGAAGCCTTATGTACCTCCACCACCTTATAAACCACCAATTCCGTATCCTCAGAGACTTACAAATTCCAAAACGATGGGCCAATTCAAGAAATTCATTGAACTTCTGAAACAACTCAATATCACAATACCTTTTACAGAAGCCATCACTCAGATGCCCTCGTACGCTAAATTTCTCAAGGAAATTCTATCTAACAAGAAAAAGATAGAAGATAACGGAACAGTTACACTCACTTCCGAGTGTAGCACGATCATTCAAAATAATATGCCTCCTAAGTTAAAAGACCCAGGTAGTTTCTCTATACCTTGTAATATTGGAAAGTTTGTCATAGACAAAGCTCTATGTGACTTAGGAGCAAGTATTAGCGTCATGCCCCTATCTATCTACAAAAAGCTAGAGATGGGAGAACTCAGACCCACGAAAATGTCCGTTCAATTAGCTGACCGATCAGTTAAATACCCTGTAGGTATACTGGAAAACGTTCCAGTTAGAATAGGTCAATTCTATATCCCGACCGATTTCATCATCATGGACATAACCGAGGACTCAGTTACCCCTATCATATTAGGAAGACCCTTCCTAGCCACCGCCAGAGCTATAATT
This sequence comes from Vicia faba, assembly GCA_948472305.1. Taxonomy (NCBI): domain Eukaryota; kingdom Viridiplantae; phylum Streptophyta; class Magnoliopsida; order Fabales; family Fabaceae; genus Vicia; species Vicia faba. The sequence continues at coordinate 370,358,398 of OX451737.1, read as the reverse complement.
GATGTAAAGAAGGGCAGACTAACATTCGAAGTTGGAGAAGAAAAAGTGGAATTCATCCTTACTCAATTCTTACAAGCACCAGCCATGAACGACACATGCTATCTTATAGATGTCATAGACGAGTGCGTAAGAGAAATGGAAGCAGAACAGACAAAATATTATGAGATAATGGAAATCCAAACCCCTCCAATATTCGAAAACGATGACAGTCTAAACGAAAGCTTAGCACTCACGCCCGATCATATGCCATGCCTGAAGAACCCCAGCGTAGAATTGAAAATATTACCTAAGAATCTAAGATACGAATTCCTTGATACCGAACACACGCGACCAGTAATAGTAAACTCCAACTTAGGAAAGCTCGAAACTGAAAAACTTTTAGACGTCCTAAGGAGATACCCAACCGCACTAGGTTATAACATATCTGATTTGAAAGGAATATGTCCTTCAATTTGTATGCACCGTATTATGCTAGAAGAGAATTGTAAAACCTCTAGAGAACCTCAAAGAAGGATTAACCCGATTCTTAGCACTGTAGTCAGAGATGAAATTACAAAGCTTATGGAAGCTGGAATCATATACCCGATCTCTGATAGTAAGTGGGTGAGCCCAGTACACGTGGTGCCCAAGAAAGGAGGTATCACAGTTGTTAAGAACGCAAAAGGCGAACCAATAACGCAAAGAGTAGTCAATGGACATAGAGTGTGTATAGATTATAGAAAACTAAACAAAGCCACTCGTAAAGACCATTTTCCTCTACCCTTCATAGACCAGATGCTAGAACGGTTAGCCAAACATTCCTATTTCTGCTATCTAGACGGTTACTCCGGATTCTTTCAAATTCCCATTCACCCTGACGATCAAGAAAAGACTACTTTCACGTGTCCGTATGGAACGTTCGCATATAGACGAATGCCTTTCGGATTGTGTAATGCCCCAGCGACCTTCCAATGATGTATGATGTCAATCTTTGCAGATTTTATAGACAACATCATGGAAGTGTTCATGGATGATTTCTCAATGTGCGGGGAAAGTTTCGAAGGATGCCTATCAAACCTAGAGAAAGTTTTAGAAAGATGTGTAAAAGTAAACCTCGTACTCAATTGGGAAAAATGCCATTTCATGGTCAGAGAAGGAATCGTACTAGGACATGTCATATCCAATAAAGGGATTGAAGTTGACAAAGCCAAAATAGAAGTCATAAAAGAACTTCGACCACCTAAGACCGTTAGAGAAATACGAAGCTTTTTAGGATACACCGGTTTCTACCGGCGATTCATTAAAGATTTCTCAAAAATTACTAAACCACTTACCGGTCTGTTAATGAAAGATGCTGAGTTCGTATTCGACGATGATTGTCATAAAGCGTTTGAAACTCTAAAATCAGCCCTTATCACCGCACCAATCATGCAACCACCCGATTGGAATTTACCCTTCGAAATCATGTGCGACGCGAGTGATTACACCGTAGGCGCAGTTCTTGGACAAAGGAAGGACAAGAAACTACACGCCATTTACTACGCTAGTAGAACGCTAGACCCAGCCCAAATGAACTACGCCACGACTGAGAAAGAGCTGTTAGCAGTCGTCTTCGCGCTTGACAAATTCCGTTCCTATCTAGTAGGAGCGAAAATCATCATCTACACGGACCATGTTGCTATAAGATATCTATTAAATAAGAAAGATGCAAAACCAAGGCTCCTCAGATGGATCCTACTTTTGCAAGAATTTGATTTAGAGATTAAGGATAAAAAAGGGACCGAAAACGTCGTAGCGGACCACTTGTCAAGATTGGAAGATACAAAACCCGAACAAGTGCCGATTAACGACGATTTTCCATACGAACAACTGATAGCCCAAATAAGGAGCGACCTGGCCCAGTTAAACCTAAACGAACCAAAACCCAAGGAAGCCGTAAAAGCAATCCATGCAACCATGGGACTGCCATGGTATGCCGGCATAGTTAGCTATCTAGCTGCAAACGCGCTCCCACCAGACCTTACCTACCAACAGAAAAAGAAATTCTTCCACGATCTCAAATACTATTATTGGGACGAACCCTTACTGTTTAAAAGAGGACCAGACGGAATCTTCCGTCGATGCATACCCGAAGAAGAGATAGAAGATGTCATTTCTCACTGTCATTCATCTCCTTACGGGGGACACGCAAGCACTTCCAAAACTTGTGCAAAGATCTTACAAGTCGGCCTATTCTGGCCTAATCTATGGAAAGATGTCCACATCGCTGTTAGAAATTACGATCGGTGTCAACGAAACAGTAATATTTCAAGATGCGATGAAATGCCTCAAAGAGGAATCCTAGAGGTAGAAATCTTTGACGTATGGGGAATAGATTTCATGGGACCTTTCCTATCTTCTTTTGGAAACAAATATATACTCGTCGCGGTCGATTACGTTTCAAAATGGATCGAGGCCATAGCCTCTCCTACAAATGACACACGAGTGGTAATCAAACTCTTTAGAAACATAATCTTTCCAAGATTCGGTGTATCGAGACTCGTCATTAGTGACGGTGGCTCCCATTTCATCTCAAAGATATTCGACAAATTACTATTTAAGTATGGAGTGAAACATCGTATAACGACACCATACCACCCACAAACCAGTGGACAAGTCGAAGTCTCAAACAGAGAAATTAAGCAGATCTTAGAAAAAACGGTAGCCACATCCAGGAAAGATTGGTCATCAAAGCTCAACGAAGCTTTATGGGCCTATAGGACGGCCTACAAGACCCATATAGGAACTACACCCTTCAAGCTCGTATACGGAAAATCCTGTCACCTCCCAATAGAATTAGAACACAAAGCGTATTGGGCAATTAAAATGCTCAACATGAACTACACTGCTGCGGGAGAAAAACGAGTCCTGGATTTAAATGAATTAGAAGAATTAAGATTAGATGCTTATGAGAATGCTAAAATATACAAAGAGAGAACTAAAAAATGGCATGATAAGCGTTTATCTAGGAAAGAATTTAGTGTGGGAGATGTCGTACTATTATTTAACTCAAGACTTAGGCTCTTCCCTGGTAAATTAAAATCTAGATGGCCAGGTCCGTATGAAATTACAAAAGTGTTCCCTAGCGGAGCAATAGAAATTAAGGGTAGAAATACTGACCCGTTTACAGTAAACGGTCAGCGGTTAAAAATATACAACAACATTGAAAATAGAGACTATACGAATAGTCTAAGACTTTTAGAACTGCCCAATATTTCACCCGAATAATCCGCTGCTAGGAACTATGTCAGGCTTTTGACGTTAAAAACAGCGCTAAGTGGGAGGCAACCCACTTATTTGTTAATTATTATTTGTTTCTATTTATTTATTTATTATACTTTTCGTTTTTGCATTTATTCCTATTTAAGTTTTATTTTTCATTTTCTTTCTTTTGTTATAATTTTCATAAAACTGCTGCTGATTTCAAAAATAATTTTAATTGCCACAGGATTTCTGAAAAGTTTTTGTTTCTCTTCTACCTTCTCTCCTGACTTGTTTCCCTGACTAACAATAACCATGGAACCAAAACCACATAATTTCTTGGAAACCACCTTTAGGGGTAGAAACCAAAAGAGAAAATTCGAGGAATTATTAAAAAGAAACATTGGTATGACACTTTATTATGATGAACCCACTATGAATGCTTTAGGTATATTGGATAGTGTTATGTACTTGTTTAACCAGCTGGGGTGGGAAAAAGCCCACATTAAAAATAGGTTTGCCACCTACCGTGAGCTCACCTTTGAATTTCTAAGCTCACTAGTCCATATACCCGAACATGGAAAAGGAACCCGAAAAGGATTTATAAGTTTTCGTCTCTTTGGCATTGATTTTGTTTACACTCATAAGGAACTAGCTGACCTGTTAGGATTTCCTAGCGGCCCTTTTGCTTACTCTATTACCCAGGTTGAACTGATGGATATTGAGCTAGATTACTTTTGGGGGACTTTAACTGGTAATTATCACCCTGATCCGGATAACATGGATAATGATGAGATACATAACCCTGCTATCCGCTATTTTCATAAGATTCTAGCCCACACTGTATTCGGGAAAGAGGAGAACCGTACTGCAGTGTCTAAGGACGAGATATTTTTACTATATTGTATGAACCAAGGCCAACCCGTTAATGCCGTGCCATTCCTAATGCAAACCTTTTACCGCATTAATGATAACCCTGATGAACCAATCATCATAGGTGTCCTGGTCACAATGATTGCACATGCCCTCGGCCTCAGACACCAGCTGAATAGGTGCCCACATTTTGGTACGATTCGTCCCATGAATATTGCTTTTTGCTTTGACCGTCGTATAATAGCAAACCATGATTACCCACCTTATGATTATTTGATAAGAGATGAAGTTGTAAACCTATTCACCCTTCCAAACCATAACAAAGTAAGTGTCCATAACCGTGATAACTGGCTTTATGAGCTAAACCCACCCGACCACCCTCCTACACCTGAGACACCACAAGATTATCAAATTTATGATGATGTTATGTCCGACATTGGAGACCCTGAGACTCCTCCTGGTTACTACGAAAACTTCAACATGGCAGAGGCCCATGAAGCCTCTGAAACAACCAAGAAGGATTACACTGATAATCTGAATAAAATTGTTACCACACTTGATACCTACCAGACTAACATTAATGGAATAAAAGATGAAATAAAAAGCATGCGTCTGGAGATAATTGGATTAACTGACATAACCGTGGAGCAATTTTATCACATTCATAGTTCACTCGAAGACATAAAAGCAAAGCTTGGATGAACTCACAAAAAGCAGCTCTAGTTTTATATTTCCTTTTGTTTTGTTTCTAGGAAGTTTCCCATTTCGCATATTTTCAGTTCGTTTTAATTTGGAACAAATTTACTTTTATGTAGCTTTTGAATTTCTGGTGTTGAACAAGCAAATTTATGGAATCAAAGTTTCAGTTATTTAGTATTCATTTGCTAGTTTCATCTATGCCAATATTAATGCTATACATAAAATTGCGAGCTTTGCTCTGATCGATTGATGTTGTGATGTTTTGGAAAATATATGTTTGCATTTGCTTGGTATAACACTGAATGTATACTGCCATTGAAATGCCTCTGTGTAAAGACATGATGTTGCAGAATTGGTACAAAACTGTCTGCTAAAAATTACATATTTTGTTGCTGTTACGACCGTCACTACCTCCTTACGATCATCACACGCCTTTTAGCGTGTTACGACCGTCATGCCTGTGTTATGAACGTAACACGGGTTATATCAGTAACCCCTACAGCAGACAGAAGCTCTTCTTCTTCAACCTTTCCCTTTTCCTCCACTACTTCAAAACCGTCCCACTACCTCCATAAATCCCCATTCACACCACTTAACTCACCATTATTCTCCACTAATTTTCAAACTTCCCATTACTTTCCCTCATTATATATACATCTCATAAACAGTATCCCTCACCAATTCCAACACACAACCCACTCTCTCCAACACTATTGCATGCAAAAATGGCAAATGTAAACCAGCAAATTCCAGGCATCCACTTACGCGATGGTGAACAAGGTGAAACCCAACGCACGAAGTTCTTGAAGTTTCAACGCCGAGGCCTCCATCCCACTAGGTACGTCGACATTGACTACCTCAGAGACCTTGGATTGCTTCAAAGTGTCCAACATCTCCTTCAAAATGTCAACCTTTGGACCCTCTGTAGCCAGCCCCAACCCACGTACGAGAATCTCACTCTCGAGTTCCTCAGTTCCTTCTGCTACATCACTCCTAATGGTCCAACAAATCACCTTACTGGTGCGGTAAGGTTTCGCATTTTCGGAACCGAATACGACTTCTCTCAGAATGCATTCGGTCGATTACTCGACTTCTATAATGATGAAGGCGCTCACCTCCGTGTACCTGACACCTTCCATGAGGAATCCTTTAATCTATGGCATAGCCTAACCAACAACCGTGCTAGCTCCTACGATCACCTCAATGCCACACAAATTCACAATCCCGCCATTCGCTATTTCCATCGCCTCCTGTGCAACACCATTTTCGCAAGGGATAGTAACCATAAGCTCAACTCCAAAGAGCTATTCTTCATGCACTGCGCGTTCACCAATCAGAAAATCAACGCCGCACCCTTCCTCTTGGCCCATATTCATTCCATTTGCACTCGAGGCGGCAAACCTTTCTACTTCGGAGGGCTTGTCACTTCTATTGCCTTGGCTTTGAATCATGGCGACACCCTTGCCCATCTGCCCTCCAGAGCACCAGTTTTGCTCACCTTGGACCATTGCAAATCTGCTCATCTCATTCACGAGCGGGACGACGGCAAGTTCAATCCAGTGATCCGTAACGTTGTTTATTCTAACATTGTTCTGCCTTGCAGGAACCGTATCGATCCACACAACCGAGCCAATTGGCTATTTGATGCCCCTGACGGCCATGCTCTCATGCATGATGACCAGCCGGATGCTCCAACTGACGAGATCCAGGAGGAATTGGACCGCGAAGCACCTCATCCCGACATTCCTGAGTCCTCTTCTGCACCACCTCCTTTCACTATGGAGGACATCCTCAGAGCCCTCCATCAGCAAAATCAGATGGCTGTAGCTCTTGAAAGGAAGCATCAGGAGCAGTATAACACTCTATATGCACAGAACGTCCAAATTCTGAGCGGCCAGCGCAACGTCAACGAGAAGCTGGACGAGGTTTTCTCTGAGCTTAACGCCTTACGGATGGATGTAACAGCTCTTGGCTCGCATGATACCGACCTTGAGGCCACACCTACCCGACGCTCCCGCACCCGAAGCAGAGGCAGAGGCCACCAGTAGTTTTCTTTTGTTTTTGTTTCTGTATTTCATTCATTTCCCTTTCCGTACAGTTTTTCTATTTGTAATCCTTCCTATCATATATCATGACATTGAGACAATGTCTGATATAGTGTGGGAGAGGCACTATGCTTTTCAGGCACTATGCTTTTCATTCCGCATTTTCTTCATGTTGCAAATTCTAGTAATTTTATGTTAATTTTATGATATTTTCAAGTTTTTCAAGTTTTCCCCGTATTATAAGCCATACCAAAAAATTCTCTGTTCACATAGCTCGACATACCTACCTTAAACGGAAACCTAGTTAGGAAGACGAGAACGAGTAAACAAAATCAATACGACTATGACACCGCAAACATCCTGCTTATGCAACCCGTCTAAACAAAACGTTATACGTACCCCTCGATTTTTAAGTTCTGAAGTAACCCCTAGTAGTTTATACTAGCAGTCAGCACCGTCTGGACACAAACCACGTGGGGAGCCGATGAATATAAGTCTTTGATGCCTAATCAATGAAACACCCTTCTCATCTCGATGCTAAGCAAAGAAAATCTTGTGCCAAAATACAAAGATCGCATATGAGACATAAGTATAAGAGAAGAAGTCCATTGTTGGTTGGTTCAAAGGTATCTGGTTCTGAACTTGGTAGGGCGTGCTACGGCTCGATCCCTCGCAACCTCCGATTTGGAAAATATAGGGTAACCACATCCGTGTACCAGACCCCGTGACAGAAATAGGATCAAAATCACTAACCGGCTACTCCAGTACGTGCGTGCAAAGACAAAGGGCTTAATGTGATTGCGCCAGAACGAAACCAGGTGAAAAAAGCACGAGAGGATCGAGGTTGAAATATGACGAAACGATTAAGCGGTTTGTTAAAGTGGAAAGACGCGACTCAATTGTGTCATTGGCGTATCACTGACATTTTACTCAAGTACCGGCCAACTGACGATTGGTTTTATGTGTTTTATCTCGAAAATCAAAGGTATGTCGTGCATGTGCGCCTGACGAACACTTGTCCGATTTTTACAACTATTTGCTTGAGGACAAGCAAAGGTTTAAGTATGGGAGGATTTGATAACGAGAAATCATATCATATATTTACTATGAAATTAAACCGCTTTATATCGTATTGACCCGATTAACTCCCGAATACTCCGAGTTTTGTATGATTTTATGTAGGTACAACATATCTCAGCTCAAACTAGAAAGAAACGTGAAATGTACATGATTGCGGCCAAGACCAGAAGAGAAAAGATAAATCTGTCAAAAATCCAAAATTTGCTGCTATTACGGTCGTCACGCCCTAGCCACGACCGTAAGACACTTCAGAAGCATGTTACGACCGTCATGCATTGGCCACGACCGTAACGCGCTATTTCATGGAATCTGCACATAACACACCATCCACGACCGTAACAAGCATTATATTGGTTATTTTGAACGTGCAGTACATGGTCAAGTAACGGATGCATGTGTGCCTTATTTTTCTCCAACGACCAAGACCACCTTCTCCTTATTTTTCTCAGCAAGCCAAGAATCTAGCAACGTGAAATATAATTCCAACTGTATTCATTCTCTATAAATAGCTTGGACTTCAAGGAAGAAAGGAGGGAGTTCAGTTCATAAAATTCTTGCAGAAGCTCTGCCGATTTAAAACCCGATTCTATTTTCCAATTTTATTTTGTTCTTGTTATTCCTTTTCCTTTCAGAACCTTTAATAGCATTTCCAACATCAGGAAATTGCTATTGTTGTTAGGATTTCTTTCAATCCTCATCATTTTGTTTATTTAATTTTCATTCCAACGTTCCAATCTTGCCGGCTTGTGGAAGATGGATCTAGGATATTATTGCTTTTCAGGTTTTTTATCGTATTCAATATAATTGCAATTTATTTATGTTAAATTTCAGTTCTTTATTTATAATGCATGTGTTATTGTTTTCTGATTTTATTTCCAGCATTTTAATTCTAAGCATTATGAGTAGCTAAATACCCGTAGTTGGGGTGTGATGAAATAACCGAATGAATTAATGTATTTCTAAGCTAAAACCTTAATTAACTTAATTTCTGGCCGTGACTTTTTATAATTAAAAATTAAGCTTTTTGTTACGAGAGTAAGGAAAGTAAAATAGGGAGAAATCAAGACCACGAGAGTGTGAGGTTTTAATCGGATAGCTAAAGTTAGGCATTCGATTTAAATACAGCGAGAGCGCTTTAAAACGAATTAGATTTATTTAGTTTTCAAAAAGATGCTTTCTAAACACTTATGGGCTAGCGAGAGCAGACATTTGGATTTAGGAGTATGATCCGAGGTAAGACCACGAGAGTGTGAATCGAGGGTTTTTAAACTGATAAATACTACAGAACAATTTAAGTTAAATATTTTTATATGCTTAGGTACAATTTAATTCGCATAGGTTCAAAACATTACACTCCGACCACTTTAATATTATAATTCTTTTAATTGAATTTAGTTTCTCCTTTAGTTTTAAACTTCTAAAAACCAAACGTGACAATTCCCGCCTTAGCTAAACTAACCTGTTTCATAACACTAGAGTGATTACGAAGTCCCTGTGGGTTTGACATCTTTTTATTACTACCGCGATATACTATGCACTTGCAGTTAAGATACTGTTAGACACATTAGGTCAATCGCTACATCACTATTTTCAAAAACAAACACACACACACATTTCCAAACATCTTACAAACATTGGAAACATTTTCAAAAAGACAAACATCTTTGTATACATTCTTACAAACGAGAATCATTACAAAGATTACCTAAACAATGGCCTATTTTACAAAATACCTTCAAAATCACACAAAGCACAATTTCAAACAAAAGCAAGTGATCTAGCAAGTAACTAAGAGCTCGTGGAAAACCATGGATGAAAATGGTGTTAATACCTTCCCTTTTCATAATCTACCCCCCGAAATCAAGAAATAATCTCAAAGGTCTTTCCTGTGTTTTTTCACCTTTCCTTTTGGATAAAAGAAAAGTCGGTGGCGACTCTTGCTAACCGCAACATTTGCAATCAAACGCAAAACCCTCAAATCAGTTCTCCCACTATATGGCAGAACTGGCGACTCTGGTGGGGATTATTATAAAAGTGGGGTTACCTTAGGGCTAGATCATATTTATTTGCTTATATTGTTTGACTTATATACTTTACGTTATGGTTCTTTGTTTGGGTTTGAAATCCTCTACCCGGATTTGGGATACATTATAGGTAAATAGCAATACATTGTGGAAACTGTGTGGGGTATACCGACATGGTCTAAGAAATAGCTATGTTAGTGTGACATATTTGTGGGTATCGGTAGCATTTGAGTTAATCAAAGAGAATACAGGGCCGCTGAGTGATGTCATGAAGCACTAATTAACTTCTAGAACCCTTTACATGACCAACTTGGCCTTTAGGATGTAGTGAGATGACCGGCTTTGGTGCAGTCCGAAGTTGGTAGATACTCGATACTACACTCATTGAGGTTTGGTTTCTTGGGATATTTCGATCGCCATTAAAGAGACTTGAGCTGAAACAATGACCAAGGAAACAATCCGGTGATATTGAGCTCCTTCGAACCCGGTTACTATTACTAGGACATGTTTAAGCCAACTAAACTTCAAGAGGATACTTACCTATAAAACCCCATGCAAGCCTAAACTAAGAATTTGTTTGCATTGCTTGTATATGCATACTTGTACATTACATCATGGACATCATGAACATCATATACATCCACTAACCATTTCAAGGATTTTTTTGAGATTCATCTTTGTTCTTGTTTTGTAGGATATGGATTCACTTCGCAGGAAAACTATCCAAGTCAACCTTGTAAGAATTCCTCCACAACTTAAGGAGCTAGCTTCAAGGATCCCTGAGAACTCTCCATTCACCGAGAGACATGGTCGTCTTCTCAACTTGGTCAACTCCAACACAAATGAGGATATGATGAAGGTGCTCTTTCAGTTCTTTGATCCTTTGCACCATTGCTTCATATTTCCCGACTATCAACTTGTGCCTACTTTGGAAGAATTCTCCCAACTCTTGAGGATTCCCATTCTCAATCAACTACCTTTCAACGGTACAGAAAGAGACCCAAAGTCAGAAGAGATTGCTCAAGATCTACACTTGCACTCATCTGATGTCACAACTGATTGGGAAACTAGAAGTGGTGTCAAAGGCTTCTTAGCAAAGTTCCTGTTTGAGAAAGCCCAAAGCTGTTGGAATTCCTTAGAATTGCAAGCCTTTGAGGAAATTGTGGATCTTCTTGTCTATGGGATGGTCTTATTTCCCAATCCTTACCAACTCATAGATGTGAGCGGCGTCAAAATCCTCATGTCATGCAACCCGGTGCCTACATTACTAGGGAATATCCTACACTCTTTTCACACTCGCACAATGAGGAAAAGAGGTGTCCTTATGTGTTGCACTCCTCTCCTGGCAAGATGGTTTATTTCTCATCTTCCCCAATCAGTCTTAAAGAATGAGCAAGGTTCAAGGTGGTCACAAAGGTTAATGACGCTCAAACATTCAGATATTCATTGGTGCTCCCGATCCAAAGAGAATGTTATCATTGTTGACCGTTGTGGGGAATTCCCTAATGGCCCTCTACTTGGAATTAGGGGAGGCATCACCTATAACCCATGTTTATCTCTAAGACAGTTTGGTTACGCCCGAAGGGATGGCCCGCACGAGATGCTGATTCAAGGTTTAGTATTCGACTACAACAACAACGATCAAGGTCTTCGCCAGAGATTCATCCGAGCTTGGAGGATGCTAAACAAGGTGGATAGTAAGACTTTGGGGCACAAGAATCCCGTCCCTCTTGAGCCTTACCTCAAATTGGTACGAACCCGTGCTCAAAGTCTTATGATGCCTTATCCTTCCATCCTCCCGGTAATCATTGAGCCTATTAAGGAGGGAGATGTTCCATACACTATCCTACATCCTGACATGCCCACTTCTCTTGAAGACCTACAAAGGGATTAAATACAGCTCAAAGGAGAGCGAGATACTTTCGAAGCCCAATTCTACGCAAGCGAGAAGAAGGTTTTGGAACTTACTAGGCTACTTCATGAGGAGCAGACTCTAAATGCCTACATTGCATCAAAGAGGATGCGCACTACTTTTTTATCTTAGAGTTTTGTATTATTTTGTCCAAGGGGCATTGATGTACTCAAACTTTATCTTATTAATATAACGTGTGTTTTCTTTTTGTCTAAAACGAACTTGAATCTTTGAAATCCTTGAAAACATTGCATATGCACATATCATTCATCATAACATAAACATGTCTTTTGCAACAAGTTTACTCATCTCTCTACTGTTTATTTCAGTAAGATGGATCTCGAACAAACAGTCAAAGATCTCCAAGCTCAGAACACACAGTTTCAACAGTTGCTCATGACCCTATCCAAGGGGCAAGAAGAATTGAAGGATCTGCTAGCTGAAGAGAATAAAAAGAAAACAAAGAAGGTAAATGGAGTCTTGAACATGGGGAGAAGATTTCATGAGCATACGAGGAGGACTTTGAATTTTGCAACAACATCCGATGAAGGAGAGGGGAAAGGAAAGGAAACAGCGGTCCCGTCAGAATCTGAAGAGGAGGAAGAAGAGGAAGACTACTCTGAGGAACAATATCCTCCAGCTGATGATAAGTACAGACATCTCGAAGATCGTTTGAGCGCGATGGAAATACAAAAGGTGCCAGGCTTAGATTTTGAGGATTTGGGACTGGTGTCAGGGATTGTGATTCCTCTAGAATTCAAAGTGCCCTTGTTTGCAAAATACGATGGAGTGTCATGTCCTAAGATGCATCTCCGATCATATGTGAGAAAGATCCAGCCACACTCCACTGATAAAGACTTGTGGGTGCATTTTTTCCAAGATAGTCTATCTGGAACACAACTCGACTGGTTTTACCAACTAGAAAGAGCCAACGTCCATAATTGGGAAGATCTTGCTGCTGCTTTCTACAAGCAATATCAATATAATGTTGATTTGGCGCCTACCCGTACCCAACTTCAGAGTATGGCTATGGCTTCCAATGAGGGTTTCAAGGATTACACGCAGAAAGGGAGAGATCTGGCTGGAAGGGTTCAACCCCCTCTGTCTGAAAGGGAATTGGTGGACATGTTCTTAGGCACTTTATCAGACCTTTTCTTCAATCATTTAATTGAAAGCTCATCTGCAGGATTTACTAAACTAATATTAACCGGAGAGAGGGTGGAAGCTGGCATAAAAAGTGGAAAGATTCAGAAGGATTCATCTTCTTCTACAGCTGTGAGGAAGCCTTTTATAGGGAAGAAAGAGGTAGCTGCCGTATATCCGCAAAGAAACCAAGAGAGATTCAAACGCCGATCAATGGTGGGGGCTGTTATGATTCCAAAACCTATGTCTGATCAACAAAGAAGTAATCAACCAAGGGTGGAAAGGCCAGTCAGGAAATTCACCAGAATCAACATGATTCTGTCTCAAGTATTACCGCGTCTTCTGAAATCCAATTTGGCAACCTTGAAAGAAGCTCCAAAAAACCCCAACACAACGTCCCCTCATTATCACCCCAGTGCCCGTTGCGCATATCACTCCGAAAGCCCTGGTCACGATACTAATAACTTTTGGGCCTTGAAGAACAAAATACAAGACCTCATTGAAGCAAAAGAAATTGAGTTTGATGCGCCCGAGAATCCAAATGTCATTTCTGCTCCTATGCCCAAACATGGTCACAACACCAATGCTATTGAAGAAGATTTGTTTGTTACCACAAATGACGAACTCGTGACTCCACTCCCAACCATTAAGATAAACCTTTTGAAAGCCGGCGTATTCCCGGGTTGTAATGAAGACTGCCACCTCTGCTTATCCTCACCAACTGATTGCCCTTTGTTGAAAATAGGCATTCAACGCTTGATAGACAACAAAGAGATTCTGTTTGAAAGTACTCTTGTTTCACCTGTTCCTGTTGAAGATGTTTTAATCATTACCATCTCCGCCAATTCTTCCAGGGCCCCCAAAAGACCCGTTAGAATTACATTGGTTTTGAAGACAACTCCTCTAATAATCACAATTCCTGGGCCAGTCCCATATGAATCAGATAAAACTGTGCCATGGAATTACGGTGGGGACATTTATTACCATGGCATCAAACAAGATGGGCTGGCCGCCGAAGAGATAAACTCTGAAGAAGAAGATTCCGACATCAGCAATATTGCGGGAACTAGTAAAATTACGCGAAGCGGTAGGATCTTTTCTCCAGAAATCCCCCCCCCCCCCCCCCCCCAAAGGCAGTTTTTGGACCCGTGGCTGCTCCAAAGGTTACTTCCGTACCCATAATCATCTTTGCAAGTGCTCCTATTAACGAAGCCGTTACATCCCCTGTTTCCATTCCTACCAACACTCCTGGTATTGAAACTCGAGGAAAAAGTATTCAAGCGGAGCCTGTCCGGACGAAGACTCAATCACTGACTATCCCCAAGACATCCAAGAAAGAAATGGAGGAGATCCTAATAATTATAAAGAGGAGCGACTACGACGTAGTTGAACAGTTGGGGCAAACTCCCTCCAAAATCTCCATGTTGGCATTACTATTGTGTTCAGAGGCACATGCGATAGCCTTGGTGAAGTTCCTAAAGACAACCTGTGATATGGTGGGAGAACTGACTTGAGGTTTTGCGTTTGTTTTCGCAAATGTTTCGGTTGAGCAAGAGTCGCCACCGACTTTTTATTTTATCCTAAGGAAAGGTTTAAAAAGCACAGCAAAAACCTTTGAGATTTTTCTTGGGTTCGGGGAGTAGATTATAGAAAGGGAAGGTATTAGCACCCTTTCTATCCATGGTTATCCATGGGCTCTTAGGTACTTGCTTAGATCAACTTGCCTTGATTTTCAATTGTTTGAAATGGTGCTTGGTGTGTGGTTTTGAAAATGTTTTGAAAAGATGCCTTGTATAGGCTACCCTTGTAACAATTCTTTACTCGAATGTTTTACAAAAGGTGTTTGTCATTTAAAAAGATGTTTCAAGGTTTTTTTGAAAGTTTGTTTTGAAAGTATTTGTGAAGTGTGGTTTGAAATTAGGCAAGTGTTTTCTTTGCAAATTGGCAAGTACTTAAGAGTTATCTACCCTAAAGTTTTCTCAAAGATTTTTGTTATGTTTTAAACCTTTTGACAATTTTGTTCCACCATTGCATTTGGTGGACAATCTTGTCTTAGGAGGTGAAAGGGACGGGCGCGGGTCATCGTTTAGACCATAATTGCAATAGTGTTAAATATCTTTTGGGCAATTTTTCTTTAAAAGGGACTTGATCATTCATTTAGGCAACATTTTGGGGGACTATGATCATTTGATTGTTTGTTTTACCCAAAGAAATTCAACATGCAATATGGCCAAATTATTTGAAGGCAACAAAGTGGAATACCCTAGGGGTGCAAGTGTGAAATGTGTTGTCCATTTTCATGCTTGTTTATCTTGAATTATGTCCAACTATTTTGTTCGTTTTATTCGCATACAAACCCTAATTCTAGCATGGTAGGTTTAGAAAGCATTAAAGTGCGAAATTTAAATTCCTACACTATTACAACACAATAATATGGGGAGGGGGGTACAATGTTTCAAATGGGATATATTTAGACAAGAATTTAAACCTAACTATTACATCATTTTCTTTGAATATTTACAAGACAAATAATTTGCACAATTAAATGGAAATTGAAATAAATATGTAAAAATGCAAAAAGAATTTTTATGTGTATGAAAAAAAAAGAATATTATTTATGTGAAATAAAAAGGGAAATAAAAAGGTATTATTTTTGGAGTATTTTCAAATTTAGGGCAAAACCCTAATTTTTAATCAAAGGGGTATTAATCAATTAATTCATATAATATTTATTATTTACATACAAAAAATAAAATATTGTATATTTGTAAAAAGGGCATTTTTTAGTATTAAATATTAAAAAATAAAATATGTACATTTTTTGGTATTTTTATCCTAAGCACATTAATATATACCTATATATTCATATTATTTACAAAATATGTATTATATATATTAATTAATAATATTTAATATTTAAATAAAAAAAGTATTTTTCTATAAAATATTTTCAGGAAATAAACATAAGATAAAAGTGTATAAAAAATATATTTGTGCTATTTTTGTATTTTTAAACAAAAGGTATATATTTATTCATTTATGTTCAAACTAAAAGAAAAATCAAATAAATACCTAATAAAATCAAAAATGGTGAGAAAAAATATTTTTATATTTTTAATATGCTGAGAAAAAATAAATGAGTCAATTAAAAAAGGAAAAAATCAAAAATCGTCAAAAATAAAGCAAATGGGCTCAGGGGGTGTAAAACCAAAAAGGAGGTGCAAAAAGGAAAGTCAACATAAGCCCAGCCCATGAAGACCTTTCTTCAACCTCTGAACAACAATATTCAAAAAAACGTGCGCCCTGTTCTTCATCTTCTAACTCCTGATTCCTGGCTTATTAATGAAAACTCATAACATGAAAAATGTTCAGCATCAAGAGACGAATCTAACCATATGCAGAACTTGATCTAACTCTCTAAGATGAGGGAGAATTTATTCTTCCCCAAATCCTAACCTAGATTTTCTGCCATTTTCAAACCTCAAATTCTCACAGCTCAAGTAAAAGAAATGAAAAGTAAAAACATGTACATGTTCAGTGGCATGAGTAGAACATTGTTTATTCACAAACTTAGAGTTAATGATGCTTGATAAGAGAGATAGAAGTTCACCAAGATACCTGTTCAGCTGGAGTTCTATCTGGCAATGAGGGAGCTTTCAGTGCAAGATGATGATTGGAAAAGCTTCCTTGAGGTCCAGGGATGCTATTCCAATGTTTACTTTGTCTTGAAAGCTTCTGAATCGTGCTAGAGCACTTCACCTGCAAAACAAGAAACTGAAAATGGTGGAAGTGGTTAGAGGGATTACAGGTCGTGTTTCAAGTCATGGTTAGCTTGCATAGATGCTAGGGCATGTGTGTGAACTGGTTTGGGCAAGAGAGCTTGAGGGAAATGGAAGATGACACTCAAACTGCAGGCCTGACCCTGTTTTTGCAGTTTGAAGATGATTCTGAGATTGGGAGTGTTTGAGAGGTGCTAGGGTCGTGCAAAAGCTTGGTTGAGATGTCTTGAGTATGTTTGTCAAGTTCACTTAAGGGTTTGTAAGCTGATATCAGAGTTGGTTTGAGTTATGATGTGTTTCTTACACTTTAAGCAAGCCATGGTTACTTTGTGCCTCTAGCCTGTACAGGCCCTCATACTATGCTGCATAATCCCTCCTTGATCAGTGTGATTAACACATAAACTTGTGCCAATTAGATATGGACTGTACTTCTTGGATTTGTAATTGGACATAAAGTGAAACTTTTGCAAAAATGGATATAATGCTTTTTCCAATTTGGGATTAATCCATCATACAATGCTTTAGCTCATGAAACAATGTCTTAGCACAATGAACATGCATTAAATTATTGAGTGTTGGATGGTTTTAGGACCTGTAATCAAGGGGCATGCTGGTTTGAGAAGTTTGCACAAATTATGAACATGAAAAATAGCCAATTCAAAAGTGAGTTTTTGCCAAATTGTGAAATTCGAATCTCTCAAGTCATGAGGTTGTTTGATGAGTTATTGGACATTTTGGAAATCTTGGAATGTGTACTACAATCCATCTTTGAAATTCAAATTGAAATTCCAAGTGGAAGTGTATGGAAAATGGCCTTGAAGTGGGGTAGAAAACCTTGTCAAAATAGGTCAAAAATTCACTAAGTTAAGAATGGTTTAATGCCCTTATTCAAAAAATTGTAACTTGAGATACAAGCCTCAAATGGGAAAACTTTGTGAATCAAAGTTGTAGATTATGCAACAAGCTACAACTTTCATGTTTTGACTTTTGTTTGAATCCAAATGGATCTTGGTGAAAAAGTGGGGCAAATTGGGAAAAAATTAGGGTTTTTTATAACTTAGAAAAATTCTAAGTTATGAAAAATTCTAATTTCTAACCCTAATTTTGCATTTTGTGATTTCTTGATGAACAAGTTTCATGATTTGGCATGTTTTAATGAAAAATGAATCTTGACTCTTGATTTTGACCAAAAAGTCAAAGTTTGACTTTTCAGTATACAGTCAAAATTGATCAATTGACTGGGAAATTCAATTGTCAATCTTGTGTACTTGGGATATTTTGAGTTTGTTGAGCATGTCAAGATAATTCCATGGGGTCCTTGAGTCCATATATGAGCTTGGTTTGCCATTGGTTGGGTCAAACAGTCAAAAATTGCCTTTGTGCAGTCAAAACCCTAAAAATGACCATTTTGCCCTTTTGGTGATCTGATCAAATTTCTTGTGGAATTGTGATCCAAACTTGATCAAATGGTCCATATGAGTTCATAATGTTGATGTGGGTCAATTTTCATGAGGTTTGACTGTCAATTGGCCACAGTTGACTTTTTCCCCAATACAGTTGACTTTTAGGTCAATTGTCCAATTGATTGGGCAAAACTTGGAATCAAAGCTTGAAACTTGGTATGGATAAACTTGGGAGTCTAATATGAAGCATGAAAGTCATCTTAAGCACTTTAGGTCAAAACATCTTTGTGCAAACATAAACCCTAATTTGGATCCACAGTGCAAGGAGAAGTCTTGAGCAGATGAAACCCTAACTGGATCTTGGGCTTCAAAGGTTATGTGATGAGAAATCATTGAGAAATGGGAGGGAAAATTTTGGGGTACAACACAACCCATGTGCCTCAAGAGACGTCTGCTAATCAATTTCAAGACTGCATGGCCAGCTTGACAGCGGATAACGGCCTAGGCTTCTCGGATGCTGATCTGACACCAAGGGGAAGAAAACACAATGAGGCATTGCATGTCTCTGTGGAATGTAGGGGAACCACTCTGTCCCATGTCTTAGTGGACACTGGCTCATCTTTGAATGTCTTACCGAAAAAAGCTCTTGACAGACTTGACTGCGAAGGACTGACATTAAAGCCAAGTAACATAGTAGTAAGGGCATTTGATGGCTCGAAGAGGATGGTACACGGGGAGGTGGATATCCCCATAAAGGTTGGGACTCAAACTTTCAATTCAACATTTTATGTAATGGACATCCGCCCTTCATACTCTTGCCTGCTAGGATGGCCATGGATCCATAATGCTGGCACTGTCACCTCTACATTGCACCAGATGCTGAAGTATCTGGTTCAAGGAAAGATTATCACTGTCCACGGAGAGGAAGCGTACATGATTAGCCATCTCAATTCCTTCAGGTATGTCTAATTGGACGGCGAGTTCATTGAAACTCCTTTTCAACATTTCGAAGAGGTCCCCCAAGAGGTAGCAGTGACCAAGACTGTGTTCCAGATTCCCAAGATTACAAGACCTCCACTCTGGATGTCATCTCTGAAGGACGCCAAAGCAGTAGTAGAAGAAGGCGGATGCACCATCTGGGGGTAACTTCCGGATATCCCGTATAAGTCTGACAAGTTTGGCTTAGGTTTCACTTCAAGTGCTCAAAAGGCTATACGTCGTGCCCGTACTGGAGGGCCATCCTTGAAGATTAGCAACCGAGAGGTCAACGCGGTAGAAGATGGTGAAGAGGATTGTAACTTGGAGGATTGGATCTTTCCGACTGTCAATGGAGGACTCCGCAATTGGGAGGCTAGAGACTTTGTCCCAATAACTTTCATCCCTCAGTAATTTATCTTTACATTTTGTTGGACCTGTAATATTCAAAAACAATTCGCACTCTTAAAACCTTGTATCTTGCCCGAGGCACAATGGTCCATTTATAAGGGTTATTATTTCATCTTCATATGACATTCAATGAATCATGGACCTTTTTCGCATACAAACTTTTGTGCTCATTGTTTTTTTTACATTTTATTTTTAAGGATGGCTATACCCTTACACACACCCACACTCACAAATGCAGGTACCCCTCCATTCTGGATCCCATGGGTAACGATACTGCTATGGCCTTTTGTGACTCTGAGGATCTAATCTACCAAGCCAAAGACGAAGGTGAGGAAGATTGTGAAGTACCAGGGGAACTTGCCAGACTACTACAACAAGAGGAAAGAACCATTCAGCCTCACGAGAGACCTGTGGATACAATCAACCTGGGTACCGAGGAGGATACAAAAGAGGTCAAGGTAGGTTCCGATCTGGAACCCAGTGTCAAGGAACGTCTGATTCAGTTGTTACATGACTATGTTGGATCTTTGCCTGGTCATATGAAGACATGCCAGGACTTGATACAGACATCGTGGTACATCGTCTTCCTACAAGAGAAGATTGTCCTCTAGTAAAACAAAAGGTTTGCCGTATGAGACCTGATATGTCAGAAAAGATTAAAGCAGAGGTCATGAAACAATTCAATGCTGGATTCTTGGCTGTCACTTCCTACCCTCAATGGATTTCCAACATTATTCTCGTACCTAAAAAACATGGAAAAGTACGAATGTGTGTGGATTACAAAGATTTGAATAGGGCGAGCCCTAAAGATGATTTTCCGCTCCCCCACATTGATATCCTGGTTGACAATATGACACAACACAAAGTGTTTTCCTTCATGGACTGATTCTCAGGTTATAACCAAATCAAAATGGCACCTAAGGACATGGAGAAAACAACATTTGTCACACAGTGGGGCACATTCTGCTACAAGGTGATGCCATTCGGATTGAAGAATGCTGGGGCAACCTATCAGTGTGCCATGGTAGCTTTATTTCACGACATGATACATCATGAAATAGAGGTCTACGTAGACGATATGATAGCCAGATCACAAACAGAAGAAGAGCACCCTGAAAACTTACAAAAGCTGTTTGAGAGACTGAAGAAGTACAAGCTGAGGTTGAATCCAAACAAGTGCACATTTGGAGTACGGTCCGGTAAACTCCCAGGCTTTGTCGTCAGTAACAAAGGTATTAAGGTCGATCCTGCCAAGGTTAAAGCAATACAAGAGATGCCTGCTCCTCATACTGAGAAGGAAGTCAGAGGATTCTTGGGACGCTTAAACTATATTGCCAGATTCATTTCTCACCTAACAGCTACTTGTGAGCCAATCTTAAAACTATTGAAGAAAGATCAAGTAGTCAAATGGAATGATGAATGCCAAGTTGCTTTTGATAAAATCAAAGAATACTTACAAGAACCTCCTGTATTGATGCCACCAGTCAAGGGAAGACCTTTGATCATGTATCTGACTGTTTTAGAAAACTCAATGGGGTGTGTATTGGGGAAGCATGACGAGTCTGGCCGAAAAGAGCATGCTATTTATTACCTGAGCAAAAAGTTTACCGATTGTGAAACCAGATATTCACTGCTCGAGAGAACTTGTTGCGCTTTGGCATGGGCTGCTCGCCGACTAAGACAGTATATGCTGACTCATACTACCTTGCTGATATCTAAGATGGATCCGATAAAATACATCTTCAAAAAGCCTGCTCTTTCTGGGAGAATAGCTAGATGGAAGATGATCCTGACAAAGTACGACATACAGTATACTACTTAAAAAGCTATAAAGGGAAGTGTGATAGCTGATCATCTTGCTCATCAAGCTGTAAAAGACTATCAGTCCATGAAGTTTGAATTCCCGGATGAAGACATCATGACAGTAGACAACTGTGAAGAATTCAGGCCGTATGACGGACCTGAACAAGGATCCCAATGGACCCTGTTCTTTGATGGGGCATCCAACGCACTCGGAAATGGTATCATCTCTGTACTAATATCTCCGGAACGGTGTCACACTCCATTTACTTCCAGACTTTGCTTCAACTGTACAAACAACATGGAAGAATACGAAGCATGTATCTTTGGTCTCAAAGCTGCCATAGACTTGGGGATCAAATCATTGGATGTATTCGGAGACTCAGCTTTGGTCATTAGTCAGATCAAAGGGGAGTGGGACACCAAACACCCAAACCTTATCCCTTACAAAGAACATGTTTTGACATTGCTACCATATTTTGAGAAGATTACCTTCGAGCATTTCCCGCGAGAAGAAAATCAGCTAGCAGACGCTCTAGCCACAATGTCATCTATGTTTAAACTTAATTGGGATAACGAGGCTCCCCAAATCACCATCGAACGAATGGATGAACCAGTGCACTGTCACAAGATTAATACTGAAGAGGTAGTGGACCAACCTTGGTTTCATGAAGTCAAGAGGTATCTCGAGGCTCAAGAATATCTAGAAGGAGCTTCAATCAATGATAAGAAGTTCTTAAGGAGATTCTCTGCTAAATTCTTCCTTAGTAATGACATCCTGTACAAACGCAATCATGACTCCATTTTGCTTCGGTGTGTGGATAAAGTTGAAGCTGAAAAGATCATGGATGAATTACATGAAGGTACTTCTGGCACCCACTCCAGTGGGCATACGATGGCGAAGAAAATCCTACGGGCAGGCTATTATTGGTCTACCATGGAAGCAGATTGCTATCAACATTCTCGAACCTGTCATAAGTGTCAAATTTATGCTGACAAGGTGCACGTACCTCTGGTTCCTATGAATGTATTGACGGCTCCTTGGCCCTTTGCTATGTGAGGAATTGATATGATTGGAGAGATCAAGCCTACAACCTCTAATGGACACCGCTTCATCCTAGTGGCCATTGACTATTTTACAAAATGGGTTGAAGCAGTTTCCTTCGCTTCTGTTACCAAGAATGTTGTTTCCCGCTTCATCAAGCAAAACCTTATTTGCCGGTATGGTATCCTGGAAAGGATCATCACTGACAATGGTACAAATCTCAATAACACTATGATTACCGCTTTATGCGGCAATTCAAGATCCATCATCATAATTCTTCTCCCTATCGGCCAAAGATGAATGGTGTTGTCGGAGTTGCAAATAAAAACATTAAGAAGATCATATAGAAAATGACAGTCACATATAAAGACTGGCATGAGATGTTACTGTTCGCTCTCCACGGTTATCGTACCACGGCTCGCACATCAACCGTGGCAACACCTTATTCTTTGGTTTACGACATAGAGGCTGTCCTACCTATTGAGGTTCAGATCCCCTCTCTGAGAATTATGAAGGATGCAGGGTTGAATGAAGACGATTGGATCCAGACTCGACTTGATCAACTGAATTTGATTAATGAAAAAAGACTTACCGCTGTTTTCCATGGTCAAATGTATCAAAAGCGGATAATCAAGGCTTTCAACAAGAAAGTCAGGCGCCAAGTATATCAAGTTGGGGATCTAGTGATCAAACGTATCATCTTGCCACAAAGTGATCCCAGGGGCAAATGGACCCCTACCTATGAAGGACCATTTGTAATCAAAAACATATTATCCAGTGGGGAAATGATCTTGACCACCATGGATGGCGAAGACCTGCCACACCCTGAGAACGCGGACATAGTCAAAAGATACTACGCATAAGAGACCCGCTAGGTTGACATATCTAGGCAAAACAAGGGCATCCCGACGAACCAAAAGGTTCGGGAAAAAATTAGGTACAAAATAAAAAATATGTACACCCGGCAAGTTGAAAACTAGAAAGGGCGACTTGGGCAAAAAAGGGTTTCCCGGTGGACTGAAAACCCGAAAGGGAGGTCCAGGCAAAAGTTAGGGAATTAAAGCGTATGACTATGTCCCGTCGGATCACTTGACGGACAACCTTTGACTTCCACTAACAAACTCAGAGTTTCTGATCAATTCAATCATCTTCGTACAAGGAAAAAATAGACAGGATACTCGGAGATGCGAAGGCTATAGCAGGATGGAAACACCATGGATTTTTTTATATGCACGTAGTTATCTTTTCTTTGTATCCGAATTTTCTACGACAACATTCTCTTACTAGAATGTTTGTCCCCTTTGTACAAAATGTTTATTCAAAGTCAATACGAAGATATCCCTTTGAAAGTGAAAAAAACTATTTGTCTTTTCCTTTACGCTTGTGTTTTGTTTACAAAAAACGTCCAATGATTCATTGTTGAACATATGCATTTGAACATGATCACTATTTACAAATAAACAAAATGAGAAAGACAATTACTGATAGGTTGAAAGAATAGGAAAATGTCTCTAGGATATTCCATTAGTGAACCCTTACAGTACATCATTTAAATCCCCAGCGGAGTGAAGCTCCCAGTTTACCAATCCCCGATAGAAATCACCCAATTTCTCCAGATTCCCCAAGCAGATTGTGCAAGCAGTACATGGCATGGCCCTCACAACAGATTTTACTTCTCTCAACAAAAGTTCATTAGTACTTCCACTTCAAGACATGAAAATTCACATATCCTCAGCGGCATTCAAGGATTTATTTTCCTCAATCGAACAGCAATGCAACAAATTAGTTCACATGCGCATACATTGCATCCATATATCATAAACATTAATAAAGCAAATACACTGCATCATACATTTCATGCAGACATAACTTTATATTTTAGCAAACATTTTACTCTTTTCAGCATAAGATTAATAGCTACCATTAATAATATGCAACCTTGATACAGTTCAGATACGCTCCAGACATGGATGCCATTCTGATACTCATTCAGATTCAACTTTCAGATACAGTTCGGATACGCTCCAGACACGGATGCCATTGTGATACTCATTCAGATATAACTTACAGATACAGTTCAGATACGCTCCAGACACGGATGCCATTCTGATACTCATTCGGATTCAGTTTTCAGATACAGTTCAGATACGCTCCAGACACGGATGCCATTCTAATACTTAGTCAAAATCAGCTCCCAGATACAGTTCAGGTATGCTCCAAACATGGACGCCATTCTGATACTCATTCTTTCGGCTCACAAATTACAAATCAGCAAGCATTCTTGGATGGCATCTACAAGCCCATCTCCAAAAAATACTCTATCACCTCTCCAAATGGCATCTTTAATCCCATTCCTTCAACTACACATCGTCGAGCGTAAATTTCTGGGCACTTTAGTGTCCAGTCATCTTTCACCTTCGAGTCACGAATGGCAAAACTCGCCAATCTAACTCTTCAGGTTTAAGAAGATTGAACAGGAGAAACTGTTGTACCCTAAAATTTTCCCACTAATTTATCAAGACTTTTCTCACAAGATCTCTTTGACTCAAGACTGGATTAGGGTTGATCAGCTCAAGACATCTCATCATGCACTGATAACCCAAAATTAGCATTTTGGGATTGCACAAAGATTTTTGGACTATAAATGCTTCATATGACTTTCAAGTATCATTATAGACCCCTAAGATTACTCATGTCAAGTTTCAAGCCTTGAATCACATTTTTGATCAATCAATTCGACAATTGACCTAAAAATCAGTTGTATTGAGGAAAAAGTCAACCATGGCCAATTTACAGTCAAACTTCATAATTTTTGATCCATATCAACATTTTAGACTCACATATATCATTTGATCAAGTTTGGACCATAATTCCTCAAGAAATTTGATCAAATCATCAAAATGGTCAAAATTAGGGTTTTGACTGAGAAAGAGAATTTTCTGATTATTGACCTAGCAAATGACCAATTGATTTGAAGCATGATTTCCAGGGTTCAATTTCATCATCTTAACCTAATGACATGGTTCAAAATATTGCAATTCCATTGAATTGATAGATAAATTTTGCAGTCAACTGATCAAAAGTCAACTGTATACTGAAAATTTAAACTTTGACTATTTAGTCAAAATCAAATGCCAAGGATCATAATTCATCAAAATATGTCAAAATGTGAAACTTGTTCATCAAGAAATCAAAGATTGAAGATTTTGTTTTGAAATTTGAAATTTCTTAACTTCGAAAATTTTCTAAGTATAGAAAATTTCTTATTTTTTCTCAACTTTAAGTCAAATTTTCACCATGATACAAGATGATTCAAAGAAAGTTCCCAACATGAAAGTTGTAGATCTCCATGAAATATATAACTTTGCTTCACAAAATTTCTCCTAAAGGTGCTTAGATCTCAAGATATAATTTTGTGAATACATGCCCATGAACTAAAATAACTTAGTGAAATTTTGCCCTAATTTAGGCAGGTTTTTGACCTAACTTCATGGCAACTTTTCACCTAGTTCCAAGAGGAACCTTGAAAAGTAATTAAAAGATAAGTTATAGAGAACATTGCTAGCTTTCCAAAATGTCCAAGAACTCCTTGAGATCATTTTTGAGTAGGGAGAATCGAAGAGATGAAGTTGGAAATTTCTCACTTTGATTTCAAGCCATTTCATGATGAACCAAAATTCAAATCCAAACCTAGGCTGCATAATCCTTGCTTTACAGGTCTCAAAATTGTTTATCACTCCATAATTTAATGCTTACACAGTTGATAAAGCTTTAATCCAAGCATGAGAGCCTTTGTCCAAGCTTTAATTCCATAAATGGCACAAAGTTGTCATTTCCATTTTAAAAAAGCACAACTTTTGCATTTATCAACTCCTTGAGCTTTGCACCTGTTCCTTCTGCACACACAAGTCCTATAAACCAAAATCAAAGTGCCTAAGTGTAACACCCCAATTCTACCCCTCATAATTAATAATAAAATCAGAGTTTCAAAATTTCATCCAAACATAAATTGAGGTATCGCATATTCGTGTTTTCATCACTTTGCATTATAATGCACATCACAAAAATCAAAAGTCGGATATACCGATTCATAACATAAATCATCATATAAACATATAACTAATCACAGCACAGCGGATGTGTTCACAAAATGTATGTATCATCATGTTATCATCAATACATAAAGTCATAAGATAGTATGCATAAACTATCCTATCAAAATAATAACGTCGCCCAAATCCCGAGTGTTACTACTATCAGAGCAGAGCGACTCAAAATAAAGAGACTCGAGCTAATCCTCATCATCCTCGCGGATCACCTGCACGTTACCAATATAAAGGCAACGGCGAAACAAGTAAAGGGTGAGATACTCCAAAACATATAATTAAAGGCATGATAAAATATATAAATAGTTTTGGAATCATAAATGATATAGATTAATAAGAATATGTCAACAAATATCAAATTTCACATACTTTAAAGTCATCATTTAGTGTATAAAATCAACACTTTAATTTCATCACATAATCACCATAATCATATCAAAAATAAACATAAACTCCATCGCCATAACTCATATTGTCGCTTTACCGTCATGTTGTATTCATCGCTTACTCATCATGAGATCATCACATATATTCACTTTATATTCAACACAAAAATCATCACAAATAAGGTATCATATAACATCGCAATTCGTCATAAGCCATCAAATAAAACTCAATGCCAAAAGACTCAAACATAAACATAACCGACTCCATGAGACACGACTATGTTATGCATGTGGTACCCGTCGCTTTGTCCATAATTAGGGACATTCGGCATAAAAGCCCATCGTCGCTTTGGCATAAAAGCCCTCGTCGCTTGGCATAAAAGCCCTCGTCGCCAATGCAATGTATGTGACTCGACAACACGATATCACAAACACGACACAACAAAACTTCATCATCGCATATCAAACTTGGTATAAAACCCACGTCGCCATATTTATCCACATCAAGATAAACATATCATTGCATCGCATATCATCAAGTATTCATTATAAATAGACCGTCGCAAACATCATATTTAATCACACCACATCATTATCAAATAATTCACTAAATTTTAAACACGGAAAAATAGTCAAACATCAATAATCGTCGCGGGAATCATTCATAAAAATCGGCACCAATCATAATCATTAACGTCGCAATCGGATTGTCCATACGTGACTTAAACCGACTAAAACGCAACTCGGTTCAACTTAAGCGTAAATTTACTTATTTCGGGTCGCTCCGTTAAAAACTCGTAATCTCAAAAAAACTAACCTCACCACGATGTTCTACACGTCAAAATTAGCTAGCACGTTAATTTTCGTTCAATTCGGAGCAACTAGCTCCATCGCCGAAATTGCCGAAATCGGAAAATCGGAACATAATTGAGTTCCAAATTAAATCGGCTAACTTATATCATATTTGTATTTAATTAATATAAATATTTAATATATTAAATTAAGAAAATAAAAACAAAACATAAATTAATTAATTAATTTTTCTAAACTTATTTTTCATACTGTAAGTTTATTAGTTTCTAAACATAATATACTGATAGCATAACTCTAAGCTAGACTTACTGCCATTGCGTTTTGTTCTTGTAAGGTATACTGTATGTTTTCATTTTGTAACTTCATATAATATAATATACTTTAGCATAGTTCTAAGCTAGACTTATGCCATTGCGTTTTCTTGTTCTTGTAAGGTATACTGCTATGCTCATAATGCTATGCTTAGAAATGACATGCTGCTATTTCTTTATTTTATAAACAAAACTAAATTCTTATACTGCATAATTTTCATTTTAGTTTCAAAACTTAATTTAATTCAGTTTTTATTTCTAATTTCAATTAACTTAACACTAATTCAACATCAACAATAATACCTAAATCAATTCTTCCAATTTATTTCAACAATCTCTCAACAAATTCATAAACCCTAAAGATCAATTTTTAAACCCAAATCCAAAATATATCAAATCAAACTCTAACTATAGAAATTGGAAAAATCAAACCCCTTACCTTAGATGTTTGAATGATTCTTGATGATTTCAACCAACCCAAAACCCAAGCTATGGTGTTCTTCTTGCTCTTCTCTCCAAGACCTTCTTGTTCTCTCTAACTCTCACAATGTGTGTTTTGATGTTATGTCATAAAACAAGGAAATTGTGGGTTTTGTTTGTTTAGAAGCAAGACATAAGCTAGCAAAATACCCAAAAAGCCCTTCTTAAAATATACTACTAATTAACACTAAATAATATCAATTAACCCACATAATTAAAATAACTCCGAATAATTAAATATCGGTCCGAATAATATTTTACCGAACCGAACGAAATAAAAACCGGATCGAACAAAATAATTACCGGTCCCTCAAAATAATACCGGACCGAATAAAATAATTACCGGTCCGAATAAAACGTCGCCGAATATATTAACAGATATAACGGTTAATTTAAATATTCTCGTCGCAAAAATAAACGTCAAACGGTAATTCGAAATATTAATATAATATAATATTAAATAAAACGGGGCGTTACAACTCTCCCCCACTTAAAAAAATTTCGTCCTCGAAATTACCTGACTCGAAAAGCTCAGGATAGGAATCTCGCATCTTGCTTTCTAACTCCCACGTCGCACTTTCACCAACTGCTCCTATCCAAACAACTTTAACCAAGGAGATCTCTTTGCCACGAAGAGACTTCATCTCACGATCTTCGATCCTTAATGGCATCGTCTCCACCGTAAGATTGTCTCGCACTTGAATATCATCCATCTCAATCACATGTGAAGGATCCGGAACATACTTCCGAAGTTGCGACACATGAAACACATCATGCAAGTTCGAAAGATTTGGCGGTAACGCCACTCTATAAGCCACTTTTCCCACTTTACTAGTAATTTGGTAAGGACCAATAAAGCGAGGAGTTAGCTTCTTCGACTTCAATGCTCGCCCAACGCCGGTTATAGGAGTAACTCGCAAAAATACATGATCACCATCTTGAAATTCCAAGTCTTTTCTCCTTTTATCATGATAACTCTTTTGTCTACTTTGAGAAATTCTCATCTTTTCTCTAATCATCTTCACCGTCTCAGTAGTCTCTCTAACCAATTCTGGTCCAAGCACCACACTTTCACCCGACTCATGCCAACACAAAGGAGTCCTACACCTCCGACCATACAAAGCCTCGAACGGTGCCATTCCAATACTAGCATGAAAACTATTGTTATAAGTAAACTCAATCAATGGAAGATATGTATCCCATGAACCACCATGTTCAAGAATACAAGCACGTAACAAGTCTTCCAACGATTGAATCGTCCTTTCCGTCTGACCATCAGTTTGAGGATGATAAGCCGAACTCAACCTCAACTTTGAACCCAAAGCCTCTTGCAAGCTCTTCCAAAATTCAGAAGTAAACCTCGGATCTCTATCTGAAACAATACACAAAGGAATACCATGTAATCTCACAATCACATGCGTATAAATTTCTGCCAACTTCGATACGGGATAAGTGATGTTAATAGGAATAAAGTGAGTCGACTTCGTAAGCCTATCAACAATCACCCAAATCGCATCATGTCCTCTTGGTGTATTCGGTAACCCCGTTACGAAATCCATAGAAATGCTATCCCATTTCCATTCTGGAATCTCTAACGGTTGCATCAACCCTGCAGGTTTCTGATGCTCCACTTTAGACTTCTGACAAGTCAAACAAGCATAAACAAACTGAGCCACCTCTCTCTTCATGCCCGACCACCAAAATAGTTTCTTTAAATCTTGATACATTTTGGTCGCTCCGGGATGAATACTCAAATTGCTTCTATGACTTTCTTCCAAGATCATTCTCTTCAAATCCACATCATCGGGAATACAAATCCTATCTCGGAACCTCAATACACCCTGAGCATCCAACTTGAAATCTTCATTTTCAGTTTGTCCAATACCAACCAACAAATCAACAAGTTTCACATCAAGCTTCTGAGCTTCTCTAACACTATCAAGGAAATCATTATTGATCTTTAACATTCCCAAGATAACACTCTTCAGCGTCACTTCTACTACAAGACTCATATCTCTAAATTGCTCAATCATTTCCAACTCTTTCACCATCAACAGTGACATATGCAAAGTCTTTCGACTTAAAGCATCGGCCACCACATTAGCTTTACCAGGATGGTAGTTCAATCCAAAATCATAATCTTTCAACAATTCAAGCCACCGTCTTTGCCTCATATTAAGCTCTTTCTGATCGAACAAGTACTTCAAACTTTTATGGTCACTAAATACTTCAAATCTAGAACCATAAAGATAATGCCTCCAAATCTTAAGCACAAAAACAACTGCTGCAAGCTCCAAATCGTGCGTAGGATAATTCTTCTCATGAATCTTCAATTGCCTAGAAGCATAAGCAACCACTTTTCCATTTTGCATAAGCACACCACCTAAACCCATCTTAGAAGCATCACAATAAACAACAAATGGTTCTTCAGGATTTGGTAGAATCAAGATTGGAGCCGTTGTCAACCTTTTCTTCAATTCAACAAAACTTTCTTCACACTTGACATCCCACACAAATGCAGCTCCTTTACAAGTCAACTTTGTCAAAGGGAGCGCCAACTTAGAAAAACCTTCAATGAACCTTCTATAGTAACCAGCCAATCCCAAGAAACTTCTAATCTCAGTAACAGACTTAGGAGTTTCCCATCTCAACACAGCATCAACTTTAGAAGGATCAACTGCAATGCCATCCCCAGAAATGACATGCCCCAAAAAGCTCACTTCACTTAACCAGAACTCGCACTTTGACAACTTAGCATAAAGCTTCTTCTCTTTCAGAACTTTCAACACGATGCGCACATGTTCTGCGTGCTCTTCTTCCGATTTAGAATAAACCAGAATATCATCAATGAAAACAACCACGAAACGGTCCAAGTAAGGATGGAATATACGATTCATGTACTCCATGAATACTCCCGGTGCATTAGTGACACCGAAAGGCATCACCAAATATTCGTAATGTCCATACCTCGTCCTGAAAGCAGTTTTCTGAACATCCTCTTCTTTCACCCTTATTTGATGGTAACCCGATCTCAAATCAATCTTACTAAACATACGAGCGCCAACCAATCGGTCCATCAAATCATCAATTCTAGGAAGTGGATACCTATTCTTGATAGTTACTTTATTCAACTGACGATAATCAATACAAAGTCTCATGCTACCGTCTTTCTTCTTCACTAATAACACAGGAGCTCCCCACGGTGACACACTAGGTCTAACAAACTTCTTCTCGAGCAAATCTTCTAATTGGCTCTTCAATTCTGCTAACTCGGATGCAGACATCCTGTACGGTGCCATAGAGATAGGTCTGGTACCAGGGACAAGATCCACAGAAAATTCAACTTCTCTTTCTGGAGGTGCACTAGGAATCTCATCAGGGAATACTTCGGGAAAATCGCACACCACCGGAAAGTTTGCTATCACAGCTTGACTCTCCACAGAAAGAGTCGCCATCAACAAGAAAACCAACGCCTCATCCTTCATGAACTCATTCAACTGCTTCGTCGACACCAACATAGATTGTTCTTCTTCTACTAAGGAAGAAAACCTCACAGTGTTGTTATAGCAATTGATATGGACATAATTAGCTTTTAACCAGTCCATACCTAAAACCACGTCCAACCCGACAAGCGGTAAACAAACAAGATCCACCATAAAGTCTCTATCAAATATTGATAAAGGGCAACTTGCACACACAAAAGAAGTAGTAACCGTTCCCTTAGCCGGAACTTCTACCACCATATCTCTATCCAGAGACGACAAAGTGAGACCCAATCTCTTTACACAATCAACAGCAATAAAACAGTGAGTAGCACCAGTATCAATAATAGTAATAAGAGGAAAGCTATTAATGAAACTAGTACCTCGAACAAGACCATCCTCGTTTGCCATCGGAGCACCCGACAAAGCAAACACCTTTCCTGCTCCTTGAGTCCTCTTAGGCTTCTTACATTGAGCACTAATGTGACCTCCCTCGCCACAATTAAAGCAGACCACATCCTTATGTCTACAATCGCGAGTCATATGGCCCACTTCTCCACATCGAAAACATCTCACCTCATTCTCCTTAGCTCTAACATCGCTTCGACAAACATTACTCTTGTGGCCAGGTTTCCCACACTTGTAACAAACAATACTAGCAGGAGCATCTCCCCCACTAGTTCTTCTCCCTTGAAACGCTTTCTGTTTCCCTTTACCAGCTGGAGCATCATACGGTTTTCCACGGCTTTGCTGACCTTTGTTTCTCTTATCAGACATAATCTTATAATGAGCATTACTGTCCTCCTCAAAGATCCTACAACTATCAATCAAATCCGAAAAGACACGGATTTTCTGATAACCAACAGCTTTCTTAATCTCAGGACGCAAACCATTTTCAAACTTGATGCATTTAGAGAACTCGCCATTCGGCCCATCATAATGCGGATAGAACTTGGCCAACATAGTGAACCTTGCAGCATAATCAGTGATAGACATGCTTCCTTGCTTCAGCTCAAGGAACTCTATCTCCTTCTTTCCCCGAACATCTTCTGGGTAATACTTCCTCATGAATTCCCTTCGGAAAACTTCCCATGTCACTTCCTCACCAGCAATCTCAAGCCTCTGACGGGTTTCAACCCACCAGTCATCCGCTTCAGCACTTAGTTTATGAGTACCATAACGGATCCTTTGCACAGGAGTGCAATCCATCACACGGAAGATTCTTTCAATCTCCTTCAGCCATGCCAAAGCACCTTCGGGATCATACTTTCCTTGGAAAGTAGGAGGATTCTCTCTTTGGAAGGTTGCCAAACTACGAGACCCAGCGTTCTCGTCAGCATTCAGCGGGTTTTGGAAAGCCTGAGCCATTGCCTGCATAGCAGCAGCAAGAGCCTCATCATTCCTACCAGCGTTCCTTCCAGCCATAACAACTTCTGCTCAAAACAAAACAAGGATTAGAATCAACAAATAACAATACTTGATTGTTAGACAACAACAAACTCAACAACTTGGCCGGACAGACCGACCTGCTCTGATACCACTAATGTAACACCCCAATTCTACCCCTCATAATTAATAATAAAATCAGAGTTTCAAAATTTCATCCAAACATAAATTGAGGTATCGCATATTCGTGTTTTCATCACTTTGCATTATAATGCACATCACAAAAATCAAAAGTCGGATATACCGATTCATAACATAAATCATCATATAAACATATAACTAATCACAGCACAGCGGATGTGTTCACAAAATGTATGTATCATCATGTTATCATCAATACATAAAGTCATAAGATAGTATGCATAAACTATCCTATCAAAATAATAACGTCGCCCAAATCCCGAGTGTTACTACTATCAGAGCAGAGCGACTCAAAATAAAGAGACTCGAGCTAATCCTCATCATCCTCGCGGATCACCTGCACGTTACCAATATAAAGGCAACGGCGAAACAAGTAAAGGGTGAGATACTCCAAAACATATAATTAAAGGCATGATAAAATATATAAATAGTTTTGGAATCATAAATGATATAGATTAATAAGAATATGTCAACAAATATCAAATTTCACATACTTTAAAGTCATCATTTAGTGTATAAAATCAACACTTTAATTTCATCACATAATCACCATAATCATATCAAAAATAAACATAAACTCCATCGCCATAACTCATATTGTCGCTTTACCGTCATGTTGTATTCATCGCTTACTCATCATGAGATCATCACATATATTCACTTTATATTCAACACAAAAATCATCACAAATAAGGTATCATATAACATCGCAATTCGTCATAAGCCATCAAATAAAACTCAATGCCAAAAGACTCAAACATAAACATAACCGACTCCATGAGACACGACTATGTTATGCATGTGGTACCCGTCGCTTTGTCCATAATTAGGGACATTCGGCATAAAAGCCCATCGTCGCTTTGGCATAAAAGCCCTCGTCGCTTGGCATAAAAGCCCTCGTCGCCAATGCAATGTATGTGACTCGACAACACGATATCACAAACACGACACAACAAAACTTCATCATCGCATATCAAACTTGGTATAAAACCCACGTCGCCATATTTATCCACATCAAGATAAACATATCATTGCATCGCATATCATCAAGTATTCATTATAAATAGACCGTCGCAAACATCATATTTAATCACACCACATCATTATCAAATAATTCACTAAATTTTAAACACGGAAAAATAGTCAAACATCAATAATCGTCGCGGGAATCATTCATAAAAATCGGCACCAATCATAATCATTAACGTCGCAATCGGATTGTCCATACGTGACTTAAACCGACTAAAACGCAACTCGGTTCAACTTAAGCGTAAATTTACTTATTTCGGGTCGCTCCGTTAAAAACTCGTAATCTCAAAAAAACTAACCTCACCACGATGTTCTACACGTCAAAATTAGCTAGCACGTTAATTTTCGTTCAATTCGGAGCAACTAGCTCCATCGCCGAAATTGCCGAAATCGGAAAATCGGAACATAATTGAGTTCCAAATTAAATCGGCTAACTTATATCATATTTGTATTTAATTAATATAAATATTTAATATATTAAATTAAGAAAATAAAAACAAAACATAAATTAATTAATTAATTTTTCTAAACTTATTTTTCATACTGTAAGTTTATTAGTTTCTAAACATAATATACTGATAGCATAACTCTAAGCTAGACTTACTGCCATTGCGTTTTGTTCTTGTAAGGTATACTGTATGTTTTCATTTTGTAACTTCATATAATATAATATACTTTAGCATAGTTCTAAGCTAGACTTATGCCATTGCGTTTTCTTGTTCTTGTAAGGTATACTGCTATGCTCATAATGCTATGCTTAGAAATGACATGCTGCTATTTCTTTATTTTATAAACAAAACTAAATTCTTATACTGCATAATTTTCATTTTAGTTTCAAAACTTAATTTAATTCAGTTTTTATTTCTAATTTCAATTAACTTAACACTAATTCAACATCAACAATAATACCTAAATCAATTCTTCCAATTTATTTCAACAATCTCTCAACAAATTCATAAACCCTAAAGATCAATTTTTAAACCCAAATCCAAAATATATCAAATCAAACTCTAACTATAGAAATTGGAAAAATCAAACCCCTTACCTTAGATGTTTGAATGATTCTTGATGATTTCAACCAACCCAAAACCCAAGCTATGGTGTTCTTCTTGCTCTTCTCTCCAAGACCTTCTTGTTCTCTCTAACTCTCACAATGTGTGTTTTGATGTTATGTCATAAAACAAGGAAATTGTGGGTTTTGTTTGTTTAGAAGCAAGACATAAGCTAGCAAAATACCCAAAAAGCCCTTCTTAAAATATACTACTAATTAACACTAAATAATATCAATTAACCCACATAATTAAAATAACTCCGAATAATTAAATATCGGTCCGAATAATATTTTACCGAACCGAACGAAATAAAAACCGGATCGAACAAAATAATTACCGGTCCCTCAAAATAATACCGGACCGAATAAAATAATTACCGGTCCGAATAAAACGTCGCCGAATATATTAACAGATATAACGGTTAATTTAAATATTCTCGTCGCAAAAATAAACGTCAAACGGTAATTCGAAATATTAATATAATATAATATTAAATAAAACGGGGCGTTACACTAAGACTTGTACCAACTCAGATCAGGCTTGTACAAGCATATAGAGAGTTGTCTCCTCACTATTCTTAAAAGGCAAGTAATAGAGCAAAAAGTCTATAACTCAGAAGCCTGGTGTGGAATTGATTTGAAACCTTTTATATACTTATACACAAACATATTACAACCTAACACACGATTGCAAAAGCTCAGAAACTCTCTCAAACTCTCTATCACCAAAAACCTGCCATAACTTGCAGTTTTGCATCAAGCATAGCAATCTCAAAAACCACCCGTGCGTTTCAAGTTCTAATCACCTAAACACTTAACCTACATTATATCTAAGTATTCCAGACCATCATCCCTTCACTGTAACTCCTCCTTCTCCATATGCCATTTTTGCATTTCAAGTTTGCAGGTTGACTTGGGTAGGGAGATTCAGGCACTTTCAGGGTAAGGTAAGGATTGGAACACACTCAGGGAGGTCCAGGAAAGCTAAAGGGATCCCCAGACCTTCTCAAAACTCACTCAAACTCCATTCACGATCTCAGCTGAAAGAGGTAAGAACTCTAACTTCTATCTCTTCATACAGGCATCCTTTGGTCTCGATTTGTGAAAATAAAATGTAGATATCCTTGTGCTAAAGCCAACCATGTTTATAGATTTCATTTATATTCATTGTGTATGGAGAATTTTAGATTTCAAATTTCTGTAAAAATTAGGTTTGAAATTAGGGCCAGTGAAATTAGCTTTGATCTTTGACTGTTAGTTTACATGAGTTACATGGTTGAAATCGTGGGAAAGAGTACTACCATTTTCATGTTTGAAGTTTCCATTTTCATGGAAAAATGAGAGAGATACAGGGGGTCTGGTTATCTAGAGGAAGAAGACGAAGTACAGGGCAAGGAAGCGCTTTGTGTTATGTATTTTTAGTTTCATTTGAACTAACAGATGTACAGCCACCCTAGTGGCAAGGCAGCGCAAGTAAATAACATAGGTCATGGGTTCGAACCTTGGCGCTGCCTTTTGCATTTTTCATATTTTTCCAGCTTTGTTTTTGATTGTTTGGCAGCATGGGCTTCAACATATGGGCCTCATTTTTTTTCTGACACCCACCTCCTTTTTCTTAACAGCACCCCCTGGCCCATACATTTTATTATTTATTGTTATTTTCATTTCCATTTTACTAAATATATTTTCCTTAACATAAAAAATCATAAAAAATATAAAACATGATAAATATTACATTTTGTTTAAAATATTTTATTTTCTCATGAAAAATATTTTTATTAAATTATATATTAACTATTTTTCTTAAATAAACTTGTAAAATAAAATTGAATTAGGTTAATATTTATTTCTTTTCTCTCACACTTGTAAATATTTATTCTAATGTATAAAAGGACTAAAATATTTCATAAAATATTATTTTATTATTTTTAAGACAAAAATACACAAAAATAATACTTAAAGAACTTTATTTTCTTTTAACAAATTAGAATTAGGGTTAACCAATTTCTAAAAATAATTTCCTTTTCTTAAATTATTAGGTTTAGTTTAAAACTCTTTTTCACATAAAAAACAAAACAAAAATCTTTTTTCTTGCATATACATACCATTGCATATTTAATTTATATTGTATATTATTTATTCAAATATTCGTACAAATTCGATTTGGTTGTAATAGATTAATTTAGGTTTACATTATTGCAAATCCCCATCCATAATTTGTATACCCCCTCCCATAAAATGTTGTAATAGCGTAGCAATCTTTAAATTACGCAATTTATCGCTTTTACATAACATGCTAGTAATTAGGGTTTGTATGGCAAGATAAAAACAATCAAATAGAAAACCCTAATCTAAGACAAAATCAAGCATGAAAATAACACACTTGCACACAAGCACCCTTAGGGTTACTCCACTTGGTTGTCTTATACAAAAATGGCCATATTACGCATTCGAAAGTATCTTAGCAAAACAAACAAGTATAAGATCATAGTCCCTCGATGACGCTATTCAAAGTTGTCTTACAAAATGATCTTAGTCCCTCAAAAATGCTAAGATACTTTGCAACATTACTAATCATGGTTATACGATGACCCACACCCGTCCCGTTTACATCCAAAGATATGGTTGCTTACCAAATCAATGGTAAGACAACAATATCAAAGGAAAATAAAATGAACAAGAAAGACATTTGAGTAGGTAAATTACTTCTAGTTACTTTCTCCATTTAAAACAACTATCCTTGTTATTTTCAAAAACAAACACACACATACATTTCCAAACATCTTAGAAACATTGGAAACATTTTCAAAAAGACAAACATCTTTGTATACATTCTTACGAACGAGAATCATTACAAAGATTGCCTAAACAATGGCCTCTTTTACAAAATACCTTCAAAACCACACAAAGCATAATTTCAAACAAAAGCAAGTGATCTAGCAAGTAACTAAGAGCCCATGGAAAACCATGGATGAAAAGGGTGCTAATACCTTCCCTTTTCATAATCTACCCCCTGAACTCAAGAAACAATCTCAAAGGTCTTTCCTGTGCTTTTTCACCTTTCCTTTTGGATAAAAGAAAAGTCGGTGGCGACTCTTGATAACCGCAATATTTGCGATCAAACACAAAACCCTCAAGTCAGTTCTCCCACCGTATCACATACAATTTTTGGTTCTGATTGGTTCAGAATCTCTACTTTGTCAGTAGCAGATACAAAGTAAGAATAAAGTAATTTTTGATAAGAACTAGGATAAGAAGGTTATGCTCGATTATTCCAGGTTTCAAACCTTGGATTATAAGACTTTTCAAAATAGCCAATACCTTCTCCTCTGCTCCTACTTACATTATAAATCATAGAAGAAATTTCTGTCCTATTAAATTCATAAGTGAAAAACTCTTTAAGAGTCATTTCATACTCACTAAGGGTTTTTTAATACATATAATTTATTAAAGCAATATGTTCTCTTTCTAATTCATCAACTTTATTTTTATAAAATTCTAATTCATCTTTGATAAGATAATAATGCTTTTTCATAACTTTCATATGTTTGGCTTTATTCTGAAAATGACCCATAAGGTCTTGAATGACCTATGAAGTAGGAGCTGTTACTTCAACCTTGAATTAGAAGCTGAAATTTGTCCATAAGGGGAAGGTAGTCATTATGAATGGTGAGAAAGCTCTGTTGATATCTCATTTGTCTTCCTTTAGCATTGTAGAAGCTGATGAAGTCGTTTTTCAAACTCAGTTTCAAGCTTTGTCTATTGATAATATAAGGGAGAATGAAGATTCGATCACCTCATTTAAGGATGCGCAACAGGTAGTGCAGAAAGGCCCTAGCAAGGTGTGGGGGCAGGTTATTAATCCAATTGTGAATAGGAATGGGAATGGTTTGGGTTTCTCTGTGAAGAAAGAAGTTGTAAAGCTGAAGTCCGCTTTGAGTAAATATCAATACATCTTTCACAGTGCAGGATATCTTCTCTGACTACTCTGAGGATCAACGCTATTCTCGAAGATGAATCAGAGCAAGCGATGCCGAACTTCATGACACGAGGAGTGAGAGTCCAGAATTTGATCAATATTGGTGTTCCTTCTTTCATTCATATTTCAAAGTATTTTTTTTTTGTTTATCTTTTCAAAAATCTTTCACTCTGCTCAAGGTGAAAGTAATGATTGTATGGGCGTGTCTTTTGTTTTGAATTTTAAGATTATTAATAAAAGTTGTTTTTGATTCCTAAGTTATGCCTTTATTTTCTGCTTTTTCTTGGAAAATAGTAATCAGAAAAACCTTTCGAAATAAATAATAACTGTAAATAAATTTGCATAATCACTTGTTAATTTTGTCACTTTCTAAAATCAATCATAAATCATATGTGCAGGTTAATTAAAAAACTCGTTGAGTGCAATGACCCTGCACCCTCTCCCAACTTTGAATATCATGTGTATGTGGCTAAAGAAGAGGAATATGATGAA
Source organism: Vicia faba (assembly GCA_948472305.1). Lineage (NCBI taxonomy): Eukaryota > Viridiplantae > Streptophyta > Magnoliopsida > Fabales > Fabaceae > Vicia > Vicia faba. The sequence continues at coordinate 370,318,274 of OX451737.1, read as the reverse complement.
ATCCCAGAAGAGGTTTCACGGTTGCTTGAGCTCGAGGAAAATACCATTCAGCTGTATAAAGAGTCATTGAAGACGATTAACTTGGGTTCAGAGGAAGATCCAAAAGAAGTCAAGATTGAGGCACTGCTTCATCCCGAGGTGAATAGCAGGTTGATTGCGTTGCTGAAAGAGTATGGGGATATGTTTGTTTGGTCTTAACAAGAGATTTCTTATTTGGATACTAATATTGTAGAACATTATTTGCCGCTAAATCCAGAATGTCCATCAATCAAGTAGAATCTGCGAAGAATTCATCCCGACATGGCAGAGAAAATTAAAGAAGAAGTTTTAAAATAAATTGATGCTGGTTTTCTTGTAACATCATTGTACCCTCAGTGGATTGCCAATATTGTTCCAGTACCAAAGAAAGACGAAAATGTCTGCATGTGCGTTGATTATTGAGATTTAAATAAAGCAAGTCCGAAAGATGACTTTCCGTTACCACATATTGATATGTTGGTTGATAGCACAACAAAATTCAAAGTATTCTCGTTCATGGACGGATTTTTCGGATACAATCAAATTAGAATGACTCCCGAGGACATGGAAAAAATAACGTTTATCACACCCTGGGGAACATTCTATTATAGAGTGATGCCTTTCGGGTTGAAGAACGCTGGTGCTACGTACCAGAGGGTTATGATAACCATATTTCATGATCTGATGCATAAGGAAATTGAGATATATGTTGATGATATGATCGCCAAATCTCAGACTAAGGAAGAGTATATAGAAGATTTATTGAAGTTGTTTCAGCGATTGAGGAAGTATCGTATCTATTTGAATCCAGATAAGTGTACTTTTGGTGTTCGTTCGGGAAAGTTGCTAGGTTTCATTGTCAGCCAAAAAGGAATTGAAGTTGATCCTGATAAAATTAAGGCAATTCAGAAAATGCCTGCACCAAGAACTGAAAAGCAAGTTAGAGGCTTCTTTGAAAGTTTGAATTACATTTCCAGATTTATTTTCCATATGACTGAAACATGTGAACCCATCTTCAAGCTGTTGAAGAAAGATCAAGGTTGTGTGTGGATGAATGATTGCCAAAGGGAATTTGAAAGCATTAAAGAGTATAAGCTTGAGTCCCCTATCTTGCTCCCTCCTTCATTGATTATGTATCTGACTGTGTTACAAACTTAATTTCCGATTCAGCTTCACGGTCAACCTTCCTTCACGTCTTCGTCTATCATTCTGCAACAACCGAACTTGCTATCAACTGTACGAGATTTTCCTCTCTCCTTCCTCTATTCCTCACTTTGAAGACATAACTCCCTCCGTCGGAATCTCTGTTATATTTCTGCTCGCACAACCACCACTGGTTTGCTCGTCCTCCACAAACTTCCATTATCGAGACACCCTTCAACCAACCACACCATCACCGCTATCTGTCTAATCTGCCGCTGCTCCTTCCAATTAGCCTCTTTCCATTTCTAATTATTGTTTGAACTTTTTTTGTTTGTTTGGGATTTAACTTAGATGCTACTGACTATTTTGAAAATAAATCAATGGATACTAGAAATTTTCTCTGATTTGGGCTGATGAAGTATTTAAATGATTGGAGTATTTGGTGTTATAGTTGGTTTGCAGAATTTTCGTTTTTAAATGTAAGCACTCTTTAGATAATTTTACTTCTTGGTCTTGGTTTGGAAAAATCCTAAATGTTGGGATCATTTGTAATTTAATTGTTTCTGTATGTTTTTCAAGTGAGAAAATTAGGTGGTTTGTGTGAGAGGAATATGATAGATAATAAGAGAGAAAAAGTCGATGTGTGTACCACACGTTTTGTTTTATAGAGAAATTTAGTTTTCTTTTTTATTTTTGCTTTTTTAGCTTTGAAATTTTATTTAATTAAGACTGTGGTTTTATTATTTTAGAATTACTTTCTATTTTCAATCCAAGAGATATTTAGTAGAAAATGTATGTTTAGAGCCCACTCTAGAAGATGTAAGAGTTTATAGAGTAGTGTATTCTATTAAAATATATATTATTAGAGTTTATAAGTATGTGATTGAACTATATATATTATTAGAGTTTAATAAGTAAAGAATGTTAAAAAATATGAATTATTAAAATAGTATATTAAAATTAAAAACTTCTAATGATTTAATTATGTATGCATTATTTCGTAACATAGGTATGGATTACTGGATAAGAGTTAATCGATTAAGTGCTGAGTACGAACATAGAGTAATGAAATTTCTACAGTTTGTTGAAAGTAATGCTAAAAAAAAATCTTTCTCCTCCTACTAAAAGTGATGTTGAAAAAAGTCTTCCTACACTTTTTCTCTGTCCATGTGTTCGTTGTGCAAATCAAGAACCAAAACTTAGTAAGAAAGAAAGCATAGATCATCTAACCTGTGTAGGGATTTGTCAAAGTTATACACAATGGATATGGCCCGGTGAAGTAGTAGCAAAGCCAAACGTGTCCCAAAGAGATAATGTTAGTGTCGATATGGATGATCGTCTGGAAGACATGGTGCGTGATATTGGACAAGATTCATTTAAGAGGGCACATGCGTATGTACTTTATGCAGTGACAAGGATACACCTTTGCACCTGAGATGCACAAATTTTACACCTTTGTCAGCCGTATTAAAATTGTTTAATCTGAAGGCAAATAATGGATGGACTGACAAAAGTTTTACCGAATTACTTGAATTGTTGATAGAAATGCTTCCGGAAGGTAACATAATGCCAAATCGTTATTACGAGGCGAAGAAAATATTGTGTCTGATGGGTTTGAAGTATGAAAGATACATGCATGCCCTAATGATTTCATATTATACAGAAAAAAAGTATGTAAACTATAATCATCGGCTGAAGTGTAAGGCGTCATGCTACAAAAAGAAAGATGGTGAATCAAGTGATGATGAGGTGGTAAAAAAGGATCCTCCCGCGAAAGTGGTATGATACCTACCAATAATTTCAAGGTTCAAGAGACTATTCGCTAATGCAAACAACACAAAGAATCTTAGATGGCATGTATAAGAAAGAAAATGTGATGGACAAATTTTCTATGTAGCTGATTCTTTGCAATGGAAGAAAAGAGATTATTTGTTTAAATTTTTTGGCAAAGAGTCGAGAAACCTTAGACTTGGACTTTCTACTGATGGAATGAATCTGTTTGGTAATCTAAGTACTAACCATAGTTCTTGGCCTGTTCTCCTGATGATTTACAACCTATCTCTTAGGCTGTGCATGAAGCGTAAATATATTATGCTATCGATGATGATTTCGGGCCCAAAACAACCAGGAAATGACATAGACAATTATCTAATTCCACTAATTGATGATTTAAGAGTGTTATGGGAGGAAGGTGTGGATTTTTTTATGCGTATTCTGGTGAACAGTTCAATATGTGTGCCATGTTGTTTTGCACCATCAATGATTTTCCGGCATATGGCCACTTGTCTGGGTATACAGTTAAAGGGCATAAAGCGTGTCCTATATGTGAAAATTACACATGTTACCATCAGGTTGAAAAAGGAAATAAGATTTTTTATCTCGGGCATCGAATTTTTTTGAAACATTATCATCTATATCGTGCATTACAGAAAGCTATCAATGGGAAACAAGAGCATGATGTTGCTCCAAAACCCTTAACTAAAGAAGAAGTTTATCAACGACAACAAAGCATTAATGTTGTCTTTGGAAAGTACCAAAAGAGATCTACTGTGTAAAATACATGGAAAGAGAGGTCATTTTTCTTTGATCTTCTATATTGGTCTAGTATTGATGTAAGATATTGTATTGATGTGATGCACGTAGAGAAAAAAGTATCTGATAGTGTAATCGGAACACTTCTTAACATTCAAGTAAAGATAAAATATGATATTAATGCTCATCTAGATTTGGGTTTGATGGGTATACGAGAAGAGTTAACTCCACAGTATATAGGTAACAAGACATATTTGCCTCATGTCTGCTACACTTTGTCTAAAAAATAGAAAACGAGTTTTTGTGAGTGTTTACAAAGTATCAAAGTGCCACATGGTTACTCATCAAATGTCAAGAGGCTTATATCAGTTAAAGATCTCAAATTAGTTGACTTAAAATCTCACGACTGTCATATCTTAATGCAATAACTACTACCATTCGCTATTAGTGGGACATTGCCTAACAATGTTAGGAAGACTATAACTAGGATGTGCTTATTTTTTAATTTAATTTATTGTAAAGCCATTGATCCATTAAAGTTAGACGATTTGGAAAATGAGGCTGCATTTATCTTGTGCCAATTAGAGATGTATTTTCCTCCTTCATTTTTTGACATTATGGTTCATTTGATTGTTCATATAGTAAGGGAGATTAGATTATGTGGTCTAATTTTTTTACGGTGGATGTATCCAATAGAGCGATATATAAAGATCCTAAAAAGGTATACAAAAAACCCACACCGTCTAGAAGCATTGATTATTGAGAGGTACATTGCAGAAGAAGCAATTAAGTTTTATTCTAACTATTTGTCAGGAGTGGATGTTGTAGGGGTTCCCAAGTCTCGTCATGATGGAAGATGTGAGGGTGTGGGTACACAAGGTTTAAAGGTCAAGAGCTTAAGTATTGATGTAGTTGTTCAAGCACATTTGTATATATTGGATAACACGGATGAAGTCTAACCTTACTTATCTGATCACAAAAGCATCATAAAGAAAAAGTACCCTAAGATGAATGAAAGAGGGTTGTTAAAAGAGCATAATAAAAAAGTTTCTCTGAATGGTTTAAAGAAAAAATTGCTAATGATGATAGTTCTTCTAATACAATTAAGTGGTTTTACTATGAGCTTAAATGTAACATAATAACTTAGAGTGAATATGATATTAATAAAACTTCTTTTTATACAAAGTCAAAGGATGACCGTAGTACCACGCAAAATAGTGGGGTTATGATTGTGGCTGTGTCCATGCACTTCTCTAGTGCTAAAGATGAAAACCCAGTTATGGCATTTACACCCTATTTTGAGGCGATTGGAGAGATTTGAGAAGTTAATTATGTTGTGTTTAAAGTTCCTGTATTTAAATGCAAATGAATTGATATCAACAGTGGTGTAAGGATTGATGAATTTGAAGTTACACTGGTTGATCTTAGCAAGTTAGCTTATACGAACGAACCTTTCATCATGGAATCTCAAGCAAAACAAGTGTTTTATGTCACAAATCCTTCTAATAAAAGGTGGTCAGTGGTTTTACAAGGAAAGGTGCATGATAGTGTGAAAATCATGATGTGAACCTTGATATTTCTGAAACTCCTCCTTTCTCAATAAATGTGCCCACCTTCATTGAAGAAAATAAAGAGGATGATGTGCATGTTGTTCGCATAGATCATGAAGAAGGGATATGGGAGGAATAGTACGGTTTTTTATAAGTTAATTCGAAATTACTTTGATTTCTAATTGTTTTTATTGTGTACTTAATTTGGTGTCTAAATGTTTTTATTTTATGCTTAATTTGATTTCTAATTATTTTTATTTTGTGTAAACAGATACATGGGTGATTCAACCGACAATCCTTCTTCATCTAGTAACCCTAAGAAAAGAAGAGTTAGAGGTCCCACTTTGATGGCAAAAATTGACAAAGTTCATCAAATGGGTGAAAAGGTAAAGGTCGAGTTTGATCCAAAAACCTATGAATGTACTGGTGTTGGTAAAAATGCAACGAATTTTAAGAGTTATATAACATCTCTTGCTTGGTAGAACTGTAGTATTTTGAAAAATGAGTGAAAAGACGTAGATAATGGCATAAAAGAGGCTATTTGGATTGATGTTAAGGTATTTTAAATTCAACACTATTATATTTTATAATCATATACTACTTAACAATATATGTCGTATACTATATGTGTAGGCTCATTTCACTATTCAAGAATGTAAAGATCCAAAGAAGGATCCGTTAAAGAAAGAATGGATTAAATATGAAGGAGAGCGATGGAGAGGTTTTAAGACACAATTCACCAATATATTAAAAAGTCCAAAAAAGATCTCCCTCCCGCACATATCAAGTATAGTTATATTAAAGAAGAAACATGGAAAGAGTTTCTCAATACACGAGATACCCCTGAATTTAAGGTTAATAGGAGTTATATTTTTTTATGCATAACATTTTTATCATGTTTAGTGATTAATAACTTTTTGAGTTTTTAATAAGAAAAAAGTTGAAAGGGTATGAAAAATGTGGCTAGGAAGTATACCCACACGTATTATCTCGTGGAGGGTATCAATTGCTTAAGGAGAGAATTATGAACAAAAGGAGATCATCGACAGATGATTCCACATTAGATGATACTGGTAGTCCATGTCTACCGCCACGCCATGAGTTATGGAAGAGAGCACGACAAAAGAAAGAGGGAGAATACACATCAAAGTCTACACAAGTTGTTGTTGAGAAAATTATAAGTAAAATTTGGAAAATACTTCAAGTATCATTATATTTGTGATTGATAAAAACTATTGAAATTAGTTGTGTTTATTGCATTTTGTAGGATTCTCTAGTTGAAGAAGCTGAAAAAGGTACCTTTGTTTCGGATGGACGTAACGATATCTTAATAACAACCATTGGAACATCTGAGTATGGCGGTCGTGTTGGTGGTATTGGAAAACACCATAAATAAAGCACTTACTTTGGAAGGTCGTCTTCACCTCAGGGACAACATATATGTATAAATGAACAATTTGCACAAATTTCATCTAAATTGGAAGCAAGAATTAGAGCTAATTTTGATCAAAAGTTGGTTGAAGAGCGTAAGGCGTTGCAACAATATTTAATGGAAACACTTAGGTCTATCGGTTTATCGCAAAGCACATATAATAATAAATCCATTAAAAAAATAGAAGTTGATGGAAGCGGAAAAGGAAGTTGTTCTGCTGCAAAAGGAAGCACAAAATACGTGGAAGTTGACGATGTTCAAAGATTGTTACTCATGGTTCTGAAAATGGCTAACACACATTTGAAAATGGAATTAAGTCATTGTGTGAATGTTACTAATTTCTATATGTCAGCTAAGCGTATCAGAGAGTTGTTGGTGAGTTTTCATTAGCTTGACGTGTCTACTCTGAATGTTACTATTTTCTTTTTTATTACTGCCAATATCTATTAATATGTTATATCTCTCATCACTTTGATTATAATATTTATTTTAAAAATGTTCAGGTATATTCATCGTGTATGTATTGATAATTCCACATCAGAAGTATATGGATTTATGGACCCTACTAGGTGTATGTATGTTGATAATGTGTCAAAATCTGAAGTAGATGTTAAAAAAGACATACTAGATAAGTTACGTGATGAAAACAAAGTGTGTCACTTACTACCATTAGTTCATGGGTAAGTTTTTATGAAATTGTGTTTTCTATTTTTTAATTTTGATAACATGGATATTTTATTTGCCTTTTGTGTTTCCACACACACGTACATATCTCATTGGCAATTAATTGTCATTTGTCCAAGAGACAACATTGTGGTCGTCTTTTGTTCACTTCATCGGAAAATTGATCAAATCACGAAGAAAATTGTTACAAAGTAAATTTGTTTTTATGTGACTTTTGATATAATATATTATATATCCTATATATATAATTTGTTACAAAAGTATTTCATTATTTATGTGGCTTTATACGGGTTTTTTTTCTCTGAATCAGTGCTTTTGGGGTTCATCAAATGGCAAATGAAAATAGAAAAAAAGGCTACATGGCTTCATCCCAATGTAAGCGTGATGTAAATTATAGTTCTATATTTAATTTTATGATAAATATTCACTAATTATGTCATTCATTTATAGACAAGGCTACAACATAACTCTAATGATTGTGGATACTATGTGATGAAAAATATATTGGATATTGTCTCTGCCAATATAACCGAGTCTTGGATGTAGGTAATAAAAAAACTTTACTTTGTTATTTACTTTGCGTTTTGCAACTTAATGTGAATTTTCAAAGAATAACTCTATATTGTTATTTACGTATTGTAGGTATTTGATGACCCAACTGAATTAACACAACATGATTTGTATGATTTGCGACTCCGTTTGAAAAAATGTTTCTTTGAGTTATATAAAACTTAAGCTTTATCTGGTGAGTTATATATATATATATATATATATATATATATATATATATATATATATATATATATATATATATATATATATGATTTGAGTTTCTTGATTTTAGTGTTGTCTGCTGATGTTAATTGATGTTATTATTTATTGTTAGCAAATGTGATTTTGGTGTTGTCTACTGAAGCTACAACTCATCTTTTTGTGGATTGCATGTTGGTATTTCGAGTGTGGGAAAAGACTTATAAATGGCTGGATACTTTTGTATAATTTCACTAGTTTTGTTGTTGTAGTAGTCTACCGTGTGTAAACTTCCTTATAATTTTGTACACTTGTGTGTATCCTACAATAGTTATAGATCAATTGTTCATTTTGAAGAATATATATGTGCATCCTAGCTATTTGGTGCGATGAAAATACCCTTCACTAGTTCGAAAAATATGAAAATAGCGACTTAAATGTGGTCTGTGTGATGTGGTAAAAATATGAAAAATAGCGACCTAAATGTGGTCTGTTGTGATGTTGAAAAAATATGAAAAATTAGGTACCAAAATAAATTATAGGGAATCCACTTCGATTCCACTAAAAAAAAGCAAACATATTACATCGGGCCATTGAGGTAATCGATGTTAAAACCTATATATTACATTGGGCCATTAAGGCAACTCATATTAAAACCCATATATTACACCGGGTCAGTTAGGCAACCGATATAAAATATTGCATTATTCTTAAATTGTATTTTTTTTCATATAAGACCTAATATCTAACCGATGTGGTAGGTGGATTTTTTACATCGGACTGTTGTCCGATGTAAAATGTCTTTGATTTACTACATCGCTTGGATTTACATGAGACTCATACCCGATATAAAATATACTTTTCATCCAATATAAAAAGTCTTTCTTACATTAACAAAGATAAATGAAGTGTCCGAATGGTAAATGTGTGCAAACAATAGAATAAGGAAGTGAGTTTTATACTTGTTTCAGACATTTTAAATTTTATTTTACAAAGGTAATATGTCAATAGTATATATATAGGGTTTAGGGTTTAGGGTTTAGGGTATATATATATATATATATATATATATATATATATATATATATATATATATATATATATATATATATATATATATATATATATATATATAGCAACATGTTAGACTTCAAACCATCAAATCTATTTAGTGAAGGAACAAGAGTTCACCATTGATCTACCCATAAACTATTTCTAAATCAAGAAGATATTATTCAGCTCTACCTCTTTCGTTATTTTTATGACTCCATTAAAAATGACATCATTACTATCTTTCAAAATGGACGAGATTACAACATTACCAAATCATAAGAAATAATTCATCTACTTAAACTATACTCCTAAAGAATGAAAAATCTCGAACAACACCCTAATATCCTTAAGAATTACTACCTGCCACTCCAACCACCTAAAAGTATTATACCACACAAATAAGACTAGCTCACAAGTAGTACAGAGATGAAGATCCATCTCAACCAAAAACTAACACATAGGGCAAGAGATCAAACTATGATAAAAAAATCACTCTTATCTTAGACAGTTTATCTCCTAGACGTAAATCTATCTTATAATAATTGTCAAGAGAAAATCAAATCCTTTGAAAGAGCTCAACTGATCGAGATAAATGGGAGAACACGAATCTTAGTTATTTAAAGTGCAAATAGAACCGTGATTGGAAATTTTTAATTAACTTTCAAATTCAACACCAATATACTATACATTATGAAGTTTTTTTTTATTATGACAAACATAACAAAGGTCCAAACAACAAAAACCAACAACCTGTTCGAATTTTAAAGTTATTCAAACTAAGTTAACCATATATTCAAGAGACTCGGTTATTTGTCAACTGAGACATACTATTTGATAATTAATAGGTTATTTTTATTGCTGAAATATGACATATATTGTTCCAAGCATTCACCAGATCGTTACATACGATCAGTACACTTTATTTTCCTATAACAAGACACAATATTTATTTCTTCTCCATATAACAATCTTCCACCACTTGCTACACGTTGCATCTCCCTCTGTTGTTTATTTAACCCTGCACAATCACATCAAAATAAATAACTATAATCTCTTTGGGAAATAGCATAATTAAAATGACTAGACATAGTGAAACTTACTTGTCGCAATTAGTAGAAGGGTAAACTTTAAAGGGACATTTAGATCCACAAAGTTCACCAATTTGATTAATACGAGTATAATTAATCAAAGGAATTAACGCAGCCCTATCTTGAACACAGTGACAAGCAACTCTTCTATCATCACCATTCTTATAAGCAGCATTCAAAGAGTGAATACCTTGGCAACACAAAGGTAAAACACTTCCTCCCAATGTTCCATAGGGTATGCATGGAGTTAACCATACAGTTACTTGTTCACATGTCAAAGTTGCTTTACCATGACAGCTTGATATTAACATGCAAGCCATCATCACACTAATTAATGCAACTTTACTCATTTTTTATTGTTTTAAAGTATGTGACTTTTCTTTTTGGTGTTAACCAGTGGTGTTAATGATGGTTTATATAGAAAGGAAAGTGGAGTTAGTGATTAAGATGGATCATAGGGCTATGAGAAATTTATTGGTTGAGTCACAAATTTTTGTGTGTGTGATAATTCATCGTTGAAAATTCAATGTTGGGAACTTATGAGGAAACTTCAAAGATAAAGAAACGATTTAAAAATTGGGGCCTAGGGATAGATTTTAAGATGCACAATGCCAAAAAATATATATGGGATTATGGATTCTTTGGTCAGGTGATTTTGTTGTTATTTGACCCAACTTGACATGTCTTTGTCCAATGTTTTCATTTTTGATTTCGGAATTTTCAGATTTTTTTTAATAAGAAAAATAAACTTCACATTAAAAAGTTTAAGGGGTGCTCAACCCAACAAACAAAATCAAACCAGCCCAAAATGTTGTTCATAAAGATGCAGCATCACTCTTCAAATCTTCCTCCAAAATGTGACCAGTGCTGCACAGCTCAGACATTCACAAATAGCTCGATTTGACCGAAAAACTGTCCTTGTGGCTTCACCAAACAAATATGTCACTCAAAACTGCATTCGAAAAAACATTCTGCAGCAGAACCTGTAAGTCTGTCAGATTCGCAAATCATTGTCTGAAACCCAATGCGAAACTAGATCGAGTTTCCAAATCCAAGACCCCTCGTACCACTCTCCCATCTCGCTGATTTTTACTCCATCATCCCTTGAACGCATAAACAAGGAAGGGAACATCTCATTTAGCGGTTTCGATTCTAACCAAAAGAAATGCCTTCAAAAATTGAAATTGCTTCCATCACCATGCTTGCAAGATTTGGAATTTGAAAAACATGGTTCTTGATTTTGTTTTAAAGGATATCCTACAAAACAAATATCCTCCCACCATAAAAGTATTGTCGAGTTTCAAATGTGAGTGTTAAAATTTTAATCTTAAAAAATATTAAATTTATAAGAGAAAGGAGTTATACTCTCGCTGTTAAGATATATAACAATTTATTTAATAAAAAAAACAAAATCACAAACACTTTTTTCACGTGTCCTTTGTTAATAATTTTATGAAATTAATTCATTTCAATAGAAAAAATTCCTTCAATAATATAAGTAACTATTTAAAAACAGATGTAAGGACAAAAACAATTAATAAGAAAATACTTATACATGTCTTTTGAAGTTTCGATCCATTTAATGATTGTATTAATGTCTATCAAAATTAAAATGATTGTTATTTCCTCCGTCTTGCGATAAGTATTTTCTTTGAGATTTTTACACTTTTTAAAATAATAATTAATTATGTTGATTTCAATAATAAAATGAGTCTCATTTATTAAAATAACTTTATTAATAATAGATAGTCGAGTAGTTATATGAACTAAAATACAATAAATAATGATAAGTTAGTGAAAAAATCATAAATATCACATTGATATAATTTGAGACAAATAAAAATAGAAAAAAAAAGACACATATTTTGAGACGAAGGGAGTATTATTTTTAGTGGGAGCAACTTCATCATTTATCTATGCATGATTCAAAATATAGTGGGGGCTTCAGCCCACACTCTAGCTAAGCTAGCCCCGTCCCTGCTCATCCCTCCTTTGGTATACAAACCTTAGGTCAACTGATCCAATTAATTTTCTTATTTTTCTCGACCCCACCCCGAAGGAACACTCTTTGCAACATAATGATTTCTTTAATAATAGCTTTAGTTGTTGTTTTTTTATTTTAGTTTTTTTAGCTTTGATATTTTATTTAATTAAGAGTGTGGTTTTATTCTTTTAGAATTACTTTCTATTTTCAATCTAAGAGATGTTTGGTAGAAAATGTATGTTTAGAGCCCACTCTAGAAGATGTAAGAGTTTATAAAGTAGTGTATTCTATTAAAATATATATTATTAGAGTTTATAAGTATGTTATTGAACTATATATATTATTAGAGTTTAACAAGTAAAGAATGTTAAAAAATATGAATTATTAAAATAGTATATTAAAAATAAAAACTTCTAATGATTTAATTATGTATGCATCATTTCGGAACATAGGTATGAATCACTGGATAAGAGCTAATCGATTAAGTGCTGAGTACGAACATGGAGTGATGGAATTTCTACAGTTTGCTGAAAGTAATGCTAAAAAAAAATCTTCCTCCTCCTACTAAAAGTGATGCTGAAAAAAGTCTTCCTACACTTTTTCTCTGTCCATGTGTTCGTTGTGCAAATCAAGAACCAAAACTTAGTAAGAAAGAAAGCACAGATCATCTAATCTGTGTAGGAATTTGTCAAAGTTATACACAACGGATATGGTCCGATGAAGTAGTAACAAAGCCAAACGTGTCCCAAAGAGATAATGTTAGTGTCGATATGGATGGTCGTCTGGAAGACATGGTGCGTGATATTGGACGAGATTCATTTAAGAGGGCACATGCGTATGATACTTTATGCAGTGACAAGGATACACCTTTGTACCTGGGATGCACAAATTTTACACCTTTGTCAACCGTGTTAAAATTGTTTAATCTGAAGGCAAATAATGGGTGGACTGACAAAAGTTTTACGGAATTACTTGAATTGTTGATAGAAATGCTTCCAGAAGGTAACATAATTCCAAATCATTATTACGAGGCGGAGAAAATATTGTGTCTGATGGGTTTGGAGTATGAAAGATACATGCATGCCCTAATGATTTCATATTATACAGAAAAAAGTATGTAAATTATAATCATTGTCTGAAGTGTAAGGCGTCACGCTACAAAAAGAAAGATGGTGAATTAAGTGATAATGAGGTGGTAAAAAAGGGTCCTCCCGCGAAAGTGGTATGATACCTACCAATAATTTCAAGGTTCAAGAGACTATTCGCTAATGCAAACAACACAAAGAATCTTAGATGGCATGCAGAAGAAAGAAAATGTGATGGACAAATTTTCCATGTAGCTGATTCTTTGCAATGAAAGAAAAGAGATTATTTGTTTAAATTTTTTGGCAAAGAGTCGAGAAACCTTAGACTTGGACTTTTTACTGATGGAATGAATCAATTTGGTAATCTAAGTACTAACCATAGTTCTTGGCCTATTCTCCTGAGATTATTTCTTTTTTTTATATACATTAAAATATTTTATTTTATACACATAAAAATAAACAAAAACATTTCTTACATAGTTATAATATTTTGCCCATTTATATTTAAATTGCTTATTTAATTATTGCCAATTTATTTATTTGTACCATTTATTCAATTTGGATGTAATAGTAAATATTAGGGTTTTAATTTCTTACAAAATGATCCCCTATTCAAAAATTGTATCTCCCTCCCCATATCAATGTTGTAATAGTCGTAGATTTATTTTATGCATTTTATAGCTTTCAATTATGCCATGTTAGAGATTAGGGTTTGTATGCAATATCTAAAATCAAAACAAATAGTTTGACCTAATGCAAGACATAAATGCATGAAAATGACAACACAATACACACATGCACCCCTAGGGTTTCATCCACTTGTTGCCTTTAAAAATGGTCATTGTTGTACCCCAAAATTTGCCCTCCCTTTCTTCAGGAAACCATCTTAGATTTTTCAAAGTCCCCTGGAACAAATCCAAGTCCTGGGTTATCCTTTTGCCCAAGCAAGCCACTTACAAGAGCAAGATGATCTCACAAACTCCGGGAACAACGCTTCCATCTTGAGGAAAATCAAATTCTAAGTGCTTAGAATGTTTCTTTAAAATAAGTGTTTTTTAGAAAAAATCAGCGCTTCAGAACTTCTGGACCCATTCCAGATGAAGACGGTCAGAAGTTGTAAGCTTGGCTCAGCGTGCTCAGAAGTTGGCTCTTCAGCAGTTATATCAGACGGTCAGAAGTTGTAAACGTGGTTCAGAGTGTAAGCCTCAAACAGAACATGCCCCTTCAGCAGTTACACAAGCTCAGTCAGAACTTGCTAAAGGAATGCAAGAGAAACATGAAAGTATAAAGGCTCCTTCAGAACAGGTTGAAGTCAGAAGATGAAAGGTCAGAGGGATAGGTGTCACATTGATACAGAATCTCTAAGTCCAGATTGTCCAGAAGTAGACCCAAGGAACGTACCAGAAAACCAGGAAAATTTCCAGAGCTTGCTAAGACAACAGGTAGCCAAGGCCAGAGCATGGTTTACGCTGCTGATTCAACAACCAGAATGTTGGTATTGACAGGTCTTGTCACCATTTAATGCCCATTAATGCTTCCAACCACTCCTGAGCGATCACGTGTGGCTTGGAAAATGCTTTTGCACAGATTCTGGCATAGGTCTTCACGCCACCGCCCACTTCAGAGGTCACTTCCCCCAATCCACGCCTGCTGCTGCTACCTAGGCTGAAAAATAGCTGTTATCACAACTTCCCAGGAATTTCTGTCAAAGAACCAGTTCAAACTCTGTTGGCGCCTTAAATGTTCAAGATATCCACAAGAACTTTGCCTATAAATAGAAAGCTTTCACCACTGCAAAAGATGTTCAAGAAGTTCAAGAAAAGAAACAGAAAAATTGCTAAGAGAGAAACGAAACTCCTAGCAACACAACATTCTGAAACTCTGCCAAAATTTCCAGCCTTGTGTCATAACTTTAAGTTTCTCACCTTCAACTTCATCAAGCACCCAGCCCTTTTTCTGTAAACCAAAAACGTTCTTTCCAAACTTCTGACCCTATACATGTATACGCCTTCACTTCCCTTTTCCCAAATCTGTCCAGAACACCACCAGAACCAAAAGCTAACTTTCACCCACCATTTTCCAGAAAATCAGGTAAGCACCTGCTGACCCTCACCACACTGTTAAGCATCATCAGCTGTGCATATTCAAGTAACATAATGTAAATATTCATGTTATTGTTGTTTATGTTCTGAGGACTCTCATACCTCAGAACGTTCTGAGCCAGTTTAGGACCTACCTGTGACCTTGGTGATTCTGACCTCTGAGAGTTATTGCCTTTTCAGCAGAATCTGAACTTCTGGGTTCTCCACTAACAAACTTCTGTCTTGCAGCGCAGGGAAATCAGAACTTCTGGTTTCCCCACTAACAAGGGTCTGTTTTGCAGGTTCTAGAGTCAGAAGTTCTGACTCATCCAGTTTCACCAACAGGTTGATCATCTGACAGCGGATCTGGGTCAGAACTTCTGATGGCCTCCCAACGGCGCGCAGGCTCCCTTTCTCTCTCTATATATCTTGTTTTCCGCTATTTTCTTTTTTGTCTATTTTTCTCGTTGAACCCCCCATGTACAAATGTGTATCCCCCTCCCCTAACTATTGTAATAGCGTAGGATTTTACATTTCCGCTTCTTATTGCTAGTAATTAGGACATGTATGGCAAGATAAAACTCAATGAAATAGAAAAACCTAATTCAAAGAAAAAACTCTTGTATGCAATAAAACACACTTGCACACTAACACCCCTAGGGTTATATCCACGTGTTGCCTTTCAAAATTGGGCCATATTGCATGTTAGGTCTCTTTGGGCAAAACAAACAATTTAAAAGATCATGGTCCCTCGATAATATTTTTTTCAAAACAAAATGATCGAGTCCCTTAAAGAAAATGCCCAAAGATACTTGGCACCATTGCAATTATGGTCTAAACGATGACCCGCGCCCGTCCCTTTCACATCCTAACACAAGATTGTCCACCAAATACAATGATGGAATAAACTTGTTAAAAGGGTTAAAACATAGCAATAATCTTTTGAGAAATTTAGGAGTAGACAACCTCTTAGTTACTTGAATCAAACTTGCAAAACAAAACACTTGCCTAATTTCAAAAATCACACATCACAACACTTTCAAAACAAACTTTCAAAAACAAATGAAAACCTTTTCAAAAGACATACACCTTTGTATACATCCCAACATGGATCATTACAAAGGTTGCCACTACATTGGCCTCTTTTCAAAACATTTTCAAACCCACACACACAAAGCACCATTTCAAACAAATTGAAAACAAAAAGCAAGTGATCTAAGCAAGTAACTAAGAGCCCATGGATAACCATGGATATAAAGGGTGCTAATACCTTCCCTTTCTATAATCTACTCCCCGAACCCAAGAAAACATCTCAAAGGTTTTTGGCTGTGCTTTTTAACCTTTCCTTAGGATAAAATAAAAAGTCGGTGGCGACTCTTGCTCAACCGCAACATTTGCGAATACAAACGCAAACCTCAAGTCAGTTCTCCCACCGTATCACAGAACTGGCGACTCTGCTGGGGACACGACTTAAAAGTGGAGTAACCTTAGGGTTTAGATCACCATTGTTTTCAATTGCTCGCTTTGTTTGATTTTACATTTGTGGGCTTTGTATCGGAGTTTTATAGATCCTAACCCGGATCTGGGGATACCTTCTTAGAAAGTAGCGACAAGGCTGTGAGGGAACTGTGCGGGGTATACCGACATGGTTGAAACAGTCTGCTACGTTGATGTGGCACTTTGGTGTGTACCGGTAACCCTTGAGTTCAGTCAAGGAGAGTACGGGGCCGCCGCGTGGTGTCATGAAGCATCAACTGACCTTAGGAACCTTAATTGAACCATCTCGGCCTTTTTAGGGTAGTGAGATAACTGACTTTGGTGCAGTCCGAGGTTGGTTAATACTCGATACTACACTCAATTGAGGGTTGCTTTTCTGGAATATTTCGGTCGCCAGTTCAGTGGCTAAATCGAAACGATGAAAAATAAAAGCAATCCCGTGATATTGGGACCTTTAGAACCCGGTTACTTTTGATAGGACAGGTTGAGCCCACCAAACTTCAAGAGGGTAATACCCAGACTCCATGCAGGCCTAAACTCTAAGGGTTTGTGTGACTTGTGTGCCTTACCATGTTTTCCTCTGTGAAAATTGTATTTAATCATCCCATCATTACATCATACAAACATCATGAGCATTGACTAACCATTTCAAGGGTTTCGAATCTTCATCTTTGTTCTTGTTTTATAGGACATGGAAACTGCTCGCAGAAAGACAATTCAGATTAGCCTTGTAAAGATCCCTCCTCAGCTTAAGGAACTTCTGTCCAGGATTCCCGAGGGCTCTTCATTCAGTGAGAGACATGGAAGACTCATCAGCTTGGTTAACACCAACATTGAGGAGGACTTGATAAAGGTCCTGTTCCAATTCTTTGACCCTCTGCATCACTGCTTCACTTTTCCGGATTATCAGTTGGTGCCTACGTTGGAAGAGTTCTCCCGACTTCTGAAGGTCCCTATCCTTGATCAACTACCCTACAACGGTACGGAAGAGGAACCCAAGCTTGAATAGATTGCTAAAGCCTTGCACCTACAGACATCTGACCTCAAGGGACATTGGGAAGTTAGAAGTGGTATCAAAGGGTTCTTAGCCAGATTTCTGTTCGAAAAGGCTCAAGAATGTTGGAACTCCCTTGACCTACGAGCTTTTGAAGAAGTTATGGCCCTCCTTGTCTATGGTTTGGTGTTGTTCCCTAACCCAGATCAACTTATTGATATCAGTGCTGTCCAGATCTTTATGACCAGGAATCCTATACCTACACTGCTGGGGGACATCCTTCACTCATGTTACACTCGAACCATGAGAAGAAGGGGTGTCCTTTTGTGTTGCACTCCTCTCCTGGGAAGGTGGTTTATTTCGCACCTTCCACAATCAGTTTTGAAGAACGAGCGGGGTTTGAGATGGTCACAACGGTTAATGACTCTCAGGCATGCAGATATACATTGGTGCCCTAGGTCTAGGGAAGACATCACTATCATTGATCGATGTGGGGAGTATCCCAATGTTCCTTTATTTGGAATCAAAGGGGGTATTACTTACAACCCATGCCTGGCTTGGAGACAGTTTGGTTATGCTCGGAGGGATGGCCCTCATGACATGTTAATCCCTAACATAGTTTTTGACTTCGACAACGATACTCAAGGACTTCGTCAGAGATTTATCAGAGCTTGGAGGATGCCAAGCAGGATAGACAGCAAGACATTGGGGCACCGGAACTCCATCCCGTTGGAACCTTATCTCAAGTGGGTACGAGCCCGCTCCCAGAAATTAGTGATGCCTTATCCTCATATGCTTCCTGTGATCAAAGAACCAGCCTTGGAAGGAGAGGCGTCCTACACCATTCAACATCCCGACATGCCCACCTCCTGGGAAGAGATGCAGAAGAGCTGGATCCAACTTAAGGAAGAACAGAATTCTCTTGAGACCAATCTACATGCTAGCGAAAAGAAGGTCCTGGAACTCACCCGCCTACTGCACGAGGAAAGGAATCTTAACACCTACATCGCGCCAAAGAGGATGCGCAATGTCTTTTTACCTTAAGGAGTCATTTTTATAGTATTTGGCCCATGGGGCATTTATGTATTAACAAATTTCTCCTTATTAATATAATATGCATTCCTTTTTGTCTACAACAAATTTTGAATATTCTAAACCCTTGAATGCATTGCATACATACGCATTCCATCGCACCATATGCATAGCAGGTACCCTATTTCACAGGTTGCTTAATCTCCTTCGCTGTTTATTTTGCTCAGTCATCATGAATCCAGACTCATCCAGTGAGCAGGCAATCAAGGCCCTTCAGGCCCAAAGTGCACAGTTTCAAGAGATGGTCCTAAGCCTAGCCCAAGGCCAGCAAGAGTTGAAAACTCTACTCATGAAGAAGAAGAAGAAAAAGAGGACCGCATTGTTCAACACCGGACGCAGATTTGGGAACACACTCCACAATGAAGCTGATCCAACTACCTCTTCTGCTGAGAAAAACAGTCCCCAAGGGGGAGGAGCTCCTAGTCCCGCAGTCTCCGACAACGAGACGGACTATAACGATGAACAATACCCACCCGCTGCTGACAGATACAAGCAATTGGAGGACCGCTTGAGCGCCATGGAAATTCAGAATGTGCCGGGACTGGATTTCGGAGATTTGGGGTTATCTTCTGGGGTAGTCATTCCACACAAGTTTAAGGCACCTGCCTTCGCCAAGTATGATGGGGTCTCCTGCCCAAAGCTACATCTAAGGTCGTACGTAAGGAAAATCCAACCTTACACGGCGGATAAGAACCTCTGGATTCACTTCTTCCAAGACAGCCTCTCGGGGTCACAGCTTGAATGGTTCTACCAATTGGATGGAGCTAGCATCCGACACTGGGAAGATTTGGCAACCGCGTTCTACAGACAATATCAATACAATTCTGATCTCGCTCCTACGCGTACCCAACTTCAGGGTATGTCTCTAGGAACGGGTGAAGGGTTCAAAGAGTACGCTCAAAAATGGAGAGATTTGGCTGGCAGGGTGCAGCCTCCATTAACTGACCGAGAGCTGGTTGATATGTTCCTTGGGACTTTGTCTGGTCCGTTTTTCAATCATTTGGTTGGTAACTCCTCCGCTGGGTTTACAGATTTGATATTAACGGGAGAGAGAATCGAAGCTGGAATCAGGTCAGGCAAGATACAGAAGGCTGCCTCTACAAGTGCTGAGAAGAGGCCGTTTAAGAAAGAAGCAAGTGCCGTCTATGGTCCTAGAAGACAAGTCAAGCCCGAAAGTCGTCAAGCCGTCAATGCTTTGGTCATCTCCAAACCTGTTGCTGCTCCTCAGCAGTACAATCAACAAAGAAGCGAAAGGCCCAAGAGGCAGTATACCCGACTAAGTATGACATTATCTCAAATTTTACCCCAACTGTTATCCACCAACCTGGTGACCCTCAAAGAAGCTCCTAAGGTCGTCAACACTGCGTCTCCTAAATATAACCCAAATGCCCGGTGTGCTTATCATTCTGATAGTCCCGGGCACACCACTGATGATTGCTGGGCCTTGAGAAACAAAGTGCAAGATCTGATCGACGCAAAGGAAATTCAGTTTGAAGCGCCGGAGAGACCAAATGTTGTAACGGCTCCTATGCCCCAGCATAGGATAAATGCCATTGAGGAAGAAGTGTATGCTGTTTCGGTAGATGAAGTTGTTACCCCTCTGAAGACTGTTAAGAAGAACCTACTGCGGGCCGGTTTATTTCCGGGTTGCGGTGAAGGTTGCCTATTCTGTGCTATTTCCCTATCTGATTGTCCCCTGCTGAGGTTAGGCATCCAAGGCCTAATGGATAGCAAGGAGATTCTATTCAAAAAGACTGTTGTTCAATTGGTTCCGATGAAAGAAGTTTCTGTGATTACCATCTTCAAAAATCCAATCAAGGCTTCCCCAAAGAAGCCTATTCAAATCATGACAGTTGCGCCTGTGATCATTACCGTTCCGGGGCCCCTCTCTTACGTGTCTGATAAAGTTGTCCCCTGGCATTATGGGGCAGACGTGTATATAAATGGAATCAAACAAGAATTCGACGCTAGTACCAGTATCTGCGATATCACTGGTCCAGCCAAAGTCACCCGCAGTGGCAGGCTCTTCTCGCCTGACATTGCGCCACCCGCTATTCGAAAACCCCTCCTCATAAAACCTACAAGTTTACCTAGTCCTGTTACTGATCAAGTTGTTTCCCCTGCTACCAAGTCATCAAATGCTCGAGGCAAAGGGATTGAAGAAAAGCCTGCCCGGATGGAGACACCAATACCCATAAATGCTGAGGCCTCCCGACAAGAAATGGAGGAGATTCTGAAAATCATAAAGAAGAGCGATTTTAATGTTGTCGAGCAGTTGGGGCATACGCCCTCCAAGATCTCCCTGCTCTCCTTATTGCTATGCTCCGAGGCCCACGCTAAGGCCTTGATCTCATTTCTCAAGACGGCCCATGTGCCGCAGGAAACGTCTGCAGTCCAGTTCACTGATTGCATAGCGAATCTAACGGCGGACAACGGTTTGGGTTTTTCAGATGCTGACTTGACCACAAAAGGGAGAGACCACAACGATTCCCTACATGTCTCTATTGAATGCAGGAGCACTACTCTGGCACATGTATTGGTGGATACTGGTTCTTCCTTGAATGTTCTACCGAAAAAGGCTTTAGATCGTCTGGATTATGAAGGCCTGGAGTTGAAACCCAGCAATATCATCGTCAGGGCCTTTGACGGTTCAAAAAGGATGGTTCATGGAGAGGTTAACATCCCTATTCGTGTGGGCTCTCAAGTATTTGACTCTACTTTTTATGTGATGGATATACGTCCATCGTACTCTTGTCTGTTGGGTCGACCTTGGATCCATAAAGCTGGGGCAGTGACCTCCACCTTGCACCAAAAGCTGAAGTATCCCGTCAAGGGAAAGATTGTCACTGTGCAAGGAGAAGAGGAGTATATGGTGAGCCATTTGAATTCCTTCAGGTACATCGAGGTGGACGGAGAGTTTATTGAAACCCCCTTCCAGCATTTCGAGGAGGTGCATCCAATTTCAGCAGCTGCAGAGACAATGGCCGAAGAGAATGATTCCTTGAAGATGGCTTCCCTAAGGGATGCCCGGGCTGTGGTTCAGAAAGGCAATTGTGCACACTGGGGTCAGCTTCCTGACTTCACTCAGAAGAACGACAAGTTTGGGCTAGGCTTTACTGCAGAGGCTCAGAAGGCGGTGCGCAAAGGGAAGATCGGAAAGGCTCCGGTGTTTATTTCCAGCTCAAGAGTGAACGCTATCGAGGAGGATGTAGAGGAAGCAGAGTTTGACAATTGGATCTACCCGACTACCAGCGACGGACCAAGCAACTGGACGGCAAAGGATTTTACCCCTATCACATTTGTCACGCAGTAATTAATTTCTTTTGATTTCCGAATTTGTAACAAACAATATGTTAAAACTTTGTTGGCTCGGTGTCCTACCCGGGGCATCGTAGCTCCATTTATGAGGGCTTTTTGTATGACATTTTCATATATCATCAATCAAAACATTGGACGTTTGTTGCATTTCAAATCTTGTGCTCTTTTCCTTTCTGTGTTATACATATTGCAAAACAGCTATATTTACACACACTCACTTATACAGGTTTCAATCCACTCTGGATCTCACTGGTAACAGCTCTGCTACCGCCAGTTATGACTTCGAAAATCCGATCAACTTGGCCGAAGACGAAGGTGAAGATGATTGCGAAGTGCCTGGTGAACTTGCGAGACTGCTACTTCAGGAAGAGAGGGCTATTCAACCACATGAAGAGCCTGTGGAGACAATTAACTTGGGTACTGAGACAGATAGGAAAGAGGTCAAGATTGGTGCCAATCTAGAGCTCAGCGTGAAGCAACGATTGATCCAGATGCTACAAGACTACATGGAGATTTTTGCTTGGTCCTATGAAGATATGCCTGGTTTGGATGCCGACATTGTAGTTCACCATCTGCCAACCAAGGAAGATTGCCCTCCGGTAAAACAAAAAGTTCGACGGATGCGTCCAGAGATGTCTGAAAAGATCAAGGCCGAGGTTATGAAGCAATTTGATGCCGGTTTCCTTGCAGTAACTTCCTACCCCCAGTGGGTTGCCAATGTGGTGCCGGTACCGAAGAAGGACGGTAAAGTCAGAATGTGTGTCGACTACAGGGATTTGAACAGGGCCAGCCCCAAGGATGACTTCCCCCTACCTCACATCGATGTCCTTGTTGACAATACAGCTCAACACAAGGTGTTCTCCTTCATGGATGGTTTTTCAGGGTATAATCAGATCAAGATGGCTCCAGACGATATGGAGAAAACTACATTTGTGACTCAGTGGGGCACCTTCTGTTATAAGGTCATGCCGTTCGGATTGAAAAATGCTGGGGCAACCTATCAACGTGCCATGGTTGCTTTGTTTCATGATATGATCCATCATGAAATTGAGGTATACGTTGATGACATGATTGCAAGGTCTCAAACTGAGGAGGAGCACCTTGACCATCTGAGGAAGTTGTTTGATCGACTCAAGTTATACAAGCTGAGGTTGAATCCCAACAAATGCACCTTTGGGGTAAGATCCGGAAAGTTGCTAGGTTTCATTGTAAGTGATGAAGGTATTCAGGTGGATCCTGCCAAGGTAAAAGCCATACAAGAGATGCCGACTCCAAAAACAGAGAAAGAAGTCAGAGGTTTCCTAGGACGACTGTATTACATTGCTCGATTCATCTCGCATCTAACTGCTACTTGTGAGCCAATCTTCAAATTACTGAAAAAAGATCAAATAGTACGCTGGAATGATGAATGTCAGGCTGCCTTTAAAAAGATAAAGGAATATCTCCAAGAGCCACCCATTCTTATGCCACCGGTTGAAGGGAGACCTCTGATACTATACTTGACGGTACTTGACAAATCAATGGGGTGTGTGCTGGGGCAGCATGACGAGTCTGGCCGAAAAGAGCACGCTATTTATTACTTGAGCAAAAAGTTTACCGACTGTGAGTCTCGTTACTCACTGCTTGAGAAAACTTGCTGCGCTCTTGTATGGGCTGCTCGCCGGCTAAGACAGTATATGCTGACTCACACTACTTTGTTGATTTCAAAGATGGATCCCATCAAGTACATATTTGAAAAGCCCGCTCTGTCTGGAAGGATAGCGAGATGGCAAATGATCTTAACAGAATATGATATCCAGTATACAACTCAGAAAGCAATTAAGGGAAGTGTACTGGCCGATCATTTGGCACACCAACCTGTGGACGATTACCAATCATTGAACTTTGATTTTCCGGATGAAGATATCATGGTGGTAACTGACTGTGAAATACCTGGACTGGATGAAGGACCTGAGGAAGGATCTCGTTGGTCCATGCATTTTGATGGAGCCTCCAATGCTTTGGGTAACGGCGTCGGCGCTGTAATCATATCTCCCAAGGGAACTCATACTCCCCTCACCGCCCGATTATGTTTCAACTGCACCAACAACATGGCAGAATATGAGGCATGTATCATGGGTTTACAAGCTGCAATCGACTTGAGGATCAAATTTCTAAGTGTCTTCGGAGATTCCGCTCTTGTGATCAATCAGATCAAAGGCGAGTGGGATACGAAACACCCGAATCTTATTCCTTACAAGAAGTATGTGTCGACCTTGCTTCCCCACTTTGAAGAGATAACTTTCGAACACTTCCCTAGAGAGGAGAATCAGCTAGCAGACGCCCTAGCTACGATGTCTTCAATGTTCAAAGTTAAATGGGACAATGAGGCCCCCCGGATCATCATCTGGAAGTTGGATGAACCGGCATACTGCTACGAGCTCGAGGCTGAGAAGGTTATTGAAAAACCCTGGTATCATGAGGTGAAGAGGTACTTGGAAGCTCAGGAATACCCTGAAGGTGCATCTGTCAATGATAAGAAGTTCATGAGGAGGTTTGCCGCAAAATTCTTCCTCAGCAACGGCATTCTCTACAAGCGGAACCATGATTCGACTCTGCTGCGTTGTGTGGATAAGGCTGAAGCAGAGAAAATCATGATGGAACTACATGAAGGTACATTTGGAACGCATTCCAGTGGACACACCATGGCTAAGAAAATCCTTCGGGCGGGATATTTCTGGTCCACAATGGAAGCCGATTGTTACCAACACTCCCGAACTTGCCATAAGTGCCAGATCTATGCTGACAGGGTGCATATCCCTCCAGTTCCTTTGAATGTCCTAACGGCACCTTGGCCTTTCGCAATGTGGGGCATCGATATGATCGGTGAGATCCGACCAACGGCATCCAATGGGCATCGCTTCATCTTGGTGGCGATCGATTATTTCACGAAATGGGTTGAGGCAGCTTCCTATGCCACAGTAACCAAGAGCGTCGTGGCGCGTTTCATCCGGCATAATCTGATCTGTCGGTACGGCGTCCCAGAAAGAATCATTACGGACAACGGTACCAATCTCAATAACAAAATGATCACTGAGCTCTATGAACAATTCAAGATACAACACCACAATTCTTCTCCCTACCGGCCGAAGATGAATGGGGCCGTAGAGGCAGCCAATAAAAATATCAAGAAAATTGTGCAGAAGATGACAATGACCTATAAAGATTGGCACGAGATGCTACCGTTCGCTCTTCATGGATACCGCACCTCAGCAAGGACATCGACCGGGGCAACTCCCTTCTCCTTGGTGTATGGCATGGAGGCAGTCTTGCCAATCGAGATCCAGATACCCTCTCTCCGGATAATGAAGGGTGCAGACTTGAATGAAGATGATTGGATCCAGACTCGACTTGATCAGTTAAATCTGATTGACGAAAAGAGGCTCACTGCTATCTGCCACGGTCAAACGTATCAGAAACGAATGATCAGGGCATTTAACAAGAAAGTCAGACCACAAGAATATCAAGTTGGGGACCTGGTAATCAAACGCATCATCCTTCCTCAAAGTGATCCCCGGGGCAAATGGACCCCTACTTACGAAGGGCCATTTGTGGTTAAACGTGTGTTCTCAGGAGGAGCCATGATCCTAACCACCATGGATGGTGACGACCTTCCTCACCCCGCCAATGCAGACATAGTGAAAAAATACTACGCATAAATAAAAGACCCGCTAGGTTGACATACCTAGGCAAAGAAGGGCTTCCCGGCGAACCAAAAGGGTTCGGGCAAAAATAAGGGACGAAAGAAAAAAATCTGTACACCCGGCAAGTCGAAAACCTGAAAAGGCGGCTTGGGCAAAAATGGGTATCCCGGTGGACCGAAAACCCGAAAGGGCGGTCCAGGAAAAAGTTAGGGATAAAAGCGTAACACTATGTCTCATTGAATCACTTCGCATCCGGAATTCGGCATCGACCAATCAGCTTCATCTTCAACTAGGCAGCAAAGCGATGAGACTTTCGAAGACATAAAAGCGATAGCAGAATTGGAACCCAGTGGGATTGTTCACATAGCTGTTTTATTTCCTTTTTCAAAACTGTAAACTCTATACTATTTGGCGATGTCCTCTTACTAGGATGTCAGCCTCTTGTACAAGAACGCCTACTCACAGGCAAAGTTTAAATCAATACAAATTCACTTGTCCATACAAATTACCATTGTTTTCCTCTTTGTGTTTTGTCTTGCGAAGAACGTCCAATGTTCATTTTTGATATATGCATTTGACATTAAATTGCTGATTCATAAATATTTGCATATAAAACAAGAGATTAATTACAAGTGACATCAAAGACAGGGGCAATGTGGAGTTGTTTAATGCAGTCTGGTTGTTTTGTCCGCCAAGGCACCAAGGTAGGTTCAACTGAAGAATGTGGCCAAATCCTCTCAAATCCCCGCAGAGTAAAACAGGATGCGACAAATACTTTCCCCAAGCAAAGTTGGCTCCCCGTCGATCCTAAAAGGACCCAACATTCCCCGGTAGGTCTTAAAGCCCGATCAATCTCCCCAGTAAATTCTGCAAGCTTATCCCCTGCGAGGCACGGACGTCTCACCCGAGTTTATTTAGAATTATTCCCTCACAAGGACTTATAACTGGGTTATCCTCAGCTAAAAGTCACGGAAGACCGCTCTCGGCAAAGTTCCTTCAATCCCCAGCGGAGTCTATCTTTGGTATTCCCAAGCAGAGTTTATCTTTGGAATTCCCCAGCGGAGTTTATCATCATTATCCTCCGCGGAATCCGTCGTTAAAGTCCTCAGCAGGCCTCTCATCAAAACTTCGGCCAAGTATCTCTTCCACAGAGCAGCTTCCCGGCCGTTCGTCAAGGATTTATTTTCCTAAGATGAAATTACACTCATAAACATTTCACATTTTCATACATCTTGCTTACATACATGATGAAACGCATACAACATCTCATGTTGAACATCATAACATCATGCATATCATACATCATGACATTGCATACCACTCATGTTTTCGCCTTTTCAGGAAAAAGACAATCCTGAAAACAACATCCTTCAACTGTCACAATTCCAGATTCGATACCTGTATCTAGCCAGGGCACATCTGAGAGTGATCAGTTTCCAGACTCGATTCCTGTATCTAGCCAGGGCACGTCTGAAGAGTTCAAAGATTCGATTCCTGTATCCAGCCAGGGCACATCTATCAACTGTCACGTTTCCAGACTCGATTCCTGTATCTAGCCAGGGCACGTCTGAAGAGTCCGAAGATTCGATTCCTGTATCTAGCCAGGGCACGTCTGAAGAGTTCAAAGATTCAATTCCTGTATCCAGCCAGGGCACATCTATCAACTGTCACGTTTCCAGACTCGATTCCTGTATCTAGCCAGGGCACGTCTGAAGAGTCCGAAGATTCGATTCCTGTATCTAGCCAGGGCACGTCTGAAGAGTTCAAAGATTCGATTCCTGTATCCAGCCAGGGCACATCTATCAACTGTCACGTTTCCAGACTCGATTCCTGTATCTAGCCAGGGCACGTCTGAAGAGTCCGAAGATTCGATTCCTGTATCTAGCCAGGGCACGTCTGAAGAGTTCAAAGATTCGATTCCTGTATCCAGCCAGGGCACATCTATCAACTGTCACGTTTCCAGACTCGATTCCTGTATCTAGCCAGGGCACGTCTGAAGAGTCCGAAGACTCGATTCCTGTATCTAGCCAGGGCACGTCTGAAGAGTCCGAAGATTCGATTCCTGTATCCAGCCAGGGCACATCTATTAACGACTATTTCCATATTCGACTCCAGTATCCAGCCAGGGCACATCTGTGAGCAATCAATTGTAGATTCGACACCTGTAACAAGCCAGGAAAACATCCGTCTTTCTCAAATATACAAATTTCTCGCTAAGGAATCTCTTATGCGATCGACACTTCCAAATGGCATCTATAAGCCCATTCCCGACAAGGTTCTGTCACGTCTCCGGATGGCATCTGTAAGCCCATCTCCCTATCTACCGCCTCTCCAAATGGCATCTATAAGCCCATTCCCATTGCTGATACTCTACTAGGCGAGTGCAAATTTTCGGGCACTCTGGTGTCCAATCTCCTTTTACCCTCGAGTCGCGAAAGGCAAACTCGCCAATCTAACTCTTCAGGTTCAAGAAGATTGAACAGGGGCAACTGTTGTACCCCAAAATTTGCCCTCCCTTTCTTCAGGAAACCATCTTAGATTTTTCAAAGTCCCCTGGAACAAATCCAAGTCCTGGGTTATCCTTTTGCCCAAGCAAGCCACTTACAAGAGCAAGATGATCTCACAAACTCCGGGAACAACGCTTCCATCTTGAGGAAAATCAAATTCTAAGTGCTTAGAATGTTTCTTTAAAATAAGTGTTTTTTAGAAAAAATCAGTGCTTCAGAACTTCTGGACCCATTCCAGATGAAGACGGTCATAAGTTGTAAGCTTGGCTCAGCGTGGTCAGAAGTTGGCTCTTCAGCAGTTATATCAGACGGTCAGAAGTTGTAAACGTGGTTCAGAGTGTAAGCCTCAAACAGAACATGCCCCTTCAGCAGTTACACAAGCTCAGTCAGAACTTGCTAAAGGAATGCAAGAGAAACATGAAAGTATAAAGGCTCCTTCAGAACAGGTTGAAGTCAGAAGATGAAAGGTCAGAGGGATAGGTGTCACATTGATACAGAATCTCTAAGTCCAGATTGTCCAGAAGTAGACCCAAGGAACGTACCAGAAAACCAGGAAAATTTCCAGAGCTTGCTAAGACAACAGGTAGCCAAGGCCAGAGCATGGTTTACGCTGCTGATTCAACAACCAGAATGTTGGTATTGACAGGTCTTGTCACCATTTAATGCCCATTAATGCTTCCAACCACTCCTGAGCGATCACGTGTGGCTTGGAAAATGCTTTTGCACAGATTCTGGCATGGGTCTTCACGCCACCGCCCACTTCAGAGGTCACTTCCCCCAATCCACGCCTGCTGCTGCTACCTAGGCTGAAAAATAGCTGTTATCACAACTTCCCAGGAATTTCTGTCAAAGAACCAGTTCAAACTCTGTTGGCGCCTTAAATGTTCAAGATATCCACAAGAACTTTGCCTATAAATAGAAAGCTTTCACCACTGCAAAAGATGTTCAAGAAGTTCAAGAAAAGAAACAGAAAAATTGCTAAGAGAGAAACGAAACTCCTAGCAACACAACATTCTGAAACTCTGCCAAAATTTCCAGCCTTGTGTCATAACTTTAAGTTTCTCACCTTCAACTTCATCAAGCACCCAGCCCTTTTTCTGTAAACCAAAAACGTTCTTTCCAAACTTCTGACCCTATACACGTATACGCCTTCACTTCCCTTTTCCCAAATCTGTCCAGAACACCACCAGAACCAAAAGCTAACTTTCACCCACCATTTTCCAGAAAATCAGGTAAGCACCTGCTGACCCTCACCACACTGTTAAGCATCATCAGCTGTGCATATTCAAGTAACATAATGTAAATATTCATGTTATTGCTGTTTATGTTCTGAGGACTCTCATACCTCAGAACGTTCTGAGCCAGTTTAGGACCTACCTGTGACCTTGGTGATTCTGACCTCTGAGAGTTATTGCCTTTTCAGCAGAATCTGAACTTCTGGGTTCTCCACTAACAAACTTCTGTCTTGCAGCGCAGGGAAATCAGAACTTCTGGTTTCCCCACTAACAAGGGTCTGTTTTGCAGGTTCTAGAGTCAGAAGTTCTGACTCATCCAGTTTCACCAACAGGTTGATCATCTGACAGCGGATCTGGGTCAGAACTTCTGATGGCCTCCCAACGGCGCGCAGGCTCCCTTTCTCTCTCTATATATCTTGTTTTCCGCTATTTTCTTTTTTGTCTATTTTTCTCGTTGAACCCCCCATGTACAAATGTGTATCCCCCTCCCCTAACTATTGTAATAGCGTAGGATTTTACATTTCCGCTTCTTATTGCTAGTAATTAGGACATGTATGGCAAGATAAAACTCAATGAAATAGAAAAACCTAATTCAAAGAAAAAACTCTTGTATGCAATAAAACACACTTGCACACTAACACCCCTAGGGTTATATCCACGTGTTGCCTTTCAAAATTGGGCCATATTGCATGTTAGGTCTCTTTGGGCAAAACAAACAATTTAAAAGATCATGGTCCCTCGATAATATTTTTTTCAAAACAAAATGATCGAGTCCCTTAAAGAAAATGCCCAAAGATACTTGGCACCATTGCAATTATGGTCTAAACGATGACCCGCGCCCGTCCCTTTCACATCCTAACACAAGATTGTCCACCAAATACAATGATGGAATAAACTTGTTAAAAGGGTTAAAACATAGCAATAATCTTTTGAGAAATTTAGGAGTAGACAACCTCTTAGTTACTTGAATCAAACTTGCAAAACAAAACACTTGCCTAATTTCAAAAATCACACATCACAACACTTTCAAAATAAACTTTCAAAAACAAATGAAAACCTTTTCAAAAGACATACACCTTTGTATACATCCCAACATGGATCATTACAAAGGTTGCCACTACATTGGCCTCTTTTCAAAACATTTTCAAACCCACACACACAAAGCACCATTTCAAACAAATTGAAAACAAAAAGCAAGTGATCTAAGCAAGTAACTAAGAGCCCATGGATAACCATGGATAGAAAGGGTGCTAATACCTTCCCTTTCTATAATCTACTCCCCGAACCCAAGAAAACATCTCAAAGGTTTTTGGCTGTGCTTTTTAACCTTTCCTTAGGATAAAATAAAAAGTCGGTGGCGACTCTTGCTCAACCGCAACATTTGCGAATACAAACGCAAACCTCAAGTCAGTTCTCCCACCGTATCACAGTCATGTTATGCATGTTGAGTATCTTGGAAAAATAAAAACAAAACACAAGATCATAGTCCCTCGATGACGCTGTCTTGGTTGCCTAGACAAAATGATCCAGTCCCTCAAAAAATTGCTAAAGATACTTAGCACAATTGCTATCATGGTCGATACGATGACCCGCACTTGTCCCGTTTAACATCCTAATACAAGGTTGTTTACCAAATGTAATGGTAAAACAACACTGTCAAAAGGGTTAAAAATGTGTAGGAAAGATCTTTGAGTAAAATAGGGTAGACAACTCTTAGTTACTTGATCAAAAACTTGCAAAAACATCCTTGCTATTTTCAAACACACATCACAACACAATTTCAAAACATTTCCCAAAACAAACTTTCAAACATTCAAACATTGAAACATCTTTTCAAAAAGTAATACACCTTTGTATACATTCAAACAAGAATCATTACAAAGGTTGCCACAACGATGGCCTCTTTTCAAAACATTTTCAAAACCACACGCAAAAGCACCATTTCAAACAATTTAAAAGCAAAAGCAAGTGATCTAAGCAAGTAACTAAGAGCCCATGGATAACCATGGATGAAAAGGGTGCTTGCACCTTCCCTTTTCATAATCTACCCCCCGAACCCAAGAAAACATCTCAAAGGTCTTTCCTGTGCTTTTTGACCTTTCCTTTGGATAAAATAAAAAGTCAGTGGCGACTCTTGCTAAACCGAAATATTTGCAAACACAAACGCAAAACCTTAAGTCAGTTCTCCAACCGCATCACAGAACTGGCGACTCTGCTGGGGACAATCTAAAAGTGGGATTACCTTAGGGTTTAGATCACCTTTACATGCTTACCTTGTTTGCTTTGATTGCTTTACATTTGGTTCTATTGTTTGGGTTTGAAATCCTCTACTCGGATTTGGGAAACATTCATAGGTAAATGGCAATACGTTATGGAAATTATGCGGGGTATACCGACATGGTTGAAGCAATAGCTATATTAGTGCGACATATTTGTGGGTACCGATAGCCTTTGAGTCAATCAAAGAGAATACGGGGCCGCTGAGTGATGTCATGAAGCACTAATGAACTTTTAGAACCTTTACTTGACCATCTTGGCCTTTTTAGAGGTAGTGAGATGACCGGCTTTGGTACAGTCCAAAGTTGGTAGATACTCGATACTACACTCATTGAGGGTTATTTTCTTGGAATATTTCAGTCGCCCGTTAAGTGGCTAAACTGAAACAATGAACACAGAAAATAATCTAGTGATATTGAGCTCCTTAGAACCCAGTTACTATTTATAGGACAAGTTGAGCCAACTAACTTCAAGAGGGTACTTACCCATGAAACCCCATGCAAGCCTGAAACTAGGAACTTGTGTGACTTGCTTGTACATATACTTGTGCATACATCATGAATATCATAAAGCATCATTTGCATCCACTAACCATTTCAAGGGTTTGGATCTTCATCTTTGTTCCTGTTTTGTAGGTTATGGAATCACTCCGCAGAAAAAAAATTCAAGTCAACCTTGTGAGAATCCCTCCTCAACTCAAGGAGCTTGCTTCCAAGATTCCAGAGAATTCTCTCTTCAGTGAAAGACATTGTAGACTTCTCAACTTGGTCAACTCCAACATTGAAGAAGACATGGTGAAAGTTCTCTTCCAGTTCTTTGACCCCCTACACCATTGCTTCACATTTCCTGATTACCAGCTAGTGCCTACTTTGGAGGAATTTTCTCAACTCCTGAGGATTCCTATTCTCCATCAACTACCCTACAATGGTACAGAAAGAGAACCAAAGTCTGAAGATGTTGCTTAAGCCTTACACTTGCAACCATCTGATATTAAAGGTCATTAGGAAACCAGAAGTGGTGTCAAGGGTTTCTTGGCAAAGTTTCTGTTTGAGAAGACACAAGACTGCTGGAATTCTCTAGATCTACAAGCTTTTGAAGAGATTGTAGCACTTCTCATCTATGGGTTGGTCTTGTTCCCAAACCCTGATCAGTTTATAGATGTGAATGCTGTCAAAATTTTCATATCTCGAAATCTTGTGCTTACATTGCTTGGGGATATCCTCCACTCATTTTACACACGAACAATGAGGAAAAGAGGTGTTCTCATGTGCTGTACTCCTCTTCTAGCATGGTGGTTTATTTCTCACCTTCCCCAGTCAGTCTTGAAGAATGAGCAAGGCTTGAGGTGGTCACAACGATTGATGACTCTTACACATTCTGATGTTCATTGGTGTTCTCGGTTCAGAGAAAATGTCATTATCATTGATCGTTGTGGAGAATTCCCTAATGTCCCACTAATTGGCATTAGGGGAGGCATTACCTACAACCCCTGCTTGGCTCTGAGACAATTTGGGTATGCCCGAAGGGATGGCCCTCATGACATGTTGATTCTAGACTTGGTTTTTGACTTTGACAACGATGCTCAAGGACTTTGACAAAGGTTTATCCGAGCTTGGAGGATGCCCAACAAAGTGGACAGTAAGACACTGGGGCACAAGAATTTCATCCCCCTTGAGCCTTACCTGAAGTGGGTACGAACCCGTACCCAGAGTCTTATGATGCCTGTGATCGGTGGAAATAGAACTGACTGTTTAAAGCTGGATCACGTATGTCGCGGTAAGCAAGAGTCACCACCGTCTTTTATTTTCTCCAACATGGACAGGACAAAAGCACAACAAAATTCCTTACGAGATTGTCTCTCGGTTCAGGAGGTAGATTTATAGAAAGGGAAGGTGTTAGCACCCTTTCTATCCATGGTTATCCATGGGCTCTTAGATACTTGCTCTTATGTTTTCAAAATGTTTGCTTTTCAAAATGTGAGTGGGTTTTGAAAAAAGTTTCATTGAAAGATTTCTGAATGACTCTTGTATCTGTTCTCAAGAGTGTTTGAAAAATTTGTTTTGAAAGCTTTTGAAAGTGTCGGTGTGAAAAGATTTTTGATTTGTTTTTGAAGAGAGCAAGTATCCATGAGTCATCTACCTACCCTGAGGAATTAGGCTGTGTAAGAGTCTCTAAGGTAGTGTCATCCCACCATTGAGAGGTAAGTAGCACCACCGTTGGAGGTGTTCGGGTCAATTCGATTGTAGGGATAGTGTGGTCACCGAAGCAACAGTAGGACACCTTAGAAGCTACCCTTACATCCTAGATCCTTTTTTAATTCGAGGCAACCGTTTCGAGGAAACTGTTTCGAGGCAACTGGATCATGGACATAAGAGCGACCGCTAAAACGTCCTATACTTGACGACCACGTTTCGAAGGCAACGAGTGAGGCGTACCCTAGAAGTGGTGTGTGTATTGTGTGTTGTTTTCATGTTTATGTTTATCTTGGATTATGGCATTGTGAGCTACGCGTTGTTTTTAATTAACATACATTCTTTCATGCGAGTTTAGCAGTTAAGAGTGCGGAAAATTAAAAGACGGAAAGATAAAAGCTACGCTATTACAAGGCGCGGGTCTATACATCGCCAAAATACAAAGACCCGTTTTTGATAAAGATGTGGAAAGTAAAAAAAACAGTACACCTAATTACTATTACATCCTTGAACAGTTACATAATAATCAAAAGAAAATAATGCGCGAAAAGAATTAAAATCAAGAACGTCCGAGGGTGTTAGACCCTTTCGAGAAATTAAAGTAAATTAAAGTCTAATTAATTATTAAAGAAGAGAATTGTTTTTTATATGTTTTTTTGTATTTATTAGGAAAATAAAGAAAAGAATTAAAGTTAAAGTTAGTGAAACCCTAGTTCTAAATTATTTTAATTATTAATAAAACGTCAAAGTTGACCTAATTTAAACTAATTAATTAATTTACATATTTATGTACAAAAATTGATGATAATTAATAATAATGATAAATAATGATGAAAATAATTAATTAAGAAAAAGATAAAAATGTCAAAACCTGATTCTATGTATTTTTTATTTATTAAGAAAAGTATTAGAATTTAAACCTAAATTAAACTAAAGTTAATTGTTAGTTATTTATTTACAAAAATAAATTAGTGAGGAAATTAATAAATAATTAAACATATTTTGTATTTTGATTTTCTGATTTTATTATGAAAAGTTGATTAATGGTGATTTAATAAAAACAATTAAAACAATTAAAAGAATTAGAAAAGAAAAGAAAATTAAATTGAATATGCAAACCAAGGGGGGTATCAGGCCCATGTGGAGGTGCATTATTGGAATTCAGGCCCATTGAAGCATAGAGCCCAGCTGACTTTCTTGATCGTGTGTACGTTGTTAACTGGAGTGTACCATAGGCTTCAATCTGTGGCCACTGGATTGATCTCATGTCCACTTGTCAGGCTTAAGCGTGAGTACGTATGGTGGGCCTTTGAACGGAAGCTGCACTAGAACGTGTTAGAACAAAAATTATGAATTATGTGGGGGGACCTGGGAATCGAACCCAGGTCCCTATGCTTGCAAGACACGTCCTCCACCATCTGAGCTACGCAGCGCCTTTGTTAAATATATACATAACAAATATAATATATGAAAAAAAACCAATTATGCTGAGACATTAAAAACGTGCTAAGATTTGAATCTTCCAATTACGCTTGGACAGCTATTGTCTTCTTCATCTTTTTCCTGCAAATACAAACAAGATAGCGGGGGTTTTAAACCCCCACTAAGTTCAACTGTGAAAAATAGCGAATAGAAGTGGAGCCAATATAAAAAAGGCGCGAGGGTCTTAATAGTTTCGTCTTGTTGCAACGAATTC
Organism: Vicia faba; assembly: GCA_948472305.1. Classification (NCBI taxonomy): domain Eukaryota; kingdom Viridiplantae; phylum Streptophyta; class Magnoliopsida; order Fabales; family Fabaceae; genus Vicia; species Vicia faba. The sequence goes on along the minus strand of OX451737.1, from coordinate 370,282,383 downwards.
GTCCATACAGGTTTGGAGGTCCAATTTTACAGTATACGCAAAGCCCTAATTTTCAAGTCTTGAAACCCTAGATATCTCCCATGGTGGATTTTGATTTAGGCAGTTTCAGCATAATTCAACTATACCAAAAGCTTCAGGGAGATGTCAGTAGTACAAATCAATGAGCAAAACATATGAATGATGCATAGAAATTAGGTTTCGATCATGAAAATATTCGTTCAAACCATGACTATGTTTTACCGTTTCTTTGAGTATGAGAGCTTGTTCTTGATAGTAATAGCTTCCTGGCAATGTCAGCAACGTATTGGAAAAGATTTTAGGCCTTGAATTGTACTGCAAATAGGATTTCAGTTTTCAAGTTTCTCTTGAAAATTTGCAAAGTGATTATGGAGTTTCAGCAACTTTCACGTGTGTTTTGCTTTAGGGTTAGCTCTTGCATATGTATGTGATCAGAATTAGGTCAAAACCTTGGCCCAAAAGTCCATGAATTATGACTTGAATATTTGATTTTCAATTATGTGATTTTCAATCTTTTTCCATGAAAACCTTGCCAATTATGGAAGATCTTGTCCCCTTGAGTGATGCGCGAAATCTTTAGCATGTGTGGAGTGTATTTACTTCATAAAAAGATTTGCCAACCATGCTTTGATATTTTTCTACAATTAAAACCAATTAAATGAATTAATAATAATAAAAATTCAATTAATTAATTAAAAATAAGAAAATAAATCATTTTAAGTTTAATGGGTCGTGCATAGGCTTTGGGTAATGATTCAAGAAAGAATTTGGGGCCCATTAGCAAATTTGAAGTCTTTTAGGCAAAGTTGACTTTTGAAAGTTCCCAAAAATTTCCCAACTTCTCCAATGCATATCTTGCTCAATTTTGAAGCTATGAACATGTTCTTGGACATTTTGGAAAGGTCTTGAAGTCCTGTTACCAATGCCTTTGGTCCCATGTAATTTTGATTTACCAATATCAAGTTATGGTCTTTGACTTAAAGTGCCTTTTTGTTGACTTTTGAAAATGACCTATAATGTTGAAATTGATAACTTTTTGTGAGAGCATTTATTGGACTTGGAGTGTGAAGATGAGTTGTAGGAAATGTCATCCCCTTCAAAATGAGCTTTGGATGAGATTTTTCTGATAAACCATGAGGAAGTTATGCCTTGGTCAATTTGCAGTTGACTTTTCATCTGTCCAAAAATAGAAACTTTGGCATCTTGAGACTTTTTGAGCCATGCTTATGGAATCATGATCAAGAATTGATCAAATGATGATTGTGGCTTCAAAATAAGATGTTGACCAAATTTTTTGACTTTTGACTGTCAAATGACCATTTTGCCCCTACAGTTGACTGTGAAGCAATTAAGTTTTTTGACTGTGCAATTTGATGCTGTGAGTCTTGAAACTTGACATATGGATGCTTGACAATGTTTATAGGCATATGGGACTTGATTGGACCCTTGAAAATCTCAATTTCTTTGCAAGAACCAAAACCCTAATTTTGACTTTGTTAGGAGGCAATTGGACTGTGCAACCCTTGAGAGATTTTGAAGCTTGATCTTGCCAAATCTTGAAGAATATGGGAGGGCAAATTTTGGGGTACAACAGTTGCCCCTGTTCAATCTTCTTAGACCTGAGGATGTAGATTGGCTGGCGTGTCTTTCGTAATCCGAAGGTGGAAGATGATTGAACACTAGAGTGCCCAGAAATTTGCACTCGCATAGTAGAGTATCAACAGTGTGATGGAGGGAATGGGCTTACAGATGCCATTTGGAGACTGATGGATGGGAGGATGGGCTTATAGATGCCATCTGGAAGTGTGACAGAACTTTGTCGGGAATGGGCTTAGGGATACCATTTGGAGATTGTTGGTATATGGATGGGCTTATAGATGCCATCTAGGTGTTGATCGCGTAAGAGATTCCTTAGCGAGAACTTGCGTACCTGAGAAAGAAAGATAATTACCTGGCCAGTTACAGGAGTTGATCTTCAAACTCTTCATGTAGATGTGCCCTAGCTGGATACAGGTATCGAATCTGGAAAAATAGTCGTCAACAGATACACCCTGGTAGGATACAGGAATCGGATCTTCAAACTCTTCAGACGTGCCCTGGCAGGATACAGGAATCGAGTCCGGAAAATAGTCGTCAACAGATACGCCCTGGCTGGATACAGGAATCGGATCTTCAAACTCTTCAGACGTGCCCTGGCAAGATACAAGAATCGAGTCCGGAAAATAGTCGTCAACAGATACACCCTGGCAGGATACAGGAATCGGATCTTCAAACTCTTCCGACGTGCCCTGGTAGGATACAGGAATCGAGTCCGGAAAATAGTCTTCAACAGATACACCCTGGCAGGATATAGGAATCGGATCTTCAAACTCTTCAGACGTGCCCTGGCAGGATACAGGAATCGAGTCCGGAAAATAGTCGTCAACAGATACACCCTGGCAGGATACAGGAATCGGATCTTCAAACTCTTCAGACGTGCCCTGGCAGGATACAGGAATCGAGTCTGGAATTAGTCGTCAACAGATACACCCTGGTAGGATACAGGAATCAGATCTTCAAACTCTTCAGATGTGCCCTGGTAGGATACAGGAATCGAGTCTGGAATTAGTCGTCAACAGATACACCCTGGCAGGATACAGGAATTGGATCTTCAAACTCTTCAGACGTACCCTGTCAGGATACAGGAATCGAGTCTGGAATTAGTCGTCAACAGATACACCCTGGCAAGATACAGGAATCGGATCTTCAAACTCTTCAGACGTGCCCTGGCAGGATACAGGAATCGAGTCTGGAATTAGTCGTCAACAGATACACCCTGGCAAGATACAGGAATCAGATCTTCAAACTCTTCAGACGTGCCCTGGCAGGATACAGGAATCGAGTCTGGAACATAGTCGTCAACAGATACACCCTAGCAGGATACAGGAATCGGATCTTCAAACTCTTTAGACGTGCCCTGGAAGGATACAGGAATCGAGTCCGGAAAATAGTCGCTCATAGACATGCCCTGGCTAGATACAGGTATCGAATCTGGAATTGCGACAGTTGATAGTAGTCATCTTTGTATTGACTTTTGTCCTGAAAAGACAAAACGTTAGTTGTATGCAATGTCATGATGTATGAAATGCGTGATGTTCTCAAAATAAATGAGATTGTATGTTCATGATGCGTATGTGCATGCTATAATGTATGAAGATGTGATGTTTATGACTGTATTTTTGTCTAGGAAAGTAAATCCTTGGCGAATGCCGGGAAGTCAAATCCTGGGCTGATGTTTGAAGAGTAGAGTTCTTTGCTTCCGCTGGGGAGGATGATTGCAAGAATAAACCGGTAGGAGAAGATGACTCCGTTGAGGAATAAACTTTGCTGGAGAGATCACTCTGCGGGGAATTACTCTGTGGGAAAGAGAGGTACTTTGCTGAGGTTGATGATAACTCCGCTGGGGATACCATTAATGAGTTATGTTAGAGGATTTGATGAACCCCGTTGAGGGATAGGAAGACTTCGCGGGGGACGATCTTTCCGTGGCAATTGACTGAGGATAACCCAGTTATACCCTGGTGGGAAAATAACCTTTGAATAAAGCCAGGGGAACGTTCGCACTCTGCAGGTGATAAGCTTCCAGAATCTACTGGGGATGAGCTTCCTGAATCTACTGGGGAGATTGATTGAACTCTCCTGGGGAAACTTTTCAGATTGGACTGGGGAATGGTTCCACTGGATGTTCGGTATTCCGCCGGGGAACAATCTTCGCTCAAGATTGCCGGGGATGCTTGTTAGGAATGTCTGTATACTCTGCTGGGGAATATTGAGATCTTGTGGGGATACCCACTTCCTTAAGACTGATTGTAGGCTAACTCTGCTCGGGGAGAGTATTGCTAACTTGCTGGAGATGTTGTGCCTGTTTAGGGCTGATGGGAGACCAACTCTGCTTGGAGAGAATTGTTGAATCTTGTCTTACTCGGCGGGGAGTGAAGGTATCTGGGTTACATTCTTCAACCGAACTTACCTTGGTACCTTGGTGGACAGAGCAATTAGATTGCTTAGACAACTCATTGTTGCCCCTATTTCTGATGTTACTTGTAATTAATCCTTTGTTTCGTATTCAAATATGAGTTAGCAATTAGTGTCAAATGCATATATCACAATTGAACATTGGACGTTCTTTGCAAAACAAAACAGAAAAGGAAAACATTTGGCAATTGGTCTGAAAAGTGAATTTGTATTGATTTTGAATTTGCCCGTAAATAGGCGTTTATGTACAAGAGGCTGACGTCCTAGTAAGAGAACGCCGCCGAACAACAGAGTTTATACAATTTGTACAAAGAAAAAAAACAGCTGTGTGAAAGAATAATCCCACTGGGTTCCAACTCTGCTATCGCCTTTATATCTTCGAGCGTCTCATTACTTGGCTGCTCAGTTGAAGATGAAGCTGATTGATCGATGCCGTCTGAACTTGATGTTGATACCGGATTCTGGATGCAAGGTGATCCAATGAGACATAGTATTACGCTTATCCCTAACTTTTGCCTGGACCGCCCTTTCGGGTTTTCAGTCCACCGGGATACCCATTTTTGCCCAAGCCGCCTTTTCAGGTTTTCGACTTGCCGGGTGTACAGATTTTTTTCATTTCATCCCTTATTTTTGCCCGAACCCTTTTGGTTCGCCGGGAAGCCCTAATTTTTGCCTAGGTATGTCAACCTAGCGGGTCTTTAATTATGCGTAGTATCTTTTTACTATGTCTGCATTGGCGGGGTGAGGAAGGTCGTCACCATCCATGGTGGTTAGAATCATGGCTCCTCCTGAGAAGACATTTTTAACCACAAATGGCCCTTCGTACGTAGGGGTCCATTTGCCCCTGGGATCACTTTGAGGAAGAATGATGCGTTTGATTACCAGATCCCCAACTTGATACTCTTGTGGTCTGACTTTCTTATTAAATGCCCTGATCATCCGTTTTTGATACGTTTGACCATGACAAATAGCAGTGAGTCTCTTTTCGTCAATTAGGTTTAATTGATCAAGTCGGGTCTGGATCCAGTCATCTTCGCTCAAGCCTGCATCCTTCATTATCCAGAGAGAGGGTATCTGGACTTCAATAGGCAAGACTGCCTCCATGCCATAGACCAACGAAAAGGGAGTTGCCCCTGTTGACGTCCTTGCTGAGGTACGGTACCCATGAAGAGCAAACAGTAACATCTCGTGCCAATCTTTATAGGTCACTGTCATCTTCTGCATAATCTTTTTGATATTCTTATTTGCTGCCTCGACAGCCCCAATCATCTTTGGCCGATAAGGAGAAGAGTTGTGGTGTTGTATCTTGAATTGCTCGCAGAGCTCAGTGATCATCTTGTTGTTAAGATTGGTGCCATTGTCCGTAATGATCCTTTCCGGGACGCCGTATCGACAGATCAGGTTATAACGAATGAACCGTGCCACGACATTCTTGGTTACCGTGGCGTAGGAAGCTGCTTCAATCCACTTTGTAAAGTAATCAATCACTACCAGGATGAAGCGATGCCCGTTAGATGCCGTAGGTTTGATCTCGCCAATCATATCAATGCCCCACATTGCAAAAGGCCAAGGTGCTGTCAAGACGTTCAGAGGAACTGGAGGAACGTGCACCTTATCTGCATAAATCTGGCACTTATGACATGTCCGAGAATGTTGGTAACAGTCGGCTTCCATTGTGGACCAGAAATATCCTTCCCGAAGGATTTTCTTTGCCATGGTGTGCCCACTGGAGTGTGTTCCGAAGGTACCTTCATGTAGCTCCGCCATAATCCTTTCTGCTTCAGTCTTATCCACACAACGCAGTAAGGTTGAATCATGGTTTCGCTTATATAGAATGACGTTGCTAAGGAAGAACTTCGCTGCGAACCTTCTCAGAAACTTTTTGTCATTGATGGATGCACCCTCGGGGTATTCTTGAGCTTCCAGATACCTCTTCACCTCATGATACCAGGGTTTTTCAGTTACCTCCTCAGCCTCAAGATCACAGCAATATGCAGGTTCGTCCAATTTCCAGATAATGATCCGGGGAGCCTCGTTGTCCCATTTGACTTTGAACATGGAAGACATCGTAGCCAGCGCGTCCGCCAACTGATTCTCCTCTCTTGGGAAGTGTTCAAAAGTTATCTCCGTGAAATGGGGGATCAATGTCAACACACACTCTTTGTAAGGAATAAGATTTGGGTGTTTCGTATCCCACTCGCCTTTGATCTGATTGATCACGAGAGCAGAATCTCCGAAGACACTCAGAAACTTGATCCTTAAGTCAATCGCATCTTGAAGACCCATGATGCATGCCTCATACTCCGCCATGTTGTTGGTGCAGTTGAAACATAGTCGGGCGGTAAGTGGAGTATGAGTGCCTTTTGGGGATATGATCACGGCGCCGATACCGTTACCCAAAGCGTTGGAGGCTCTGTCAAAGTGCATAGACCATCGGGATCCTTCCTCGGGTCCTTCATCCGATCCAGGTACTTCACAATCAGTCACTACCATGATGCTCTCGTCTGGAAATTCAAAGTTCATTGACTGGTAGTCATCCACTGCCTGGTGTGCCAAGTGGTCTGCCAATACACTTCCCTTGATGGCTTTCTGAGTCGTGTACTGGATGTCGTATTCTGTCAAGATCATTTGCCATCTTTCTATTCTTCCAGACAGAGCAGACTTTTCGAATATGTACTTTATTGGATCCATCTTTGAGATCAACAAGGTAGTGTGAGTCAGCATATACTGTCTCAGCCGGCGAGCAGCCCATACCAAAGCGCAGCAAGTTTTCTCGAGCAGTGAGTATCGGGTCTCACAGTCGGTAAACTTTTTGCTAAGGTAATAAATGGCGTGCTCTTTTCAGCCAGACTCGTCATGCTGCCCCAGCACACACCCCATTGAGCTGTCAAGTACTGTCAAGTATAATATTAGAGGTCTCCCTTCAACCGGTGGCATAAGAATGGGTGGTTCTTGGAGATACTCTTTGATTCTGTCGAAAGCGGCCTGACATTCATCATTCCAACGTACTACCTGATCTTTCTTCAGCAGCTTGAAGATTGGTTCACAGGTAGCAGTTAGGTGCGAGATGAACCGGGCAATGTAATTCAAACGTCCTAGGAAGCCTCTGACTTCCTTCTCTGTCTTGGGAACTGGCATCTCTTGTATGGCTTTAACCTTGGCAGGGTCCACTTGAATACCTTTGTCGCTCACGACGAAGCCTAGCAACTTTCCAGATCTTACCCCAAATGTGCACTTGTTTGGGTTCAACCTCAACTTGTACAACTTCAGACGGTCAAACAGCTTCTGTAGGTGGTCAAGGTGTTCCTCCTCAGTCTGGGACCTTGCAATCATATCATCGACGTACACTTCAATCTCATGGTGGATCATGTCATGAAATAAAGCAACCATGGCACGTTGGTAGGTTGCCCCAGCATTTTTCAACCCAAAAGGCATGACCTTATAGCAAAAGGTGCCCCACTGAGTAACAAAAGTGGTCTTCTCCATGTCTTCAGGAGCCATCTTGATCTGATTATAACCTGAAAAGTCGTCCATGAAGGAGAACACCTTGTGCTGAGCAGTATTGTCAACCAGAACGTTAATGTGAGGCAGAGGGAAATCATCCTTGAGGCTCGCCCTGTTCAAATCCCTGTAATCAACACACATTCGGACCTTACCATCTTTCTTCGGCACCGGAACCACGTTGGTAACCCACTGAGGGTAAGAAGTCACTGCTAGAAACCCGGCATCGAATTGCTTCATAACCTCAGCTTTGATTTTCTCGGACATCTCTGGACGCATACGGCGGACCTTTTGTTTAACCGGAGGGCAGTCTTCCTTGGTAGGCAAGTGATGGACCACAATGTCGGTATCCAACCCAGGCATGTCTTCATAGACCAGGCGAAGATCTCCACATAATCATGCAACATCTGAATCAACCGTTGTTTCACGCTGAGCTCTAAGTTGGCACCAATCTTGACTTCCTTTCTGTCTGTCTCAGTACCCAGATTTACCGTTTCCACTGGCTCTTCATGTGGCTGAATGGCCCTCTCTTCATGGAGTAGCAGCCTTGCAAGTTCACCAGGCACTTCGCAATCATCTTCACCTTCGTCTTCGACTAAGTTGATCAGATTTTCGAAGTCATAACTAGCAGTAGCAGAGTCGTTACCAGTGAGATCTAGAGTGGATTGGAACCTGTATGAGTGAGTGTGTGTAAATATAGCTGTTTTGCAATATATAAAGAAAGAAAGAAAGGGAGCACAAGATTTGAAATGCGAAAAAACGTCCAATGTCTTTATTCATGATATATGGAAATGACAAGTAATAAGCCCTTACAAATGAAGCCGACGGTGCCCCAGGTAAGACACCGGGCCATAAAGTTTCGCATTATTGTTCATTACAAATTTAAAAAACAAAGGAATTCATTACTGAGTAACAAAAGTAACAGGTATGTAGTCTTTTGCAGTCCAATTGTTCAGTCCACCGTCGGTCGTCGGGTAGATCCAGCTATCAAACTCTGATTCCTCCGCATCGCCTTCAATAGCATTCACTCCCGGGTTGGTGATGAATACGGGAGGTCTTCCGATCCTTGCTTTGCGTACAGCCTTCTGAGTCTCTACAGTGAAACCCAGCCCAAACTTGTCAGTTTTTGGAGTAAAATCAGGGAGCCTTCCCCCGTTTGCACATTCACCTTTTTCAATCACAGCCCGGGCGTCCTTCAAGGAAGCCATCTTCAAAGGAGAGTCGTCCTCAATCACTGTCTCTACTGACGCCAATGTTGGAGGCACCTCTTCAAAATGTTGAAAGGGGGTTTCAATTAATTCCCCGTCCATTTCTATATACCGGAACGAGTTCAGATGACTAACCATGTATTCTTCCTCCCCCTGTACTGTAACAATCTTCCCTCTGACAGGGTACTTAAGCTTTTGGTGTAGAGTGGAGGTCACAGCCCCAGCCTTGTGGATCCAAGGACGACCCAACAAACAAGAATAGGATGGACGAATGTCCATCACATAGAACGTTGAGTCAAAGACTTGAGAACCAACCCGGATTGGAATGTCCACTTCACCATGTACCATCCTCTTCGACCCGTCAAAGGCTCGGACAACGATGTTACTAGGCTTCAACTCCAAACCCTCATAATCCAACCTGTCTAAGGCCTTCTTGGGCAATACGTTCAGTGAAGAACCGGTGTCTACCAACACGTGGGCGAGAGTAGTGCCCCTGCATTCAATGGAGACATGCAGAGCATCATTGTGGTTCTTTCCCTTGGAGGTCAGATCAGCATCAGAGAAACCCAACCCATTGTCAGCGGTCAAGTTAGCCACACAATCAGTAAATTGGTCCGCAGATGTCTCTTGTGGCACATGAGCCGTCTTTAGGAATGAAATCAGGGCCTTGGCATGGGCCTCCGAGCACAACAACAGTGATAGCATAGAGATTTTAGAGGGGGTGTGCCCCAGCTGCTCAACGACGTTGAAATCGCTCTTCTTGATGATCTTAAGGATTTCCTCCATTTCTTGCTGTGAAGCTTCAACATTAACAGTCTTTGGTGCCTCCATCCGGGCAGGCATATCAGTAACAATCCCCTTGCCCCGAGTGTCAGATGACTCGGCAGCAGGGGTAGAAGCTTGATCAGGAGGGGAAACAGGCGCACTTATAGGCGTGATGATAAGAGGTCTTCGGATAACTGGTGGCGCAATGTCAGGCGAGAAGAGCCTGCCACTACGAGTAACTTTAGCGGGACCGGTGATGTTACTGATACCGGTACTAGTGTTGAACTCCTGCTTCACTCCAAGTACATACACATATGCCCCATAGTGCCATGGGACAGCCTTGTCAGATTTATAGGGGAGGGGGCCCGGAACAGTAATGATGATAGGTGCAACAGACATGATTTTGACGGGCTTCCTCGGGGGAGCCTTGGTAGGATTATTGAAAATGGTGACAACTGATACTTCTTCAGTAGGAACAATAGGAACAGCGGTCTTCTTGAACAAGATATCTTTGCTATCCATCAGGTTTTGGACGCCTGATTTCAGCAATGGACAACCAGCAGGGGAAACGGCGCATAGAAGGCAACCCTTGCTACAACCCGGAAATAAACCAGCTAGCAACAGGTTCCTCTTGACAGTTAATAAAGGGGTAGCAACATCCTCCACAGAAACTACATATAGATCTTCCTCAATAGAATTTACTCCATGCTGGGGCATAGGAGCAGTCACAATGTTGGGCCTCTCGGGCGCCTCAAACTGTATTTCCTTGGCATCGATAAGGTCCTGGACCTTATTTCTCAGGGCCCAGCAATCATCAGTAGAATACCCCGGGCTATCGGAGTGATAAGCACAGCGGGCATTGGGATTGTACTTCGGAGAGGTTGTGTTTACCACCTTCGGAGCTTCTCTGACGGTTACCAAGTTGGTCGATAGCAGTTGCGGCAAGATCTGCGACAAGGTCATACTAAGCCGAGTATATTCTCTTCTGGGTCTCTCACCCCTTGGTTGGTTAGGTTGCCGAGGAGCGGCAGCAGGCTTTGCAATTACCACCGCATTGACAGCTTGGCGGCGTTCCGGTTTGTTTTGCCTCTTGGGGCCATACACAACACTATCTTCCTTCTTGAAAGGCTTCTTTTCAGAACTTGAGGACGCACCCTTCTGTATCTTCCCTGATTTCATGCTAGCTTCTATCCTTTCCCCAGTCAGAATGAGGTCTGTAAACCCTGCAGAAGAATTACCGATAAGATGATTGAAGAATGGCTCGGATAGGGTCCCCAAGAACATGTCCACTAGTTCATGGTCGTTTAACGGCGGCTGCACCCTGCCAGCCAGGTCCCTCCACTTCTGCACATACTCTTTAAAACCTTCTCCCGATCCTAGCGACATACCCTGGAGCTGGGTACGTGTAGGAGCGAGGTCGGCATTGTACTGATACTGCTTATAAAAAGCAGTAGCCAAGTCCTCCCAGTTACGAACCTTGGTTCCATCCAGCTGATAGAACCATTCGAGATGAGTCCCTGAAAGACTCTCCTGGAAGAAATGGATCCATAAGTTCTTGTCCACAGTGTATGGTTGGATCTTCCGCATATAAGATCTGAGATGTAGCTTAGGGCAGGACGCCCCGTCATACTTTGCGAAAGATGGTGCTTTGAACTTGTGTGGGATCACCACACCAGAAGATAGACCCAGGTCTCCGAAATCCAACCCAGGCACTTGTTGAATTTCCATGGCATTCAGACGATCCTCTAACTGCTTGTACTTGTCTTCAGTTGGAGGGTACTGCTCCTCATTGAAATCAGTCTCGTTATCAGAGACCACAGGACTAGGAACCCTTCCCCCTTGGGGACTGCCTTTCCCTACAGAAGAACCATCTTGGTCAGCCTCATTTTGCAGTGTGTTACCAAACCTCCGGCCAGTGTTGAATAGTACAGTTCTCTTCTTCTTCTTCTTGACCAGCAGAGCCTTCAATTCCTCTTGACCTTGGGCTAAACTCATGATCAGCTCTTGGAACTGGGCGTTCTGAGCCTGGAGGGCCTTGATGGATTGCTCAGTAGATGATTCAGGATTCATGATGGCTGCTGAAATAAACAGCGAAGAACATTAAGCAACCTGAAAAGAAGAGTACCTGTGATGCATATGATGAATAGAATGCGTATGATTTATGTTTTCAAAGACAATCGGGATTCAACTTTGTAAACAAAAAGGAACACACTTTATTAGATTTAAACTTTGGAATTTAGATTGTTTAACAGATTGCCCTTAGGAGTTACATAAAATGGAACTACTGAAAAGGGAAATAAAAAACTGTAAAGGAACATCCAAAACTCATCAGTGATCCCAGGGTCTCCTCTTCTCAGTACAAATGTAGTCATTCAAGGCCCGCTCGTTCTCCAATTGCTTTGTCAGCTTCTGGATTTTCAATTCCTGCTCGTTGAACTTTTTCCGATAAGAATCCCGTTCTTCTTGTAGTTGCGGCCAAGACCTCTTTAGTGTATCAACATCAGTAGGTATCCGAGGAGGGAGAACAGTTGGAGGAGCCCCATCTCTATCAGGATATTCAAGAATGATGGGTCTGACAGCTTCATATGGCATACCTAAATTCAGAGCACGGATACGGACCCATCTGTAGTAGGGTTCCATAGGTAGAGAAGTCTTCGGTCCCAACTCATGTGGGTCAGCTTTGTGAGTCCTGTCCCAAGCCTTGATGAACCTACGACGCAGCTCGTCACTATCTACCTGAAACTCAAAACTGATGTGAGGCACCAACATCTCATGAGGCCCTGCTCTTCTGGCTCTTCCAAACTGACGGAGAGCTAGACATGGATTATAAGAGATTCCTCCTTGGGTACCAATCAAAGGAACATTAGGAAATTCTCCGCAACGATCAATAACAGCTACCTCATCCAAACCCCTGAAAGTCCAAATGATGTTATTATTAGTGAGAGACATTAACCTATGAGCCCAGCCTCTTCCTTCTTTGTTCTTCAGCATGAACTTAGGGAGGTGTGAAATAAACCACCTCACTAATAAAGGAACACAACACCACAGTGTTCCTCGTCTTCTGGCAGTACGAGCATAGAGTTGTTGCAGGATATCACCCAAGAGAGTGGGCACAGGGTTCCGAGACATGAAGATCCTTATGGCAGTGATGTTAATGAAGTTATTAGGATTAGGAAACAAGACTAGACCATAGATAAAGAGAGCCAGGATGTCTTCATACGCCCTGAAGTCTAGGTCATTCCAGAAACTGTTAGCTTTACCGATCAGAAACTTGGCCAAGAAACCCTTAACTCTGCTTCTAGTCACCCAGTTGTCCATTACCTCCTGGGTGGTCAAAGGGAGGGCTGCAGCAATCTCCTCAAGCCTAAGAGTCTTTTCCCAACCAGTGAAGGGAGTCTGATCCAAGATAGGGATACCAAGCAAATCAGAGAATTCTTCTAGGGTAGGGACCAGCTGGAAGTCTTGAAAGGTGAAGCAGTTATACAAGGGATCATAAAACTGGGTCAGGACACTCATCAGTTGTTGGTCCCACTTTGCCGTGACTAAACCGAGAAGAGAACCATGCCTCTGGATGAAAGAAGTGGTGTTTGGAATTCTACTAACCAATTCTTCAAGCAACTCAGGTGGGTGAACAAAGTTGAACCGGATAGTGTTCCTTCGCATAGGCATCATGATGTCCTACAAAACAGAGCAAAGGTGAAACCCTCTTGTCTTTGAAATGGTCAGTCCTTATGCAGGATGCATGCAATGTCTATGATGGTATGATGTCATGATAAAGCACACCATAAATATTCACAAAGGCAAACATGATAAGGCACACAAGTCACACAAGACAGCCCTTTGGGTTTAGGCCAGCATGAAGTTCAGGTACTACCCTCTTTCAGTTTGTTGGTTAAGACCTGTCCTATCAAAAGTAACCGGGTTCTAGAGGATCCCAATATCACTGACTACCCTCAATCGGTCATAACTCCAGCATCGCAATCTTTTCTTGCGGCCAGAACCATCGCGAGAGTTTAGCCTCAATGGGTGTAGCATACTGTTACTGTTCTATGGCCAAGTTGGGTCAAATTAGGGTTCTAAGGTCGGTTGGTGCTTAATGACTCCTCAGAAGACCCATATTCTCCTCGTTACAACACAAGGGATATTGGTACAGACCAAGGTGTCACACCAACGTAGCCACTGCTTCACCCGTGTCGGTCTACGCCAGACAGGTCCCTCACAGCTTATGCTACCTAAAAGGGTATTCCCCAGATCCGGGTTAGGATCTATGAAACTCCGATGCAGCCCACAAATATAAAAGCAATCAAGACATACAATTGAAAACATAAGAGTGGTCTAATCCTAAGGTACACCTCACTTTAAACTCTCCCTAGCAGAGTCGCCAGTTTTGTGATCGGTGGAAATAGAACTGACTGTTTAAAGCTGGATCGCGTATGTCGCGGTAAGCAAGAGTCGCCACCGTCTTTTATTTTCTCCAACATGGACAGGACAAAAGCACAACAAAATTCCTTACGAGATTGTCTCTCGGTTCGGGAGGTAGATTTATAGAAAGGGAAGGTGTTAGCACCCTTTCTATCCATGGTTATCCATGGGCTCTTAGATACTTGCTCTTATGTTTTCAAAATGTTTGCTTTTCAAAATGTGAGTGGGTTTTGAAAAAAGTTTCATTGAAAGATTTCTGAATGACTCTTTTATCTGTCCTCAAGAGTGTTTGAAAAATTTGTTTTGAAAGCTTTTGAAAGTGTCGGTGTGAAAAGATTTTTGATTTGTTTTTGAAGAGAGCAAGTATCCATGAGTCATCTACCTACCCTAAGGAATTAGGCTGTGTAAGAGTCCCTAAGGTAGTGCCATCCCACCATTGAGAGGTAAGTAGCACCACCGTTTGAGGTGTTCGGGTCAATTCGATTGTAGGGACAGTGTGGTCACCGAAGCAACAGTAGGACACCTTAGAAGCTACCCTTACATCCTAGATCCTTTTTTAATCCGAGGCAACCGTTTCGAGGCAACTGTTTCGAGGCAACTGGATCATGGACATAAGAGCAACCGCTAAAACGTCCTATACTTGACGACCACGTTTCGAAGGCAACGAGTGAGGCGTACCCTAGAAGTGGTGTATGTATTGTGTGTTGTTTTCATGTTTATATTTATCTTGGATTATGGCATTGTGAGCTACGCGTTGTTTTTAATTAACATACATTCTTTCATGCGAGTTTAGCAGTTAGGAGTGCGGAAAATTAAAAGACGGAAAGATAAAAGCTACGCTATTACAAGGCGCGGGTCTATACATCACCAAAATACAAAGACCCGTTTTTGATAAAGATGCGGAAAGTAAAAAAAACAGTACACCTAATTACTATTACATCCTTGAACAGTTACATAATAATCAAAAGAAAATAATGCGCGAAAAGAATTAAAATCAGGAACGTCCGAGGGTGTTGGACCCTTTCGAGAAATTAAAGTAAATTAAAGTCTAATTAATTATTAAAGAAGAGAAGTGTTTTTTATATGTTTTTTTTGCATTTATTAGGAAAATAAAGAAAAGAATTAAAGTTAAAGTTACTGAAACCCTAATTCTAAATTATTTTAATTATTAATAAAACGTCAAAGTTGACCTAATTTAAACTAATTAATTAATTTACATATTTATGTACAAAAATTGATGATAATTAATAATAATGATAAATAATGATGAAAATAATTAATTAAGAAAAAGATAAAAATGTCAAAACCTAATTCTATGTATTTTTTATTTATTAAGAAAAGTATTAGAATTTAAACCTAAATTAAACTAAAGTTAATTGTTAGTTATTTATTTACAAAAATAAATTAGTGAGGAAATTAATAAATAATTAAACATATTTTGTATTTTGATTTTCTGATTTTATTATGAAAAGTTGATTAATGGTGAATTAATAAAAACAATTAAAACAATTAAAAGAATTAGAAAAGAAAAGAAAATTAAATTGAATATGCAAACCAAGGGGGGTATCAGGCCCATGTAGAGGTGCATTATTGGAATTCAGGCCCATTGAAGCATAGAGCCCAGCTGACTTTCCTGATCGTGTGTACGTTGTTGACTGGAGTGTACCATAGGCTTCAATCTGTGGCCACTGGATTGATCTCATGTCCACTTGTCAGGCTTAAGCGTGAGTACGTATGGTGGGCCTTTGAACGGAAGCTGCACTAGAACGTGTTAGAACAAAAATTATGAATTATGTGGGGGGACCTGGGAATCGAACCCAGGTCCCTATGCTTGCAAGACACGTCCTCCACCATCTGAGCTACGCAACGCCTTTGTTAAATATATACATAACAAATATAATATATGAAAAAAAAACCAATTATGTTGAGACATTAAAAACGCGCTAAGATTTGAATCTTCCAATTACGCTTGGACAACTATTGTCTTCTTCATCTTTTTCCTGCAAATACAAACAAGATAGCGGGGGTTTTAAACCCCCACTAAGTTCAACTGTGAAAAATAGAAAATAGAAGTGGAGCCAATATAAAAAAGGCGCGAGGGTCTTAATAGTTTCGTCTTGTTGCAACGAATTCGTCCATACAGGTTTGGAGGTCCAATTTTACAGTATACGCAAAGCCCTAATTTTCAAGTCTTGAAACCCTAGATATCTCCCATGGTGTATTTTGATTTAGGCAGTTTCAACACAATTCAACTATACCAAAAGCTTCAGGGAGATGTCAGTAGTACAAATCAATGAGCAAAACATATGAATGATGCATAGAAATTAGGTTTCGATCATGAAAATATTCGTTCAAACCATGACTATGTTTTACCGTTTCTTTGAGTATGAGAGCTTGTTCTTGATAGTAATAGCTTCCTGGCAATGTCAGCAACGTATTGGAAAAGATTTTAGGCCTTGAATTATACTGCAAATAGGATTTCAGTTTTCAAGTTTCTCTTGAAAATTTGCAAAGTGATTATGGAGTTTCAGCAACTTTCACGTGTGTTTTGCTTTAGGGTTAGCTCTTGCATATGTATGTGATCAGAATTAGGTCAAAACCTTGGCCCAAAAGTCCATGAATTATGACTTGAATATTTGATTTTCAATTATGTGATTTTCAATCTTTTTCCATGAAAACCTTGCCAATTATGGAAGATCTTGTCCCCTTGAGTGATGCACGAAATCTTTAGCATGTGTGGAGTGTATTTGCTTCATAAAAAGATTTGCCAACCATGCTTTGATATTTTTCTACAATTAAAACCAATTAAATGAATTAATAATAATAAAAATTCAATTAATTAATTAAAAATAAGAAAATAAATCATTTTAAGTTTAATGGGTCGTGCATAGGCTTTGGGTAATGATTCAAGAAAGAATTTGGGGCCCATTAGCAAATTTGAAGTCTTTTAGGCAAAGTTGACTTTTGAAAGTTCCCAAACATTTCCCAACTTCTCCAATGCATATCTTGCTCAATTTTGAAGCTATGAACATGTTCTTGGACATTTTGGAAAGGCCTTGAAGTCCTGTTAACAATGCCTTTGGTCCCATGTAATTTTGATTTACCAATATCAAGTTATGGTCTTTGACTTAAAGTGCCTTTTTGTTGACTTTTGAAAATGACCTATAATGTTGAAATTGATAACTTTTTGTGAGAGCATTTCTTGGACTTGGAGTGTGAAGATGAGTTGTAGGAAATGTAATCCCCTTCAAAATGAGCTTTGGATGAGATTTTTATGATAAACCATGAGGAAGTTATGCCTTGGTCAATTTGCAGTTGACTTTTCATCTATCCAAAAATAGAAACTTTGGCATCTTGAGACTTTTTGAGCCATGCTTATGGAATCATGATCAAGAATTGACCAAATGATGATTGTGGCTTCAAAATAAGATGTTGACCAAAATTTTTGACTTTTGACTGTCAAATGACCATTTTGCCCCTACAGTTGACTGTGAAGCAATTAGGGTTTTTGACTGTGCAACTTGATGTTGTGAGTCTTGAAACTTGACATATGGATGCTTGACAATGTTTATAGGCATATGGGACTTGATTGGACCCTTGAAAATCTCAATTTCTTTGCAAGAACCAAAACCCTAATTTTGACTGTGTTAGGAGGCAATTGGACTGTGCAACCCTTGAGAGATTTTGAAGCTTGATCTTGCCAAATCTTGAAGAATATGGGAGGGAAAATTTTGGGGTACAAAAATGCCTTACCCTTACATTTTGCCTATGATCAAAGAGCCTGTTATGGAAGGAGAGGTTCCATACACCCTCCTACATCCTGACATGCCAACATCATTGGAAGATTTACAAAAGAGTTGGATACAACTCAAGGAAGAACAAAACACTTTTGAAGCCAGCTTCTACGCCAGTGAGAAGAAGGTTTTGGAGCTTACCCTTTGACTCCTTGAAGAGCAGACTCTTAACACCTACATAGCACCAAAGAGGATGTGCAACATCTTTTTACATTAGAGTTTTGTATTTATTTTTCCCATGGGGCACTTATGTACTAACAAATTCTTCTTATTAATATGACGTACGTTCTTTTTTTTGTTTGCAACAAATTTGAATTTCTGAATCCTTGAATGAATTACATGAATACATATCATTCATCATATGCATAAACAGGACTTCACACCAGGTTTCCTTATCTCTCTACTGTTTATTTCAGCAAGATGGATATAGAGCAGACGGTCAAAGACCTACAAGCACATAATTCACAGGTCCAACAACTCCTCATGACCTTTGCAAAGGGTCAAGAGGACCTTAAAGCACTGTTAGAGAAGGAAAAGGAAAAGGAGAAAAAGAAAAAGAAAAGAGTTGGTGTGGCCACTATGGGAAGAAGATTTGAGAACGAAGCTAGAAGAGTCCTGGATTTCCCCTCAACGTCTGATGAAGGGGTTGGCAAAGGAAAGGGAGCTGCAGTACCCTCCGAGTCTGAGGCTGAAGAAGAATAAGAGGATGAAGATTACTCTGGGCAGCAGTACCCTCCTGCAGACGACAAGTATAAGAATCTGGAAGATCGGCTGGCAGCCATGGAGGTACAAAGAGTGCCTGGACTGGATTTCAAAGAACTAGGGTTGGTTGCTGGGATTGTGATTCCCCCTAAACTTAAGGCGCCTACATTTGCCAAATACGATGGTTTGTCTTGTCCGAAGATGCATCTGCGGTCTTACATCAGAAAGATCAAACCTCACTCTTCTGATAAGGATCTGTGGGTCCACTTTTTTCAAGATAGTTTGTCGGGTACGCAATTGGATTGGTTCTATCAACTTGAGAGATATGACGTACATAACTGGGAAGATTTGGCTGCTGCCTTCTACCGATAATATCAATATAATGAAGACTTAGCGCCTACTCGTACTCAATTACAGAGTATGGGTATGGTCTCTAATGAAGGCTTTAAGGAGTATGCCCAGAAGTGGCGGGACTTGGATGGAAGGGTGCATACACCATTGTCTGAGAGAGAGCCTGTGGATATGTTTTTGGGGACCCTGTCAGGTCCATTCTTTAATCATTTGATCGGGAGCTCATCTGTAGGGTTCACTGAGTTAATTCTGACGGGCGAAAGAGTCGAAGCTGGCATTAAGAGCGGTAAAATTCAAAAGGAAGCATCTGCTTCCACTGCTATCAAGAAGACCTTTCCAGCCAAGAAAGAGGTCTCAGCTGTTTACTCCCAGAGAAATCAAGGAAGAATGGAGCGTCGACCAGCGGTGAGGGCTGTGATGATTCAGAATTCTGTAGCCGATCAACCTCGAAGCAATCAACCCAGAACCAATCAGACAAGGGTGGAAAGGCCTGCACTACAATTCACCCGGATCAATATGACACCTGCTCAGGTTCTCCCTTGTCTGTTAAAGTTAAACCTTACAAACTTGAAAGAGGCGCCGAAGAACCCAAATACCTCTTCTCCCTACTATCATTCAAATGCAAAGTGTGCCTATCATTCGGACAATGTGGGGCACGACACCAACAACTGTTGGGGCCTTAAAAATAAGATCCAGGATTTAATAGATGCCAAGGAGGTGGAGTTTGATGCCCCCGAAAAGCCTAATGTGATATCCGCTCCAATGCCAAAACATGGTCATAATGTCCATGCTATTGTAGAAGATATTTATGTTACTGCTGTTGATGACTTAATGACTCCATTGCCAATGATCAAGATGAATCTGTTGAAAGCCGGGATTTTCCCGGGCTTTGAAAAAGATTGTTACCTTTGTTCGACCTTGCAATCCGAATGTTCGTTATTGAAGTCAGGCATCCAACGCCTGATGGATAATCAAGAAATCCTCTTCAAGAAAACTCATGTTACTCATGTTACTCCAATCAATGATGTTGCTATAATCACCATTTCCGACAATCTTTCCAAGGTCTCCAAAAGACCTGTTAAGATTACACCCGATCCAAAGTTTATACCTCTGAAGATAACAATGCCGGGGCCTATCCCATATAAGTCCAACAAGACAATACCGTGGAATTATGGAGGAGAGATCTTCTACCACGGTGTTAAGCAGATCGAATTAGTTGAAGAAAGCTCCAATGAAGAAACTCCTGATATAGGAAATATTGCGGGGACAAGTAAGATCACTCGTAGCGGAAGAATCTTCTCTCCGGAGATTGCTCCTCCAAGGGCAATCTTCGGACCCTCCAGTGCTCCTGTGCCAGTCAAGATATATGTGCGAAGTCCAGTGATTGAAGAAATTGTTACTCCCGAAGTTGTACCCTCTGCTGTTACTGCTGATAAAGGTAAGGGGATCCAAGAAGCGTCCGTCAGGACGAGGGCTCAGCCTTTGGTTATCCCCGAGACCACTCAAAAGGAAATGGAGGAGATTTTAAAAATAATTAAGAAAAGCGACTATGATGTCGTAGAACAACTGGGGCAAACCCCTTCAAAAATCTCTATGCTGGCCCTATTACTCTGCTCCGAAGCTTATGCCAAAGCCTTGATCAAATTCCTGAAGAAGGCCCATGTGCCTCAAGAAACCTCCGCGGAAATGTTCCAGGAGTGTGTAGCCAGCCTAACCGCCGACAATGGTCTTGGCTTCTCTGATGCCGATCTAACATCTAAGGGAAGAAAGCATAACGACGCGCTGCATGTCTCGATGGAGTGCAGAGGGACCACTCTTGCTCACGTTCTGGTTGATATCGGGTTGTCTTTAAATGTCTTGCCTAAGAAAGCATTGGATAGATTGGACTGTGAAGGTTTGACCTTAAAGTCCAGCAATATCATTGTAAGAGCCTTTGATGGTTCTAAGCGGATGGTCCACGGGGAGGTGGACATCCCAGTTAAAGTGGGTACTGAAAATTTCCACTCCACATTTTATGTCATGGATATCCGTCCCTCCTACTCTTGCTTGTTAGGAAGACCATGGATTCATCATGTTGGGGCCGTTACGTCCACTCTGCATCAGAAGCTTAAGTACCCAGTCCAGGGGAAAATTGTGACAGTTCGTGGCGAGGAGGAGTATATGATAAGCCATCTGAATTCATTCCGCTATGTTGAATTAGATGGTGAATTCATCGAGACCCCCTTTCAACACTTTGAAGAGGTTTCTCCTGAAGTTGTGGTAGCCAAGACAATGACTTATGCGCCCATCATTACCAAACCTGTGTCCTGGATGTCATCCCTTAAAGATGTGGAGGCTGTGATCAAGGAAGGAAGAAGCACAGTATGGGGCCAACTGCCATATTTTCCTTACAAAACAGATAAGTTCGACTTGGGTTTCACTGCTGCTAGTCATAAGGCTGTGCGTCGCTCTCGGGCTGGAGGATCGCCATTAAAAATCACTCATCATGGAGTTCATGCTTTAGAGGATGATGAAGAAGAAAGCAATTTTGAAGACTAGATCTTTCCAACTATTAAAGGAGGACTGAACAACTGGGAGGCGAAAGACTTCGTTCCCATTACTTTCATCAATCAGTAATTTATCTTTTGAACATTTTCTGTTGGTCTGTAATAATTTTTAAAACAACTCGTACACTTTTTGCCTTATGCCTTACCCGGGGCATATAGGTCCATTTTCAAGGGCTTGATTTTTCATCTTCATATGCCATTTTTAATGAATCATGGATGTTTTTATATATAAACTTTTGTGTTCATTTTCTTTCTTTTTACATTTTATTTTGTTTAAAGGTGGCTATCCCTTACACACACCCACACTCACAAAATGCAGGTACCTATCCACTCCGGATTCCATGGGTAACAATTCTGCTATGGCCTTCAGTGACTCTGAAGATCTGGTCAATCATGCCGAATATGAAGGTGATGAAGACTGTGAAGTGCCTGGAGAGTTGGCCAGACTTTTGCAACAAGAATAAAGGGCTATTCTACCTCACGAGGAGTTGTTAGAGACTATCAACTTGGGAACAGAGGAAGACATAAAAGAGGTTAAAGTGGGTGCCAACCTAGAGCCAAGTGTCAAAGAGTGTTTAGTTCAGCTATTGAATGAATATGTTGAGATCTTCGCCTGGTCCTACGAAGACATGCCGGGACTGGATACAGATATTGTGGTTCACCGTCTCCCTACAAGAGAAGACTGTCCACCAATCAAACAGAAAGTCCGCCGAATGAGGCCCGACATGTCCGAAAAGATCAAAGCTGAAGTGATGAAGCAGTTCAATGCTGGCTTTCTTGCTGTTACTTCCTATCCACAATGGGTTGCTAACATTGTGCTCGTGCCTAAGAAGGACGACAAAGTCAGAATGTGCGTGGATTACAGAGACTTAAACAGGGCTAGCCCTAAAGATGACTTTCCACTACCGCACATTGACATCTTGGTTGACAATACAGCTCAGCACAAGGTATTTTCTTTCATGGATGGATTTTCAGGGTACAACCAGATCAAAATGGCCCCCGAAGACATGGAGAAGACTACTTTTGTTACACAGTGGGGTACCTTCTGCTATAAAGTGATGCCATTCTGACTGAAGAATGTCGGGGAAACCTATCAGCGAGCCATGGTAGCTTTGTTTCATGACATGATACATCATGAGATTGAAGTCTACGTAGACGACATGATAGCCCGTTCACAAACAGAAGAAGAACACCTCGACCATCTGCAAAAGCTGTTTGTCGGGTTAAAGGAATATAAGCTCAGACTGAACCCTAGCAAGTGCACTTTCGGAGTCAGGTCCGGTAAACTTTTGGGATTCATCGTCAGTAACAAAGGCATCGAGGTTGATCCTGCCAAAGTCAAAGATATACAAGAAATGCCTGCCCCTCGCACTGAGAAGGAGGTCAGAGGTTTCTTGGGACGCCTAAACTACATTGCAAGGTTCATCTCTCACCTAACATCTACCTGTGAACCAATCTTCAAGCTGATGAAGAAAGATCAGGTGGTTAAATGGAATGATGACTGTCAAGTTGCTTTCGATAAAATCAAGGAGTATTTGCTGGAACCTCCTATCTTGATGCCTCCCATTGAAGGAAGACCTTTAATCATGTATTTGACTATCCTGGGGAATTCAATGGGGTGCGTACTGGGCCAACATGACGAGTCTGGCCGAAAAGAGCATGCCATTTATTACCTTAGCAAAAAGTTTACTGACTGTGAGACTCGCTACTCACTGCTCGAGAAAACTTGCTGCGCTTTGGTATGGGCTGCTCGCCGGCTAAGGCAGTATATGTTGACCCACACCAATTTACTGATCTCCAAGATGGATCCGATCAAGTACATCTTCGAGAAGCCTGCTTTATCCGGAAGAATTGCTAGATGGCAGATGATCCTCACCGAATATGATATACAGTACATGACCCAAAAGGCTATAAAGGGGAGTATGCTAGCCGATCATCTGGCCCATCAAGCTTTCGAAGATTACCAATCCATGAGGTTCGACTTTCCCGACGAGGATATCATGACTTTGAGCAACGTTGAAGAAAATAGACCGTATGACGAACTTGAACAAGGATCCCGATGGACCCTGTACTTTGATGGTGCCTCCAATGCACTCGGAAATGGTATCGGTGCGGTACTTATCTCTCCAGAAGGTTTCCATACACCTTTCACCGCTAGACTTCGTTTCAGTTGCACCAACAACATGGCCGAGTATGAAGCTTGTATCTTTGGTCTCAAGGCTGCTATTGATTTAGGAATCAAATCTTTGATTGTATTTGGGGACTCAGCTTTGGTTATCAGTCAAATCAAAGGAGAGTGGGATGCTAAACACCCAAACCTCATCCGTTACAAATAACATGCCTTGACGTTGTTACCACATTTCGAGCAGATTACCTTAGAGCACTTCCCGCGAGAAGAGAATCAGTTGGCAGATGCGCTAACTACAATGTCATCCATGTTTAAACTTAACTGGGATAATGAGGCACCTCAAATCACCATCGAACTAATGGACGAACCTGCACATTGTCACGAGATTAATACCGAAGAAGTAGTGGACGGACCTTGGTTTCATGACGTCAAAAGGTATCTCGAAGCACAAGAATACCCTGAGGAGCATCAGTCAACGACAAAAAGTTCTTAAGGAAGTTTGCGGCCAAGTTCTTTCTGAGCAACATTATCTGTTGTACCCAAAAAATTTCCCTCTCATTCTATCAACATTTTTCATCACAAGACTCTTTGAACTCAGGACCAAGCTAGGGTTTGCTCTGCTCAAGACATCTCCTTGCACTGTTGACCTAAATTAGGGTTTGAGTTTGCACAGTGATTTTTTGACCTACAATGCCCAAAGTGACTTTCATACTTCATGTTGGACTCATAATTTTGTCCATACCAATTTTCAAGCCTTGAATCAAATTTTTGCCCAGTCAATTGGACAGTTGACATAGAAATCAACTGTATTGGGGAAAAAGTCAACTATGGCCAATTTACAGTCAAACCTCATGAATTTTGATCCACATCAACATTATGAACTCATATGAACCATTTGATCAATTTTGGACCACAACTCCACAAGAGATTTGATCAGATCACCAAAAGGGCAAAATGGTCATTTTTAGGGTTTTGACTGCACAAAGGCAATTTCTGATTTTTGACCTAGCCAATGGCAAACTGGGTTCAACCATGGACTCAAGGACTCAATGGCATCATCTTTACCTATTCAACAAGTTCAAAAGATCTCATTTGCATTGGATTGACAGATGAATTTTTCAGTCAACTGATCAAAATTTGACTGTACACTGAAAAGTCAAACTTTGACTTTTTGATCAAAATCAAGTTCCAAGGGTCATTTTTCATCAAGATATGTCAAAACATGAAACTTATTCATCAAGAAACCCATTTTTGCAAATTAGGGTTTAAAGTTGAAAATTTTCATAACTTAGAATTTTTCTAAGTTATGAAATTTTCTTAATTTTTCCTAACTTTGCCCAACATTTTCACCATGATTCATTTGGATTCAAACAAAACTTCTAACATGAAAGTTGTAGTCCTCCACAAAGTCTACAACTTTTATTCACAAAGTTTTCTCAAAAGAAGCTTGGATCTCAAGTTATGGTTTTTGGAACAAGGGTCCCTAAAACTTTTAACTTAGAGAAATTTTGCTCTAGTTTAGGCAGGATTTTGACCTATCTTCTTGGCCATTTTTCACATAGTTCCACTTGGAATATCTAGTTGCATTTTAAATATGGATTATAGATCATGTTGCAAGATTTCTAAAATGTCCAAGAACTCTCCAAACACATTTGTGGTTAGAGAGAATCGAAGGCTTGAAGTTGTCAAAAACTCACTTTTCATCCATGGCATGTTCATGTTCATACAAGTTGCAATTTCAAGTCAGCATGCTTTGCACTAGATTACAGGCCTCTAAACCACTTCACACTCAATAATTTAATGCAAATACATTGGTCTAAGGTATTGTTTTGGTCATTAGGGCATTTGTACACAATATTAATCCCTAAGTAGAAAAAGGTACATTTCCATTTTTGCCATAATCTTACTTTATGTCAAACCACAATATTTGAGCATTGGTCCAGATCTTTTGCAGCTAATCAAATCCACAGGTTGGAGGGGCCAAGGGCAATGCGTACAAGGTGTTGGATATCCTGTACAGGCCTGTTACATATCACTTCCCACTTTTGCTTCAAATACAAGAAATATGCCAAATACATGAGAACTTGAACATCAGCCAAAACAGCTTGTGCAAACATTTTGAACATCTTTCTCACACCCCTCCGAGCCAGAAACACGATTTCTTGAGCCCTCAAACATCCCATAGCCATAATCACCTTCCATTGGCAAAACAGGGCAGAACCTGCAACTTGACTTCCATAGCTCAATTGGCTCGTGCGTTTTGCCCCAAATTGGTTCAAACATCTTCCACATAACTCATCCAAGCTATCCCAAAACTTAAACACCAACTGTAACTCCATTTACAGGGTTTGCCATTTTCATTTTGAGCTTATGCAGGTTGAGTTCTGTAGGTTGATTCAAGTACATTCAAGGCAAGCTAGGTAATGGAGAAGGTCAAGTGAAGTCCAAGCAAGCTCCCAGACATCTCAAGCCTTGTTGAAAAGCTCCACATTGCCATACACGAAGTCAACTGAAACAGGTTTTTGTCAACTTCCTATCTCTCTATTTAGGAACATTTAGCCTTAGGTTTGTGAATAAGAAATGTAGTATTCATTGCCATGAAGCTGTACATATGCTCAGTTTTCATTTATATTAAGCATGCTAAGAGAATTTCATCCTTGAACATACTGAAAAAATTAGGTCAGATTTTAGGGCCAGAGAAATTCTCTCTGGTCGTTGAGAGTTAGGATTAGTTTTTTATATGGTTAGATGTCGTCTTGAATGCTCTACAACTTTGATGGTATGTGTTTTTGCAATAGAGTTTGTATACAAGAATGTCCAGGTTTGGTAACAGGCGCGCGCGTTTTTGTGAAGGACAAAGGTTTAAGATGAAGTGGTGGGCTGGGCTTGGCCTGACTCACTATTGACACCCCCTTTTTTACTTTTTGCACCCCCTGGCCCAATTTCTATATATTTTATATTTTTGTATTTTATTTTCATTTCTGATTTTATTTTTTTATTTCCAAATATAAAAAATACTCAAAAATATTTTTATAATTTTTTCACATTTATTTTTCATTTTTATTTTTATTTTTCTAACATAAAAAGCAATTTAATTACTTTTATCTTATTTATTCAAAACTTGAAAAAAATATATGTAAATTATACTTTTATTTTTATTCTTTATTTTTATTCACACTAAAAATATTATTCTAAATATATTTTTATTTTTGTATGTATTTTATTTTATTTTATCATATTTAATATAATTTATATATATATATATATATATATATATATATATATATATATATATATATATATATATATATATATATCTATATATATATATATATAGTATATATATATATATATATATATATATATATATATATATATATATATATATATATATATATATTATATATATATATATATTATTATATATATATATGATATATATATATATATATTATATATATATATATTAGATATATATATATATATACATGCATGTATATATATATATATATACATGCATGTATATATATATATTATATATATATATATATATATATATATATATATATATATATATATATATATATATACATGCATGTATATATATATATATATACATGCATGTATATATTATATATATATATATATATATATATATTATATATATATATATATATATATATATATATATATTATATATATATATATATATATATATATATATATATATATATATACATGCATGTATATCTATATATATATATACATGCATGTATATATATATAATATATATATATATATACATGCATGTATATATATATATATATATATATATATATATATACATGCATGTATATATATATATATATATATATATATATATATATATATATATATATATATATATATATATATATATATACATGCATGTATATATATATTATATATATATATATATATATATATATATATATATATATATATAATATATATATATATATCTATATATGTATATATATAATATATATATATATATAATATATATATATATATATATTATATATATATATTATATATATATATATATATATATATATATATATATATATATATATATATATATATATATATATATATATTATATATATATATATATATATATATATATATATATATACTTATTATCTTTATTAGATATTTAGAATAACATATAAAATATTATACTTTTATTTTATTATTAAATATACTTAAAAAATACTTTTTCTATACATATTTTAGTTTTTACATATACTATTTTATTTTTATTGTATATAAATAAAATAATTAATATATTTACTTTCTTAAAGAAAATTAGGGTTTTACCCTTAACCAAATAAAATTAATCTTTTTATTTATTTCTTTATTTTTTTACATTAAATATTTTTACATACATAAATAAATAAAAAACTTTTTTTGCATAATTCATATTATTTGATATATTTATTTATTTTGTTTATTTAAATATTATCCATTTATTATTTATACATTTGATTCAATTTGGATGTAATAGTAAATTAGTGTTTATATTTCTTGTCAAATACACCCCCATTCAAAAATTGTACCCCCATCCCCATAATCATGTTGTAATAGCTTAGACTTTTAATTCTCGCACTTTATGCTTTCAATTATGCCATGATTAGAGATTAGGGTTTGTATGCAAAAATCCAAATCAACAAGTAGCTTGACCTAATGCAAAGACAAACATGCATAAAAATCAATACACAATGCACACTTGCACCCCTAAGGTTATAATTCACTTATTGCCTTAAAAATGGACCATGTTATGCATGTTGAGTACTTTGGCAAAACAAAAATAAAACAAAAGATCATAGTCCCTCGATGACGCTATCTTGGTTGCCTAAACAAAATGATCAAGTCCCTCAAAAATTTGCCAAAGATACTTAACACAATTGCTATCATGGTCTATACAATGGCCCGCACCT